>CM035850.1:63206811-63806811 GCA_020510985.1 Pholidichthys leucotaenia | reverse complement strand
TTCCATTCGGGACCACATTGTTCACAACAGGAAGCAGTGGACAAAAACTAGACCATGTGCAATGTATGAGGTTCATGTTTTTTTTAAAAGAGCCAAATCTGCATCATGTTTAAAATTATTTCCACCCTGAAAATATTTTCTTGTTTCATTTGCTTTACAGTTTTTATTATGTGTACTAATGTGAGTCATTTCAATAAAATAAAGAAAATACATGTAATCATTACATTTTTTTGCATTTGCTTTATATAAAAAATGACTTGTGAGTTGTTTCTGATTTGTTTCAGCATGACGTGAGTAATGTTCCCCCAGCAACCAACAAGTAAACTGTCCATGGTGTTTTGTGCCATCAGCTTGGATAACAATTGTTCAGTGACATTGTTTGTTAAGCTCATGATAGGAAAATTTTATTTTTGTATCTGCTGATGCCTCGGAGTCTGCGTGAAATGTACAAGGTCGTGGCAGCTTGACATTTATCTCTTTGTTTTTGTACACATGTACTGCATTGTTATGAGTATATCTGAGAAGGAGACAGCTTGGAAGAACCAGCCTGAACTAGATATTCTCTCATGGACAGTCTTAAGATAGCAGGATGCTTAAATGACTGAAAGTTGTGTGTGTGAATCAGAATGATGCACGGAAGAGGCTCTGTGGCAGTTTCTGCATTGTTCTCCATTGGCCAGTGCAAATTAAATTGGCTGAAACTTTAATCCTGTCTGTTTCTTGATTACTGGTGGAAGAAAATTTTCCAACATATTTGGCATCCGAATAGGGACTCCAGATACCCCTCTCCTCCTGGTTCTGGCATTTTTGGACTGAGACAGCTAGTGCACAGCTGCTGAGAAGACCTCCCCGACCGAACCCAAAGGATTGGCTTTCAGGAAGTGAGGCAAGGTCCAAAGAGGATCTTCAGGTCGGGGAACAGGGAGATGCTGAAGTCCGTACAGAGGGAGCTGAGGAGAAAGATCAGAGAAGGCAAGGACAGCTTCAGGAAGAAGATGGAGGACAAGCTGCAACAGAGCGACATCAGCGGGGTCTGGAGAAACCTCAAAACCATCTCTGGGCTCCAGAATACCTCCCCCCAGGCCACGGGAGGCAGGGAGTGGGCGAACAATCTGAATCTGTTTTTCAATAGGTTTGACCAACCACCCTCCCCCCTGACTGCACAACAACCACTGCTGCCTCTAAAGACATCAAGTCCTGCTGCCCACTCCCCACTCCACCAACACCCCCCCCCCCCCACTCCCAACACGCAGCCCCCCAACCTGACCCTGACCAAGACCCAGGTGAGGACGGAGCTGAGGAAGATCAAGGCGAGGAAGGCGTCGGGACCGGACGGCATCAGCGCAAAGCTCCTCAAGTCCTGTGCAGACCAGCTGTGTGGGATTGTTGAGCATATCTTCAACCTGAGCCTGAAGCTGGGGAGGGTACCACAGCTGTGGAAAACATCTTGTGTGGTACCTGTACCAAAAACGTTCCACCCCAAAGTCCTGAACAGCTACAGACCGGTGGCCTTGACGTCCCACTTGATAAAGACCCTGGAGAGACTGCTCCTTGCTCACCTCCACCCCCTGGTGGGACCAGCGATGGATCCACTCCAGTTCGCCTACCAGCATGGCATTGGGGTGGAGGATGCGGTGATCTTCTTCCTTCACCGTTCTCTGTCCCACCTGGAGAAGCCCGGGTATGTGGTGAGGATCATGTTCTTTGACTTCTCCAGTGCTTTCAACACCATCCAACCGATGATCCTGAAGGACAAGCTGCTGCGCGCAGGGGTGGACCAGCACCTGTCATCATGGATCCTAGACTACCTCACGAACCGGCCTCAGTTTGTGAGAACCCGGGACTGTGTGTCCGACACGATCATCGGTAGCACGGGGGCCCCCCAGGGAACGGTGTTGGCTCCCTTCCTGTTCACTCTTTATACTGCGGACTTCTCACACAACACAACACACTGCCATCTACAGAAGTTCTCTGATGACTCTGCGATCGTTGGCCTCATCTCCAATGGAGATGAAGCTGAGTACAGAGGGCTTATCCAGGACTTTGTGGACTGGTGCCATCGGAACTGCCTCCAGATCAACGCGAGGAAAACTAAGGAGCTGGTGGTGGACTGCCGCAGGCATGGACAACCCCTCACAGCACCAGTAAATATACAGGGAACAGACATCGAGATGGTGACATCCTACAAGTACCTGGGTGTTCATCTGAACAATAAGCTAGACTGGTCACACAATACTGACGCACTCTACAAGAAGGGACAGCGCAGGCTGTTCCTACTGAGGAGACTCAGGTCTTTTGGTGTACAAGGGGCGCTGCTGAAGACATTCTATGACACGGTGGTGGCATCAGCCACTTTTGGAGTGGTCTGCTGGGGCAGTGGCATTACCGCAGCCGATAGGAAGAGACTGAACAAACTGATCAAGAAAGCTAGCTCTGTCCTGGGGCAGCGCCTTGACCCGGTGGAGGAGATAGGAGAGAGAAGGACGGTGGCTAAACTGTCATCTCTGCTGGAGTCCGAGTTCCTCCCTATGCAGGACATACTGAATGCACTGAGGAGCTCATTTAGCAGCAGACTACATCATCCCAGGTGCACAACCGAGAGGTTTCGCAGGTCCTTCCTACCAACGGCTGTCAGACTGTACAACTTAAGCAGGGCTGCTCGCAGAGATAGCAAAAAGACGTGACAACCTAATAGTTTTGAATGCAAAAGATGCAATAGACTTACACAATGGTCCCCTCCGGCATACAACTAGGAAAATACCGGTCGCTATGGAGGGTGAGAATATGTATGGGCACATAATCATACCATGTAGGATAACTAAGTAGACGGTTGTGCTGTTTCATCCCATCTAGCAACAATGCTCTGCACTGTGTGTGTTTATATATTTACATATTTATTCCATCTAGCTACAATGCTCCGCACTGGGTGTGTTTATATTTATATATCTATATATTTATTCCATCTAGCTACAATGCTCCGCACTGTGTGTTTATACATCTACATATTATTCCATCTAGCTACAATGCTCCGCACTGTGTGTGTTTATATATTTACATATTTATTCCACCTAGCTGCAATGCTCCGTACTGTGGGTGTTTATATATCTACATATTTATTCCATCTAGCTACAATGCTCCGCACTGTGTGTTTATATACTCATATATTTATTCCATCCAGCTACAATGCTCTGCACTGTGTGTCTGTGTATATATATATATATATTTATAGTAATATGTACATATGTATATTAGCTGCTCTTGCTTTTTTTTCTTGCCTTCTGATTGTTGCTCTGAGTGTTGCTATCCCTGTGCTGTTGCAATCCTGGAATTTCCCCATTGTGGGACTAATAAAGGCTTATCTTATCTTATCTTATCTTAAATGTGCTGGGTGTGGACCAGAGGGTGATGGAGCTGAACAAAGGCAGGTTGAAGTGAGTAAATGTAATTATTAATGGTTTATAGACGTCTAGCGCTGGTTCGAGTCCAGTCGTTGCAGTTACGTGTAAAAGTTGAGATAAGGTAGCGCTGGTTCGAGTCTGGTCGGGCAAAAGCACCGCGGTTATACAGAACTGCTCAGTGAAAATGCATTTTTACTGGAATTTAGTTCGAGTCTAAATTTGGGAAATAAGCACGCAGAAGGATACAGAGTACCACGGAGTGATATCAACGGCCGAAGAAAAAATAGAGAAAAAACTGAGAAAAAATAGTTATAATAAGAAATAGCTTTAAAATAAAGACAAATTACTTTAATATAAGGAAAAAGCTTAATATAATAACAATAACTAAAATACCATATATTATATATAACTTAAAGTACTAAGATATAACTTAAAGTAAGCTTAAAATAGAATAAAATAGCCCTTAAACTAAGATAAAATAATAAATAAATGAAAATAAATAACTGCAGTTTGTTTGTCTGGTCGTTCGCGTGTTTGTGTGTTTTTTTTTTTTGTTTTTTTTTTTTTTATTTAAGTTTTTGTAAAGGGTATACAGGTCGTTACAGCAATGCAGTGTTTACATTTTCATCACATGTTCCCTTATTTTCTGATATCTGACAACATTGGAAGATTAATTCTTACAACACCCCTTTTTTTTTTTTTAAAGTGAAAGAAAAAGTGAAATTAAAGAGAAAAAAAAAACAAAAAACAAATAACAAAAAAAACAAACAAACCAGTAAAAAAACAAACAAAAAGAAAAAGTAAGTAAATAAAGATAAAAGAGCATCTGAGTAGAGTTGGAACAAAGAGCGGAACCATTATTGAAATGGTATTTGTCAAAGATTAGATCTAATGGAAGACACATATGCGGTCCAGGGTTGCCAAAAGTTCATGAACCCATCCATGTCCTGTCTCAGTGCGAATGTCAACTTTTCCATCGAGTAAATGTCTTGGATCACGTTAGTCCAATCTTCAGGTGTAGGACAGTCCTTCAACATCCATTTTTTAGTTAGAGCTTTTTTGCTTGCCAATATTAAAACATTGAATAAGTATTTTTCTCCTCGTCTTTCCAGTGAGTCCGGTAGTAAACCCAAATACAAAGTTACAAAAGAAAAGGGAACTGTAATTTTGAATATTTTCCCCAATATTGTCTGTACCTTGGTCCAATATTGGTGGATAACTGGGCATGACCAAAACACATGAAAATGATTTGCAGTCTTTTCACCACACAAGCGCCAACAGTTCAATCCCTTATGGGTAAATTTGTTTTGTGCAGGTGTTCTGAAAAATCTTGCCAAGTTTTTCCATCCAAATTCTCTCCACTGCAGGGATGAGGTACTTTTCCATTGCTGTTTATTTAGCTTTTCCCATATTTCCAGTTGTAAAGTGAAATTCCCCTCTTTTTCCCATCTCTCTTTTATATAAGATGTGTTGTCTCCTTTTAAGTCTTGAAGACCTTGGTATATTTTAGAAATGTATCTGATCCCTGGGATCCCTTTATATGCCATTAAGAAGACCTTCAGAACACCTGACTGGGCCCTTTCCAAAACCTCCTTTTTAAGTATATTGTTTATGTGGTGTCTAAGCTGGAAGAACCTGTAAAGGTCTTGATTTATTAGGCCTTGTTTTTTCAAATCTTCAAAACTTCTTAAGATTTGCCCTTTAAAAAAATCGTAATATTTTATCAGCCCTTTCTCCTTCCACTTTTTAAATCTGGTGTCTGTTTTATTAGGAGTAAAGTCCTGATCATAGGCGATCCATTGTAGAAGTCGATAGGGCTCTTTAGTTTGATTCTCTCTGACTATCTTAAACCAAATTTTTAGTGGGGTCTCTATCCACGGGTTAGTGTTATTCAAAAGCTTAGGTAAGACATTGTTCCCTATTATCGCCTGTAGGGGGATGTCACTTGTTATTTGGCATTCGATCTCCTTCCATTGTGCAGTGTAGACTGGGTTACATATCTCTACTAAAGTTTTAATTTGTGCGGCTTTAAAGTAGTCCCTGATATTTGGCAGCGCGAGCCCACCTTTGTCTTTGTTTAGCTGTAGGGTTCTATATCTGATTCTAGGTCTCTTGCCCTGCCATATGAATCTTGAGATCCTTCTGTCCAGCTCCTGCCATGTTTTTTTTGGGAGGTTCTACCGGTATTGTTTGGAAAAGGTATAGAAGACGTGGAAGTATATTCATTTTGACTGCTTCAATTCTTTGTGCAGTACCCAAGAATGGTATCATATTCCATCTTGCTAGGTCAGATTTTATTTTTGTCACCAGTGGATCATAGTTTAGTGATATAATTTTGTTGAGTTGTTTCGGGATATTGACCCCCAGATATTTCATAGATTCCGACTCCCAGTTAGTTTTGAGTTTGCTTAGTGAATAATGATTTGGGTCATAGTTGAATGTTAAAACTTGGGTTTTATGCATATTTAATTTGTACCCCGATAAATCTCCATACTCTGAAAAAACTGAGGTTAGTTCTGGTAAAGAAGTGTCCGGCTGCCCTAGGTATATTAAAATGTCATCAGCAAAGAGTGCTATTTTATGTTCCTTCTGACCAAGTGTAATACCTTGAATTTTTTGGTTTTGTCTTATCCATTGGCTCAGAGGTTCTATGAAGATTGCAAAGAGCAGTGGAGACAGGGGGCAGCCCTGACGACATCCTCTTTCCAGTTCAAAAGATGATGATAAATTACCGTTAATCCTTATTTTAGCTGTTGGTTTTTTATATAATGCCTGTATAGTTCTAATGAAGTTGTTATGAAAATTGAAACTGGATAAGATTCTATATAGAAAAGACCAGTCAACCGAATCGAATGCTTTTTCAGCATCTAATCCCAATATGACTGCATTTAAGTTATATTTTTTTATATGATGAATTATGTGTAAAGTGCGTCGAATGTTGTCTTGTGTCTGTCTTTGTCTTATAAAACCTGTTTGGTCTAAATGAATTAGGTCTGTCAGTATATTTTCTAACCTTTTGGCAAGGATAATGGTAAAAAGCTTATAGTCCTGATTTAGTACACTGATTGGTCTGTAGTTGGAGCACTCTAGTTTATCCTTTTCAGGTTTAGGTATAACTGCAATGACCCCTTCTCTCCAGGAGGGGGGGATTTCCCCTGTGTGGAGGACATAATTAAATGTTTTCAGGAGGAGAGGAGATAGTTGCTGTTTAAAGGTTTTGTACCACTCTGCTGTATAGCCATCAGCTCCTGGGGATTTGTTAGCTTTAAGTTTCATAATTGCTTTTTCCAATTCTTTAGGATGTATTTCTGACAGTAGTGTTTTATTTTGTGACTCCGTAAGTTGGGGAAGGTTTAATGTGTTTAGGAATGCCTCGGATGCGTTTTTATGTTTTTTGTGGGAGTATAAGTTCTTATAGTAATTCTCGAAGTTTTTAAGAATATCCTGAATTCTGAATTTTATTTCCTTTGATACTGGGTCTCTAATTTTGTAGATTGCTCTTTCTGTTTGATGTTTCCTCAATTTATAGGCTAGCAATTTTGCCGATTTACTGCCTGCTTCATAGTATTTTTGTTTCAGAAATGTAAGTTTCTTCTGGATTTCTATTGTGTAGATCTCATTTATTTGGTTTTTAATTTCCTTAATCTTGAGCGAGTCAGTAGAATGAGTGTTGCCTTTGTGTTCTTTTTCTAGGTTCCTAAGTTCTGACTCTAATGTGGATAGTTTTTCTTGTCTTAGTTTCTTTTGGGTTGCCAGTTTTGCAATAATCTTTCCTCTTATTACAGCTTTACATGCATCCCACAGTATTAAAGGGGATACTTCTCCATTATCGTTATCTTCCAAATATCTGAGAATATCTGATTCCAATTCATCTTTCAATGGTCCTTTCAGGACATTTGAATTTAACCTCCAAGAAAATGTATTATTTGTGTATTTTTGGATATTTAAATCCATGTAGATCGGACTGTGGTCGGAGAGATCCATCAGTCCTATTTTACATGTTTTTACTCTTCCAATGTCTCTATTAAACATAAAAAAATAGTCAATCCTTGAGTAAGATGAATGTGGAGTTGAGAAAAATGTATAGTCTTTTACACTGGGGTTGAGTTCCCTCCACACGTCACAGATTCCCAATTCTTTTAGTAGCATCCGAGTCTTCCTGTTTTGGGTGTTATTTTGATGTGGGGAATTACCAGAAGCATCCCAGTATGGATTCAGTCTAAGATTGAAGTCCCCACCACATATCACTAAACCTTGAGCTTTAGTTATCATTAGGTCGAATACATTTTTATAAAATTTCCAGTTAGCCCCTGGGGGAGCATACACATTCAGCAGGGTGATATCTTCTCCCTCTAGCCGCCCAGTTACCAAACTGTATCTCCCTTCTTTATCTTTGTGTTCTGATTTTTTTTCAAATGTAATTTTGGTTGATATCAATGTCGCTACTCCCCTCCTCCTCCCTGATTTATATGAAGATGAAGAGATCATTTTAAACCCTTGTCTACTGAGTTTATTGTGTTCCACGTCTGTTAGGTGGGTTTCTTGTAAAAGTATTATTCCTGCTTTGTCTTTTTTCATTTTGCCTAGAATCTTGGATCTTTTAACTGGATTCAGGATTCCTTTTACATTATATGAAATTATTTTGGTTACACCCTGTTTCTCCATTGTGTTGTTTTGTTTAGTATAACTGTGTGGTGGCCCTCTTTTGTGCTACTCAGAAACTGAAAGAACATTAAAAACAAGAAAAACATTAAGAACATAGTGTAAAAAACTTTAAAACAAAAAGCTGTCATAAGAACTTCCTGAGCTGAGGTCTTTTTAAAGACCCTGTAAGAGCCTTGATGGAGTGAAGGCTCTGAGGGAAATTCCTCAAACTCTGTTACGTGTTGAGGGCCCTCTCTTACCACTGAAAGTAGTCCCATGCTTTTAACGTGAGTTTCAGAACCCAATCCAAACTTGTAATGATTTTTTTTTTTTTTTCCTTTTATGCCTAAACCCTGTGAAATTGTGTGCACCCTCCCACCCCCATCACATCAAACATTCACGCAAAAACAGTATTTGTTAGTATGAGGAGAACATGTGGATTATTGTCACATTTCTATTTTAACAAGTTTTTTTTTTTTTTATTACAAAGACTTATTTGTTTCAAATAATATGATTGTTCCATGAAATGTTTTACCACATGCTGAATATGCATCTCCTTTAATGTTTGTTACCTTGTATGAGGGGGGTTGGATGTGCGGATTGATTCAAGAGAAAAGAAAAAAAAAAAAAAAAAAAAAAAAAAAAAAAGGTCGCTATTCCAACCTGAAAACGGATAGTTTATCCGCGACGCTCTGGTGCTGGGTTTCCCGCTGCTGGTCCGTGGATTTTGAAGGTCTTTGTGTTGTCCATGTTTGCGCTTTGATCTTCTCACTCGGGTCTGCTGCGGGTTTAAATACCGTTACCGGGAGGCCTCTTTTCGCCATGTCAGCTGTTGCTTCTTCCGCCGAATTATAGAGACACGTTTCATCGCCGTAGAAGACCCTTAACTTCGCAGGAAATGGTGTCTGAAAGCGCAATTTCTTCTCTCTTAACACCTTTTTCGCGTCATTGTATTCCCTGCGCTTTTTAAGGACCTCCGGGGCGTAATCGTGTTCCACGTAGACTTTTCTCTCCTGGTGCATAAATCCTTTTTTCTGCCAGGCCAGTCTTACAACCTCTTGTTTTATTTTGAAATTGGAAAATCTTACCAACACCGAACGTGGGGGCGCTTCCGCCGCCGGCCTAGTGGCTAATGAACGATGTGCCTTTTCTATCTTCAAGTCGGTGGTTTGTGGAATATCCAATTTCTCTCTTAGTAAGGATTCCACGCATTCTGCCATTGAGTTAAAACCATTTTCGGTTCCTTCTATCAGACCATGAATTCTTATGTTGTCTCTTCTTTGTTTTCCTTCTTGGTCGGTTAGCTTAGCCTCTATAGCTGCTTGTCTTTTGCGTAGGTCTAGCACAGAATCTTCGAGCACTTTTATTCGATCCTCTGTTTCCAAGATTCGGTTCTCGGCCTGGTCCACTCTGCTGTTTGTCCTTTTCAATTCTTCTCTGAATTCCCGAAATTCGGCCGTAACATCTCGGCGAAATCGTCGTAGCTCCTCAAATAGTGATTTCAGGCTAACCCTTTTGTTAGCTATCACCAGTTCCTCGTCTTCTGAACGGAGATCTTCCAGTTCGGATTCTCCGGCCGATACGTGTCCTGGCCTGGAGAATTTCAGTTTCTTCTGTTTTCCTTTAGACATGATGATTTTGTCTTTTGATTTTCACTCCTCCAAAAATCCGTTAAGTTTGATTTTCAAGGTGTTATCCTGGATTGGGTCTGAGAACTTCAGTGTTAAGCTGCAGTCGCCATGGCGTCCAGACCGGAAGTCCGTTTGTGTGTTTTTAATAAATAATGTTTTTATGGTTTCATTTTGATGAAAAAATGGGTAACTGCCACAGCAGGGGCAGAAACCACGAGAGGCTGGAAGACAGCGAGACTTGCAATGTGGCAAGAATGAGAGGATGTTTTCCACGTTGTTATGGCTGTGGAGTGCAAAAGGGCATTAATGAGATTTTTGTTTGATGGGGGATGGCAGATTTGTGCACGGGAGAGATAAGGATGGTGCTCGGTATGTGGGAAAGTGGCGAAAATGTTTTGGTTTTTAAGACAGGGAAGGTGATTGTGAGAAGCCTGGGTTGCCAGGTCTGCTTTGGGATTGTTTTCTAATGTGTGTGTGCTTATTTGGGCTTGCGATGTATGTGTGTGTGAGAGGACTAACTTGTGTGTATATGCTGAAGGCAGTATTTGTCACACTGAACTGGGGATTTTGGTAAGATGAAATATTTTAGATGCTTGTTTTTATCTCAAGATAATTTTGACAGTAATTTCTTTTGTTGTGCAGTTTTCTGTGGGATTCTGTTTGCTTTATTATAGGTTTTACTTGTGTTAAGCAATTTAATCTTGCTTTATTGGCAGATGTTTTTTTTATTATTTTTAACTAACATTATCCATTGCCAGATTTTTTTATTTTTTTTTTGCTTATTTTAAGTAAAATTATCTGCCGGCAGAGCAGGAAAATTGATTTTTTAGATTGCTTGAGTTGGGGCTGACTTGGAGCTTGTGAAGGGACTGAATATGGAAAAAAATCTCAAAGTAAGAGTGTGAGCCCTTACAGCAATTCCCATCCATCCATCCATCCATCCATCCATCCATCTATCCATCTTCTACCGCTTTTCTGGAGGTCCAGGTAGCTGAGGCAGCAGCTCAAGCAGAGAAGCCCAGACTTCTCTCTCCCCAGCCACCTGCTCCAGCTCTTCAGAGAGGATACCAAGGTGTTCCCAGACCAGCTGGGAGACATAGTCTCTCCAGCGAGTCCTGGGTCTGCCCCGGGGTCTCCTCCCAGAGGGACATGCCCTGAAATATCTCAAGTGGGAGGCATCCAGGAGGCATCCTGATCAGATGCCCATACCACCTCAACTGGCTCCTTTCAACGTGGAGGAGCAGCGGTTCTACTCTGAACCTCTCCCGGTTGACTGAGCTCCTCACCCTATCTCTGAGGGTGAGTCCAGCAATCCTACGAAGAAAGCTCATTTCAGCCGCATGTATCCGTGATCTCGTTCTTTCGGTCATTATCTAAACCTCATGACCATAGGTGAGGGTAGGAACATAGTTTGACTGGTAAATCAATAGCTTTGCCTTAGAGCTTAGCTCCCTCTTCACCACAACAGACCAGTACAACATCCGCATCAGTGCAGATGCTTCTCCAATCCATCTGTCAATCTTTCGCTCCATTCTCTCCTCACTCGTGAATAAGACCCCAAGATACTTAAACTCCTCCACTTGGGGCAGGAGCTTGTCCCCAACCCGGAGAGGACAATCCACCTTTTTCCAGTTGAGGAATATGAACTTGGACTTGGAGGTACTGATTCTCATCCCAGCCACTTCACACTCAGTGGTAGACCATCCCAGTAAGACCTGTAGGTCATTGCTGGATGAAGCCAGCAGGACATCATCTGCAAACAACAGAGATGAGATCTTGTGGTCACCAAGCATGACACCCTCCGTTCCCTGGCTATGCCTAGAAATCTTGTCCATAAAAATTATGAACAGGATCAGTGACAAAGGGCAGCCCTGGCAGAGTCCAACTCTCACTGGGAATGAGTCCGACCAAGTGTTGGCAATACAAACCAAACTCTCACAATGGTCGCACAGAGACCGAATAGCTCGTAACAACAAGCCCGATACCCCATACTCCTGAAGCACCCCCCACAAAAAACCACGAGGGACATGGTCGAATGCCTTCTCCATGTCCACAAAACACATGTAAACTGGTTGGGCAAACTCCCACGAACCCTCGAGGATTCTCAAGAGGGTAAAGAGCTGGTCCGATGTGCCATGGCCAAGACGAAAACCACATTGCTCCTCCTGAATCCGAGGTTCAACCAACAGCTGGACTCTCCTCTCCAGTACCTTGGCATAGACCTTCCCAGGGAGGCTGAGGAGTGTGATCCCTCTGAAGTTGGAGCACACCCTCCGGTCCCCTTTTTTGAAGAGAGGAACCACCACCCTGGTTTGCCATGCCAAAGGCACTGCCCCTGACCTCCACGCAATGTTGCAGAGGCGTGTCAACCATGACAGCCTTCCAACATCCAGGGCTTTGAGGTACTCAGGGTGAATCTCGTCCACCCCTGGGGCCCGGCCACCAAGGAGATTTTTAACCACCTTGGCGATCTCAGCCCCTGTGATAGGCGAGTCATCTTCCTTGTCCACAAGTTCTTCTTCCTCTGTGGAAGACGTGTCAGTGGGATTGAGGAGATCCTCGAAGTATTCCTTCCACCACCCAACGATATCTCCAGTCAAAGTCAGCAGTGCCCCATCCGCACCATACACAGTGTGGACAGGGAGTTGCTTCCCCCTCCTGAGCCGCCGGACACTTTGTCAGAATCTCTTCGAGGCCGACCAAAAGTCTTGTTCCACAGCCTCACCGAACTCCTCCCATACCTGAGTTTTTGCTTCAGCAACCACCCGAGCTGCACTCCGCTTGGCCTGCCAGTACATCTCAGCTGCTTTGGGAGTCCCACAAACCAACCAAGCTTGATAGGACTCCTTCTTCAGCTTAATGGCCCCCCTCACCACTGGTGTCCACCACTTGGTTCGGGGATTGCCACCACGAGATGCCCTGACAACCTTGTGGCTGCAGCTCTAGGCAGTCGCTTCAACAATGGAGGTGGAGAACATGGTCCATTCAGACTTTTGGGTCTACCAGGTCTGAATGGCATCCTCCCCTGCCATCGGATCCAACTCACCACCATGTGGTGATAGTTGACAGCTCTGCACTTCTCTTTACCCAAGTGTCCAAGACATACTGTCGCAGGTCTGATGACATGATAACAAAATCGATCATCGACCTGCGACCAAGGGTGTCCTGGTGGCAGGTGCACATATGGACACCCTTATGCTTGAACATGGTGTTCGTTATGAACAAACTGTGGTCAACACAGAAGTCTAATAACTGAACACCACTCGGGTTCAGATCGGGCAAGCCGTTCCTCCCATTCCTCCCTCTCCAGGTTTCACTGTCGTTGCCCACGTGCGCATTGAAGTCCCCGAGTAGGACAGTGGCGTCTCCAAGAGGAGCATTCTCCAGCACCCCAGTCAGAGACTCCAAAAGGGTGGGTACTCTGAACCATCATTTGGTGCGTAGGCTCAAATAATGGTCAGGACCTGTTTCCCAACCCGAAGGCACAGGGAAACAACCCTTTCGTCTTCCGGGGAAAAGTCCAATATAGAGGCAGCAAGGTGGGGGGATGCAAGAATACCCACCCCTGCTCATCGCCTCTCGCCCGGGGCAACTCCAGAGTAGGCCATGCTCCAGCCCCTCTCCAGGAGACTGGTTCCGGAACCGGAGCTGTGTGTTGAGGTGAGGCCGACTATATCTAGCCGGTATCTCGCAACCTCATGCACCAGCTCAGGCTCCTTCTCCACCAGAGAGGTGACATTCCATGTCTCAAAAGCCAGTTTAGGAAGCTTGGGATCAGACCGCTAAGGTCTCCACCTTTGACTGCCACCTGATCCACATAGCACTGGACCCCCATGGTCCCTCCTGCAGGTGGTGAGCCCACTGGAGGGCGGACCCATGTAACTCCTTCGGGCTGAGCCCGGCCGGGTCCCATGGGTGGAAACCCGGCCACCAGACGCTAGTCATCGAGCCCCTCCCCCAGCCCTGGCTCCAGGGTCAGGCCCCGGTAACCCAATACCGGATGGAGTACACTGAATTCTTGTTCTAGCATTCATCATGAGAGTCTGTTGGATCGTTCTTAGTCTGGCCCCTCAGAGGCAAACCCTAAAAACCCCAACACGAGCATTCAATTCACGAGCATTCAATTCACGAGCATTCAATTCAGTTTTATTTGTATAGCACATAATTACCACAAAAGTCATCTCAAAGTGCTAGATACATAAGGCACGAATCCTAAGTAACGCAGACAAAGGGCCAACAGTCCCCTATGAGCAAGCATTAGGGTTAAACCCCAAAAACCCAAAACCCTACCAGAGGCAAATTGCCCCGGACAACATAGCTCCTGGGATCACTAGGGCACACAAACCCCCCACCACAATAAGGTGACGATCCATGAGGGGACAGCAATTCCTTTATGTAAAAATACGAGTCAAAAATATGGTGATCAAAGTGTCTGGCTGGTGCCTATCTGGTCTGAAATGGGTTTTCCAGATGGAGGATCATTTAGTCTCCATCAATTACATTATCTGAAAGAAAAATTAGATGAGAAAAAGCAGAAAATAAGAATGTATGATAAACAAAAGAGAGCTCCTTCCATCTAAATACTGTAAATTATGGCATCATGTGTATGAAAAGTAAATTAGTTTCATAGGATATCGTGTGAGAATGTGTTTGTATGAAAATGTGTGAGAACATGTGCACAAGAAGTTATAAAAGTGAAAACAAAAGCCTGTTTGCTAACTATATAGTTGATATTTATTTTACCAACAGTATCTGGTTTGAATCAATTAGAGGTGTGGGCTATTAAAATGCTCGTATGACCCCAAACATTAGAGCAAAGTCAGAAGGATTTGAAATAAATAAATAAATAAATAAATATTAGGAAAAAAACCTGAAACTAGGGCCCTATGGATGTATTTTTCTTTAAATGAATGTGTTTTCTTCTTTTGATTTTTATTTTTCTCTCCTCGGCATACCCTTTTGCCAGTTTTGAATTTTTAGTAATAATTCAGTGGCTCACATTTTACATTTTATTTCCATGTTTTGTTGAACTTGTGACTTTATTTAAAGTCTTTTTTTATATTGAGGAAGGCAGTTCAATTCAAGGGGCCCTGAGGTGAGCCTATGGTGGACGCGCCCCTGGAGGCGTCGGCTGCAGCGGACGTGGGCACCATCCCGCTGGAGCCACAGCTCGCTCGTCAGCAACATCCCAGCAAGGATCCCACACCATCTGGGTTGGTTCCAATGCTGCGTTGGAACCCAGTCCATCACAGTGAGTGGCACTATGTTCGGCTGCACTTGGCATAGTGGTTGTGATGGTGTGGCTCTCACATCTTCTGTGGGGCATCCACCAGGTTGTGGTAATTCTGAGGCTTTGGCTAAGGGCTCCGGTTCACCTGCCTCAGCAGTGACAGATTGTTGTCCCTCTGGCTAACGGTCCTCTGGCTGTGGATGGTCATGATGTTGAGAAGGTGACGTTTCAGCGATCTTAAAATACCCAATCAATTTGAGTATTTTCAGCAGTAGCTCTTGATCACGCTGATGTTTAATCCTTTGGTCTTTTCACTTCTGTGCACCACTAATATATCTTTTGTCCAACATTTTGCCACTGACCTGTCCAGTAGGTGTGTCACACAGGGCATGAACCCGGCCTTCTGTAGCCAATCAGTGACTTAATTTTTGTTGCATCCTCTATGGGCCAATAGAGGTCATAGTTAAAAATGAACTCACCAATCTGGGGACCCCCACGCATACAAGGCCCCTAGACTGCAGCCTAGGGCAGCCTGTGCATTAATCCGCACCAGGGCACGAGCATTCAATTCAGTTTTATTTGTATAGCACATAATTACCACAAAAGTCATCTCAAAGTGCTAGATACATAAGGCACGAATCCTAAGTAACGCAGACAAAGGGCCAACAGTCCCCTATGAGCAAGCACTAGGCAACAGTGGGAAGGAAAACCTTTTATAGGAAGAAACCTCCGTCAGAACCAGGCTCAGGGAGGGGCAGTCTTCTACCATTACTAGTTGGGGGGGTATACTATTCACAGAGATAACAAAAACATATGTACAGGTCGAATAACATTTGTACAGATACAGTATGTGCAATGATGCATCAATGCTGGTTAGAGCTGGCATTTGACAGAAATTGTAACTTGAGCAAAACTTTAGTTCAGCTGTTTCAGGTGAAGTTAAGTCTTCACTGAAATGTGTTATGATGCTTCTGCTGCACTGTTGGTGAGTTTACTCATAATTTGAGCCTCTTATTTACAAGCAGCCTGAGGATGAGTGTTGTGCTAAAAATAATTAATAAGACCTTATGGGAAGTCCTTTTTCCCAAATCTATTGCAGTCTGTTATCTTTGAATTGATAACTGAAGCTAAACAAACTGTGGTTTGTTTTTCCTCTCCACCATCGCTAAATGCTTGCTCACGGGGGATCATCTGATTGCTGGGGTCTTTCTGCAATTGTGGGGTTTTCCCTACATTTGAAAGTGCTATGAAATGACTGTTGTTGTGATATGATGCTATATAAATAAAGTTGAATTGAATTGGTCATTCAAATAGTAAATGACATTTTTTTTTTCCTGTAATGTCAAAATTAATTTTAGACAGCAGAATCTTTTCAGTTAACCAACCAATGATCACAGAAGAAAATACTATTTCTCAGCTTTACTGTACTGAACCACACAAGGTGTCAGAGTACATGGCCACGGATCCTCCCAGCTCTGTCTCCTGGAAAGGACCCCGCACACAGGCATTCACAGCTACATATAGTCAAGTTAATGGGCGTTTGTTCTTGCCTTTATGGCTTTATGGCTTTATGGCTTTCTCTCAGCATCCATATGTCTTCTTCTTTAGCCCTACACATGCCCATATATGGAAACAAGAACAGAGACTTTCCTGTGAAGCTATTATGTGTGTGTGCATGTGTTTTTAGTATGTGTGTAGTATGTGTGTAAGCAACTGATGTTTATGTGTGAATGGTTGGGAGAGCATTTGACTTGCATGTCTGTGTGTGTGTGTCTGGGTGTATGTGTGGATCCAAGAGATACAGTATGTGTATGCAAGCACTTTGTGTAATATCTAATTAACTAATCTTCACAATTTATTTATTATAACAATTATTTCCTCTCTTAACTATAATAAGCAGATATCAGACACCTGATGTTATTCTCATGTGCGATGAGTGAAAAACCTATCAGCAGTATATACTTTCATGAGTAGTCACTGTAATGCAATTTCTTTTCTGTCTTCATTTTTGAGCATTTATACAGGAAAAATTCTCTCCTCGTTTCTACTATCTTTCGCAACCATAAAAAATGAGTCATCATTTACAAACATTCAGTATTACAATTTCAATATCAAAAATAAAAACTTAAAAAACTTCCAATAAATGTATTTACACAATTTTCAGCTGTTGCATCATGCTTTACTAGCTCAAGTAGGTTCATTTTGTCTTCTTTTAATTATTTACCCTTTGTTCTTATTATTTACAAAAGGTAAATAATCATGTTTTACTCATTATAGGTATATTGTCAATACCAACATTTTTTCTAGCAGAGACGCTGGTAGACATGATTTATACCTGACTGTCCTCATCACTTGAATCCTTGTTGCTCTCCTCTTGCTGAGCTAATATGAGATACTGGTGTGCACCAGCAGCATGTACTGTTTTTTTTTTTCAATAAGGCCTCAACAACAGAGAATGCAGCAACATCTTACACACATAAGGATGGCAATTCTAATCATAAGGGATAATATTGTGGGGGGGGGGGGGGTTTATCACTCCTGCCCACCGACCAAAGAAGGATTGTAGCCAGGCAGTGAAGACCTCGGGTTCATACTCAGTATCTTGGTCAAAACTCAGTCTTAAGAATATTCTTTCCAACCCCTGTACAAGGAAATAGTGTGAATGTGACCTTTCGTTCAGCGCTTCCATATTAAATTCAACTGATATATTCGTTGCTCAGACTGCATCATGTGGTTTGTATTCCAGGTCCCGCTTTCAACGCCCTGACTGTCTGACTTAAACCAGATACATCATGATAGTGTGGTCAGTCAGTCATACAGGGGCACAGACACCTCCCAGTTAGAGGCAGGTGTGAGTAGACCCTATGCCCACAGAGCCACCATCCCCCATTTAGTTCAAAGGTGTTGTTCTGCCCTGGCGCCATTGACGCTGGGACTACAACTGCAGAGGATGGTTTGAAGGAACTGTTTGAAATGTTCCTATGTCCGGAGCAAGAGAAATTTGTTTTATTTGTCCTACTAGCAAGGAACTTAGCATATCTCCACCAATAGTTAGTTGTGAATACCTGTTCTACATATCTTGGTGTGTGTTTGAATATAGTATTATTGTTTCACAATTAGGATTAGGATGAATAGTACACCATGCCTATGCTCTCTAAGGGGTCTTTTCCAAGTACATTTACTCCAACATAATATTGTCCAGATTAAGAGTCATCGGGTCCTGTGTGACTGAACACATCAGCCCAGTTACATGGAGGAGTGCACATGTACTTATGACTCTTTTCATACATCATAGACTCAGATTCATAGTGCATGGAGTGGTCACAATTTTATATATATCTCAATAGTTAAACTAGACTACACAAGCTTTATCTTCAGTGCACTTTATGGTGGGTGGTTCTTTTATCCTTAATGTCAATGTTTACTGATTTGTCAGTTACCTTTTAAAATAGCTACTGAGCTGCACAACAACCGTATCAGGAGGACTATGACAAGGACAAGCACGAGGAACACACATGTGAGCATTTCAAAAAACTGGAATCTATGTCAGTATTCTCTGAGGGGTCTTTCATTGTTAGCCATTTTGAGTGTATTCTACCTGCTGTGGACTCTTAATTTCTCCACCAAGGTTTGAGACAATCAGGTCAACTAAAATACCTGACCCCCTTTGTAGCGCCAGACTTCCTCCACAACAGCAACATTGTTTATGGCTTTTTCCCCCCCTATAGCTTCTATGGTTTGTTTTGATAATAATTTACAGTGTGTAAGGTGTGCCCAAGTGTCTCTGCCTTGTGCTTTTACAGCTGTTGGAATTGACAATATTACTTTATATGGCCCCTGCCAGGGGGCTTCTGACCAGGTCTTCTTTTTACAGTCTTTGTAAATACTTGGTTTCCGGGTTTTATGGTGATGATTCCTCCTGTGTGTTCCTTCCTAGAAAGAATAGCATGAACAGAATCTTTTTGAGTCAACATTTTTAACATATAATCTGCTAAACCAAATCTCTTCATCTTCTGGGTTAAATGGTCTAAGAGGGAATACTAATTAAGGCTTTTCATCTCATCTTTAAATGGAGATAAACCTTCTTTTGTAAACACTATTCTCATATAAAATAGTTTCAAAGGTAAACAATAAATCCAATTCTGTCCTGTTTGTGCCATTGTTTTCTTAATCTTTCTATAATGGTCTAGTTATGTCGTTCCACAAATCCTGCAGACTGGTTGATATGCTGCATGGTGTTTCAAATCACTATTCAACACTTTCCCTAAACGTGAAATATGTAATCTGTAAACATATACACTATAACTAAACAATATCTCTTCCCTTCACATTTGGTTAGCTCAATGAAGTCCATGCAAATGTTCTGAAATGGTTACTGGCTAAATTTTGTAGCAAAATTTTCAAACCCATAGGCTGTGATAACTAATAACCAATATCACCATCCCTCCCTTGAACACATAGACTTTGTCATGTGTTCAAGGGAGGGATGGTGATATTGGTTATTAGTTAGTGATTTTTTTAAATTTTTTTATTTATTTATTTTTTTTTTTTTGTGGGAGGATGGGTTTACCCTTTGGTCAGGCATAAATTTGGAAACCTTGATTAAACACAGCACCTTTATTTAATCGCTTATAGCTTACAGCCTGCAGAGATATGTTTTGTTTGCATATTTCTTCATCAGGAGATGCCAGCAATATATCATAAAGAAGCAATTGTTTTCTATTAGGGGGTATAAACTGTGCAAGATTTGCTGACATTGCCAAAGGAAAAATTGTAGGAGACTCCCAGTACCCTTGTGGTAGTCTGGTGAGTGTATACTTTTTGTTTTAGATATGAATGCAAATCAGAATTGATGATCTGGGTGTACTGGTATGCCAAAAATGCATTGCTAATGACTACTACTGTGAAAAGTTGCATTTGGAGTTCTAGTTCATTCAACATTGTATGTGATCCTGGTACCCAATGAGCACAAAGTATTACACTGGTCAACACCAAATTTATTGTCTAAGTTTTTTTTTCAGCTGATTTAGGACAATTTTGATGTGCTGAATCCAAAAATCACATTGGTTTCACTCAGTCAGGTCAACTTTTTGAACTATGGCTGTCATATCCCGAGCGCTTTTGTCCGCGCTCGGGTTATATGTCATATCCCGAGCGCTTTTGTCCACGCTCGGATTATACCTCCTCCCTGTCAGGCTTTTGACAGCTGGTGTCGTCACTCGGGCTTCCCGGGCTCTGATTGGCCAGACGCTCGGGGGCTCTCCGCTGTCAGCAGCTGTGCCGCATTGTCAATCATGAGCAGCTGGCTTTAAATGTCAGCGCGAGTGAATTGGACTCTGCGGCTGTCTCGTCAAGAGTCTTATGACTTTCCCCTGTCTCCTTATCAACATGCTCCTTGGGTTCCCCGACGTATCCCGCTGCATGTAAGTCTACCTGTTATCATAGGAATGGTACTTCTCCCTAGCTTACATTCCTTGCTATTGCGGCAGATGAGAGCTCCTCGTCTCAACCGTTACCCTCTCCTTGTATCACGTTAATATTCCTTGCCTTTGCGACGAACGAGAGCCCCTCGTCTCAGCCGCTAACTCCTTTTGTGTGTTCATATTGTTGTTGTGTTACGAAGCCTACGTGGCTAGTTGTTTTGTACACCTAAGCCCTGTACGATACAAATAAAGGAACTGAATTGCAACTTACTGGACTGTGGCGTCTTATGCTGGCTCGTGAGGGCCAGCCGTGACAATGGCCACATGTTTTTTACGTTTTTGTTTACATGTACGGGTATTTTTGCTTGATATGATGCAAAATTCTTTTTTATTTCTTGAAATTTTCTGAATTTTGAACAATGATGACGTAACATTTAATTTACATGTACTTACCTTTATCAGTGTCTACTATTCAATTTACAGTACAACTGTACAACTGCTGTACAACTGCTTACAACTTGGCATAAAAACCTGAACTGATCGAGAGAAACAGATGTCATTTTCGGATTCAGCAATGCAAAATTGTCTTAAATCAGTTGAAAAACACAGACAACTTACAAAAAATTACTTTTGTTATGTTGTGTTATAGATTTGTTAATTCCTGCATGTCCTGCATCATCAGGATGTTTCCCAGAGGAATAGGGAGGCTGAGCAATACACCATGACATCTGCTGCTTTTTTAGCTCTTTTATGACCTGTTTAACACCTTTTTGAGCTTCTAGATGGAGAGGATATTGTCTTTAATATGGTCTGTAGTGACATACCTTGCCCCCTATTATTAGACCAACATCTGTTTTATCTTTTTACCATAATGAATTTAGAATTTGCTTCAAATTTTCTTATCATCTCTTCTGTTAATGTTAAGATTGGTCATGTAGGAGATTTCTGGGTGTCAATTGTGCACAGCCTTTTGTGCTGTGATTACCCAGTTAAGTGACAATGTATATGTTTGTAATTTAGGAGAATATTCTATCTTGAGGTCAGATGTTGGTTTCCCATGGATGGCTATATTCCTAAGCAGAGGTGACAAAATGTCCAACATTTTTCCAATCCATATATTTGGGTCTGACCAGTGAGATATGTGGAACCCCCCTCCCCCATTGTTTAAAATGTCTCTTATCCTCAACAGATAAGACAACGGATGCTCCCATATAGCCCCTTGGTGACCACTACAAGTTTTTATGACCAATCTGGAGGATGGATTTGCAAAACATGTTTGTTACCTCCGCCAAAGGGGGAGGTTATGTGATCATCGGCGTTGGTTTGTCTGTTTGTTTGTTTGTTTGTCTGTTTGTTTGTCTGTTAGCAAGATAACTCAAAAAGTTATGGACAGATTTTCGTGAAATTTTCACAGATTGTCAGAAATGGGGTATCCTACAGATGATTACATTTTGGTGGTGATCCGGATCACCGTCCACAAGAAAACTGCCATTACGCAAAATGCCATTTTCGTGAATAACTACTAAACCACTAATCCTATCATTGTCAATCCAGTTGTTGTGAATCCAGTTGCTAGTCATATGTTTTCACAGTCAAGGAATCTGAAAGAGGTTATGTGATCATCGGCGTTGGTTTGTCTGTTTGTTTGTTTGTCTGTTTGTTTGTTTGTCTGTCTGTTTTTTGTTTGTCTGTTTGTCTGTTTGTTTGTCTGTTAGCAAGATAACTCAAAAAGTTATGGACAGATTTTCGTGAAATTTTCACAGATTGTCAGAAATGGGGTATCCTACAGACGATTACATTTTGGTGGTGATCCGGATCACCGTCCACAAGAAAACCGCCATTACGCAAAATGCCATTTTCGTGAATAACTACTAAACCACTAATCCTATCATTGTCAATCCAATTGTTGTGAATCCAATTGCTAGTCATATGTTTTCACGGTCAAGGAATCTGAAAGCGTACACACAAACACTGTATGGGGCGAACTGTGGCGCTAAACCGCCATTACGAAAAATGCCATTTTCCTCAATAACTACTGAACCACTAATCCTATCATTGTCAATCCAATTGCTAGTCATATATTTTCATGGTCAAGGAATCTGAAAACGTACACACAAACACTGTATGGGGGGAACTGTGGCCGCCATTATGGAAAAGGCCATTTTCAAGAATAACTACTGAACCACTCATCGTATCATTGTGAATCCAATTGCTTGTCATATGTTTTCATGGTCAAGGAATCTGAAAACGTACACACAAACACTGTATGGGGGGAACTGTTGCGCTAAACCGCCATTACGGAAAATGCCATTTTCGTCAATAACTACTGAACCACTACTCCTATCATTGTCAATCCAATTGCTTGTCATATGTTTTCATGGTCAAGGAATCTGAAAACGTACACACAAACACTCTATGGGGGGAACTGTGGCCGCCATTACGGAAAATGCCATTTTCGTGAAAAACTACTGAACCACTAATCCTATCATTGTCAATCCAATTGCTAGTCATATGTTTTCATGGTCAAGGAATCTGAAAACGTACACACAAACACTGTATGGGAGGAACTGTGGCCGCCATTATGGAAAATGCCATTCTCAAGGCAGTTTACCCAACGAGCCAGCACTGGAGCGTTCATAGACTGATCCTTTTCAGCGCTGGCAGGGAAGAGGTAGCAGGTGCATCTAATCACGCAGGTGTGGTGATTGCCTGCAGAGCCGGGGAAAGTCTTGCAGGAAGGGAGGGGAATGTGTGCTCACCTGATCATGACAGTGCCCCCCCTCAAGGGGCGCCTCCTGGCGGTCCACTGGGCTTGTTGGGGTGTGCCTTGTGAAAGGCCCGGACCATCCCCTTATCGTGGAAGTTGGAGCCAGGGATCCAAGACCTTTCTTCAGGTCTGTAGCCCTTCCAGTGGACTAGGTACTGTAGCTCCCAGCCCCAAAGGCAGATGTCCAGAATCCTCTGGACCGTGTAGGTGGTGTGGCTGTTGAGGACCCAAGGGAGAGGAGACAGCTTCGGTGGGGGGGGGGGGCGTTGGTGGAGAGGGGCTTGACTTTGGAGACGTGGAAGGTGGGGTGAATCCGAAGAGCCGGCGGAAGCTTCAGGCGGACCGTGACATCATTAATGACCCAGGAGATGGGGAACAGGCCCAGGAAGCGAGGGGAAAGTTTACGGGATTCCATCTTCAGGGGCACTTGGTCCACCGACAACCAAACGTACTGCCCGACAGAGTATTTGGGCTCTGGGGTCCGCCTGCAGTCCGCATACTGGCGGTTATGTTCCGCAGAGCGGATGAGGGCAGCTCGAGTGGCCTTCCAGAGCCGGTGGCAGCGGCGCGTGTGAGCCCCCACTGATGGTACCACAACCTCCCTCTCCGCCATAGGCAACGGGGAGGGGGTATACCCCATGGAAGCCTCAAACGGTGTCAGTCCAGTCACCACTGAGACAGTGGAGTTGTGAGAATATTCCATCCAGGTTAGATGGGTGCTCCAAGTGCTTGGGTTGCAGGCTGCTATGCACCTAAGGGCGGCCTCCAGGGATTGGCTGGCGTGCTCAGCCTGCCCGTTGCTTTGAGGGTGGCATCCGGAAGTAAGGCTGACGGTGGTGCCCAAGGAGCGGCAAAAGGATCTTCCAGACCTGGGAGGTGAATTGTGGGCCCTGGTCAGACACAATGTACAGTGGGATTCCATGCAAATGGATGACGTGGGTGATTAGAAGGTTAGCAGTCTCAGAGGCAGAAGGTAATTTGGGGAGGGGCACCAAATGGATCGCCTTAGAAAAGCGATCCACGAAGGTCAGGATAACAGAATTGCCTTGTGAGGGGGGAAGTCCAGTGATGAAGTCCAGGGCAATATGGGACCAGGGTCAGCTGGGGATGGGTAGTGGGTGGAGGAGGCCAGCAGGGGGCAAGGAGTCAGATTTATTGCAAGTGCAGACTTGGCAGGCCTTGATGTAGTCCCGGACGTCTGTCTGCAGGGTGGGCCCCCAGAACACCCACCGGATAAGATTGATAGTCCGGGAGATTCCAGGGTGGCAGGCGAAATGGCTGGTGTGGCCCCACCTGATGACATCACTGCAGAGGGTCATCGGGACCCCTCTCAAGCTTGGGTTTCGGTAGATTGAGCCCGCCGGACCCTCTGCTCAATGTCCCACATAAGAGCGCCAAGGATACAAGAGGGCAGGACAATGGGTTGGGGAAGGGAAGGAGGGGTAGAGGTGTCAGGACTGAACTGGCGGGCGAGAGCGTCCAGTTTAACATTACGGGGGCCAGGCCTGTAAGTGATGGTGAGATTAAATCTGGCAAAGAATAAGGCTCAGCAGACCTGCCTGGCATTCAATCTGTGGGCCGACCTGAGATATTCTAAATTTTTGTGGTCGGTCCACACTATGACTGGATGGACCGTTCCCTCCAGTAGTGTCTCCACTCCTCAAGGGCCAATTTAATGGCCAAGAGCTCTCAGTCTCCTATGTTGCAATTCCTCTCAGCCGGCGTGAGCCACCAAGAGAAATACACGCATGGGTGGAGCCTCTGATCAGAGGCCGAGTGGTGCGATAGGACAGCACCCACCCACGCGTCAGAAGCGTCCACCTCCAGAATAAACTGGAGCTGGGGGTTGACCTGGGCCAAGATGGGGGTGTTAGAGAACAGGCCCTTTAATTAGGAAAAGGCCTGCTTCGGACCAAATGAATGGCACTTTAACTGAAGTCAGCTGGGTGAGAGGCTGTGCTACCCCACTATAGTTTCTAATGAAATGGTGACAAAAATTTGCGAACCCCAAGAAGCACTGGAGCTCTGTAACGTAGAGCGCCGTACGTAGAGCAGTCTCTCATTAATGGAGGCTTTGAGGCAATTTGCAATCAGCAATTTTTCTTTTTATTCCAAACCACTTGCAGGTAATAATCCAAATAATATCTGACATCTTCACACCGACACGACTCGACACTGTGTTCCCAATAACCAACACCTGTTATATTAAGTGAGACAATTAGGGCTAATTAGCCACAACCATAACCCCAGGTAAAACAATAAAACATTTTCCATTTTTCACACATACCCAATAGCATCTAAAAGTCCATAACAATTTCCCACCTATTTACAAAATACATATAAATAACATAGAATAAATAAGACACCATAAATAATTCAATAAATAATTTAAACCCCTATTTACAAAATCTAAATCACCCCTAAACTTACCATCACATGCTCCCTTCCTGCTGGTATCCTTTAAAAAGCATTCAACCCCTAAAGAGTCTTTTGCCCGGACACCATCAGGGAGCATGCTGGCAAAGGTATGTGGATTAATGATCACCACTTGTTTTACCCAAATAATTAAACATAACAATTATCTCACAAAGGCATTCCAATTAGTCAAAAGCAGATCTTAAAGTAATATGTGCAAACTTAACAATAATTAACATTTACAAATATTACCCAAACAATATAATTAAACATACAATAAACCATGGACTTCCGGGAAGATGGCGGAGAGACATAACACTTAAACAAAGAGCTCTCCCTAGCCGGATTAAAAATCATCGGTAAATGGCCAACTCGACATAAACGAATCAATAAACTAAGGGATGAAAACACGAAGGAACCGGGCACAAGGACAAAAACAGGGTAAAATTGAAGAATTCCTCTCCAACAACGCAGGAAAAACCGCTGTACGCAAAGCCCAAAAAAACGAGATGTCCACAGCAGAGAAAATGGAGGACACCAGACTCGACAACATGAACGCTGGCATCGCCAGTTTGGGTGAAGAGTTAAGAGAATTCAAGCGACAGCTACAACAGGATTTAGCGGCTCTTAAGGAGGAACTGAAAAAAGAAATTAAGGAGGAAATCATGGACCTCCGAAGAGAAATGGAGCGTAAATTAACGGAAAACATGGAGGAGCTGCGCTCCCAGCGGGCGTGTATGACAGAAGCGCAGACCCGAATTTCGGAACTAGAAGATTGGAAAAGCGAGGCAAACGAACAACTACAGACCCTGACGACGCAAACGCAGAGGATGCAGGAGAAAATAAACGACTTGGAGAGCAGATCCCGACGAAGCAATATGCGCATCTTTGGAATTCCGGAGGGCATTGAAGGCAACTCGATGACAAAATTCATGGATCAGTTCTTAAAAAAAGAACTGGAAATACCCGGAGAAACGGATCTGCAGATTCAACGGGTGCACAGAACACCGGCACAGAACCCGAAAACAAACTCTCCACCCAGGTCAGTTGTGGTAAACTTTGTGAAATATGACATAAAGGAAAGAATCCTGACGCAAGCATGGAAAAAAAAGATACGAATCGGCGACAAACAGGTATTTTTTGACCATGACTACCCGACAGAAATCGTGCAGCAGCGGAAGAAATATGCCAATATTAAAAAAACGCTGAAAGAGAAAAAAATTAGATTCCAAACGCCGCTAACGAAAATGAGGATTCATTGGGAGGAAGGCACAAGAACCTACAACACGGCCGAAGAGGCAGCGCGGGATATGATGGAGCGGGGCCTTGAGGTGAGCGTGCCGAAGGAGACGGCTGGAGCAGCGGCGGCCCTGAACGCACCACGACAGACGGAGTGGAGACGAGTGAACGGCGGAAGAAGGGGGAGAGACGTAGAGCAGCGGGCCCAGGACAAGCTACAAGGCTTTCAACTGAAAGCCTAGATCATAACAAAGATTAAGAAAGGCACAGAAGAAATGAAGGCCAAGAAGACAAGGTAAAAGAGAAACAGACGGCTAGGAGAGGTTTAAGTGATATTTGTTGGACATTTCTAGACTTATGACTATTACTTTGATAGTAATTAGAAGTCTAGGGAGGGCCCTTCACTCTGTGAAGACAAACCCCCCACCCACCAACAGGGACCAGTGGGCAGAAGAAAGGCCCAAAGTACGGAGGTCGAGTTTTTTTAATGTGTTTTTATATAAATATGTGTTATTTTTGTTGTTAAAGGGGCTAGGAGCACAAGTTAAAAAAATGGAAAAACATGAATATGGGTAAAAATCTTAAGATAATGACACTAAACGTGAATGGTCTGAACTCACCTGTTAAAAGGGAAAGAATAATAAGAAAATTCAAGAAGGAAAAAGCTGAAATTATATTTATGCAAGAGACACATTTGAGCAAGGCAGAACATGTGAAACTAAAGAGATTTGGCTATAAGAACTCCTACTACAGTTCATTTAAGGGAGGAGCAAAAAGGGGGGTTATGATACTAATCTCAAACAAAATACAATTTGAAAGTGAACAGGAAATCCAGGATAAAGAAGGCAGGTATGTAATAATAAAGGGAAGAATAGATGGTATGCAGATCACATTAGTGAACATCTATGCCCCACCAGAAAGTGACAAGGGTTTTTTTCAACATCTGTTTGATCTCATAGCAACACACAGTGAAGGAGTCCTAATTTGTGGAGGAGACTTAAATGCTGTCATGGATCATGAAGTTGACACAACAAGTGTTAAGAAGACAAAAAAACATGTAACAAAGTTCATAAGAACCTCACTGGCAGAAATGGGTATGGTAGACATATGGAGGGACCTACACCCACTCGAAAAAGACTATACACATTATTCAGCAGCCCATAAAGTACACTCTAGAATAGATTACTTCCTTATGAATGAAGGTGACAGACACAGGGTGAGAAATTGTTGGATTGGAGGGGCAGAAATATCAGATCATAATCCTATATACATGGAAATATATTTAAACAATAGAAAACGACAAACAACATGGAAACTTAACGTAAGACTGTTAAATGATGAGAAAATGAAAGAAAGAATAAAAATAAACATAAACGAATATATCCAAGAGAATGACAATGAAGAAGTGGACCCAACAATACTATGGGACGCACTAAAAGCCGTGTTAAGGGGTAAATTAATTGTTGAAACAGGAAAAGCAAATAAGACTAAACTGGAAGCGTATGAACAAAGATGTGAGAGACTAAGGGAATTAGAACGTAAACATCAAAGCACAAATGATCCAAAAATATATCAAGAAATTAAAGAAGAAAAAACAAAGATAAAAGAAACACAAATGGATGAAATTGAAAGGAAAAATAGATATCTAAAGCAAAAATATTATGAAACGGGGCCAAAAGCCACAAAACTGCTGGCAAAACGGTTAAGAAAACAACAAACAATGAATAATGTATACAAGATTAAAGACCCCACCACAAATAAAACCACAGTTAACCCAGAAAACATAGAAGAAATTTTCCATAATTTCTACCAAGAACTATACTCGCAACCTGAAGAAACAAATACTAAAGATATCAAAAAATTTCTAGACACACTGGACTTGCCATCAATAGGAAATCAACAAAATGAAAAACTAACAGCAGAAATAACAACACAAGAGATCAGAGATGTGATTAAGTCACTTAAAAACGGTAAATCACCAGGTAGTGATGGATACCCATCTGAGTTTTATAAACTGTTTATAGAAGAACTCACGCCACAACTCCTAAAGTCATTTAATTGGACGCTGAACAACAACAAAATACCTCCAACATGGAACGAAGCAATCATTTCAGTTATTTTAAAACCAGGGAAAGATAAAGAACAATGCGGAAACTATAGACCAATCTCTTTATTAAATGTAGATTATAAAATATACACAACAATTATATGTAAACGAATAAAGACATTCTTGACGGAATTGATAGAAGATGATCAAACTGGATTCATAGAGGGATGCCAAACACATGACAATATCAGGAGAACAATACATATAATTAACCAAATACATAAAGAAAAGAAAAGCGCAGTAATAATGAGTTTAGACGCAGAAAAAGCATTTGACAGGGTTAACTGGAAATTCCTATATAGTGTACTGGAGCGCTTTGGATTTAACGAAAAATCAGTACAATGCATAAGGACGCTATATCAAGAACCTGTGGCAAGAATCAAGATAAACGGTAGCTTAACAGACAAAGTAAATATACAAAGATCAACTAGGCAGGGATGCTGCTTATCGCCCACCTTGTTTGCTCTGTTCATAGAACCATTGGCTCAAGTGATACGACAAAATAAGAAATTAAAAGGTGTAACAATAAAGGGGGCGGAACACAAGATTGGGCTATTTGCAGACGATATTATAGTTTACCTTGAACAACCAGATAAATCAATAATGGAAATGATGAACTTGATAGAAAATTTTGGAAAATTATCAGGATACAAGATAAACATAACAAAAACACAAATACTGACATTCCACTATAACCCTCTAAACCAGATAACTGATAAGATCAAACTAAACTGGAAGCAAAAAGAAATAAAATACCTTGGAGTGAACATACCTAAAGACCTAAGCAAAATATATAAAGCAAACTATGATAGGTTGGAACAAGAAATAAAAAAAGATATTGATAGATGGTCAATCTTAAATATGGATCTGAATTCAAAAATTGAGACAGTCAAAATCAGCATACAACCTAGATTACTTTACCTCTTCCAGGCTATACCAACAGAGATTCCAGATGCCCAATTCTCAAAGTGGGACAGGATGATATCGAGATTTGTTTGGGGAGGTAAAAAACCAAGAGTGAAATATAAAACCCTCCAATTACCAAAAGAGAAAGGAGGCATGGGCCTACCGAGTCTAAAGGAATATTACTACTCAGCACAAATAAGATATATCATATGTTGGTGCGACGAGGGATATGAGGCAAAATGGAAAGAAATGGAAAAGGAAATTGAGGGACTCCCAGTACAAAGCATAATAGGGGATAAAGATGCATATAAGCAAATCAAACAAATAGACCCAATCACTAAATTTACTTTAGAACTGTGGTATAAAATAGTACAAAAATATAATATAAGGGAAGACATAAAACTATTGAAATGGGTAGCATTTGACAGTCAGTTTGAACCGGCAAAACAAGATAGGGGTTACAAAAATCTGGTGAACAAGGGAATCACAGCATGGGGCAATATCGGAAAAAAAGATCTCGGGAGCTTTGTAAATATCAGGAGAAAATTTAAATTAGAAAGATCGGAATTTTTCAGATATCTGCAGATGAGAGATTACTATATGAAGAAGATTAGGCATAACCTCCAAACAGATGTGAACGAGATTATACAACTTATTTTAAGCTCATATGCAGGAAATAAAATAAGAATTATTTCAAAACTATATCAGAAACTTATGACAAACAATCATACAAGTAACTATATAAAGGAGAAATGGGAGAAAGAGCTCAATTTAAACATAACAGAAGAAAGCTGGCAGGAAATATGGAAAACACAACACACATCAACAAATTCAAGGGCATGGAGGGAATTTGGATGGAAAAACCTGATTCGCTTTTTCATTACACCACAGATTCAAGGAAAATATACAAATACCCAATCTTTATGCTGGAGGGGATGTGGGGCTCAAAATGCAGACCACTCACATATGTTTTGGAAATGCTACAAAATATCATCATTTTGGAAATCTATGCATGTGACAATACAGAGGATATTAGGATATAATATACCAATGAATTGTAACCTGATGTACTTATGTGATCTTAAAAAAGACAGTGTTATACAGGCTGAGGACAGATATCTAGTTAAAATCTTGTTGATTGCATGTAAAAAAACTATCACAAAAAAATGGCGATCAGAAGTTCTTCCTGACCAAGAACAATGGACTGACATTGTTGAGGACATACGTATGATGGAAAAACTAACATATCGACGAAGAATGCAAGAAGGAATATGGGAGAAAAAATGGCGGAAATGGACACACTACAAAGTGCAACAACGAGGCAGAAATTGAAAGAATAACCAAAGACACTGAAAAAACCAGAAGAATTAAGAGATGGAAACTAAAAACTTGATGCTCCAACATTTGTCCCCCCCCCTTTTATTTTTTATTTTTTTTTATTTTTTATTTTTATTTTGTTTATTTTTTTTTATTTTTCCCTACCCTAACCCCTTTGTTTTTTAAATGTAGAATGTGATCTGAATGCATTATATATGATGAAAAATGAATAAAAATCTAAGTTACAAAAAAAAAAACATACAATAAACCATAACAGTGGTGACACTCCGTCGTCACATTTCCTCCCCCCTTTTCCCAAGAGTACAGTACTCTAAGAGTCATATACTCTTGAGAGACCATCTGCCACAAGGTTAGTTTTCCCTGCCACATACCGAACAGTAAAGTTATATGGTTGAAGGGACACATACCACCCTGTGAGACGACTGTTCATGTCCTTCATCCTGTTCAGCCACTGTAAGGCCCGATGATCTGTTTCCAACATAAAATGACGCCCCAGTAAATAGTACTTCAGAGACCCTATTGCCCATTTCATGGCAAGACATTCCTTCTCTACCATAGAGTGTCTCGTCTCCCGGTCCAACAACTTACGGCTCAAGAACAGTACTGGGTGTCTCTCTCCCCTCTCCTCCTGGAGAAGTACTGCTCCAATGCCAGCTCCTGAAGCATCTGTCTGTAGAATGAACGGGCGAGCAAAGTCTGGACTGTAGAGAACCTTCTCACCAGAGATAGCACTCTTCAGATCCTCAAAAGCTCTGTCACACTCCTCTGTCCATTTTACCCTATTAGGTGCTGAAGCCTTAGTGAGGTCAGTCAAAACTGCTGCTCTTTCAGCAAAGTGGGGAATAAACTTACTGTACCATCCTACCATTCCCATGAATGATCATACCTTCTTTTTAGTAGTGGGCACAGGATAGGTCCGGATGGCATCCACTTTACCTACTCGTGGTCTAATGACCCCCTGACCAACCATATGTCCCAGGTACTCCACCTGCTGCTGCCCAAATGCACATTTGCATGGATTAATCGTCAGTCCTGCCCTCTTAATCAACTGAAGGACCTGCCCAAGGTGTACCAAATGCTCTTCCCAAGTCTGACTATTAATGACTACGTCATCCAAATAGGCAGCTGCAAAATTTGATACCCTTCTTAATACCTGGTCCATGAGCCGCTGAAAAGTTGCAGGTGCCCCCTGAAGGCCAAATGGCATAACCTTGAATTGAAAACTGCCATAAGGTGTTTTAAAGGCTGTAAGTTCTTTTGTTTCCGGTGCCAATGCCACCTGCCAATACCCCTTGCATAGGTCCAGTGTAGAAATAAACCTAGCCCTGCCCACTTTCTCTAACAGTTCATCAATCCGGGGCATGGGGTATGACTCAAACTTAGACACTGAATTGAGATATTTGAAGTCAATACAGAATCTCAAAGAGCCATCCTTTTTGGGTACCAGCACAATCGGGCTACACCACTCACTGACTGACTCCTCGATCACTCCCAGCTGCAACATCAAATCAATCTCCTGCTTCATCTTTGGAACCAATCGCTCCGGGATCCTGTAAGATTTCCTATGTGGAACAGCTTCTTCTTTCAAATAGACTTTATGATATACCAGTGTGGTGAAACCAGGTCTCTCCTGAAACAATTCTGGATCTAACAGTGCCTCTAATTCTCTCTGCTGATCAACCTGCAAATGAGACACTTGAAGCAAACATGGCTCTGACACATTTGTGGGAAAAGACTGTTCTCTCTCCTCATCCACTTCCATCGCACAAATGAAGAGCTGATGTGTCTCCTGAAGAACAGACTGCTGCTGCTGATGACCAGGCTGCTGAAACTCTTTCAACAAGTTAATATGGAAGGTCTGATGTTTTACCTTCCTGTCAGGCGTATATAGTTCATATGTCACTGCACTTAGTTTTTTAGAGATTTCATACGGCCCCTGCCATTGAGCCAACAGCTTACTGTCACACAAGGGCAGCAATAACAAAACCTGCTGACCTGGGTGAAAAACCCTTTTTCTGGCCTTCTTATCATACCAAGTTTTTTGTTTGGCCTGCGCCGTCCTCATGCGCTCCTGAGCCAAAGCAGTCATTCGATCCAGTTTCTCTCTCATCTTAATAACATATGAGACCACATTGTCCTGATCACTCGGTGGACTCTCCCAGGGCTCCTTTAATAAGTCCAGCGGGCCCCTCACCTGACGACCATACAGTAGTTCAAAAGGTGAGAACCCTGTTGAAGCCTGGGGCACCTCCCGATAAGCAAATAATAAATATGGTACCCATTGGTCCCAATCCGAGCCCGTTTCAGAAACAAATTTCCGCAGCATATTTTTCAGAGTCTGATTGAATCGCTCCACTAGCCCATCTGTCTGAGGGTGATATGGGGTGGTCTTAATACCCTTAATACCCAACAGCTTATATACCTGCTGCAACAGTTTTGACAAGAAATTTGTTCCACAGTCTGTTAGAATTTCTCTGGGTATGCCTACCCTTGAAAATAACTGGATAAGGCAGTTGGCAACCTGCCTAGCCTTGATAGATTTCAGGGGGAAGGCTTCTGTGTACCGAGTAGCATAGTCACAGATCACCAGAATGTATTTATTACCAGAGGAGCTTCTCTCTAGGGGGCCAACTACATCCATCCCTATTCTGTCGAATGGTGTTCCAATAATTGGTAATGGGTGCACTTGGGCACGGGCTACTCCCCTAGGTGATGTAATCTGACATATTGGACACGATGTGCAAAACTCCTTTATCTGGGTATACATTCCCGGCCACACAAACCTTCTAGCAATTCTCTGCAAAGTTTTCTGAAAAGCTAGATGACCTGCCCAAGGGATATGTCCCAGTTCCATAATCTGTGGCGTGAGGTCCCATGGCAAAGCTATGGCCATAACTTCACCTTGTTGCTGGTACAAAATGCCCTTTTTAATGACATACATGGCCTCAGCCAAACAATCCGTTCTACCCTGTTTCACACCCTCAATCTCCGAGACTTTATCAAACCATGGTCCAAGTGCTGGGTCAGCTTTCTGCAATGCAGCTATGTCAGGAGGGATGTCAAACTCTACTGACTGACTTAGCTGTGGTGTTTCTTCACCCAAGTTCTTTACTGAAGCTAACACCTTATCTCTTCTCCTCTGAGCCTTGGATTTAGACTGTTTAACAGGGCCTGCCTCTATCTCAGAATCATAAAATGGCAGCTCCTGAAGAACATTGGCAGCCCTCTGCGCCCTGGTTGTCACCATATTACAGATTTTCCCAACAGGTGCATCAAGCCTCTGCTCAATAGTGCCACCTGCCTGTCCCTCAGTTTGTTCGTCTCTAACCTGTTGTATAATGTCCAACAAAGTTGGAACATCATTGCCAAGAATAACTGGATAAGGCAACTCAGGCACAAGAGCTACAGGAAGGAGATAAGTTTGACCCCCCACTGTTAAATAAACCTCAGCGGTCGGGTACAATTTCTTATCCCCATGAACACAACTGATATTAACTGTAGTTTCACTCCATGAATCTCTAGGGACTAGACTGGGCAAAACAACAGTCTGGAAACAACTGGAGTCTAACAAGGCCTCTTCACACTGACCATTTAGCAGAACCGTAGTCTTATATATTTCACCATGAATTGGTGCTAACAGAGTGGGTCTTGGAACTGAGCATAATAATGAAGGTTTATCATTTTTTGTGGCAGGACATGAATATTGGGTGTGACCGATTTTGTTACACTGATAACAGCGTATATAAGATAAGATAAGATAAGATAAGCCTTTATTAGTCCCACAATGGGGAAATTCCAGGATTGCAACAGCACAGGGATAGCAACACTCAGAGCAACAATCAGAAGGCAAGAAAAAACAAGAACAGCTAGTATACATATGTACATCTTTATTTCATGTATATCTTTATTTGAAACAAAACATGACTTTTTGCTACTATCATATCTGCTATTTGTGATCTGACTGGACCTGGAATACAGTCTATTTTGAGCTGGACCACCCCTTTCACCCTCATTAAACTTACTCCGTATGGTGAAAGAGCTGTCACGGCCAAGAGTAGTCCTCCTGCTCCCAGACCTGGCTGACAGAAAAACCTCCACTAGACGAGCAGCGCCCTCTGCAGTCTTCGGGTCCCGTTCTTGTATCCAGATTCCCAGTTCCGGGTTCACCATCCACAGAAACTGCTCCAAAATCAACAACTCCACGATGTCTTTCACCGTTGAGGTCTCTGGTTTAATCCATTTATTACACAGGTCTTTTAAACGAACATACAGTTCACGGGGGGTTTCGTCCTGATGAATGTCCAAAGCACAAAACCTTCTCCTATAGGTGTCGGGTGTTATTTCGTACTTATTAAAAATTGCTTCCTTCACTTTTTTATAATTGTCCGTGTCCATCAGTACATACGCACTTCGTGCTTTACCTGTGAGTAAAGGAGCCAACTGGATAGCCCACTCTTCTTCACGCCAGCGGCAGACTGTAGCGATCCTCTCAAATGTCGCCAGATAGTGCTCGATGTCATCCTCGGGAGAGAGCGGATTCAGCCTGGGCTCGTGGTGCGTTCACGTCAACCTCGGCTGCACCTGCAGCGGTAAATTATCCTCCTGCGGGCCGACCCGACTGGCCGTCACCCTGGGGTCTTCCCCCGAAGCGTCGTTGTCACCACTGCGTTCAGCCCGGCTCCCATACTCCTCTCTCAACTCCACAACTTGCGACTGCACCCGACGAATTTGATTATCCACGGTCTGCCACCTTTGATCTTGAAGAGCGGCTTCTGCTTCCCTCTGACGGTCTCTGACAGTCAGCGAACGAACCAAGGACTTTACCAAGCATGTTAGCTCCTCGAGCTCGCCCAGTCCGCTGGCTCCCGGCTCCTCAGCTGCCACAGCTGCGCCAGAGTCGAACTGCTCCTCTTGCCTCATTATTTTCTTTCTGGACATTGTTTCGTCCTTTGTCGTCAACCACTTCCACCAAATGTTACGTCTTGTCCTAGGAACGGACCACCGCTGCCACCAAATGTAACGTTGCTGAATGTAACGAAGCTGAGACGTGGCTGCTGTCAATCATCAATTTTTCATTTTTATTTTCAAAAACTTCACAGATAACAACTTCAGCGTACATACCAAAATCTTCACACCGACACGACTCACCACTGTGTTCCCAATAACCAACACCTGTTATATTAAGTGAGACAATTAGGGCTAATTAGCCCCAACCATAACCCCAGGTAAAACAATAAAACATTTTCCATTTTTCACACATACCCAATAGCATCTAAAAGTCCATAACAATTTCCCACCTATTTACAAAATACATATAAATAACATAGAATAAATAAGACACCATAAATAATTCAATAAATAATTTAAACCCCTATTTACAAAATCTAAATCACCCCTAAACTTACCATCACATGCTCCCTTCCTACTGGTATCCTTTAAAAAGCATTCAACCCCTAAAGAGTCTTTTGCCGGACACCATCAGGGAGCATGCTGGCAAAGGTATGTGGATTAATGATCACCACTTGTTTTACCCAAATAATTAAACATAACAATTATCTCACAAAGGCATTCCAATTAGTCAAAAGCAGATCTTAAAGTAATATGTGCAAACTTAACAATAATTAACATTTACAAATATTACCCAAACAATATAATTAAACATACAATAAACCATAACAGTGGTGACACTCCGTCGTCACAAGCTCCTTGCAGTAGTGGGGTGTAGGCCAATCTAGCACAGCCTTTACCTTGGCCGGGTCGGCCCTCAGTTCCCCCTCAACTACTATGAAACTGAGGATCGAAGTGGAGCAGGTGGAAAACTCGCACTTCTCGGCTTTAATGTAGAGCTGGTTCTCCAGGAGCCATTGTAGAACGACCCTGACATGGACTGCGTGCTCCTCTGGCATGCAGGAAAAAATCAAAATGTCATCAAGACAGACAAAAACAAATTGATTTACCATGTCACGGAGGACGTCATTGATCATATGCTGGAAGATGGCGGTGGCATTGGTGAGCCCGAACGGCATTACCAAATATTCAAATTGCCCCAAGTGTGCTTTAAAGGCGATCTTCCATTCATCCCCATCGCGAATGCGAACCAGATGGTAGGCGTTACCCAAATCCAATTTAGTGAATACTCACATGTGCTGAAGGAGCTGAAACACGGAGTTGATCAGAGGCAGAGGATATTTGTCTGGGACAGTTATAGCATTTAATTCCCAGTAATCAATGCACGGGCGCAAGGATCCATCCTTCTTCCCGACAAAGAAGAATCCTGCCCCAAGAGGGGCCAAGGAAGGCTGAATGAGGCCAGCATTCAAAGAATCTTTAATATTGCTCTCCATCGCCTCCCTCTCCGGCCCAGAAACACTGTAGAGCCAGCTGGACAGCAGCCATGCACCCAGGAGAAGGTCTATGGCGCAGTTGTAAGAGCGATGGGGAGGTAAAGAAAGCACTCTTGACTTGCTAAAGACCTCTCCGAGGTCATGATAGACTTTGGGTACTAGACTGAGGTCCGGCAGCTCTATCGGAGGGGAGGAGATGGGTAGTGACGGCGAACACTCGGCCGAGCTGAGACAGGATACCAAACAGTACGGGCTCCAGGAAGAGATGGAATTATATGCACAATTAATAATGGGGTTATGCTTCCAGAGCCACGGGAACCCTAGAACCACCGGGTGCGACGATTTAGGGAGAATGAGGAATGAAAGTGTCTCCCGGTGGTTAGCGGAAAGAAGGACGGATTCCGGCGTTATGCTTTCGGCAATGGAAGCTACATTTTTGCCCGACAAAGTGGTGACATTGAGGGGCATGGGCAGTTTGGTTGTGGGGATACCTATTTCCCGCACGAGCTGCGCAGAAACAAAATTTTGCTCTGCCCTTGAATCTATTAAAGGCATGACTCTCCTCTTGACCCCCAGCAACTGGACGAGGGCCGAAATGGAGAAGCTACCGGGGGGGATGAAAAGATTTCCCACCTGTCAGGCCCCCCACGGCTACTGACGGGCCGCGTCTTTTTGGCTTCAGGTGGCACTTAGACAGTGTGTGCTTCAAAGAACCACAGTACATGCATGCTCTCCTCCGCCACTGGCGCTCTTCCAGAGTCAGACGGACTCGGCCGAGCTCCATGGGTTTGGAGGTAGAGTTGGCTCCACCTGCATCAGTAGCCGAAGTGGGTGTGCGCTCACTGGGCGGGCTGGAAGAGGTGTTGCGCTCCTTCGCGTGCGCATGGTATAATGAGCATGGTATGGCTAATGGTTGTCTAAACTGACGGCCTGATCAATAAGACTGTCCAGGGAGGAGGGAACCGCATGAACCGCTAGGTCGTTGCGGAGGTTTTCGTTTAAACCCTGAAGGAAAATGCTGCATAGCTCAACATCATTCCAACCAGAGTCCGCCACAGCGACCCAAAACTCCACAGAGTAGTCGGCGACAGATCAACTCCCCTGGTGGAGTGACATCACCTGGCTCATGATGTTGCCCTCACTCTCTGTCTGGTCGAACGCACAGGCAAATTCATTAACAAACCTATCAAAAGAATAGCTAGGACCCTCTGGACTGTCAAGAATTGACTGGGCCCAGCTGAGGGCCTGGTATTGCAGTAGGAGGGTCATGAAATGAATTTTGGAAGTATCGTCTGGGTATTCCCCACCCACCTGGCCCAAATAAAGCCAAACATGGCAGAGAAACCCCTTACATTTCCCCACCTTCCCCACATATGGGGCAGGTGAGGGAACAGAGGTGGTTCGGCGCACGGTGGAAGAAGCCGGGGCAACAGGCGGAGGGGTAGAACCCGGACAAGACAGGTGATTTTTATTGCTTTGACATGAAGTGTGCACCTTGCTTCTGGGTTAGGGTGGAGAGTTGGAAAAATAAGGGGAAATGTAATCTTTATTTCCACACTATACTGTGAATTTTGGCTAGAGTAATTTTTATTGCTTTTTACACACACATTCTAAACCCGAATTGTTGAAATGTGTCATAATGCTCTGCAAGGTGGGAGAGTCTCAGCTCAGTGCAATATGGATATGTACAGTTCTGAAAGCAGATCATGGCGCCCATCTGAAATCCAATTTCAGGTGTATTTTATGCCATAGTTTTTTAAAATAATGCTGTTCCAAGACAGTAAAAATGGTTTTTACAACATAGCATTACATTCAGGCTTATGCTGTGTAGAACTCCAGGTTCGCTGGATTTTTTTTCTCTCTTCTCTTTCGCTCTCTTAGACTTTTAGTGAATGAAACTGCTGGTCATTTACTGTGAAACAGGATTTCACGATGTTGTGATCGCGTCAATTCATGCGAAATCAGCCAATCAGCGCAACTATTGCGCGACCTTGCAACTTTATCCAATCACCGCAACTTTCCTGCAATTTTGGCCAACCCTCGTCAACTTCTGCCAATTTCACCAATCAAATTTCAGCTGAGTGGCGCTGAAACGCTCAGTCTAACAAATCAAATGCATTGCTACATTGCATTCACTTCCGTGTTTACAGTAAGTATTAACGGAATGCTTCAGCAAAAAACAGTGTGTGATTTAAAAAAAAAACTCTCACCTGTGAGGTTTCCAACACTGTCCCTTCCTCCGTGTCTTCCAGCCTGCTGGTGGATGTCTCCGTCCTGACCGCGTGTATGAAGTGCTGGGTTTGTGTTGAAAAACGTCCACCTGCCCCAAAAGCACCCCATTGTGGGAGTGCACGTGACAAGAGACTCCATAAAATCACAAACAAACGGGCAAGTCTAACACTACAGCCAGTGTTTGATCATTTCACACATCTTTAGAGATAAAATCATTACTACATCTTGTCAATGAGCTTTAAAGCTGTGAATCTCTGGTCTTAACACGGACACCCCCCCCCCCCCCGTGCTCCCCCTGTAAATGAAAGATGTGTGTCTTATGAGACGGGTTTCTCTCTCTCGCTCTCTCTCTCTCTGTATGTGTGTCAAGATGCGCAGCAGATAGACAGGTAGGAGTTAGGCATAAGAATATTGTCTGCATTTTTTCCCCAGAAAAACACAGACTCCAGTAGACAATACAGACTAACAGAATAAATTACTTATTTTTTCCTTTCTGCTCGGTACCGAGTGGTTGGGGACCGGAGGGAGTTTTCAGATGAAGGTGCTGCAAATAATTTCCACAGCTCTACTCTTTAACATGCATTCAATGCAATTTAGCTGTTGTAATGGATATTGTGTTAAAGTCTGTATTGGCTGTTGCACACAAGAGTTTTTCTGTATAGCAGAAGTTTCTGCTTAATTTACAAATCACTGTAATAGGAAATATTTGACAATCCTGTGCTTTTCTTGTATTGTTATATAGAATATCACTGTAGTAAGCTGGAAAAACCATCTGCTTTAAAATTTGTAATTCTTCCCACAACTTTTAGTGCAAAAAAACCTCTCCAAACGTCACAACTTTAATTGCAACTTTTAAAAAAAGCTCCCACAAATTCAGGCTTTTTGTGCCACAACAATCATAAATACGTCCCGCGAAATCCTGGAGGGACTGACTTATGAGCAGTTTGTTGAATCTGGAGTGGCTTGTTAGTACTAACACAGCTTCCTGGCAAAATACACATGATTTACACAAACTACCACTAAAATATTCTTCAGTGAGATTCAATATTTGACACGCTGTCAGAAAAGTAAATGGAAAAACAACAATATAATGTATTTTACTTACGTGTGGTCAGTTTGATCATCTTTGTCCCGTCACTCGATGTCCCTTTTTAAAAAAAAAAAAAAAAAAAATCTTTTACTGTAGTCACTGAGGGAGTAGGGGATCGTTAGGTAATGGCGTGGAGGGGGTCGACGCAGCCAATTCAGGTGGGTCTGAAGAGGAACTCACATGGTCGCTGGGGTAGGAAGATGGATCCGGCCCAGAACCACAGCTACCACCATCATCTCAGATTAATAGAGAAGCAGACAAACCATTTTACAGCGTCTCTTTTTTCTTTTTTCATTTTTCATTTTTGTCATGCTTATTATTTTTTCATCTCACCGTTGCAGCATCAGTCTCTCATTCTTCTGTTTTTTTCCTTCCCTTTTTTCCAAAACACTCCTGCGTTTCAGTCTTTTCCCTTAAATCCCGCACAAAACTTTCACATTCATCAGCCTTCAATTTTCCTCTAAAACCAAACTTCCTTCTCCATTTCTGTCCACTCTCAGCATACAAACTTCACTTCACCATGCACACACATCTCCACAACATTCATTTTTCTTCTTATTTTTTTCCTTTTTTCTTCAGTAATGTTTTGAATTAACCCCATTTTTATATATTCTCAACCTAGAATTTTCACTACAACACATTCCTTTTTATAATTAGGAATAAATCTACTTATTCTTGCCTCTGCCCAGATTAAAATTGAACCTCTTCACTCTCCAGCTGATTGGGGTAGCTTCTTTTTCGCCTCACTGCTCCAAAACTTGCTGTTGAACAAGTGGAGGAGGTCTTTGTTCTTTGCCGTGCACAGTCTTAAAGCTTTCCTTTCAGCCAGAGAGATACTAAGGTCCCCAAAATTCGAAGAAAAATTTCCTTTAAAGTTAACTTGAAGCTTGATTTGGAGATAAATTTATGAAAGAATGCAATTCTTGTAGTTTACCACAAAATGGAGGCATTTCCTTCTGCACTCAAGGAGGAGGAGACACAGTGACGTTGCTTGAAGGCGTTCTAGCTGCCACAGCTCCAAGATGGCGCCCAGGATTGACTCACCCTGGCGATTTTCAAAATGGCATTTACACTGCTTAATCTGCACATGCACAGTTCTCATACAACGGGGAATGCCACGTGGCTGTTTCAGCCACGCACAAATGTGAACGTGCAATGTGGCCACAAAGTCTGTTGACCACAAACCACGCCTTGTTTTGTTTTGTTTTTTTTTCAAAGAAACTGGACGTCGTCTCCTTAAATTCAGCTCTAAACATGCAAGAATAATCTTACAACTTTAACTTTGTGTACAATTCAGTGCTGTTTCTTCAATTAATCTCCTCTCAGTAACTTTTACCATGCTTTAAACACAATCTCTCAGCCCAACTCAGGAGAGCGGGTTAACCAACCCCCTCCCCTTTGTGGAAAAACACACAAACTCGCCTTTGTTTCCCGCACGGCAAGAAGTGTGCTGTTTAAGTTAAATCGCCTATATCCCACATACAACATCAACATGCACAATATTTACAGAGTTATTATGTATATGTCCCTGCTGCTTTATTTGCATATACTCTTTTCTCTACGCTTAACTTTATGTAGAGGATATTTTCATTGAGCCGCATCCGGTCATCAATACAAGAGGTATCGTATCATAAAGTTCAGTCCTATATTGATTTTAACAAGCTATCTTTATTATTATGGACAGTCGTTCACTACTTATGTATTTTAAGAGCTCATGCTTTACCATAAATTATTACAATCATTAATATTTTTACTCACTTAGTGATGTTATTTAAGGTCTTGTATTAGAATTAATCCTTTTACTCACTCATTGATTAAATTTGAGAGTCTCGTAACTATTATTCCTATATTACTCATTGATTAAATTTGAGAGTCTTGTAATATATTACAGTACTTTATTTATGCTCACTAGTTGATGTAAAAAAGTTCTTGCTTTGCAAATCTTCCTTATTTATAAAAAGCGGCTCTTTGATCTGTTAACATATGAATGCATGCATGTGTTTGACTCCCTGCATGTTCTTGCAATCATAGAAAATAACCACAAAATAAAACATTATCTTTATATTAAGCTTTCCAATAGAATTTAAAAAACAGGACCAAAGACTTACTTTGACTGAATGTCACAGACAGTCCTACAGAGATTTTTTTAAAAAAAGGTTCTCTCACCTTCTGATCAGTGGGCCCAGATTGCCCATGACATGCAAACAAAGGCTTTGTCTCCTGATGATATCTGTTGTCAAAACAGTTGGAAAAGTGCCCACATCCTCCAACAAACTTTTTAAAATTAATTTTGGACAGTTAGCAGAATCTTTTCAGTTAACCAACCAATGATCACAGAAGAAAATACTATTTCTCAGCTTAACTTTATTGACCCAGGCAAGGAGTCAGAGTACATGGCCACAGATCCTCCCAGCTCTGTCTCCTGGAAAGACCCCGCACATAGGCATTCACAGCCACAGTCAAGGTAATGGACGTTTGTTCCTGCCTTTATGGCTTTATGGCTTCCTCTCAGCATCCATATATCTTCTTCTTTAGCCCGACACATGCCCATATATGGAAACAAGAACAGAGACTTTCCTGTGAAGCTATTATGTGTGTGTGCATGTGTGTGTAGTATGTGTGTAAGCAACTGGTGTTTATGTGTGAATGGTTGGGAGAGCATTTGACTTGCATGTCTGTGAGTGTGTGTGTGGGTGTATATGTGGATCTAAGAGATACTTTGTCTATGCAGGGACTTTGTGTAGTATCTAATTAACTAATCCTCACTATTTATTTATTGTAACGGAAAAATAAATATAATAGGTTTTTGTAGAAGAGCTTGAAAGAACGAGGCGGTGTGATATATAAACCAAAGTTTATTATCAGCTCCTCTAACAAGTCTCATCTAGGTGCAGCAGCAGAAGAAGGAAAGAGAGCGAACACCTTCGGCTCTATGAACTTATACTCGCACATAACAAAAGACATGCATATCAAAAGCTGACATCCCTCATTATCTTAATCCCCCCATTGTCTTCGTACTCCTCCTCTTGGCCCTGGGGGGTCAGGGCAACCCACCCGGTCTCCACCGCAGTGCCTGGGATGCTCTTTGATCTTCACTGGCGGTTGAGACTCTTTGTCCTGTTCTGAGGTGTGAAGTCGCCTTACATATGTAATCACCAAACATTCTCACATGCTTCAACATATGTAGGTTATGGAATATATGATTAATATAGACCACAGCCCCCCCCCCCCCAAACGACTAAGAAAAGGACAATAGAAAAATTCACAGTTTAAGATAATTATTATGACATACTAACTGCTACACCTCTTGCCACAGAAGAAACTTTCCAGCAGCCATGCTCCTAAGAGAGTTCAGTGGTAATCATAACAGCATAGTAAAATCACAAGTCAGTCCTAAACTGTTACAGCACAATTAGTGAACAACTGTTGAGTAGTTTGCATCAGTCTCTGTGCCGTCTGGGTTTTAATCTTCTCCCGAATCTGCTGTGGGTCCGCTTGGGCGTCCTGCTGGGACCTTCCTGTAAGGAATCTGCAGCCTGGGAAGGAGAGTGATTATTTATTCCCTGCGGGGGGGCTGAGTCTTTTCTCTTGGGGGGTCTACCCCACCGAGGTGCTCTCGCCAACCGTGCAGGCTCGTCTCTCAACAAGAAGGCAGGTTTAAGTCTGTCAATGCTGACTGTTTCTTTTCTATCCCCAAAATCAAGCACAAAGTGTTTATCACCAGGTTCCAGCACTCTGAATGGCCCATCGTATGGTGGGCGGAAAGTTGGTTTTAAAGCTTCATGCTTAACAAAAACGAATTTAGCGTTCTTTAAAGCTTGTGGGACAAAAACCCGTGGAAAAGAGTGATGTGCCGGTCCGGGGAGAGAGTCCGGTCCGTTGCTGCCTAAAAACCTCGGGGCTGGAAGATGCCCAGGCTCTGGGTTCTCTGGTAAAAATTCACCTGGGAGCCTGAGAGGTTGTGCAAAAACTAATTCTGCTGGAGAGGCATCTAGATCCTCTTTGGGCGCAGCACGCAACCCCAATAAAACCCAGGGAAGTTTATTTACCCAATTTGTATCCGTTAGTGAGGCTCTGAGGGCGGCCTTTAAAGATCTGTGAAAACGCTCGCATAACCCATTAGCCTGAGGGTGATAAGCGGTGGTGCGGTGAATTGTCGCCCCTAAGCTGCTGGCCATGGCTGACCAAAGCTCCGAGACAAATTGAGGCCCCCTCTTGGACGTGATGTCCGATGGGACGCCGAAACATGCCACCCAGTTTGTCAAAAAAACGCGAGCGACTTCCTCCGCTGTGGTTGACGCCAGAGGGACTGCCTCTGGCCAGCGCGTGGTGCGGTCTATCATTGTTAACAGGTGTGTGAAACCTTGGGAGGAAGGTAGTGGCCCCACGAGGTCGACATGAACGTGGTCGAACCTTCTAGCAGGCATTGGAAAAGGCTCCAGAGGGGCTTTTGTGTGTTTGTGTATTTTGGCGCGCTGACAAGAAATGCAAGTTTTTGCCCATTCTTTTACGTTTTTGCGCAGGCCAGGCCACACAAACTTTTCGGCGACCATTTTAACCGAGGCGCGCACACCTGGGTGCGCGAGGGAGTGAATTGAGTCGAAAATACGGCGGCGCCATGTAGCTGGGACTAACGGGCGCGGTCGGCCGGTTGAGATATTGCATATTAGGGGGGGCACGCCGTCGCATAAACCCCTTTCCTCCAGCCTTAACCCTGTTGGTCCAGACAAGAGTGCGCGCACGTCCGCGTCACTACTTTGCTCCTCTGCCATGGCTGCATAATCTATCCCTGCATGGATTGGTGCTGCGTATGTGTCCATGTTGGTGAAAAGCTCTGCGGCTGCAGTAGTATAATCTGTCTCCTCGCGCTCTGGCGATGTCACAGCGCGAGAGAGGCAGTCTGCTACCACGTTAAGTTTGCCTGCCACATGTCGAATGTCTGTGGTGAACTCTGAAATCGCAGCCAGCTGTCTTTGTTGCCTGCCTGACCACGGTTCGGAAATTTTTGCCGTGGCAAAGGTGAGCGGTTTGTGGTCTACAAAAGCCGTGAAACTCCGCCCTTCTAACCAGAACTGGAAGTGGCGGATGGATAAATGAAGCGCTAGCAGCTCCCTGTCAAAAGTGCTGTATTTACGCTCAGTTTGGTTTAGCGATTTGCTGAAGAATGCCAAAGGTTGCCAGATTTTGCTGACATGTTGTTCTACAACTGCCCCTATAGCCAGGTCCGAAGCGTCTGTGGTTAGCGCAATGCGGGCCGAGGGATCGGGGTGAACCAACAATGTCGCATTAGCTAGGGCGCTTTTTACTTCCGCGAAGGCGTGTTCGCGCTCCGGGGTCCATTCGACCACGTTGGAAGCTTTTTGTTTTCTGAGCACGTCATATAGGGGCTGCATGAGCTGAGCTGCGTGGGGGAGGAAACGGTTGTAAAAATTAACCATTCCTAAAAATTCTTGCAGCGATTTGACCGTTTGTGGCCGTGGGAAACTTTTTATCGCGTGAACTTTGTCTGGAAGTGGGACTGCCCCCTTCGGAGAAACTCTGTGTCCTAAAAAATCAATTTGTGACACTCCGAATTTGCATTTGGCTGGATTGATTATTAACCCGTGCTCCTCTAGCCTCTGAAAAACCATAGTGAGATGCTGCTCGTGTTCTTCCTCAGACGGGCTGGCTACCAGCATATCGTCGAGGTAGACGAAAACAAAAGGGAGGTCGCGTAATACTGCGTCCATCATCCGCTGAAAGGTTTGAGCAGCGCCTTTGAGGCCGAAAGGCATTCGCAAAAATTCAAAAAGGCCGAAGGGGGTTATTACAGCTGTTTTAGGAATGTCCTCTGCTCGAACTGGGACTTGATGATAACCGCGGACCAGGTCTATTTTTGAAAAAATGCTCGCACCCGCCAGATGTAGTGAAAAATCTTGAATGTGAGGTATTGGGTAGCGGTCATGCGCTGTCGCATTGTTTAATCTGCGGTAATCGCCGCACGGTCTCCAAGAACCGTCGGATTTCGGGACCATGTGAAGTGGTGACGCCCAGGGGCTTTTCGAGCGTCTGATAATGCCTAATTTTTCGAGGGAAGTAAACTCGTCCCGAGCTATGGCGAGCTTGGCCGCGTCTAAGCGCCGAGCTTTGGCAAATACGGGTGGGCCCGTTGTGGGAATAAAATGTTCAACCCCGTGTTTAGCCACTGTGCCTGAGAATTTGGGAATTGTGAGTGCTGGAAATTGGGTGAGGAGTTGATCAAACTTACCTCCTGCTGTGGTGACGCTGGCCAGCACGGGTGGTGGAGAAACTCGAGCTGCGCAGGGAATAGAAGCAAAGGACAGTGCATTAACCAAGCGTCTGTTCGCTAGATCAACTAATAACCCATGTGCACACAAAAAATCTGCGCCCAACAAGTTAAAACTCACCGCCGCTACAACAAATGTCCATCTGTAGTTGCGGCCGTGGATGTGGAGGTGCAGGCTCTTTTCGCCAAAAGTGTCAATGCTGGAGCCGTTGGCTGCCACCGCTCCATTGCCCCGGGGGCCCATGGCCCGATCTGCTTGGGAGGGCATGACAAAACTTAGTTGAGCTCCCTTGTCAATAAGGAACTGCTTGCCAGTATGACCGTCCGTCACATATAACAGCTTACTTTTTTCGCCGAGAACCGCTGCCGTTAACGGCTCTCGGCTTTGGCGTTTCCCGAAATCGTAAATTTGCAGGGGGGAACGCATTTGTGAGCCTTCTCGGCGAAGCGGTGGTGGTAATAACAAACGTCGCTCCGTCTGTTACGTTTTGGCCGTGTCACTGTCACCGCGGGCTGGTTCTGCTCGGTGGTTTGTGGCTCCCCGTGGCTCTGGGCATCAGCGTTGAAGTCTGCGGATGCTGCTGTGGGTGTCTGCTCCTTGCAGGCGTTGACGAGCCGTTGAGCTTCATGGGCCAGCACGCGGAAGTCTTGCTGGGTGCTGCATCGCATGTTGGCGAGCGTCCCTCTCATGTGTGGCGGCAGCGTACTGAGGAATATGAATTGGAAGAGGAAGTTGTCATTGTCCTCTTCTTTAAGCTGCAGCAAGTCCTCCATGAGGGCCTTAGGTCTGCATCCTCTGTGGCCGTAGACCGCCAGGATCCTCTCGGCTCTCTCTTCGGCTGAGGGGATGTAATTTGCCACGATGGTTGCTTTCAGTACTTTATATTTGTCTTGGGCCGGCGGCCGCCGGATAATGCTCTGCACACACCTCGAAGTGGCGGCGTCGAGTTTGGCGACGATGTGATAGAACTTCGTATTGTCGGCCGTGATGCCCGCCAGTGTAAACTGGGCTTCAGCTTGCTGAAACCACGAGGCGGGGTCTTCCTACAAGAAGTCCGGCAGCTTGACGGTGACGGCGTTTGTGTGGACCGTCACTGATGTGTCCGCAGGGTGAGAGTGCCTTGCTTCGGCTCTCTCAGCGGCGCTGGTGCTCGGTTGAGCCCTCTCTATCACTTCTGCCGAGGGGGAACGTCGTCCATCTGTTCCCCTGTCTGCGTGGGCGCCGGCATCTGCCTGGGTCGCCACAGATGAGTCGATCGCGGGGGAACGCCTCTGGTCCATGCTCGCATCAGGGTCACCAGTGTAGAAGAGCTTGAAAGAACGAGGCGGTGTGATATATAAACCAAAGTTTATTATCAGCTCCTCTAACAAGTCTCATCTAGGTGCAGCAGCAGAAGAAGGAAAGAGAGCGAACACCTTCAGCTCTATGAACTTATACTCACACATAACAAAAGACATGCATATCAAAAGCTGACATCCCTCATTATCTTAATCCCCCCCATTGTCTTCGTACTCCTCCTCTTGGCCCTGGGGGGTCAGGGCAACCCATCCGGTCTCCACCGCAGTGCCTGGGATGCTCTTTGATCTTCACTGGCGGTTGAGACTCTTTGTCCTGTTCTGAGGTGTGAAGTCGCCTTACATATGTAATCACCAAACATTCTCACATGCTTCAACATATGTAGGTTATGGAATATATGATTAATATAGACCACAGTTTTAATCATTTTCTGTCACTCTCTTCTTCAATTTTTGTTTAATTTGTAGTATATTTTACACAGATTTTCACCTTGAAATATTTTAAGCTTCCCATTATCATATTCAGTCCTGTAGTTTTTATGTGCTAGTCTTTGAATTGTAGACATTGTGGCACATATGTTGGGTACATATTTTTCACAAATGTATTGCTGTATGTTTATTGTGTGCTTCACATCTCGAGGGACAAAAGGACTGAGCCTGCAGGAGATATCGAGAAGGTGTGAGATTTGGCCTTTGTCTCAGAGAGATGCCCTGGAGGGATTTCCGGACCATCGAAGGCTAAGGGACAATGGTGGAAGATCAAAAGGGTTACATTGTGACTGGGATTAAGTACCATGTGACTGTATGTTTGCTTAGACACCATGTGACTTGAGTTTCGATGTTCCGGGATATAAAAGAGCGATGTGATATTGATCTGTCTCTTTTCTTGCTTGGAGATTGTTAGAGTATGTGTTCTGTTCAGAACTCAGAACTCAGAAAAGATTTATTGCCAAGTACATTCACAGTAAATAACTGATAAATATACGAGGGATTTGACTTGACACTGAGAACGACATAGTTGACATTTTCAGTGACGCGGCAGCATCAGTGACGCGCCTGTCAGCAGAATGGGAACAGCAAGCAATGGGGGAGAAAAAGGATAAACACAATAGGAGAGAGAAAAAAGCATTGTTTGTCAGAATACAGGTCATATATATGATCAATATTATGATTACAAGAAAAAAACTCTCAATGCACAAGTAGCAGACAATAGAATCCATACAAGGACACAAAGAGAGCAGTGAATGAGTAATCTTCACGTCAGTATAGTGAGTCAGTGTGAGTGAAAGTGTTGAGCGAGGGTGTTGATATCAGTTAAGGACAACAAAGTCTCTTCAGCAGCAGATGTTATGTCTACCGTCTGGTAAAGGCGTGTGTCCTTGGCACAGCAGATGGTATAGTTTGCCAGACAGCTGGCTGTCCTTGAGAGTCAAATGCTGCCCGCCATGTTATGAAAACAAAAACTGCAGATAATCTGGAGGACTGTGACTGTGAGGGCAGGTCGAATAGGTCGAATAGTACTGACTTCAGAGAAAAAACTTTATATTCTCTTACAGATTCAGTGCTTAAATCCTTCATGGCTGGACGTTGAAATTATCATGGACGGCTCTCAGCGTGATCGTGATGTAATCCATTTTCCTAGACAGTTCTCCATTAGCCGCTGTCAGAATCCTGCCCAATTGGTCAATTTGATGGTTAAGCCTCGCCGGGTCTGCATTTTGATAGGCTCCGTCCATCTTCTTCAATTTGCGGTACACCAGAACAATCCCAGATCCAATCAGTAGAATTCCGATGACCATTGCTACGAAGAGGTATAAATCTTCAACATCTTCGATAGAGAGGTCACACAGGCACAAGAGTTTCCAATTACTTGTGTCCTTCAAATAGCCCGCGGCCGCTGTTCCTGCGGGGCAAATCGGCTCCTCCAGGCCAGAATTTCTCGTTGAAAAAACAGTGTCAATTGTGTTCAAAGCCCAGCTTATTAAATCCATAATTTCGTTTGATAATCAGCAGTAGAGACACGCAGACAGACAATAGCAAGCTGGGATCCAGTCAGTTAGGGGAGGAGAGAGATAAGGAGCTGGAGCTGGAGAAAAAGCGTCTGCTCTCTTTGGAAGGCGGAAGTGAAGTGATGTGTGATCTGTTAATAAAGCTGAACCTGAGAAATAAACTCAGCCTCATCCTTGAGCACATCCTCTACAACATCAATAAAATAACTGATTTGTGTTCTTGGTAAAGTGGATTTAGTTGAAGTATTTTTTAAATTAATCAATTTATCTGGATGGAGGTAAAATCCGAGTTCCTGTTAAAATGATCAGTTTTTACCAGAGGGAGAAAAAGAGCTTTTTTTTAATCCCAAAGACTGTAGTGATATTAGGGGTCCTCATCAAAGGTAAGAAAGCTGTTTATTAACTGATGAGTTGTTACTCATAAATGAGCTAATTATTTCATTTAAAAAGAATAGAAAACAGTGGTGATCTATTTTGCATAAATCGCCACTGAGGAGGTACTTCTGCTCAGCTGTTTAAAAACTAGCGTTAGCACTCATTACCTCTATGCTAGTCTGTGTGGTGATCTGTGGACACCAGACTTTATCAGAGAAAAAATAAATCAGAACAGTAGGATCAGACTTGAGATCTTTTTAGCTGATGAACCATCAGTTCCTCTCACTCAAAAACCTTGTCTCATTGTTAATATAAAAGATTGTTGTACACGTTAGCATTGCGACTAATGGCAATTTATCAGTCAGCTGCTGAAGATGTCATAAATTAAACCTGGCAATGTCTCCTTGTTTTGACCACATAAAATATACCACTATAGTCAGGGTGTGGTATATATGACTCTTATATCCCATATCTACATATGTTAGAACAAGTGGAAATGTTTTGTGACAGCATATGTAAGGAACTTCACACCTAGAAAGGACAAAGGATCTCCCCCGCCGGGTTAAAGTCAATGGACCTCCCAAGACGCGGCGGCGGAGACGGACTTGACACCTTTACCCCCTAAGGCGAGAGGAGGAGTTCCCATCACCTCCCAAGACAAGGAGAGGAGATAGCAGAACAATGGGGGGGGGGGGGTTAAGATAATGGGGGGATGTCAGCTTTTTCAATGTGTGGCTCTGATGTCAGCTTTTTCAATGTGTGGCTCTATGTGTACTTGTATTTAACCAGCGAGCGGAGCAGAGATCACTCTCTTGCCTTCTGCCAAGCTCTACACCTGATGAGACTCGATAGAAGAGCTATTCATTAAAAACCCTGTTTTAATACAGAAATCGCCTCGTTATTCCGGCTCCTCTACACTGGTGACCCTGACGCGAGAATATGGACCGGAGGCGTTCTTCAAGCTGCTCATCCATGGTGACTCGGGCATACGCCAGCGACGACGCAGACGAGGGAACAAGCAGACAGCTGTTCTCCACGGCAGAGGGCACTGAGAGAGCTCAACCGAGCTCCAGCACCGCCGTGAGAGCCGTAGAAACGCACTCTCACCCGGCGAGCACGACAATGATGGTGTGCACGAACGCCGTCGCTGTCAAGCTGCCAGACTTCTGGAGAGAAGACCCTGCATCTTGGTTTCAGCAAGCTGAAGCCCAATTTATACTGGCGGGCATCACAGCAGATGATACTAAATTTTATCATATCATCTCCAAACTCGACTCCGCAACTTCGAAGTGTGTGCAGAGCTTGGTCCAGCGACCACCAGCCCGGGACAAATATGAGACACTCAAGGCTACCATCGTGGCGAATTATGTCCCGTCAGCGGAGGAAAGAGCCGAAAAGATCCTGGCGGTCTACGGCCACAGAGGGGGCAATCCGAGGACACTCATGGAGGATTTGCTACAGCTCAAGGAGGAGGACAATGATAATTTCCTTTTCCAGTACATTTTCCTCAGCACGCTACCACCGCATTTGAGAGGGACACTAGCCAGTATGAGGTGCAATAATCATCAGGACTTCCGCACACTGGCCAACGAGGCTTACCGGCTCGTCAACGCCTGCAGAGAACGCGCACCCACAGCGGCATTCGCAGATCTGAAAACTGACACCCCGAGCCTTGGAGAGACTCAACCCACGGTGACAGCGGCGCGGCCCAAGCACAACAAGCAGAACGACGTCTGCTATTATCACCACCGCTTCGCAGAGAAAGCCCGCAAATGTGTTCCCCCCCGCAAGTTTACGAGGTCGGGAAACGCCAAAGCCGAGGGCCATTAACAGCAGCGGTCCTCGGCGTAAAGAATAAGCTGTTATACGTGACGGATGGATACACAGGCAAGCAGTTCCTCATCGACACGGGAGCTCAGCTGAGTTTCGTCATGCCCTCCCACGCAGATCGAGCCATGGGCACCCGGGGCAACGGAGCAGTGGCAGCCAACAGCTCTGACATCGACACGTTCGGGGAAAAGAGCCTCCACCTCCTCATCCACGGCCGCAACTACAGATGGACATTTGTTGTAGCGGCGGTGAGTTTTAACTTGTTAGGCGCAGATTTTCTGTGTGCACACGGGTTATTAGTGGATCTTGCAAATAGGCACCTGGTTAATGCACTATCTTTTGCTTCTATTCCATGCTCAGCTCGAGTTTCTCCACCACCTGTGCAGGCCAACGTCACCACGGCGGGAGGTAAGTTTGAGCAACTCCTCACCCAATTTCCAGCACTCACAACCCCCAAATTCTCAGCCACTGTAGCCAAACACGGAGTTAAACACTTTATTCCAACAACCGGATCTCCTGTTTTTGCCAAAGCTCGCCGCTTAGATGCGGCCAAACTCAACATAGCAAAGGATGAATTTGCAGCTCTCGAAATATTGGGCATTGTTAGACGCTCGAAGAGCCCCTGGGCTTCGCCACTTCACATGGTTCCGAAATCCGACGGTTCTTGGAGACCGTGCGGAGATTACCGCAGGCTAAACAACGCTACAGCACATGACCGCTACCCCATTCCTCACATTCAGGATTTCTCACTACATTTAGCGGGTGCGCGCATTTTTTCAAAAATAGACTTAGTCCGCGGTTATCACCAAGTCCCAGTCCGAGCTGAAGATATTCCTAAAACAGCGGTTATAACCCCTTTCGGCCTTTTTGAATTCCTAAGAATGCCGTTCGGCCTCAAAGGCGCTGCTCAAACTTTTCAACGGATGATGGACGCAGTCCTGCGCGACCTACCCTTTGTTTTTGTCTACCTCGATGACATGCTGGTAGCCAGCTCATCCGAGGAAGAACACGAGCAGCACCTCACTACCGTTTTTCAGAGGCTGGAAGAGCACGGACTTATAATCAATCCAGCCAAATGCAAATTCGGCGTATCGCAAATTGATTTTTTGGGACATAGGGTCTCCCCGACAGGGGCATTTCCGCTTCCAGACAAAGTTTGTGCGATAGAAGGTTTTCCACGGCCTCAAACGGTTAAATCGCTACAGGAATTTTTGGGGATGGTTAATTTTTACAACCGTTTCCTCCCCCACGCAGCTCAGCTCATGCAACCCCTATATGACGCGCTCAGAAAAAAGAAGGCTTCCAATGCGGTCGAATGGACCCCGGAGCACGAACGCGCTTTCGCGGAAGTAAAAAACGCCTTAGCTAACGCCACAATGTTAGTCCACCCAGATCTCTCAGCCCGCATTGCTCTGACCACAGATGCTTCTGACCTGGCTATAGGGGCAGTTGTAGAACAACTTGTCAGCGGAGTCTGGCAACCTTTGGCATTCTTTAGCAAATCGCTAAACCCAACGGAACGCAAATACAGCACTTTCGACAGAGAGCTGCTAGCGCTTCATTTGTCCATCCGCCACTTCCAGTTTTGGTTAGAAGGGCGGAGTTTCACGGTCTTTGTGGACCATAAGCCGCTCACTTTTGCTATGGCTAAAATTTCAGAACCATGGTCGGGCAGACAACAAAGACAGCTAGCTGCGATTTCAGAGTTCACCACAGACATTCGACACGTAGCAGGCAAACTTAACGTTGTAGCTGACTGTCTCTCTCGCACTGTGACACCGCCAGAGCACGAGGAGACAGATTACACCGCCTCAGCAGCGGAACTCTTCACTAACGCACACACATACGCAGCACCTATCCAGGATGGAATAGATTATGCAGCCATGGCGGAAGAACAAAGCAGTGATGCAGACGTGTACGCGCTCCTGTCCGGACCAACAGGGTTAAGGCTGGAGAAAAAAGGGTTGCGCGACGGCGTGCCCCCCCTAATATGCGACGTTTCAACCGGCCGACCTCGCCCGTTAGTACCAGCTGCTTGGCGTCGCCGTATTTTCGACGCAATTCACTCCCTCGCGCACCCAGGTGTGCGCGCCTCGGTCAAAATGGTTGCTGAAAAGTTTGTGTGGCCAGGCCTGCGCAAAAACGTAAAAGAATGGGCAAAAACTTGCATTCCTTGTCAACGCGCCAAAATACACAGACACACAAAAGCCCCTCTGGAGCCTTTTCCAATTCCTGCTAGAAGATTCGACCACATTCACGTCGACCTCGTGGGGCCGCTACCTTCCTCCCAAGGTTTCACACACCTGTTAACAATGATAGACCGCACCACGCGCTGGCCAGAGGCAGTCCCTCTAGCGTAAACCACAGCGGAGGAAGTCGCTCGCGTTTTTCTAGCAAACTGGGTGGCACGTTTCGGCGTTCCATCAGACATCACGTCAGACAGAGGGCCTCAATTTATCTCAGAGCTCTGGTCAGCCATGTCTAACAGTTTAGGGGCAACAATTCATCGCACCACCGCTTATCACCCTCAGGCTAATGGGTTATGCGAGCGTTTTCACAGGTCCTTAAAGGCTGCCCTCAAGGCCTCACTAACGGACACAAATTGGGTAAATAAACTTCCCTGGGTTTTATTGGGGTTGCGTGCAGCACCTAAAGAGGATTTAGACGCTTCTCCTGCAGAATTAGTTTTTGCCCAGCCTATCAGACTCCCAGGAGAATTTTTACCAGAGAACCCAGAACCAGGACACCTTCCAGTCCCAAGGTTTTTAGGCAGCAGTGGACCGGACTCCCTCCACGGTCCAGCTCATCACTCTTTTCCACGAGTTTTTGTTCCTCAAACTTTAAAAAAAGCTGAGTTCGTTTTTGTTAAGCATGAAGCCATTAAACCAACGTTACGCCCAGTTTACGATGGCCTGTTCAGAGTGCTGGAAAATGGTGACAAACACTTTGTGCTTGATTATGGGGACAGAAAGGAAGTGGTCAGTGTTGACAGACTCAAACCTGCTTTCTTGCTGAGAGACGAACCTGCACAGTTGGCACGAGCACCTCGGCGTGGTAGACCCGCCAGAGGAAAAGTCTCAGCCCCCAGGCAGGGAACAAATAATCCCTTTCCTTCCCACAATGCAGATTCACCACGAGAAGGTCCCAGTGGGACACCTAAGCCAACCTACAGCAGTTTTGGGAGAAGAATAAAGCCCAGACAGCACAGGGACTGATACCAACCACCCCGCAATTATTCACTAGTTGTACTACAACAGTTTAAGGCTACTTATGATTTCACTATGCTGTTATGTTTACCACTGAACTTTCTTAGGAGCATGGCTGCTAGAAAACTTCTCCTGTGGCAACAGTTGTAACAAATAGTATTTCATAGTTATTATCTTAGACTGTGATTCTTTCTGTGTCCTTTCCTAGTGTTTGGGGGGCCTGTGGTATATATGACTCTTATATCCCATATCTACATATGTTAGAACAAGTGGAAATGTTTTGTGACAGCATATGTAAGGAACTTCACACCTAGAAAGGACAAAGGATCTCCCCCGCCGGGTTAAAGTCAATGGACCTCCCAAGACGCGGCGGTGGAGACGGACTTGACACCTTTACCCCCTAAGGCGAGAGGAGGAGTTCCCATCACCTCCCAAGACAAGGAGAGGAGATAGCAGAACAATGGGGGGGTTAAGATAACGGGAGGATGTCAGCTTTTTCAATGTGTGGCTCTGATGTCAGCTTTTTCAATGTGTGGCTCTATGTGTACTTGTATTTAACCAGCGAGCGGAGCAGAGATCACTCTCTTGCCTTCTGCCAAGCTCTACACCTGATGAGACTCGATAGAAGAGCTATTCATTAAAAACCCTGTTTTAATACAGAAATCGCCTCGTTATTCCGGCTCCTCTACACAGGGTAATATAATAATGACCACCCTTATATCCATTTTTAGTTTTGGTCTAATAATCATCCATTAACCTGGCATTGTAAAAATATTCCACAGTAGCTAATGCAGACTTCTGAGCATGGGCTGTAAAAAAAAAAGCCTCTAGTGGCCTGGCATAGTTATTACAATACCTTTTTTTGCGCAGCTCCATTACACGGCAATGGTGAGTTAAATTTGTGTTTATTTTGAAAACAAAACCTTATCTTGAAATTCTGGCAAATTAAAAGTCGAGAAAATATGGCAATACAATGACACAAGCCTTTAGTTCCTCTTAATTTTGACCGAACAAGCTGAAACAGACAAGCGGACAGATACAACCAACCACACACACGCATTGAGCGATTACCGTATGCCTCTCCGTTTCACCGAGGCATAATGACAGCAATGCAGCCGAGCAAATCAGCAGCAAGCGGTGAAAACAGAGGGACAGAACCAGAAGCTCATGGACAAGTCATGGTGGCATAGAGATATTCTGAGGGAGGCCAGCAGTGACCAAGGAATATTCACAGAGCCAAAAAAATTGCTTGCTAATGTAACAGAGTCAATAAAAGCATTCCTACTTGGCTTGCCAAGCGGGTCGACCCGCTTGATGACACAGGTAGAGTGCCGGACTCTGGAGCCGGAGGTTGTCATTTCAAACCCCCAGTTGGACACCACCAGTTGGGCTTAACAGCCCGTCCCCTTGGTCACAATTGGTGTTGTTGGCAGGACTTAGTGGTGGTGGATTGTTATGTATGGAAAGTACCTGGACGAAGGATGAGGCAAGATGAGTTGGCGAACACAGCTTTATTGGTTGAACTGGTATGGCGGTTACACGGCAGGCACCTGGCGAAGGGCACTGGTCAAAGAGACCACAACTTGGTCACCCCTGCCTTACATAGGGCAGTGCGGTGACGTAATGGGAAGTGCACATCACCACACTGCACTTCACAATAAAGTGTCATTTATTATATATCACATTTCCCCTTTAGAAAAGTCCAAAACCACACACACAATTGACCCCCCCCCATCCCCAATTTGGGACGCGAATAACACACTAAAATAATGAAAACTAATGTACTAAATTGACCTAACACACTCAATCAAAACAACCTAGAATAGGGCTGGTGGTTGGACTACCGCACGGCATGGTGGATTATTCTGCCATCCATATCTAAAGAAAAGTCCTTTATCAAACTAAAATTATTTGCCGTGCTCCTAAACTAAAATACAAACACCTAAAATAACCCCATACCATAACATGCATGCAAAACATAAGAACAAAAACAACCATTTTTTACAGCACAGTCACTTGGGTGGGAAATGTAGAACTGGCATTGTCGGGCCCAGGGCAGCCCCTCAGCAAGCGCGTCCCTGGAAGCAGCAAACCCCTGGGATGATGGCTGATCTTCTGGATGATGGAGCCTGACTCCTTCACCACCGGCACAACTCCCATCCAGTCTCATCATCCAGAGCCTCTTCCCGGACACGCCAAAGCTGATTGGTGTGCCTCAATGAGCCGTCGGACAAGCAGAAGTATGCTGCACCCAGCTTTGTCACTATGTGCAGACACCCTCGATGTTTTGCTGGCTGTCGCTTGGCCCATCTTCGCCGTGGATGTTCTTCACCCCGAACCCGAACCAAGTCCAAAACCCTCAGCGGGGCCCAGCTTAGCCTGATGTGGTGCTGCTGAGCATGCGGTAACTCCATGCTCATCGGTCTGGCCCTTTCCTCTTCTAAAACCGTCGTAGCAGTCACCATCATAGCTACAGACCCTCCATCCCCCTGTGGCCAAGCTCCGGAGGTATCAGGGGCTAGCACATTGGTGTCACTCGCCAACAGTGAGACCCTCCTGAGCCAAACCTGAGTGAAACTTGTCCTGCTTGACCGTCGTGGTGTCCATTAGCTCTTTGTCTCACATAACATTCTCTTCAACCTCTGGAACCGGACTGTTCCAGCAGCCACAACCCGACCATTCATTGCTGGCATCATCTTTTATGGCGAAACCCAGTCCGTAAAACAAATCACAGCACATGATGTTATCGCCTCGCGCTGTCATGTGGAACGTGAAGTCAACCATCTTCGCAGACTTGTACCGGACCATTAACTCCAAAGTCCCAACTGTACACAGCCTGCCACTTCCATAACCATACAGCGATGCCGGGTTACCTCTAATCCTGTGGTGGGGGTAAAACTTCCTCACTGTGGCCCAATTCAGCAACGACCCCTCCGCCCCCGTGTCGAGCAGCGGGGGCACCTCCACACCGTCCAGTTCCACTGTGAAGTATGTGTACCCGTTTGTGCTGGGGGACATCGTATGTATGGTTGTCGGCGGCTGGCAGCGTGATTTCTTCCGTGGGCTCTCCAGTTCAGATACATGGCACACTCTAGCATAATGGTTCAAGCGTTCACATCTGCTACAACGTTTTCCCCTAGCCGGGCAGTCCGCTTTATTTCGGTGCGTCAAAGACCCACAACCCTTACACAGGGGTTTTCCCGGGGCAGACCCTCGACTGGCAGCATTGGTTTCCGTAACGTCGTCATCCAAGCTATCCTCACTATCTGAGTTCACAACATTTGCCGCGGCGGGTGGCTCCAGCGGCTGCTGTGACTGGCAGCAGGTTAGCTCCAAAGGTAGCTTGTCTGTGGCCTCCAGCTGGAGCGCTAGCTCGACAGCTCTGGCTAATGTTAAGTCACTGGGCGTTGTGAGTAGCCTAGCCCTCAATGTGGCGCTGCACATGTGCTCTGTAAGCTGGTCACGTACCATTTCATCTTCCAATGGCCCAAAGCCATACTCACTGGCTAGCTGCCTCAAGTCGGCGACTAACTGATGAATAGGTTCACCTACCCGCTGATGTCGCTGCCGAAAACAAATCCTCCAGACAGTCACGTTATCTGGTCTGTGGAAATGGTTGGCTAGCAGCCCCACGACATCCTCAAAGGAATCTGAAGCTCCGAGCGTGCGCAGGACTCGCTGGCCCTCAATACCCAGGTTATGGATGAGAAACGCATGTGCCCTTAGCTTGTCGAACTTACCGAGGTCCAGCACGGTGATGTAGGTCTGGAAGGCCTTGAACCACATGGGCTAAGGCACCGGCGGTTTGCCCGGGAGCTCGAGAAAGGGACGAAGTGGTGTGATACATGCCTCCATGAGTTAATCCTCAATTGCCAAATGTTATGTATGGAAAATACCTGGGCGAAGGATGAGGCAAGATGAGATGGCAAATACAGCTTTATTGGTTGAACTGGTATGGTGGTTACATGGCAGGCACCTGGCCAAGGGCACCGGTCAAAGAGACCACAACAGGGTCGCCCCTGCCTTATATAGGGCAGTGCGGTGATGTGATGGGAAGTGCACGTGTCCACATTGCTCTTCACAATTAAGTGCCATTTATTATATATCACAGATTGGTCCTATTCCCCAGATACCACCAGTGTGTCAGTCCCCACCACAAGAGGTGTTGCTGATAGGACTCCCTGGTGTTGACATAGTCAGAAGGTGGACACCCTTAAAGCTTAAAGACCAACTGGTGGTGTCCAACTGGGGGCTCGAACCCACAACCTCCCACTCCGGAGTCCGGCACTCTACCTGTGTTGCTAAGAGGGTCGACCCACTTGGCAAGCCAAGTAGGAATGCTTTTATTGACTCTGTTACACTAGCAGGGTTAGGCTAGTGCTGTTCAGTGGGAAAGTCTGCTGATCACCAGGATATAGTTAACAGCTGACCAACCAGGAAGGTGAATACACACACAGCCATATGTAAACAGTCCACAAACTGATAGGCAGCGACAGATTATCTAGGTCTAAAAAATAAAATGCAAAAAAAATAAAATCTTATTACTGAGAAGTGCTGACACTCAGCATCCTCTCAACATCAGGGTAGTCAAAACATAATTAAAGTGTGATCCTGAGGACAAGATGCATTTTTACATTATTAGCTTCTTTTTTAATGTTGATCACAGTCACTACAATTTAAAACAGCATTACCGATTTTCTTGGAGGTAAACAGTACCCTTGTATAATAGCGACAGTTTAAACAAGGAGCTTGGTCCAAAACATTGTAAAACTGTGAAAATGTACATTTCTGTCATAAAACTGTGATGCTGACCAAAGCAGGGTACAACCATTCTCAGAGTATATTTTTCTCCATTTCCTTAGAAAAGCTCCAAATTAAATATGTTTTACATACACTTTTTATAAATCTTCTGCGATCTGCATCTACTGCGATCATATATTGAAAATACAAACTGGGTGAGAAGGAGCCACATTATTTTCAACCAGAAATACGTCACATCATTCAGTGCAAGTAGTCCGTTAACGCAATAAAAAAATTGTTGCTGTCAGGTCACTTCCTAAGCCGGTGCTCCAGCAGTTTGCTCAGCTTAAAAGAAGAGTAGGTCTTGTTTTTCAAGATTTAAATTTGCAAAGTTTACACAACACTGAACTGATCCTCTGGCACTCAGGGTACCTGAAGTGTGCTACCTCAGCCTGTGCACATACCTGATGTAGTGCTCATTGATTACCGCTCACTAAAGAGTATGAGAACAGGTAGAGTTTCTGTCAGCGTGAGCAGCGGAAAACACCAACTCCAGCAGACCACTCACTATGATATATAAAATTAATAAAAGCATCAATGTAACTCACCATTAAGGTCAGGATTATGCATGTTCTCTGGAAATCAATATAGAACTGTTCCATTTGTTTGTACTTTTACGTGCCAAGATATTAAGAATGTTACCTTAAAGGGTACCTGTAGTGAATTTTAATCAAAAGCTATTTCAAAGGATCAAATATGATACTAGTAGTTCTGTCCAGTAATTTTGGTCATGATTCCTTCTCAAATACGCGTGAGTTTCAAGTCACTGCTCTGTCAGTCAGTCATGGTCAGGGACATCTTGTCTCCTCCATGGGCTGTTTCAGCACCAGTAATGATGCATAGTTGTTGCTTTGTGCGATTGATAGGGCTGCAGTATAGCAGTCAACAAAGTTTCAACATCAAAATTTTATGTAAATTTTAACAACCATGTACAAGCAAATCTACCTGCATATAATTTAATGAAATAAAATTCTAGTATATCAAGATTTATTCAACGCGTTCTGAAGTTACTTGACTGGGAGCTTTCCTGTTCGTCAAGTCCCCTTTAGATGCTGGTCCCCAGATAACTGCAGATCATGCCGTCAATAAAGGCAGTTTTCAAGGACGGTTTGTGCAGTATAAATCCGTGCAGATTTTGTGCCATTTTCAGCTCTGATCTTGACCCACTGAGCATCTGCTGAAAGCGTTTACTCTTCTGCGGTAAACACGTTACTCTTCCGCAGTAAAGCCAGGAACAACGATTGTACGTCACTTCCGGCCGGCAATGGCTGCTCTCCATTGGTTTTGACCAAGCGGTTTTCATTTGATAAAATTATTCAGTATACTGACTCTAGGGGGTTATTTTTACCTCCGCCAAGGAGGTAATGTTTTTACTGGGGTCTGTCTGTCTGTCTGTTACCAACATAACTCAAAAAGTTATGAATGCATTTTAACGAAATTTTCAGGAAAGGTGTGTAATGGCACGGGGAACAGATGATTAAATTTTGGTGATGATCTGAGAGTGCATACCTCCACCAAGGGCTTTGTTTGTATTTGTGCAGCAGGATTACACAAAAACTACTGGATGGATTTGGATGAAATTTCCACCAGAGGTGGTTCTTGGCCTAGAGAGGAACCATTATATTTTGGTGATGATCTGAGAATGCATACCTCAGCCAAGGCTCTTATCTTCTCACAGTGTGTTAGCAACAATACTCCAAAAGTTATGAATGGATTTTGATGAAATTTTCAGGAAAGGTGTGTAATGGCACGGGGAACAGATGATTACATTTTGGTGACGATCTGAGAGTGCATACCTCCACCAAGGGCTTTGTTTATATTTGTGCAGTAGGATTACACAAAAACTACTGGATGGATTTGGATGAAATTTTCAGCAGAGGTGGTTCTTGGCCATTACATTTTGGAGGTGATCCATGAGAAATGGCAGGAGCCTTGGCGGAGGTATGTGCTCTATGAGTGCTTTTCTAGTTACTGAATAAACACATTTTTTGGCTTATAAGTAATACCTAAAGCAGGATTAATGTTGTTATAATGACCAGTACAGGTTTCCTTTAAGTAGAAGCACTGATGTCTTCTCTGACCGTTTCAAAGAGAAAAATGTGACAAAAAAAAAATTAAAAATGTTTTTTTGCAAACTAATTGGGGACCCCTGTTAGCAGTATTTTTGTTGAGTATGAGGGTCACAGGTATACAGCGGGGAAAATAAGAATTGAACACCTCAACATTTTTCTCATTAAACATATTTCTGATGGCGCCATTGGCTTGAAATTTTCACCAGATGCCAGTAACAACCCAAGTAATCCATACATACAAAGAAATCAAGGCAACTGTGTTCACAAAACAAGTTTTATTTAATAAAGTGGAATGACACAGGAAATAAATATTGAACACACTTGGTGAAATTCATTTAATATTCAGTAGAAAAGCTTTTGTTGGTAATGACAGCTTCCAGACGCTTCCTGTATGGAGAAACTAGGTGCAGGCATTGCTTAGGAGTGATTTTAGCCCATTCTTCCACACAAGCTGTCTTCAAATCTTGAAGGTTCCATGGATGTCTTGTATGAACTCTGATCTTCAGTTCGTTGCATAGATTTTCAATTGGATTCAGGTCATATGACTGACTGGGCCATTCTAGCTGCTTTATTTTCCTTCTCTGGAGCCAGTTGAGACTTTCCTTGGCTGTGTGTTTGGGATCATTGTCTTGCTGAAATGTCCACCCTCGTTTCATCTTCACCATCTTGGCAGATGGCAACAGGTTGTTATCAAGGATGTCTCTGTACATTTGTCCATTCATCTTTCCTTCAATTATATGAAGTTTGCCTGTACCATGTGCTGAAAAACACACCCACACCATGATGCTCCCACTTCCAAACTTCACTGTTGGCATGGTGTTTTTGGGCTGATGTGCAGTGCCATTTCTCCTCCAAACATGCTGTGTGTTGTGGCATCCAAAAAGTTCAATTTTGATCTCATCTGATCAGACTATATTCTCCAAATATTTTACTGGCTTTGCCCAAATGTTGAGCAGCAAACTTTAAACAAGCTTCAACATGCTTTTTCTTCAGCAATGGAGTCTTACGAGGTGAGCGGGCATAGAGCTCATGTTGGTTGAGTGCATTACTTATTGTTATCTTTGAAACAGCAGTACCTGCTAACTTTAGGTCTTTCTGGAGTGGTCTTTGGCTCTTGGATAACTCTTCTGATAATTCTTTTGACTCCTCTGTCAGAAATCTTGCGAGGAGCTCCTGGTCGGGGCTGGTTTATGTTAAAATGATGTTCTTTCCACTCCTGAATGATGGCTCCAACAGTGCTCACTGGAACATTCAGCAGCATAGAAATGCACCTGTAACCAATGCCATGATTATGTTTTCCAACAATAAGGTTGCGAAGGCCTAGAGAGAGCTCTTTTGTTCTACCTATCATGATTTCTTTGTGGTGTGACAATCTGATATTCACAGACCTTTATAAAGGCTGTCAGTCAGGACTTAAGCAGCTGAAATTAATTTGCACTGATGTGGGATGGGATGGCTTCCTAAATTCTGATGGATTTCAGCTGGTTCTTGGCTTTCTATGCCTTTTTGCACTTCTTTTTCTTCATGTGCTCAATACTTATTCCCGGTGTCATTCCACTTTATTAAATAAGACTTGTTTTGTGAATACAGTTGCCTTGATTTCTTTGTATGTATGGATTACTTGGGTTGTTACTGATATCTGGTGAAAATCTAAGGTCAATGGCTCTATTAGAAATATGTTTAATGAGGAAAATGTTGACGTGTTCAATATTTATTTTCCCTGCTGTATTTAATGAATAAATGCCATTAAAAAAATGCTAAAATGTACTTCTTTTTCTGTCTGGCAAGTTCACCGATTATTTGCAAAAGTGTAAATTTTTCGGGCGGCGCAACTACATATTAACTCAATGTAAACGTGCAAACAGACGCGAATTTGCGAGTTGGGCAGAGTTGCCTTTATAACTTCTGCAGCTGCTTTCTACCTACTGTGGAAACCCCCAAAATGCCGTTATGTTTAAGTTTACAACGTTATCCGGCAGGGCTCTTTTACCTGGAAAATTGTCTCAGCCTCCTCCAAAACTTCTCTTGGATGATGGATGTTTGCATTGCTAGCCGGCTGCCAGCCCTCATTAACACATTCATAGCAAGAGTCCATGGAAGGATAAACAACAGATATTCCGTTTCAGCTCCAGAACTCCCAGTCTATCTGTATGCAGGTGAATGTCTCATTTTCAAACTAGTTTACTCTCCAGTGTAGATACTTTTAGTTAAGTGATGGCAGAATTTCAAGGCCGATGACTAGCTACTGCTACCAAATCCCTAGGATGTGAATAGATGAATTCATGTTTTCTGCATGTTTACATTAACTTACATGTATTTACGTCGCTTGAAAAATTTGCTTCATGTTTGGTGTGATAATATGTAATCAGGTGATGGTGATGGTGACCAGTCATACTTAACTTTGGACTTCAAAAGATTAGTCAAAGGAGCAACAGTAGAAAAGTTTTTACAAGAGCCAATTAGTCCCAAAAACCACATTAACTCTTTCTATGTGGCTGGAGGAGGATACTACTCAACTGCCTCAATCTTTGCACATAGAGGCCGCACCATCCCGTCCAACCTCCCGACCAAGATAAATCACAGTGGCTTGAGCAAATTCACATTTTGCTAGATTTATCATGAGATGAGCTGCTACCAACCGGTCAAACAGAGCTTTTATGCGCACCATGTGAGATGACCAAGTATCAGAATATGTAACCACATCATCCAAATACACCACACAACCTTCCAACCCATAAATTACTTAATTCATCAACCTTTGGAAGGTTGCAAGTGTAGTCCGCAAGCTGAAAGGCATGACTGTATAACAATATATGTCATGATCCTGAGTATGGGGCTGCTCAGGACGCATCCCTGGGTTCCCCCTCCTCCCGTCAGGGGTGGGTCTTTGTGGGTGGGTCCTTTTTTCTTTTTTTTTTTGATGTTACATCGGGGTGTCTGGGCTCCACCCTTGGGGGGGGACACTGTCATGATCCTGAGCACGGGGGGTGTCATGCTCAGCCTCCAAGTTGTTTTATGTCATCTTTTATATTTCTGTATCTGTTTATTTTGTATTTATTAGTTTGAGGGTTTCATGCACTTCTCTGTGTTGTCTCTGGGTGGTTATTTGTCTGTGATTAGTTATGAGTATTGTATTTGTATGCTTAGTTTTGTCATTATAGTCTTGTCTACATATTTGTGTAATATCTTGTTTTATTTGTATCATTTGGGGTTGTGTTATTTTACTCTGTATCATTATTTATTATTTCCGGTATGGGCTTTTATTTTGACAGTATTTGTGTACGTCTTGCTGTCAAACTTTGTTTCGTGGGCGGCACACCTGTCACAGATTGTGTTTAATCATTTCCTCACTCTTGTGATCCACATCTGTCATTCATGGTCCAATTCCCATTAACCTATTTAAGGACACGACGTTTCCCATTGCTGTGTCCTACTGTTAGCTTCCTCAGAGTTACCTGTTGTAACTCTGAGTGAATGTGTTTTCTCCACAGAGGTGAACAGGAGCGCTCTGTCTGGGATTCATCCTTTTCCCCTTCATTTGCCAGTCATGAGCCCTGGTTTTTTCGGGTGTGACTCCGGCTGGTTTTGTCTCTTTTTTTTCCCGGCATGTCCGAGCGCCTCAGCCTGGGTCCATCCAGGCTGTACTCTTTTCCTACCAGTCGTGAGCCCCGTTCTCCTCCAGCGCTCCTCATCTTTCCCTAATGTGTAAGTGCAGAGTTTTTGTACTGTGTTCGTGTTTATGTTAATAAATGTTGCAGACATAGTTGGCATTTGGTGTCTTCTGCAGCCCTTGAAAAGGGCGATTTATGACAGAAGGACACGGCCAAGTGTGTGACACCAGCCGCTGTGAGTTTTGCATTTTTTCCTTTGTCCCGTAATTATTTTTTCCCTTTTTTGTCACTCCATGCCTACTAAGATGTCAGCAGGTGGAAGACAGTATCAGCGGAGCTTGGGGTCAGAGCTCTGCACTGCGCTCCTAAAGATAGACGAACTTATTGCTGACACTTGTCAATCTTCCACCCCTATCTTCCACCCCTAAAAACGCTTTGTGGTGCTTGGGTCTTGTGGACGCAGTTGTGCAGCATCATCCTCAACTTGTGTTGCATGCCGAGGAAAGGGAGAGGATTTTCCTAGTTCTCCAGTGGGAGTATCATGGGAAGGTCTGGAGCCCCATCAGCAAACTGAGGTCTACGCTGATCAGAGAACGTCCCCTGGTGCTGACATCCCCAGAGACGGCCTCCGCTCTGCACTGTGCCCTGTCCGTACCTGTACCATTGATGAAGCGTCCCGGGGTACGGAAGAGCCCAGCCTCTCACCACCACCCAGCTATGGCATATCAGAGGAACTCCCCCACTGCAGCAGCTGTGTTGGCCAGTGACGTGTCTGCAGAGCCGGCTCCTCCAGAGTCTCCATGGGTGCCCCTGCCCACTGCAGCCACAGAGAGAGAGTTATCTTGGCTTTCAGCAGCAGTTACCATCACACCCCGGGAGAAAAGGGAAGTAAATTTTCATTCTCAAACAATTTTAGATGAAATGCCTTGTCTTATTCCTGGTGATGAGGCTCAGCAGCCGAATTTAGCTGAGTCCTCACCATTTGCTGCTGCGACTTTAACCTCACCCACTACTGCTGTGTCTCCTCCTGTTCTTCCTGGATGACCCCCGGTCCAGAGAGAGAGCTGCCAGACAATGGAGGGACCTGCAGCCCTGGAAGATTGTGTTTCTGCTCTGCAGCCATGTCCTGGACGGGAGAAATGTGCCTCCAATGCCCTGAAGACTGAGCTGACAAGAGAGTGTCCCCTAACTTCAGCTGCACGAGTCTCTGCGCCAGTGGTGAGGCAGCCTCCAGAATCAGCCGCCGCGCCAGAAGTTCCACCAGTGTTGGTTGCCACATCTGGAGGCCATTCAGCAGCTGATACCAATGCGCCCCGGGAGATAAGGCAAGTGTGTTTTCATTTTCCTGCACATAAAAATGAAATGTCTTTTCTTACTCCCGGTGGTGAGGCTCAGCATCTGCAGCCCACATTAGCTGAGTCCTCACTGCCTGCTGCTGTCACCGGTTCCTCACCTGCCTCTCCCATATCTCCTCCTGTGTCCCCTGAGTGTCCACTGGTCCTGGGATGGAGTCGCCGGACGATGGAGGAGCCTGTGGCCCGGGAAGATTCCGCTCCTGCCCCGCAGCCACATCCTGGATGGGAGGAAAACGCTACCTGTACCCTGAAACTTGAGCTGACAGGAGAGTGTCCCCTGGTTTCAGCAGCATGGGAGCCAGCATCATTGGTGAGGCAACCTCCAGCTTTAGCTGCTACGCCAGGAGCTCCATCTGTGTCCGTCACCACGCCTGGAGGTCCTTGGGCTGCATCCACCATCATGCCTGCTGCTGGGGTCAATGCAGCGGAGTCGCCGGAGTCCTGGACAGCGGTGGAGCTCGAGTCAAGGCAAGTTCTCTGTTCTGTCACTCCATTAATAGCCATAGAGAAACCTTGTCTTGCTCGTGGCAGGAAGAATCAGCTGCAGATGTCTTCTGCTCCTGAGTTCTCCTCGCCGGGCTCCACTGCTGCCAGTAATAATGTTCCGGTGTCTATCTCCTCCTTCCCGTCTGAGGTAGCCATGTTGGGAGTAGACGCCCAGAGGAACGGATTCAGGACATCCCAGCCTATACTGCTGGAGTCCTGGACAGCAGTGGAGCTCAAGTCCAGGCAAGCACTCTGTTCTGTTGTAACACCTGTAGATCTAGAGAAGTTTTGTCTGGCTCATGGTGAGGAGAATCAGCTGCCGATGTCTTCTGCTCCTGAGCTCTCCTTGCCGGGCTCCACTGCTGCCGGTAATGTTCTGGTGTTTCTTTCTTCTTCCCCATCAGAGGTGACCAGTTCTCTGTCTCCGCCCGAGGTTGTTGAGGGTCCTCCATCTCCGCCCGAGGTCAGTGAGGGTCCTCCGTCTCCACTCGAGGTCTTTAAGGGTTCCTCGCCATCACCTGAGGTCGTGGAGGGTCCTCTGCTGTTGCCTGAGGTCAGTGTGGGTTCCCCGCCTTCGCCTGAGGTCTCCGCTGAGCAGCCTTCTCCCTCATCCGGTCCTTTTGCTGGTCAGCCACCTTGATCAGCCATCTATTCACCTGGTCCCTTCGCTAGTCAGTTGCCATTGCCGTCTGAGGTTGCGGCTGGCCAGCAGTTCTCTTCAGGGATCAATGGTCTCCTGCTACGAGTCCACTTGACCCATGCCTCAGCTCCTGTAGCCTGCAGGGAGTACGTGTTTCAGCTGCCGCCTCCAGGAGGGGGCGTGTCATGTTCTGCAGTCTGTTGGTTCAGGGATGCTAGGAGGTCACCCGTCAGATTACGTCCTTTGCTTGGGGGGCTTAGAGACTCTGGGAGGCCACCCGACACTTTCTAACCTGTGACCGGGTGGTCGTTGGACTCTAGCAGACCACCGGAACTGTGTTAATTTTTACTTTGTTTCTTTAGTATTCTACTGCCACCTGCTGCTGTACAGTGTTGCGGGTCATGAGTTTTTTTTTTTCTGGTTTGTTTCGGTGCCTCCGTGCCTGGTTTTCCCCTCCTCCTGCCTGGGGTGGGTTGTTTTTTCTTGTTGGGGGGGGGGTCTTCTTTGTGGGTGGGTCCTTTTTTCTTTTTTTTTGATGTTACATCAGGGTGTCTGGGATCCACCCTTGGGGGGGGGGGCACTGTCATGATCCTGAGTACGGGGGGGGGGGGGATACCGTGCTCAGCCTCCAAGTTGTTTAATGTTATCCTTTGTATTTCTGTATCTGTTTATTTTGTATTTATTAGTTTGGGGATTTCACGCACTTCTGTGTGTTGTCTCTGGGTGATTATTGTGGTGATCCAAGTGAATGTGTGTTCGCCGCAGAGGTGAATGGGTGGACTCCGTCTGGGATTCATCTTTTTTCCGCTTCGTTTGCCAGTCGTGAGCCCCGGCTTTTTCGGGTGTGACTCCAGCTAGTTTTGTTTCTTTTTTCTCTGGCGTGTCCAAGCGCCTCAGCCTGGGTCCGTCTAAGCTGTTCTCTTTTCCTACCTGTCGTGAGCCCCGTTCTCCAGCACTCCTCATCTTTCCCTTATGTGTAAGTGTAGTGTTTTTGTGCTGTGTTCGTGTTTATGTTAATAAATGTTGCAAACTCACAGTTGGCGTTTGGTGTCTCCTGCAGCCCTTGAAAAGAGCAATTTATGACAATACAGTCCAGTTGGGATAATAAATGCTTCTAATAAATTTCCTGGGCTCTTTTAGAAAGTGGGATCTGCCAATACCTCTTTAAGAGATCAAATTTACTGATGAACTTCGCTTCCCCAAAATGACGAAGGAGTGTCTTAATCCAGCATCTCGGCACTGAGGGTCAAAGAATTTTTTTTCGGGCAGTGCCGGGGTGGCTCACTGGAAGAAAGTTTGAGGGTCATGGATGACTTATTTGGTGACTCCTCCACAGTCTTGAGAAGTCAGTGGGAATTCTACGAGAGGTGGCAACGAAAGGGTGAGTCACTAAGCTTGTTGTTATTGGAACTCCTCAGCCTAGCACGGAAGTGCAACTTTGGGGTGGGAGCTTATGGACTTGTTAAGGGCAAGTTAGCGTATGGCACCAGTTGCTTGCGACTAGCAGCTAGGTTGCTAGTAGCTACGAAGCTGACATTGTGGGAGGAGATGCTAGAATTGGTTAAGAGAGAAGAGTCCGTGGCCCAGTTGGAACAGGCGGCTAAGGCTAGCGAGGGACCGCCCAGGCACAGTCTTCCGCCGAGCGCGGAGGTTGGTGCGCTGGCAGGACACTAGTGTATCACCCGCAGGCTAATGGGGGTGTTGAGAGAATAAACAGGATGCTTAAGAATAGTCTGAGGGCTCACTTGGCAGATGGGTTTACGTTCGCTGACGCCCTGCACAACACCCTGCTCCATTATAGGGCATCGGTGCACGCCACGACAAGCCACTCTCTGGCGGCACTGATGCTGGAACAGGAGTTGCCACTTCCGGTGAGACGACTGGGGCTGGCACAGGGAGAGTGCAGTGAGGACTCGGGGGTGCTAAGGCGCCGGGTCATGGAACGTCAAGGGAGGATGAAGGAATCGTTTGACAGGAAACATTGAGCAAGAGGGCATGGCCTGGAAGTAGCGGATTGGGTCTGGATTATGCACCCTGTCCGCGCCCACAAGCTTCAACCGCTGTGGGTTGGACCGCGTACGATTGTGAGGTGAAGAGGACCAGACACTTTCGAACTGGACAATGGGTCCCGATGGCAAGCACGTAGGCTATGGAGGTCCCCACTGGAGGTGGCGAGCGACCCCACCTTGGACAGTTTGAGGGACAATTGGGACTGGAGGGGTCAGACGGAGGCCGACCCTCAACTGGAGCCGACAGTGCCGGTGGCAGAGTGTCCCCACGAGGGACGCTCAGCTAGAGAGCATCGGCAACCCAAGTACTTGGATGATTTTGTTACCAGTGTGGTTGAGAACGGCTCTGCTGTGTGAAGAATAGACAGGGGGTTCGACATGGTTGGACTCATTGGTCTGATGTGTATATAGTTGTTTTTCTGTTTGCAGGTTTCGTTGGTGTTCTTGATTTTCCGGGGGGGGGGGGGGGTGATATAGTAGAATTGGGCCTTGGGGCTGCCGTAGCCTGGCCGGGGTGGAGCGGAGTGATGTCAGGCGAGCTACGGCTGGGGATATAAATGTAAGTGAACTCGACTTGAATAAAGAGAATGTTACTTCCAGCTTACTCCTGACTCTTTGTTATTTTTAGATGTAACAGTACTGTGTAATGAAATTACTGTTTAAAAATTCAGTAATGCGTTACAGTTACTGACATTTGATCAGATGTGTTACTCGTTTTATTAATATGGATAGATATTTTTAGCGCAAATAGACAATCATACAACTTGCAGTTGCTAGATACGCTCCTCATCAGCTGCCAACTGGGGATGAATACATAGTTTCGGTGACTATTGTCGGGACTGCCATCCCCAGCACCACCAGTGGCCTCAAGCCACTGGAGGTTGTCATGCCAAAGGCAAAGGCAAGCAAATAAATAAGCAAATAAATATAAACTGACCCTACCATAACTGACGCAGCTGTCAGTCTCCTCCGCGGATCCGTTTCCTGTCCTGCCCCAGTTCACATCACAACCCGGTGAAGAAATGCCGTGGTGGTGGTGACTTCTCATATTGAGCCCTGATCACCTGTTGTCCAAGCGGTGAGTAGCCCCTAACAGCTCCTACCTCTGTGGTTAAACATGAGTTTTTTATGAGCAAGAAGCTCGCATTTAATGTCTGCATTAAATGCATTTAAAGTTTTCTTATGCACAGAGAAAAAGTGACTGTGACTTGTTGCAGTAAAGAACAGCTTCTTTTAAGTGGTGACCTTTCATTTATCTGTGCTTTCTATTTTATTTTATCTCATTCATTTACATGCTGTTGTGATAAGCAACTAATTCATGGAAGTAAATCCTCTAAATATGCATTTATAATGAGATGATCCAGGGGTGTCAAACATATGACTCGTGGGCCAAAAACGGCCCACCAGGTGGTCCAAAATTTTCTCTGTGAATTCACAGCTTTATTTCTAGTAAATTTCTGACTTTCTAGTGATTACAGTAATTTGTGTAAATCTGAGACATTTTTTTTCTCTGTAAGATGAGACTTTTTTCTCATCAGTTTTCTTTTTCTTCTTTTTTCTGATGAGAACAAGGGGCCCTTGATCTTGCTGTGTGTGCAAGATGATTTAAGCATGAATTTAAAAGTAATGTAAGTTACTTTTCCAAGTAACTAGTTACTTTAATCATGCAGTAACTCAAAAGTAACTCAGTTACTTTTGAAAGAAGTAACTAGTAACTGTAACTAGTTACTCTTTTTTAGTAACTTGTCCAACACTGCCAGTCAGTAATACACACTGCACTGCGAAACTTGTATCCCTGAACATGGTACAGTGTTTTTATATACAAATTACCATGCATTGTGTAGTTTGTAATTAGTGGGCATTTCTGGCAATGGTTAATGGCAAACTAGTTAACTGAGTTTATAACCTAATAGTCAAAAGAGTTAAAAATCATTTTTACACTGGCTTAGATCAGCCAAGTGAAGATGTATTTCACTTAAGCTTGCCTGAAAATAGTGGTATATGATTTTGGTTTTCCAGATTGTCATGGAACATCATACACTTGGACATGACATCATTTTGTCAGTTGGTTTTCAACCTCAGACAGACAAGGAACCCAGCAAAACTCTAGTGTGGTGCATTACATAGGTGTCTGTGAAGTGACCTTCATTCAAAATTATTGCTATTTGCCCATAGTTGGAGTGCACTTGGAGAGTTTTTTAATCTTTATTTATACAGGGGAGGTCCATTGAGAGGTGAATTTTCTTTTTCCAGGAGACCCTGTTCACACTTACACCTGGAAGCAGCCCAGTACAACCACAGACTGGCCTGTGGCCACTGAGCAGCTCAGGTTAAGGGCTTTGCCCAAGGGCAGCACAGTGGGGTTAACTAACTAACTAACTAACTAACCTGCACTTATATAGCGCTTTTCCAGTCACAAAGACCACCCAAAGCGCTTTCACTAGTACTAACCCTCTATTCCAAGGGCCCATAGGAAACAGATATCTAGGGACAATTTAGAACAGCCAATTAACCTAACATGCATGTCTTTGGATTGTGGGAGGAAACCGGAGCCCCCGGAGTAAACCCACGCAGCACAGGGAGAACATGCAAACTCCACACAGAAAGGTTCCTACCCCTGCCAGCCTGGGGATTTGAACCAGGAACCTTCTAGCTGTAAGGCAACAGTGCTAACCACTGCACCACCGTGCTGCTATGTCATCTGTCACACCCAGATCTGATCCTGCCGGTTCAGGGATTGAGCTGGCGACCCTCCAGTCACCAGGCCACATCATTAACCATTAGGCCACCACTGCAGTATGCCATCATACCTATTAGTTTTGCAAACTACACTTACATGGGGTAAGACTGGTCCTGGTAGGGAAGTGGGGACTGCCACCAGATAGATGTTGGCCACACTCAACCTCATCCCAGCCTCCCGGGGCTTTGTTTAAGGGTTTTCATCTCTCGTTACTACTCTTGCCACAGCCATATAGAACCTGTCTAATTTGGCCAGCTTGGCTCCATGTCATTATATATTATATATGTTAATCCACATATGTCCTAAAGTTGCTTTTTTGATCTGGAAATGAAGTCACCAAAAAAAAAGTACACAATTGCCAAGTCAGTTCCACTTGTTTGTATTTTTACGTTTAAAAATTGCAAGAATGAGGTAAAATGATCAGAGATCAAACCTATACATCCAAAGCAAAATGAGATAAAAATATGTGAATTTTCCACTAAAATTGAATTTAATACTGAGCGAATAAAAAGAACAAGAAATTGGAGAGTATCATGTTGACTGTGGCATAAAGGACAAACAAAAGAAAGCAGCTGAAAGGTAATATTGTGTCTTGAAAGAGAAGATTGATGGATGAAAGGGATAAACACATCATCTTTGAACATTATAACAGGAGAAACACTTCTATACACCTTGTTTTTTTGTTTTTTTTACCTCCTTTCCATTTTACTTTACAGCTTCCTCCTCCTCCTCCTCCTCCACCATGAGCCACTCTGCTTTGATTCAGCTCTGTATCTGTATTTTAAATGACTCAATTACATGGGATCCCGCAGGGAAAATTACGGATGTTTTCCACTATTTCTCTCTACCGGGACACCATGACCCCTCCCTGGCTCCAATAACCCCCTTCTCTTTTTTCCTCCATCCCTCTCTCCTGGGCTCTCTGTCTCCACCTGTCCTATTTTCTTCCTCTCCCACAGTTGCCCATTTTTCTTGATAAACATTCGCTTTGCTGCACGTATCGGAGACTGAGAGGAAATAATAGCTAAATGGTCTTGTTTGTGAGCTCTTTGCACGGCAAGCTGACAAAGAGCATTTTGCAGGTAATTTTTCTGCTGTCACCACAAAACAAGCCACTGAAGGAAAAACAAGGCATCTTCCTCAGGCTGACACAAGACGCTGTTCAAATCCAAACACCAGGCATGACAGGAATAAAAGCATATCAGCAGGTACAGTTGCAGAGATAGTAGACAGAATGTTTTTTTATTCATCCCAAAGCAAAGCGGAGTTGTGATTCTTTTCGGCACTTTAAACCCACATGCACCTTGTGGGGGCCCTGAGGCATTTTAAAAGTGGAACCGAGCTTTGATATCCTCCGCTGGTGTTGAATCTACTTTCAAGATAAAACCCTCACCTACTGCTGTGTTGCTCATACTCACTGAGGTGCAAAGAGGCAAGTAATGCTCAGCCAAAAGCATATAGCCAGATCAGCTCTGAGGTGGCAGTGCACCCACCAGGACCCGTGAAGCAAAACAAGTCTTCCTCATTTCATGCATAAAGAGGCGCATGTATATCTTCTCAGGGCACTTACCATGCATAATTTATCACCATGTTGTGACTGGTAGCATCCAAAAGCATTCCCACTATGGCAGACAGCTTTTCACAATAGGCTATATGTACAGTGGATATAAAAAGTCTACACACTCCTGTTCAAATGCCAGGTTTTTGTGATGTAAAAAAAATGAGACCAAGATTTCAAAACTTTTTCCACCATTAATGTGACTTGTAACCTGTACACCCCAATTGAAAAACAAACTGAAATCTTTTAAGGGGAAAAATAAAAAACTTACAATAACCTGGTTGCATAAATATGCACACCCTTAAACTAATACTTTGTTGCAGCACCTTTGGCTTTTATTACAGCACTCAGTCTTTTTGGGAAGGAGTCTATCAGCATAGCACATCTTGAAGTGACAATATTTGCCCACTCTTCTTTGCAAAAACACGTCAAATCTGTCAGATTGCGAGGGCATCTCGTGTGCACAGCCCTCTTCAGATCACCCCACAGATGCTCGATAGGATTCAGGTCTGGACTGTGGCTGGCCCATTCCAAAACCTTAATCTTCTTCTGGTGAAGCCATTCTTTTGTTATTTTGGATGTGTGCTTTGGGTCATTGTTGTGCTGAAAGATGAAGTTCTTCTTCATTTTCAGCTTTCTAGTAGAAGCCTGAAGGTTTTGTGCCAACACTGACTGGTATTTGGAACTGCTCATAATTCCTTCCACCTTGACTAAGGCCCCAGTTCCAGCTGAAGAAAAACAGCCCCAAAGCATGATGCTGCCACCACCATGCTTTACTGTACGTATGGTGTTCTTTTGGTGATGAGCAGTGTTGTGTTTGTGCCAAATATACCTTCTGGAATTATGGCCAAAAAGTTCAACCTTGGTTTCACTGGACCATAACACATTTTCCCACATGCGTTTGAGAGATTTCAAATGTGTTTTTGCCTAAATGTAGCCGGGCTTGGATGTTTTTCTTCGTAAGAAGAAAAAGCATATATCTTGCCACCCTAGACAGGAGATTGTTGTCACATGTCCTAAACAGCCAGTACTTGCCATAAATTCCTGCAGCTCCCTCCTTCAATGCTGCTGTTGGCTTCTCGGCAGCCTTCCTGACCAGTTTTCTTCTCATCTTGTCATCAATTTTGGAGGGACGTCCAGTTCTTGATAATATCACTGTTGTGCCATATTTTCTCCACTTAATGATGACTGTCTTCACTGTGTTCCATGGTATATTTAATGCCTTGGAAATTCTTTTGTACCCTTCTCCTGATTGATACCTTTGAATAATGAGATCCCTCTGATGCTATGGAAGCTCTCTGTGGACCATGGCTTGTGCTGTAAGATGTGACTACAGAAATGTCAGAAAAAGCCTACTAGAACAGTTGAACTTTATTTGGGATAATCAGAGGCACTTTAAATGGTGGCAGGTGTGTGCTGACTCTCATTTAACATGAGTTTGAATGTGATTGGTTAATGCACTGAGGAGCTCATTTAGCAGTAGACTACATCATCCTAGGTGCGCGACTGAGAGGTTTCGCAGGTCCTTCCTACCTATGGCTGTCAAACTTTATAATCTAAGCAGGGCTGCTGGCAGACATAGCAAAAAAAAAAAAAAAAAAAAGCGTGACGACCTAATAGTATTGAATGGAAAAAAACGCAACAGACTTACACAAATGGTCCCCTCCAGTATACAACTAGGACAATATCAGTCGCTACGGAGGGTGACAATATGTATGGGTACATATTCATACTATGTAGGATAACTAAGTAGACGGTTATGCTGTTTATTGCATCTAGCTACAATGCTCCGCACTGTGTATACATATTTATGTGTACATATGTATATTCACTGCTCTTATTTTCTTATCTTCTAAATTATTGCTCCGAGTGTTGCTATACCTGTGCTGTTGCAATCCTGGAATTTCCCCATTGTGGGACTAATAAAGGAGTATCTTATCTTATCTTATCTCCTAACTCTCTGATTGTTTACAGCTGGGTTTCATCACTCACCAGTTGGCCAGCTCCACCACCGTATTTAAGGGAGGCCTCAGTCCTCTTCTGGTTATTGGACTGTTCAGACTATTCCACTGGTCCTGGTTGCTTTCACTCCTCCTCAAGCCTTTGTTGTGGGCCTCTTCCCTGCATGCGCTCACCAACCTGAGTCTCCTCAATTCAATTCAATTCAATTCAACTTTATTTATATAGCGCCATTTCACAACAGTCATCTCATAGCACTTTCAAATGTAGGGGAAACCCCCACAACTGCAGAAAGACCCCAGCAATCAGGTGAAACCCTGTGAGCAAGTACTTGGCGATGGTGGAGAGGAAAAACTCCCATTTAACAGGAAGAAACCTCTAGCAGAGCCAGGCTCAGGGAGGGGCAGTCATCTGCTGCGACTGGCTGGGGGGTGAGGATGCTGTCTTTGCCCCGGCGTGGTCCTTTCCAAGTAAGAAAGAACATTTATCTAAACTTTTCCCCTCTGAGGATATCCACAGAATTGGACTAACGGGCAAACCCCCTCCAGTTGTGTCTCTCACCTCTTATCGGGACATATTGGAACAATGGCTGCAGCTCTGCTTCTCTCTATTCCAGGTTCCAAGTAAGCCTGGAAGGACCCCTGTCATATTAACCCCTCTCATCGCAGGAATACCTGTCCCCTGGTTCTGGACTCCTCTCTTCAGCCACCAAGCTTGGAGGGATTTCCTCATCCCTTTTCCTCACCTCTCTGGTTCTACATGACAAGTTGGGCCTGCCCACACCTGCACGAAGTAAGAACAGAATATTTATTAACATTTGGCCATTTATCAAACCCTTACTTACCTCTTCCCCTTTTCTTCTCTCACAAGAGCACTTGCACAGTCATCACAGAAGCTCGCACAATAAATGCACCTTGCAATCTACTCCTGGTTGTGTCCTTGTGGTTTTGTCTGCCCTTTTGTCCAATTAGCTAACCTTGTCAGTACAGTCCAACCATGAACACAGACCAGGCAGGCACTGCCCCAGGCACACAAACAGGACGATTAGATTTGTTTGAAACTAGGTTTGAATACACAGACCCTCTGACTGCGAAATTAACCTCCTCCAGGGTGCACAATTTCCTTCCAGCCATTTGTACAGCCTGTCTGGACTGGAGAGGCAATGGAGAGGTACATCAAGGAGTCACTCAATGCTGGGATTATCAGGCCGTTGTCCTCACCGATGGGTGCCGGATTCTTCTTTGTCGGTAAGAAGGATGGTTCACTGCACTGTTCATTTGGCCTCTGTCACTAAACAGACTGCCCCTTTCCCAATAATTATTTCTGGTAACCATCATGAGCACCTCCAGTGTTATGTACTTCCCTCTTCCTCCTCTGATTTGGTTTTGGGTTGTCCCTGGTTGCGCCTTCACAACCCCTCCATCGACTGGGCAAAGAATAGCATTATGTCATGGAGCAATTTCTGTCTCGCCTCCTGTCTTCGATCTGCAGCTTGCTCTCCCTCGTTGCCTCTGTCCCCTTCCCTTACCGAGCCACCCGATCTTTCTAATATACCCGAAGAGTTTCATGACCTGTCCACAGTCTTCAGCAAATCTAGGGTGCTATCACTTCCTCCACACAGACCCCATGACTGTGAAATTAACCTCCTCCAGGGTGCACAATTTCCTTCCAGCCGTCTGTACAGCCTGTCTTGACTGGAGAGAAAGGCAATGGAGAGGTACATCAAGGAGTCACTCAATGCTGGGATTATCAGGCCGTCGTCCTCACCAATGGGTGCTGGATTCTTCTTTGTTGGTAAGAGGGATGGTTCACTGCACCCTGTATTGATTTCAAGGCGCTTAATAAGATCAGTGTGAAGGATAAATATCCCTTGCCTCTCAAAAACTCAGCTTTTGACCTTCTTCAGGGAGCTACCATCTTTTCTAAGCTTGATCTGCGTAATGCCTATCATTTGATTAGAACACGTCAAGGTCACGAGTGGAAGACGGTTTTCATACCCCTACTGGCCACTCTGAAAACCTGATCATGCCTTTTTTTTTTTTTTGTTACTTAGATTTTTATTAGTTTTTCAGCTTAAATCATACACACACACACACACACACACACACACACACACACACACAAAAAGTATATATATAAGAAGAAAGAAACCTGTAACAGCAACATCAACAGAAAAACAAATCAATAACATCCACTGCTCGAGTCCGACATTAGTTCTTGTTCCTCCCCATAGTCCACATTATTTCTTTGAAGTCCACTTTTTTATCGCCATTTCGGAATTTGTAAATTGTCCATTTCTCCCACTTCTCATCAAATTCAGCTTCTTGTAGTCGTAGTTTGTGTGTTAGTTTTTCCATTATGTAGATGTCTTCTATTATAGCCCAATATTGCTCCTTTGTAGGTGGTTCTTTCTTCAACCAATTCCTTGTTATGGCTTTTTTACTCGCTACTAACAATACTTTGACAAGATATCTATCACTCCCAAAGATGTTTGCCTCTGTTACAGGTCATAGGGATCTTGTATCCTATTATCTTTTGTAACATTTCAGTTATCATTTCCCAAAATACAGTTATTCTCTTACACTTCCAAAAAACTACTTCCGGCGCCACACGAGTCGGCTGCCCTTTGCTACAGCGGCTCGATTCCGAGTCTTTTTTTCCCTCCCTCTCTCTTTTTGATCCATTTTTTTTCACTCCATTTATATCACGGACACACAGATCGTCACAAATGTCTCCTGAGCCGGTGGACGGAGCCACTGTTTATAGCAGGAGTTGATACAGCAGGGAAGAGCTGCTAGCATTCAACCGCCACCCGGCGCTAACGGAAAAACTCGACATACCGAGAGAACTGAGGCGAAAACGCCGTGGCTGCCGGGCTGGAGTAAGGCGGAAGACAAAAAATATAAGGTACAGACCCTTGCTTCCATCTATTGTCATGGGAAATGTACGGTCATTACTGGGAAAGGTAGATGAGCTAGCGGCTATCTGCCGCTACGATAGCACATACCGGGAGTGCTCTCTCCTTTTGTTTTCTGAGACGTGGCTAACTGAACTAGCAGCAGATGCTAACATTGAGCTGGAGGGTTTCCACATGATACGGGCAGACCGAACACCAGACAGTGGCAAAGCAAGGGGCGGTGGAGTGATAATGTATGTTAACAACAACTGGTGCAGACCGGGACATATCACTGTTAAACAACGTCACTGCAGCAAAGACATTGAGTTGCTAGCTGTTAGCATGCGGCCTACATATCTCCCGAGAGAATACTCACACGTGATCTGCATTGTTGTTTATGCAAATCCAACGGAGAACGCTGGGACAGCGCGTGACGTCATCCATTCAGTAACCAGCAGGCTGCAGACAGGACACCCAGATGCTCTTCTCCTCATCTCAGGCGACTTCAACCATGTTTCACTATCTCCCATTCTACCCACGTTTACCCAGTATGTCACATGCCACACTAGAGACAATAAAACACTGGACTTATTCTACGCAAACACTAAGGAGGCGTACACCTCATCACAACTCCCCCCACTCGGGAGATCGGATCACAGCTTGGTTCATCTCCGGCCGGTGTACAAACCCCTAGTGCACAGACAACCTCCGGCCATGCGCACAGTGAAGTTATGGTCTGAGGAGGCAATGGACACTCTAAAGGGCTGTTTTGAAGCCACCGCCTGGAAGCAGCTCTGCGATCCACATGGTGAGGACATCGATGGCCTCACTCACACCTTCACGGGCTACATCAGCTTCTGTGTGGACAAATCCGTTCCCACCAAGACCATACGGTGTTGCTCAAACAACAAACCCTGGATCAACCCTGAGATAAAAACACTTCTGAGAGAGAAGAAGAGGATCTTCAGGTCGGGGAATAGGAAGATGCTGAAGTCCGTACAGAGGGAGCTGAGGAGAAAGATCAGAGAAGGCAAGGACAGCTTCAGGAAGAAGATGGAGGACAAGCTGCAACAGAGCAACATCAGCGGGGTCTGGAGAAACCTCAAAACCATCTCTGGGCTCCAGAATATCTCCCCCCAGGCCACGGGGGGCAGGGAGTGGGTGAACAATCTGAATCTGTTTTTCAATAGGTTTGACCAACCGCCCTCCCCCCTGACTGCACAACAACCACTGCTGCCTCTAAAGACATTAAGTCCTGCTGCCCACTCCCCACTCCACCAACACCCCCCCACTCCCAACACACAGCCCCCCATCCTGACCCTGACCAAGACCCAGGTGAGTACGGAGCTGAGGAAGATCAAGGCGAGGAAGGCGACGGGACCAGACGGCATCAGCGCAAAGCTCCTCAAGTCCTGTGCAGACCAGCTGTGTGGGATTGTGGCGTACATCTTCAACCTGAGCCTGAAGCTGGGGAGGGTACCACAGCTGTGGAAAACATCTTGAGTGGTACCTGTACCAAAAACTTCCCATCCCAAAGACCTGAACAGCTACAGACTGGTGGCCTTGACGTCCCACTTGATGAAGACCCTGGAGAGACTGCTCCTTGCTCACCTCTGCCCCCTGGTGGAACCAGCGATGGATCCACTCCAGTTCGCCTACCAGCATGGCATTGGGGTGGAGGATGCGGTGATCTTCCTCCTTCACCGTTCTCTATCCCACCTGGAGAAGCCCGGGAATGTGGTGAGGATCATGTTCTTTGACTTCTCCAGTGCTTTCAACACCATCCAACCGATGATCCTGAAGGACAAGCTGCTGCGCGCAGGGGTGGACCAGCACCTGTCATCATGGATCCTGGACTACCTCATGAACTGGCCTCAGTTTGTGAGAACCCGGGACTGTGTGTCCGACACGATCATCGGTAGCACGGGGGCCCCCCCAGGGAACGGTGTTGGCTCCCTTCCTGTTCACTCTTTATACTGCGGACTTCTCACACAACACAACACACTGCCATCTACAGAAGTTCTCTGACTCTGCGATCGTTGGCCTCATCTCCAATGGAGATGAAGCTGAGTACAGAGGGCTTATCCAGGACTTCGTGGACTGGTGCCATCGGAACTGCCTCCAGATCAACGCGAGGAAAACTAAGGAGCTGGTTGTGGGCTGCCACAGGCATGGACAACCCCTCACAGCACCAGTAAATATACAGGGAACAGACATTGAGATGGTGACATCCTACAAGTACCTGGGTGTTCATCTGAACAATAAACTAGACTGGTCACACAATACTGACGCACTCTACAAGAAGGGACAGCGCAGGCTGTTTCTCCTGAGGAGACTCAGGTCTTTTGGTGTACAAGGGGCGCTGCTGAAGACATTCTATGACACGGTGGTGGCATCAGCCATCACTTTTGGAGTGGTCTGCTGGGGCAGTGGCATTACTGCAGCCGATAGGAAGAGACTGAACAAACTGATCAAGAAAGCTAGCTCTGTCCTGGGGCAGCGCCTTGACCCGGTGGAGGAGATAGGAGAGAGAAGGACGGTGGCTAAACTGTCATCTCTGAAATCTGGGTAGTATATTCATTTTAACTATTTTGATTTTTTGAATTAAAGTCCAGTGGTAGGGTTGCCCATCTTTCTATATCTTTCTGTATATCTTGATATACCTTTTCATAATTTATATTGAATAGTTCAGAGAGGTCTTTTGTTCATGTTACTCCCAAGTATTTAATTTGCCTCAAACTCCAGCTAAGTTTATAAGATTTCTGAATTGTTATTGAGGGTGTATAATTAATTGTAAGTATCTGAGTTTTAGAAATATTTATTTTATATCCTGATAAATGGCCATATGTTTCAAGGAGCTTCATCGCTATGGGAAGTGTTGTGTTTGGTTGTTCGAGGAAGATCATTACATCATCAGCAAAAAGTCCAATTTTATGTTCTATTCCTTTGATTGTGACACCTCTAAGTTTCTCATTTTGTCGAACCGCTTGAGCCATTGGTTCAATGTAAATGGCAAAGAGAGCCGGTGATAGGCAGCATCCTTGTCTTGTGGATCTTTGCAGATGTATTTTACTAGTTAAGCTTCCATTTAGTTTTATTCTGGCCGTAGGCTCTTTGTAAAGTGTTTTAATCACCTGTATTGATTTTTCATTAAATCCTAACTGCTCTAGCACCAAATATAAATATCTCCAATTCACACAATCAAATGCCTTTTCGGCATCTATACTCATCAAGACTATACTTTGTTTTTTCTTTTGTGTATGTTCTATAATATGTAAGGTTCTCCTAATATTGTCCTGGGCTTTACGTCCCTTTATAAATTGTTTGATCTTCATCTATTAGTTCTGCCAGAAATGTGTTTAATCTTTTGGCTATTATTTTTGTATACAGCTTATAATCTATGTTTAACACTGAGATTCGTCTATAGTTGTGGCACTCATTCTTATCTTTATCCACTTTGGGAATGACTGCTATTATTGCTTCTGACCACGTTGGTGGGATTTTATTTTTTGAGAGTGTCCAATTAAAGGATGTCTGGAGCAGTGGAATTAGTTCTTCTTTAAACAGTTTGTACCATTCTGCTGGATATCCGTCACTCCCTGGAGATTTATTATTTTTTAATGAATTTATTGCTTCTACCGGAGTGGTGGCTCAGTTGGTAGAGCATCCGCCCCACACCCGGGAGGCAGGGGTTCAAATCCCGGCCGGGTCATACCAAAAACCATATAAAAATGGTACTTTCTGCCTTCTAGCGTGGTGCTCCGCATAATGGAACGGGGAAAGTAAAGTTACGCACAGAGCTACCAGAGGACTGACCCCCCGCTGTAGCTTTCACTACTTACAGTAGCTGTGTGGCCTAGGGTCAGAGAAACGGAGATAGGCGCCTCCCCATACACCAACATGGTGTGAAGGGAATTAACTAACTAACTATTGCTTCTTCTACCTCTTTTTCTGTAATTTTGGCTGTTAATCTATTATTTTGTGAGGTGTCAATTGCTGGTAAATCCAAATCATTTAAAAAGGATCTCATTTCATCCTCCTCTGCAGCAGGTGGCTGCATATATAATTTTTTATAGTACTGGTAGAATATTCTTTCTATCTCTTCTGGATCATCAATTATCTCCTTAGTTAGTGGGCCTTTAATTTTGTGTATTGTATTTATCGCCTGTTGTTTTCTTATACGTTTTGCTAATAATTTTGTAGATCTCGAGCCCGTTTCATAATAATTCTGTCTTAAGAATAAGTTTCTTTTCTCAGTTTCATTCAGTAGTATATCATCTATTTTCTTTTTGGTATCCTTGATTTATTGAAATGTCTCCTGATCGTTTGTGTCTTGATATTTCTTCTCATATTCCCTTAACTTCTCTGAGTATTTCTTATAGGTTTCCAATCTTGCTCTTTTCAATAAAGCCATTTTTGCTATTAGTTTTCCTCGAATAACCACCTTCAAAGCATCCCATAGTATGGTTGGATCCACTTCCCCGTTATTGTTTTCTTCGATATATTGTTTGATTTCTTTTTTTATATCCTCTACCAGTTCTTTGTTGTTGAGTATTCCCACATTGAGTCTCCAACACGTTTGTCTCTGAAATATCAGCTCCTCCTATTTTACATTCATCTACCCTATACCTATCACCTATATTTATAAAGAAGTGATCTATCCTCGAGTGGACCTTGTGGGTGGCCGAGTAATGAGTATAATCTTTTTCATATGGATTGAGACTCCTCCAAATATCAATCATACCCATCTCTTCTAGTTGCAGTTTTAAAAATTTTGTCAAATGTTTTTTGTTTCTCTTTAAACTTGTTGTATCCAGGCTATGATTCATAATTATGTTAAAATCACCTCCACAAATTAGAATTCCCTCTGTTTCTGTTGCAGTGTTTTCAAAGAGAACTTTGAAAAAATGTTTATCAATTTCAGGAGGATCATAGACATTTACCAGAGTGACAGGTTCATTTTCCAGCTTCCCTTTCACCAGTATATATCGTCCCTCTTTATCCCTGATTTCTTTTCAAAATTCAAACTTAGTTGTATTTGAGATTAATATTAAGACTCCTCTTTTATGCCCCTGTTTGCATGAGCTGTAAAATGAGTTTCTAAATCCTAATCTTTTAAAATTTTCATGGTCTTTTTGAGATTAGTGAGTCTCTTGCAGAAATGTAATTTCCACCTTTTCCTTCTTCACTTTTGTTAGGACGTTTGCTCTCTTTACAGGTGTATTTAGACCATTTACATTTAGCGATATAATCTTAAGACTATTTTTTATCATAACACTTAAACCATGTTTTCATGCGCTTCCCCGAGCAGTTTGAACCAGAACTATGCGCACATTTGAACATCACAGTAAGAACATAAACCATAAGTAACTTCCACCTGGGGGGTCTCTCGATTTCCCCCCGTGCCCCTGTTGGTAGGTGGATAGGAAATCCTCTTCTTCAATAAGGGCCCATCCCTAGACTGAGAAAACCATTCTACTGATGGATCCCCCCTCAGTCTAATTAAGTCCAACATTTACACATGAACTCTGTCTGTTATGAATTAAAAAAAAAATAAGCATAAGGCCATACAGTATTACAAAACTCTTATTATATATTCATAAAAAAAATGTATTCCCTTGTTTTTATGAGTAGAGTTGAGTCTATATCTCAGTGGGTGAGAACGCTGTTCTTTTACCCCATTTGGAGATTTCGATTCTTCATCTCCAACTTTTACACACGAGTCTTACCATTGTAATTCATTACTTAACCCCTGAAGTTCTCTGTCTTCCTCGTTGTTATTTCCTTTGAAATTCACGCAGTTTCTCCTTCACTCGGTGCACTGTATCCCGGCTCGGGGACACAGCTGTCCCGCCGCCTCTCTTCATCTCTCCGCCTCTCACTCGTTGCCATCTCGACACTCAGCGGTTCTCTCCTTCACTGTCGCCGTCTGTGTTATTCGGCATGTCCAGCTGGAATCCCCTCGCTCTTACGTCCCGTGCAGCTTCCCCAGAGTCGTTATAACTCTTTACTCCATCACTCCAATAAATTTGTATTTTTGTGTACAGAGTTTGGAAGCGTATGTTCCTGTCTTTTAGCATCTTCTTTATGTCACGATATGCTCTGCGTTTCTGTACAATTTCAGCAGGATAATCATGGTCAAACTGAATGCGTGCATCACCCACTTTAATTTTCTTCTGCCACGCTTTTTTTAGCACCATGTCCTTGATTTCGAATGTCTGAAAATTAACCACTATTGCCCTCGGTTGAGCACCTGCCCTCGGTTCCTGCGGCGGGGTTCTGTGAGCGCGTTGGATCTGTAGACTGAAATCCCCGGAGATCTCCAGCTCTCTTTTTAATAACTGTTTCAGGTAGTTCTTCACGGAGCTTCCTTCAGTTTTTTCCGGTAGGCCAAAGATGCGAACTATGGGGTAACCCCCACAACAGCCACAGACAAACAGAGCGCTCAGCTGGGGCAATTAGCAGAGCAATGAGATGTGTGTGTTGAGATCAATAGGCAGCCTCTCCGTGTCTAGTTCAGGCCCCAGTATCCTGTGGATATGTATGACTCAAATGCAAACATTCATGCTTCCTGCTCTCATTGTGGTACAAATGTCACATGCCTGAATGCATTTCCTTTGATGATAAAATGCCTTTGATGTATTGTCTGTTGCTGGGTATTTAAGTGGCTGAATTCATATGTTCACGCTCTGTTCTTCTTCTGACTGCTTCTGACTACTGCTCATGAGAGCCTGAGAACGATCCCCAGCATGCTTATACAGCAGCTGGGGTGAGCTCCGTGATGGCGATGATTTGATGAATAAACTTCCTTAAAAACTCCAGTCGCCGTGCCTTATTTTATCATCCGCCACACTGGTGACCCGACGCTGAAGAGAACACGCTGACAACGAATGCAGCCCCGATGGTATCTCCAACGACAAGCGAACGCAGCAGCCTGACGCAAGAGCACTGCCCTCCCTTCTGCCACACGAGAGACCTCGACGCAGAACCAAAATCAGGCAAACTCCCTCGGAGATCATCCACGACTGGGAAAGCTGCAGAAAGCGTCATTGCGCGATCCACGCCTGAGATCTGCACATCCACGCTGGAACCGGCCGAGGGACAAAGATCGTCTCCTCCCTCTCACCGCTCCTACGCATCTACGCGAGCCCGAGGGACAAAGGTCGTCTATTCCCTCTCACCGCCCCAACGCACCATGACCCGGCACGAGCGACGACCAACAGCCCGAACGGGGGAAACCATCGGCGCCGACTGCGCAGAGCTCCATCAAGCCCCCTGACCCTGATTCGCCTCGCGACAGCGGACCGGCCAGGCACAGAAGCCTCGCATCAGAACAGCACAGCTGGAAGGCACGTGGCCGCAGCGCGTGCCGCGCACCAGAGACAAGCTGGCTCTACAGCCTTATACATCATCCCCCGCTGCTGCACACGGCTCTTCAGGACTGCTTATACACCTGAAGCACACACGCAGCCCGCACACAGGATTTGGTGTAGGTCTCAGCCACGGCGCACGACGGGAACCCAGCCGTCAGCTGTCCCCGAGGGCTTTAGGTCCGCGAACGCACCTAAAGCCTGAACACAAAGTCCCTCACACAGCTTCAGCTCCTGTTTTTCTTCATTGCCGGACTGAATTGCGAGAGGAATCAGAGACTAATTTTTCTTCCCACAGCCACGGACATTCCCTGGCACTTGCTACCCCCACCCTCCTCCCTCCCCGGCACAGACCTTCCCAGCAGCTCGCTCCCAATGCCGGATGATCGAGGTCTCAGCTCCCCGCTAAGCCCTCTGGGGGGGAGTGTATGGGGTAACCCCCACAACAGCCACAGACAAACAGAGCGCTCAGCTGGGGCAATTAGCAGAGCAATGAGATGTGTGTGTTGAGATCAATAGGCAGCCTCTCCGTGTCTAGTTCAGGCCCCAGTATCCTGTGGATATGTATGACTCAAATGCAAACATTCATGCTTCCTGCTCTCATTGTGGTACAAATGTCACATGCCTGAATGCATTTCCTTTGATGATAAAATGCCTTTGATGTATTGTCTGTTGCTGGGTATTTAAGTGGCTGAATTCATATGTTCACGCTCTGTTCTTCTTCTGACTGCTTCTGACTACTGCTCATGAGAGCCTGAGAACGATCCCCAGCATGCTTATACAGCAGCTGGGGTGAGCTCCGTGATGGCGATGATTTGATGAATAAACTTCCTTAAAAACTCCAGTCGCCGTGCCTTATTTTATCATCCGCCACACGAACGTTATTTCTCCGAGACCTAGCTTCTAGGTCTACCATTTTATCTTGCATGTAGCTTGTCTGCTTTAGCATCTTTAGCAGCATCTCATTAGCCTCCGTGTTCCACTCTTCCAGCTCAGATATGCGACCCTGGGCCTCGGCTATACTCGCCTTTTGGTCCTGTACTTCTTTGTTGCATTCTGTGAATTTATGGTCCATATCTTGTCTGAGGGATGCAATTTCTTGTATCACTTCCTTCTTTATTTCGTCTTTAAAATGTGTCAATTCCTCATGAAGATTTTGTTGCAGCTCTTTTATATCTTTGCAAATGTTGGCTAATCCCGCCTGTAGGGCTTCGGTGTGGTAGTGGTCCATTTTCACCGCTGTGGTGTCTTCAGAATCACTTTCGCTGCGCTTGGTGGCTCCCTCTTCCTTAAGTTGTTTTGTAGGTGACTTCTTAGTGCTTTTGCGGCCTCTGCGTATATTTCCGCCACTCATTTTTAAAATATTTTATATATATGATTCGAGTTACGTGTTCTAAATGGCGTTTGAATATAAAGACTGATACGAGCTCTTAACTGCACAGCCGCTCACGATGCCATCTTTCCCAGAAGCCCTCGCCTTTTGGTTTAACTAATACCCCTGCAGTGTTTCAACGACTCATCAGTTATGTACTCCATGATTTCATTAACTCTTTTGTTTATCTTTTGTTCTTATTAAAGACAAAAATCCCAGGTGTGTGAAAGCATAAAGGCCCCCTCATCTCGGTTCATGGTGTCTTTTCCCCGCTTCCTGATTTCTATGGCCTCCTTGATCCAGCATTTGTGTCTGTTGCTCTCTGATCCAATAATTTTTGCGTTGTCCCAGTCCATGATGTGATTATTTCTTTTGCAGTGATCTGATATTGCTGATTTTAATGTTTCTTGTTCTGCCTTTGCTTTTTGTGATCTTGTGAGTCGTCCTTGTGTTTCCTTCTCACATTCCTTCTGGTGTTCTTTTTTTCTTGAGGTGAATGATCTTCCAGTTTCTCCAATGTGGGTTTTGTTGCATGATCTGCATGATATTTCATATATTACACTGCATTTTTTTGTCTTGTTCTATTCTGTCCTTGGGGTGTACTAATAACTGTTTTAATTTTTTGTGTGGTTTTACTGCTGTGCTTATTTTGTATTTTTTCATGATCCTTTGAATTGGTTCTGTTATCCCTCGGATGTATGGTATAGTTATGGTGTCCTTGTTTTTGATTTTGGCTTTTGTTCTGTGTCTTATTTCCTGTTTGTTTTCTTTGTTTTTGACTTACTGTTTCCCTTTGTTTATGGCCCATACTGGATATTGGCAGCGTATAAGTGCATGTTTTATGTGGTTTTCCTCCTCCTGTCTGTCTTCTTGGTCTGTGATGATGGTGGCCCGTTCATATAACGTCTTGACAACTGATAGCTTGTGTGCTGTGGGGGTGTTCCGATGTCCATAGTAGGTATTGATCTGTGAGGGTTGGTTTCCTGTAGACTGTGATTTTTATGCTGCAGTCATCGTTGTGGTGGATTTTCATGTCCAGAAAGGCTATGGTGCCATTTTCCTCCTCTTCGTGTGTGAATTTTATATTCCCAGTGTTGTCCGTGCTGTTCAGATGGTCAGTGAGTTCTTGTGTGTGGCCTTTCCTTATTTTTTCCAGAATGTCATCCATGTATCTCTTCCAAAGGGTGGGTTTGCATTGTGTAGGTGCTGTGTTGATGGCTTTGTTTTCCAGATCCTCCATGAAAAAGCTGCTCATAATGGCTGATAGTGGGTCTCCCATTGCACATCCTTCTTTTTGTCTGTAAATTTTTTCTCCGTATTGAAAATAGGTGGATTTTGCAACAAATTGTAATAGTTCAGATATGTCATGAACTGTGAGATTGGTGCGTCTTTTAAGGGTACTGTCATTATTGAGGCGTTCTTGCACTATATGTAGTGTGACATCAACAGGTGTCTTTGTGAATAATGAAATGACATCATGTGAAATGAGGATCTCGTCTGATTCTATTTTCATATTTTTGAGTTCTTGTGCCAGCTCTTTTGAGTTTTTGCAGTGGAAATCTGATAGTCCAAGGAGGGGTTTGATGATTTCAACCAGGGCTTTTGATAAATTGTACGTGACTGATCCAATACTGTCTATTATTGGCAACAGTGGGATATCCTTTTTATGTATTTTTGGGGTTCCATAGATCTGGGGGATGATGCTGGCTGTGGGAATCAGGTGATCATACGCGTCCTTTGTGATTTTTTTACTTTCTAATAGAGGTTTATGAAGGGCTTTTAGCATTTTTTTCTTTTCTTCTGTGGGATTTGTTTTTATGAGTTCGTATGTGCTTTCATCTGCCAACATGGTTTCCATCTGTTTTTCATATGTTTCCATGTCCAATATTACTGTGGTTCTGCCTTTATCTGATGGGATGATTGTGATTGTTTTATCTGTCTTGAGTGAGGTTAATGCTTTTTCTTCTTCTTTTGTAATGTTGCTTTGTGGTAATTTGGCTGTTTTGAGGATTCCTGCGACTGCGTTCCAGAGTGATGCTTTTTTCCCTTGGTCTTGGATTTTTTCACATGCCAGTTCTGTTGTGAGGATGTATTCTTCACCCTTAAAAGATGCACCAATCTCACAGTTCATGACATATCCGAACTATTACAGTTTGTTGCAAAATCCACCTATTTTCAATACAGAGAAAAAATTTACAGACAAAAAGAAGGATTTGCAATGGGAGACTGTCATGTGGTGGCCCTTGCGAGCCTCCATAAGACGCCAAAAGACACCGGTGAAGTTTGCACAGTTTATTGTTACACAAAAGAAAACACAAAACAATGAGCCACGGTGGGCTAAGACATACAACACTACACATGGACAATCATAAGACAATAACGAAGCTCACTTACGATCATAACCCAGGGATGGTCGATACGTCAGACCATGAAGGAAACGTTGACGTCTGAGCTGAGGGACGCTCGCTCAACGTCTGGCAAAGGAGAAATCTTTGACGAGACTGCCGCATTATTCTGCTCCCAGAGCCCTCTTAAATGGAGAGCTGTTGATGAGCCGAAATGCAGCACAGCTGTCAGACTTGACAGCAGGAAGCTCCTCTGAGCGCTGTCACAATAAAGGCTCGGGGAGCCGGAAGGTACACACTCCTGTCAAACCTGGTGAAGATGATGTATGGCTCGAGCGCAGACGAGATCTGCACTCGAACCATGACAGTACCTCCCCCCCAAGGGCGAGCTCCGAACGCCCAATGATACCCAAGCCCCCACCCCCACCCCCCACCCCCCACCCCCCAGGGTGGGCGGATGGGGGAACAGGCCTGGAGGGAGAGGACCAGCAACAGAAAAACACCATGACGATGGCCGGGAGCACATTGAATAATTACAGAGTAGGCTTTCCAGAAAAACACAATACTCCCAAAAGCACAAATCATAATTAAAACAGGGCACAATGAGGCAATTACAGAGCATGGTTAGCATAGAATACGACACTCCATAATGCACAGTAACACACAGGGCAAGAGAAAAAAAACCCACAAGTTAAAAAAAACAAAAACAAAAACATGCTAACAAAGGCAAAGCACAGAGCAAAACTATCACACTGAATGACCCTCAACCTCAATAGGACCACACAACCCAAGAGGATGATGACAGGCAGAGTCCAAAAACAACGGAGACAGTTCCGGTGGTCTCCCTGCGTCCAGTGGCCAATGGGTGATTACGGGAAACAGGACATGATCAGGCGGCCTACCCCAGTCCCAGGCCCGGAAAGTCAGAATCTCCGGCGGCCGAACCAGGTCACCCAGTTGCAAGCACAGTATGTCGGGTGGCTGACCCAGGGCGCCGAACCGGCGAAACAGTTCCTCTGGTGGCCGACCCGCATCCCTCAGCCACCAGAACCGTGGGGAGACAATCGGCGGTGGCCTCCCTGGCGGGGGGAAGACGTGGGAGAGCCAGGCCGAACGTAGAGGCCCCCCAATGGCCCCCGACGGTGATGAGCTGGGTTGGTGACTATAACGAGGGAGATGATGGTGACGACGAGCCCGCACAATGTCAGGTGGCAAAGGGTCTGCAGCTCCTTCACCGACCTTGACCCATACCGATGCTTCACTTGCGGCTGCACCCGCATTGGACCCCGATTGGGTCTCGGCTGCACCCGTGTCGGACCCCGATTGGGTCTCGGCTGCACCTGCGTCGGACCCCGATTGGGTCTCGACTGCACCCGCGTCAGACCCCGACTGGGTCGCGGCTGCACCCGTGTTGGACCCCGACTGGGTCGGTGCGGCACCGGTGACGACCTCCGACCCGGAACCTGGAACCTCCAGTACAGCGACTGCGACTGGCTCCACATCAGTGACTCTGGAAGAAGGCTCAGAAGACAAGAAAGAACCGGGATCAGAATCACCGGTAGCGACAGAGCCCAGCAAGACGAGCTCGGGTGCAGCAGACGGCTGCCCCTGACTCGCCTCCCCGAGAGGCAGGCAGAAATGCTCCAAGATAGAAAGGAGAAAAACAAGGTAGAGCACTTGCCTGCATTCGGGTTCTGTCACCGTCCAGGACTTCGTCGATCCAGGCTCTGGACGAAGAAGTTCGTCATCAGGCTCCCACTGGGCCATGGTGGGTTCCGCAGCCGGCATGATGGTGTCTGCAGTCTGAGGACCCTCCAGCGCTGACGTCCACGCCGACAACCCACCCGGCGTGGTGGCAGGGGACCCTCGACCCTCTGGCTCGAACTGCTCCAACGTGGAGACCCAGGGACGCTTCATCATCGGCACAGGCTCCATGCTGCAGTCCGCTCTTCTCCTCTGCCCATGACGTGGCTGCAGGGCTGGAACCAGGCTCTCCAGAACCGCAGGCCCCCTCCTCGTCCGGCAACGTAGGCCTGGCGTCGTGGACCGCTCAGCGGAGGGAGACACAGAGGCAGCAGGTTTAGTGATAAGAGCTACAGCAGGTGGTGGGAGCTCGGGGGACTGCGAACCCCAAACTCCGCCCTCAGGAGTCAGACAAGGCAAATCACATCTATGAAGAGAAGAATGAACTTGCACTTACCTGTTTCCTGGAGGGTGGATGGTGCCTGCTGTAGGGGACGTTGTGCCTCCCTTTCCCCACTGGATGGTGACCGAGGGCCCCCTGGAAGGACAAGGAGGAGCCGCTCGTGAAGGTCCACTAACAGGTATTGCCGAAAGCGGATTCAGACAAGGGTCTTGCTGAGGTTCGCTTTGGGCGTGGTGCCGACGTCTTCTGGCTGATGGCGAGGTGAAGGTGAGGTTCGGGAAACGCCGCTCTTGAGCAGAAACGGAGGCGAGCAAGTCAGCGTACTCCGGATAGTCATTCAGCTCGGGGTTCTTCTCAACCAGCCTGACAGTCGCCATCACGTGCTTTATAATCTGTGTGGGGTGACCAGCGGAGCGAGCTGCAGCCATTCGGTCCCAGATAGAGATTGCTGTCAGCTGCAACTTCTCTGGGGGATTCCTGACTGATGTCATGCTCGTTCGGGGATGACCCCTGGATGGTGCAAACTCCTGGACCGGATCGGGGACAGGAACGGGATCCCGAAACGAGGAGCGACGATGCCTCCTCTTCCGCTTCCTGCCAGAGTTTCCCTCCAGCCCACGGAGTATCTCACGTTGGGCAGCAATGTCTGCCCTCCTCGTCGTAACTTCCAGGTGGTTGAAGTAGCGAGGAAGGTTATTAAGAATATTTTCAGCGTAGCCCAGGTGCCGGCGTATATCATTGGGGGTGTCGTAGAGCGTAGCGGAGAAGAGCGTTCCATCTACGTAGTCCAGGGCCTCCGATAGCTTGTAGCCCAGGCTCCGAACGCGGCTCCTGAAAGATGACATGACCTCCCAACGTGCAGGTACCCAGACAGGGAAAACAAACGTCCACTTTAGGCAAAACTCACCAGGACTGGCGTCTCAGTTTGGCGGCAGTCTACTGTCATGCGGTGGCCCTTGCAAGCCACCATAAGACGCCAAAAGACACCGGTGAAGTTTGCACAGTTTATTGTTACACAAAAGAAAACACAAAACAATGAGCCACGGTGGGCTAAGACATACAACACTACACGTGAACGATCATAAGGCAATAACGAAGCTCACTTATGATCATAACCCAGGGATGGTCGATACGTCAGACCATGAAGGAAACGTCGACGTCTGAGCCGAGGGACGCTCGCTCAACGTCTGACAAAGGAGAAATCTTTGACGAGACTGCCGCATTATTCCGCTCCCAGAGCCCTCTTAAATGGAGAGCTGCTGATGAGCCGAAATGCAGCACAGCTGTCAGACTTGACAGCAGGAAGCCCCTCCGAGCGCTGTCACAATAAAGGCTCGGGGAGCCGGAAGGGAGCGTGGACGAGATCAGCGCTCGAACCATGACAGAGACCCACTATCAGCCATTATGAGCAGCTTTTTCATGGAGGATCTGGAAAACAAAGCCATCAACACAGCACCTACACAATGCAAACCCACCCTTTGGAAAAGATACGTGGATGACATTCGGGAAAAAATAAGGAAAGGACACACACAAGAACTCACTGACCATCTGAACAGCATGGACAACACTGGGAATATAAAATTCACACACGAAGAGGAGGAAAATGGCACCATAGCCTTTCTGGACATGAAAATCCACCACAACAATGACTGCAGCATAAAAATCACAGTCTACAGGAAACCAACCCACACAGATCAATACCTACTATGGACATCGGAACACCCCACAGCACACAAGCTATCAGTTGTCAGGACGTTATATGAACGGGCCACCATCATCACAGACCAAGAAGACAGACAGGAGGAGGAAAACCACATAAAACATGCACTTATACGCTGCCAATATCCAATATGGGCCATAAACAAAGGGAAACAGCAAGTCAAAAACAAAGAAAACAAACAGGACATAAGACACAGAGCAAAAGCCAAAATCAAAAACAAGGACACCATAACTATACCATACATCCAATAACAGAACCAGTTCAAAGGATCATGAAAAAATACAAAATAAACACAGCAGTAAAACCACACAAAAAAATTAAGACAGTTATTAGTACACCCCAAGGACAGAATAGAACAAGACAAAAAAATGCAGTGTAATATATGAAATATCATGCAGATCATGCAACAAAACCCACATTGGAGAAACTGGAAGATCATTCACCTCAAGAAAAAAAGAACACCAGAAGGAATGTGAGAAGGAAACACAAGGACGACTCACAAGATCACAAAAAGAAAAGGCAGAACAAGAAACATTAAAATCAGCAATATCAGATCACTGCAAAAGAAATAATCACATCATGGACTGGGACAACGCAAAAATTATTGGATCAGAGAGCAACAGACACAAACGCTGGATCAAGGAGGCTATAGAAATCAGGAAGCGGGGAAAAGACACCATGAACCGAGATGAGGGGGCCTTTATGCTTTCACACACCTGGGATCACATTCTCCAGAGACCATCTGATGGCGGAAGGCGGGGCTGGCTCGGTGGATCTGACAGATCTGCTGAGCTGGCCCCACCTACGAAAGTCAGCTGATAAATGTCACCTGGCAGCAATCAGCTGACTCTTCTGATGAAGGCTGCAGTGTACAGTCGAAACATGTTAAGAAGGTAAAGACATCTCCTTTCTCTTCTACTTTTGTCTTTAATAAGAACAAAAGATAAATAATTAAAAGAAGACAAAATGAACCTACTTGAGCTATTAACTATTTTGTCTTTGTCTACCTAGATGATATTCTGACCTTCTCCTGGTTACCCGAGGAACACAGGATTCATATATGGACAGTTCTCCAGCAGCTCCTAGAGAATCAACTTTTTGTAAAGGCTGAGAAGTGTGAGTTTTTCTCTAAGTCTACTACCTTTCTGGGTTTCATTCTGGCAAATGGTCAAATTAAGCCAGACCCCATCAAAATCAAAGTTGTAACAGACTGTCCTACCCCTCCCAATCGCAAACACCTTCAGTGCTTCCTGGAGTGTGCAAATTTTTACAGGCGGTTCATCAAGGGTTACAATTCAGTGGTCTCCCCTTCAACTCATCTTACCTCCAAAAAGATCCCTTTTTCCTGGTCCAAGGAGGCAGACAGGGCATTAAACGACCTGAAGAACCTATTTTCCCAAGCCCCCATCTTGGCCCAGGTCGATCCCTCTGCCAGTTTATCGTGGAGGTGGATGTTTTTGACTCGGGTTGGGATGGTTCTCTCTCAGCATTTGGCCACCGATGGCAAGCTACATCCATGCGCATATTTCTCTCGGCGGCTCTCTCTCACCCAGAGGAATTACAATATCAGTGACTGGGAGCTGCTAGCTGTGAAGGTCACTCTGGAGGAGTGGCGACATTGGCTAGAGGGAGCCGTCCAGCCGTTCCTGGTCTTGACCAACCATAGGAACCTAGAGTATATTTGATCTGCTAAGCAACTTAATCCACACCAGGCCTGCTGGTCACTCTTCTTCAGCAGATTTGATTTTACCCTCACTTACAGACCAGGTTCAAAGAGCACCACAGGAGGCACAGGAGACGGCCTGCCCACTGGGAGGCTTTGTGGTGGGTGACTGGACCGTAGTGAGGGAACCCTCACAACGCTGGACTGGGAGGCGATGGGAACCACGACAGCGTCAGGCTGAGGAGTCACAGTCCCGGCAACCTCAGGCTGACCGGTAGCACCCTCGATGGTCCTGGTGTGGGACACTGCTGTGCCCGCGGTGGACCCCAACTGGGCCAATGCTGCACCCGCGGTGGACTCCGGCTGGAGCCATGTAGCACCTGCGGTGGACTCCAGCTGGAGCCTAGCTGCACCTGCGGTGGACTCCGAGCAGGAGCCTAGCTGCACCCGCAGTGGAGCCCGGTTGAGCCCCTGCTGTCCCCACAGCGAGCGGGCCAACTCGCAGGAGCACCAGGCTTGGGAGGTGGTCAACGGGGGGAACCTTGGTGACCCTGGCCAGCAGAGCAGAAACGGCAGCGTCCTCCTCCGGTTGGACCAGACCCTCTGTGACTTCTGGCGATGGCGCACCCTCTCTGGCAACCCTAGATGAAGACTCAGGGATAGCAGGAGAAGAAAGGTGGTTAGGGTCGCCGGCAGCGACGGAGCCCGACAAAGTGAGTTCAGATGCAGCCGAGGGCTGCACCTGACTCTCCTCCCCAAGAGCCAGGCAAGATCTGTCAAATACTGACATAAGGGAAACAAGGGAGAGAACTTGCCTGAGCTGGAGCTCCACCGCCGTCCAGGACTCCGACGAACTTGACAATGCGGTCCCGAGCCCTGGCTCCCACTCTGCTGCCATCACCTTCACAGCTGGCGAGATGGTAAAAGCAGTGACTCGATGCCCCTGCAGCGGCTCCAACGCAGGGGAACCCCTCTGTGCGGGCCCCTGGGCAGGATCATCCAGGGCCCAAAACTCCTCCACTGTCTGGCGGCTCGGTTCCAAGATCGGTGGGCACTCAGGGATTAAGGGAGGAGACACAGAGAGAGTAGGGGATGAGTTTACAGCTGCAGCCGGAGGAGAGGACTCAGTGGACTGCTGAGACTGGGCCTCTCCCTCGGGAGACAGACAAGGGTTTTTATGGGTTAATTGAGTTAAATGAAAACACACTTGCCTGTCATCCCGGCGTTTGATGTTCTTGGCTGCAGCAGGTGGATTGTTGTCCCTCTCCATGTCCACGGAGTTTTTGGCCCCTTCCCACGGTGCAGATGACTCTCTCGGCATGGCTGCAGGGGACCAGCTCTGTGCTGGCTCCGGAGCGGAATCCTTCGGGGTCCCCAGCTCCTCCATCGTCCGGTGGCTCTGCTCACTCTCAGGAATCGATGGGGAAGACACAGAAGAGACAAGAAAGTGGTTTACCTCCACAGCTGGAGGTGAGGACCCAGCGGACTGCTGAAGCTGGGCCTCTCTTCCGGGAGACAGACAGTGTTTATCATTATTATATTGAATAGAATGAAAACACACTTGCCTGTTCTCCTGGTGCTCGATGTTCACAGCTGCGGAGAGCCGGCAGTCATCCTTTCTTACATCTGCGCTGGCTCTGGCTCCCCCTCTGGACGATGGAAGAGCCGGCTCAGGAGATGTGGAAGTGGGCGTAACCCGGGGAACCATGGCCCTCTCAGCGGCTGGAAGGATGTTGACAGCCGAAGGAGGGGAAGGCTTCTCCCAGTGTTTCCTCACCGGATGACGCCATTGTTGTGGAGCCTGAGATGCATGGGCTGGAGCTGGCTGGCCAAGCATAGAAGAAGAAGCAGACGGCTGATGGGGGGGATCTCCGCTTTGGCTTGATGGGAATTGCCCTCGCAGATAATCCAGGAAATTGCTGCTCCAATGCGCAGACCGTGGCGAGCAGCTCCATGTATTGCAGGCATGTCCAGAGGCCAGAATGCACCTCCAGAATGCCAGTGGCACCAAGAAGATTCTCCCACTTCTTCTTGGGACCTCGAGACGCAAGAGCCTCCTCCACAAAATCCTGAATAAAGTCTCCAGCCCACTCTTCCTCCAATGTCGGGACACCACCTGCCTGTCCTCCTATGCGCTGCTGAGGTCGGCGTGCCCAGGACATCATGCGCTCCAAAAATCAGCTGAGTGGGGAAAAAAAAGGAAAAAAGGAATGTGAGGTGTAACCCGCTAAATCCTCCTTTTGGCTGGGTCTTCTGTCATGAGCCTCTCCGTGTGCTTCTCCGCAGTGTACGGCAAGGGGTAAAATAATGAGGATTTACGTGCTGGGTTCACCACACACATTTATTGTCACACAGTTCCAAAAAAGGGTGCAGACATACAAAAAAGCAAAGATCACTTACAGTGGGCGTTCGAGGGCCGGCATCACCCAGCGAACGCATGAGAAGAGACGTGCAGCCACGCTGGCGTCCCACAGCTGGTATCGCTGTGCAGGTGCAAGAGAACCACAGCAATGTGGAGTGGCTACACATCATGGCATACAGATGAATACAGGTTATCCCCAGACAACGCAGCAGACAACACGTTCTGTTAGTTGAAGACCCAGCAATGCATGACTGGCACAAGCTGCTTAAGTACACGCATTGCTGGTCATGGTGAAATTGGCAGCACCTGGGCGAGGAGCGGGAAGATGGCACATGGGAAAGGGAACAGCTGGTGATGATGAGAGGGGCGTGGCCAGACCGGCGAGCTGTCAGCAGCACTCACAGAAAGTAGGTCACAGCGGCTGTCTAACAGCTGCCGGTCAGACAGTGGCTATGGGTTAGGAAGGCAGACTGAAATACATAATATACACATAAACAGTGGCACTTGACCCCACAGGGAGGTCAGGACCCCTTTCCTGGAGGGCGGTAAATTAAAACGCAATAAAATGGATCTTAGGAGCCGATTTTTGAAATCATCAGTTAAAACGATAAAAAAGTTCCATGGCTCACCGGCCATGTAACGAAGCGGTTCCGGTTCACAATGGCCAGACCACCAATGCGGCCTGTCAATCTCGGGGCACAGGAGAAAGTACAATCTGGTGGACAAAGTTCAATTAAGGAGGTAAATTCCTCACTACTCTGCCAAGTCTCAACAAGAAATAAAAAGTTCAGCCCTGCAGTATTGAATAAATCATTCAAAAAGAATGATTTATTTGAGATGGAACGTCCGTTAAGCAATGCCAGTTGGATGGGCTCTGTAACAGCAGCAGTCTCACCAGGAATGGGGGCCGGTCAAAGTTGACATAGGCACCCGCTACCTGCAGGGGATTTCCTGGCTTGAAGCAGGGAGAAGGCCGGTTGGCACGGTAGAACAGGAAAAACAGGTCAGAGAAATGATGGCCTCACTCCGGGTACACCCAAGGGTCAGGATCCAGGAAAGAGGCCGGCTGCAGAATTAGAAGACGAGCTGGAGCAAGCAAGATGGCGGAGCTGCGCAAGCCTTCTGGATTTCACCGCGGCACCTGCATACAGTATCTTCCCCGAGGTCTGGATCATTTTCTGCCAGTATAACCACAGCGGGGATCCCAGGTACCAATGGGAAGTTGCAAACGCAGAGACCAATGGAAGAATCTTCCCTCTTGATTATGACAGCCAAAACCCACCATGGAAGATCGAATATCCAACATCACTTGGCGATCATAAACAATGGCCGATTGCACATGATCTAGACACAATAACACAATCAAAAACAGGACAAACAAGCACGGCAACAAGTGGAGATGACCAGCGGCCAAAAACACAGGCAGCACGGCCATCTTGCTCCTACCATCCTACAAACAACTGATGATCAATTGTTTGTTTATTTGGATGATATTTTGATTTTTTTCTCGCACCCTGGAGGAGCACTTAGTCCACGTTTGGGCCATCCTGCAGCAGTTAATGGAGAACCATCTTTTTGTGGAAGCTGAGAAGTGTAAATTTTCCACTTGCTCTACTTCATTTTTAGGGTTCATCATCGCCAAAGGCACGGTAAAGGCCGATCTGGCAAAAATTAAGGCGGTAGTAGACTGGCCGACCCCCCAGTCCAGGAAGGATCTCCAACACTCCCTGGGCTTTGCCAACTTCTACTGCCAATTCATCCAAGACTATAGTAGGGTTGCACAACTGCTTACACAGTTGATGTCGACCAAAAGCCCATTTAAATAGTCCAAGGCCACTGAACGAGCTTTTGTGACTTTAAAAGGCCTATTCACCAGCGCGCACGTTCTGTCGCAGGTGGATCCCGCGGTGCAGTTTGTGGTCGAGGTGGATGCTTCTGATTCGGGGGTTGGCGCTGTCCTCTCCCAGCACTCCTCCTCCGATCAGAAGCTCCATCCATGCACATTTCTCCCGGCGGTTAACACCAGCCGAGAGGAATTACACTGTTGGGGACCGTGAATTGCTGGCCATTAAGCTGGCATTGGAGGGATGGAAACACTTGCTAGAGGGAGCTAGCCAACCGGTCATTGTCTGGACCAACCATAAAAATTTAGAATACCTTCAGTCGGCCAGACAGTTAAATTCTCGGCAGGCTCGGTGGGCCCTGTTCTTTAATAGGTTTAATTTATCCATCTCATACAGACCAGGGTCCCGTAATGCCAAGGCTGATGCTCTCTCATGCCAGTTTTCTCCAGACTCCTCCTCCTCCTCCTCTTCCGCAGCTGCTGCATCTCCCCCGGAGACTACACCCCCCCCCCCCCCCCGGCTTTCTCAGGACACTCCAGTGGGAAATTTAGCAGAGGGTCTAGCAGGCACAATTATCAGAACCCATCCCGGAGGGAGGCCCGCTGGACCGGCTGTATGTCCCAGCGACGCTATGTGGAGAGGTGATTCACTGAGGGCATACCAGCTTTTTCGCCTGTCATCCCAGCATTTCCAGAACTACTGACTTGCTGTGAAGGGTTTTTTGGTGGCCCACACTCAGGAGGGATGTGCAGGAGTATGTCAAGGCCTGTCACACCTGCTCTGCTAAGAAAACTGACCCCTCCCCTCCTGTGGGTCTCCTCCATCCCCTCCTGGTACCGGGTCATCCGTGGTCTCACATCATCCTGGACTTTGTCACGGGTCTCCCTCCATCCTAGGGGAATACCGTTATCCTAGCGATAGTCAACCACTTCTCCAAGGCTATCCACCTCATTCCTCTCCACAAGCTGCCATCTGCCACGGAGACGGACGGCTTGCTGATGCAGCATGTCATCCGGCTGCATGGTATTCACAAAGACATCGTCTCGGACTGGGGGCCCCAATTCATATCCCAGGTGTGGAAGGCGTCTTGGGTGCGACCGCCAGCTTGATTTCTGGATACCATCCCCAAAGCAATGGTCAGGCTGAGTGTGCTAATCAGTCTCTGGAGGCCACCTTAAGGTGCTTAGCATCCGCAAACCCGACCACCTGGAGCTCCCATTTGACCTGGGTGGAATATGTACACAACTCAGCGATCTCCTCCTCCACTGGGCTCACGCCATTTGAAGCGTCGATGGGTTATACACCACCTTTGCTGCCCATGGCAGAGAGGGGCCTCGCGGTCCCAACCGTGGAGGCCCTTGCGCTCTGGTGCCGCTGTCTGTGGAGGGCTACAAGGGCTGCCCTCCTTCACTCTATGGAACGCAATAGACAGTATGCTAACCGCAGACGGGCGTTGGCACCAAAGTACACGGTGGGACAGAGGGTCTGGCTGTCCACTGACCAGATCCAACTGAAACAGAGTCCTGGAAGCTCTCCCCCGCTATCAGGGTCCCTACACCATCAAGTGGTTGATCAATGATGTCACCGTTCAGTTGGATTTGCCACCCTCTATGCACATCCATCCTACGTTCCACATCTCCAAGATCAAGCCCCTCTCTGCCAGTCCACTCTGCCCTCCTCCGGATCCCCCGCCGCCGCCCCCACCCCCCAGATCATCGACGGCCAGACCATGTATACGGTGGAGAGGATCTTAGATGTGCATTGTCGGGGGCGGGGTTGTCATTACCTCATTCACTGGAAAGGATATGTGTGAGATCGTATATTATACAGTATATTATATTATTATGGTGGTGCCCTGGGCTAGAGAGGGGTGACGCCCCGCCTCTGGGGGGTGGCGTCTCTTGACGTATATAAGCCAGCTGCGGGAGACATATTGTCTCTTCGCTGTGGCTCCTGTACTTGCGGTAGAGACTCCTGTGTTCCTGGTTCTTGTTATAATAAAATGTCACCTCGACTCTTCCATAATTTGAGACATAACATTTGGCGACGAGGATATACGGAGATGGAGAGGGCTGCTACCGCGCTTCGTCCTTTTTTGGAGGCTCCGGGTGAGCTGTTGGTCTCTTGGGCCAGATGGTATGTGGCCTTTGAGAATTATCTGATGGCGTTAGACCTCAGCGACCTTGATAAATTGCGAGCGTGGGCTAGGTGACTCATTTGACGATGTTGTGAGGCTCATGGCCGGCTACTTTCGCGCCCCTGAGAACATCATAATGCGGCGCATTCAGTTCAGGCAGTGGCGCCAGCGACCCAGAGAGTTGGTCCAGCAGTTTGTGGCGGACCTTCGACAGGTGGCAGGTGAGTGCAGGTTTGGAGCTTTGGAGGAGGAGATGGTCTGCGACCAGTTGGCTGAACACGTGGCCTATTCCTCGGCAAGAGTTCGCCTGCTAACCCATGCTGGTGAGCTAACTCTGCTAGCGGCCTTGGAGCTAGCGCAGCAACATGAGGCAGCAGAATGGCTAACGAAGAATCTCAGTGATATGGAGGCCCTGCCCAGGAATGATGCACAGTGGAAGGCTCTGGCCTTGGATTCGGATGATGGCAGTGACGATGAGTATGCAGTCATCATAAAAACAAGGTCCACCCCGGGGACGCCGAGATGCTACAGCTGCGGATCCAGCAGGCACCGCTATAGAGCGAGGGAGTGCACAGCGAGGGGCAAGCATTGTGGACGGTGTGGTTTGCTCCACCACTTCGCCAGAGTTTGCCACAACTTTGTCAAGGAGGAACAGAGACCTGCAAAGGACGGTGTAAAGAAGAAGATGCCTATGGTGGTCCACACTGTCTTGCCCAACACGGACAGTCGTATTGTCTGCAACATTTTGTTGGATGGGACGGCGATACCAATGTTGGTGGACATGGGGTCAGCAGTCTCCATCCTGAACTTGGCAATGGTGAGACAGTGTTTTCCCCACTACACTGAGTAAAATGAGCATAGCTTGTTATGGATATGGCAGTAATCCTCTGGACAAGTTCAAAAAATGAACAAAAGACAAAGTTATTGTAAAAAAAAAAAAAAGAAGACAAAGAAATGTGAAATGTGTGATATTGTAAATTTGGATAGATGTTTTACAGTAAATTATAAGGTTGGGCGAATTTGTGTGCTTGCGTTTTTCTGAGGGGGGGGGGTATGTGAGATCGTTTATTATATATTATATTATTATGGTGGTGCCCTGGGCTAGAGAAGAGTGACGCCCCGCCTCTGGGGGGTGGCGTCACTTGAAGTATATAAGCCAGCTGCGGGAGACATATTGTCTCTTCGCTGTGTCTCCTGTACTCGAGGTAGAGACTCCTGTGTTCCTGGTTCTTGTTCAATAAAACTTATAAAATGTCACCTTGACTCGTCCATAATTTGAGACATAACAATATGGTCTGGAGGAGAGGTCATGGATCCCGGGGTCGTACATCCTGGACAAGCGTATGATTCGGGCATTCCGTCGAACCCATTGACGCAAGCCTAGTGGGATACCAGGAGGCGTCCCTTGGGGGTGGGGAGGGCACTGTGATGATCAGGCGAGCGTGCTCCCCCTCCCCTCCTGTTCCTGTTTCTTGCTCCTGAAGATTGGAGACACCTGCGTGATTACACACCTGCTGCATCTGATGATGAGCCAGTGTATTTAAGATCCAGCATGTGGAGAGCTCATCACTGGATCATCTGGGTTTGCAGCCACAGTTTATGTCAAACTCTGTCTCGTTATTAAAGTTATCTGTGTATTTACCTTGTGTGTCCTGCTCCTCAGGTTGCTGCCACCCGCAGGTGTGTCTCTGGAGCTGATCACGCTTGCCGGACCAGGAAGATCAGGATGTCCACCCAGGTCTCTACCTTCCCCCTCATCCCCTGGTCCTTGCTGGAGTTCCTGGCTGGACTCCGCTGCTCAAGTTGTAAGTGTGCTGTCCCACGTTATTCTCCCTTTGGACAATCTGTCCCTTATAACCTCTCTCTGCTCTCTCATAGGCTACATGCGCTCCAGGGGGGCATCTGTCTTGTGGAAATTTAAGTTGGCGTGTTTGTTTCATTTTTCTTGAACTTTGCGTTTTTATTTTCTGTGAGTTTTCAATAAATTTGTGAAACTTTTCATTGGAGTCTGAGTGATCATTCTGGCAGCTCTGCGTTTGAGTCTAACCCTGATCTGAATCATGACACTCAGTCAGTTACCCTGCAGAACGGTCTATGGAATCCCATGAAATAATTTTTGGTGGATCAGTAATTTTAGAATATTGTGATCTGAGTTTTGGACACCAACGTTATGGAAAGGTCAAATGTAAAAAAAAAAATAAAGCTGGGAAATGTGGTATTTATAAATTATAGTACAACCCATCATAATAATAGTATGTCAAAACAAAGGGAAAATAATGTAAAACAGCAATAAAATATTAACAGTATGTTAGTATATACTGGAGTGGAGTATGGCCACCGGAGTGGTGGCTCAGTTGGTAGAGCATCCGCCCCACACCCAGGAGGCAGGGGTTCAAATCCCAGCCGGGTCATGCCGAAGACCATACAAAAGCGGAACTTCCTGCCATCCAGCTTGGTGCTCAGTAATAATGGAATGGAGGATGAAAATCTGTGGCAGCGCCTTGCGTGGCAGCGGCCCTCTGATTCTACACATGGGGTGTGTGTAATTAACACTGTAGATAGGAAAAGCACAATTTCGTTCTACTGTACATGTATGGTTGAATGACAATAAAAGGGTGATTTATATGCATGATATTCCCTTTCACTGCATTCCAAATTATTATGCAAATGATATCTGTCTCTGATTTTCCTAGTCGATACAAATGACAGTCAGTATAATTTTCAAGTCATCAACTGTTAGAACATAATTCAAATTTTATTGAACAAACCTCCCAATTACAACTTTTTTTTGCAAAAATTAAAGAAACCTCAAAATGCACTGTTCCAGATTATTATGCACAACAGAAATTCAAAACATTTTATTGGTTGTAAAGAACTGAAAATGGTCATTTGTTGAATTTGCATCATGAGGAGGTTATATTTTCTGAAATCAAAAGCTATTTCAATCAAAAACATCTTAACGGGCCAAGTTACATGTTAACATAGGAGCCCTTCTTTGATATAACCTTCACAATTTTTGCATCCATTGTACTTGTGAGTTTTTGGAGAGTTTCTGCTTGAATTTCTTTGCAAGATGTCAGAATAGCCTCCCAGAACTGCTGTTTTGATGTGAACTTCCTCCCACCCTCATAGATATTTTGTTTGAGGATGCTCCAAAGGTTCTCAATAGGGTTGAGGTCAGGGGAGGATGGGGGACACACCATGAGTTTCTCCCCTTTTATGTTTCTCTCCTTTTATGCTCATAGCAGCCAATGATGCAGAGGTATTCTTTGCAGCAGGAGATGGTGCATTGTCATGTTTGAAAATAATTTTCCTACGGAAGGCACCATTCTTCTTTTTGTACCATGGAAGAAAGTGGTCAGTTAGAAACTCTATATACTTTGCCAAGGTCATTTTCACATCTTAAGGGACCCTAAAGGGACCTACCAGCTCTCTCCCCATGATTCCGGCCCAAAACATGACTCTGCCACCTCCTTGCTGATGTCACAGCGTTGTTGGGACATGGTGGCCATCCACCAACCATCCACTACTCCATCCATCTGGACCATCCAGGATCCAGCACGGCACTCATCAGTAAACAAGACTGTTTAAAAATTAGTCTTCATGTATTTCTTGGCCCACTGCAACCATTTCTGCTTGTGAGCGTTGGTTAGGGGTGGCTGACTAGTAAGTTTATGCACAACTGCAAGCCTCTGGAGGGTCCTACACCTTGAGGTTCGTGGGACTCCAGAGGCACCAGCAGCTTCAAATACCTGTTTGCTGCTTTGTGATGGCATTTTAGCAGCTGCTGTCTTAATCTGATGAATTTGTCTGACAGAAACCTTCCTCATTATGTCTTTATCTGCACGAACCTGTCAGTGCTCTGAATCAGCCACGGATTTCTTCACAGTAAGATGATCACGCTTAAGTTTTTGTGAAATATCTAATGTTTTCATACCTTTTCCAAGGCATTGCACTATCTGACACTTTTTGGCAGCAAAAAGATCATTTTTCTTTCCCATATTGCTTGAAACCTGTGGCATCATATTATAATTTAAGAAATCTCTGTGTGTGTGTGTGTGTGTGTGTGTGTGTGTGTGTGTGTGTGTGTGTCCCGCGCGTATCTCTCGAACCATTCGTCAGACTGGTCTCAGATTTTATACATGCTTTGCTGAGGCTATGAGGATGTGCATCCCCGAACTTCAGCCTCCCCGGATATGCTGAAGTTTAGGAGGGGAAATCTTTATTGAACGTCCATAGGGGAGCTATGAGTGTTCATAGCTATGACATCATAGACGCACAGATGTTGCCATGGTTTCTGTTGCCAGGCAGACAAATCATCAAAGATCAAAGGCAGGCATCACTGAATGAGTGGTGACATCAAAGATCAATGGCAGATTTCACCATGGTTACTGTTGCCATGGTAACCATGTCAAAGATCAAAGGCAAGCATCACCATGGTTGCTGTTGCCATGGTAACAGTAACTTTCTACAGGCATGCAGAAATGCTTGTTTATACTTGATTTCTACGGGCATGCAGAAATACTTGCTTATACTTGGTTTCTACGGGCATGCATGGGTATGCACTGGTGCTTAATAATGTGGAACATTCTTCTTAAGTAGATTTCCTTTAATTGGGTTCACCTGGCAAACTAATTATGACAGGTGTCTGAGATTGAGATCAGTATTCCAAAGAGCCCTGAGACACAACACCATCCATGAGTTTAATTGAAAAACAAAAAGCTGAATGTTTATGATACTAAAATCCTATTTGCATAATAATTTGGAACATGGTGTATTTGCATACGCTTCTGTGAACACCCAGAGCATAAGCTCCACAGAGGGGCATAAATGAGGCTTTACCTGCAGTCCACCCAGCCGCTGTTTGGTTGGGGCGCACACGATTCCTCCAGCACCATGCACCTCTGTTTCTCCATCTGATGACACTTCACAACAAGTTTTTTATGGATAGTGAGCAGCACAGTCGCCTCCGTTTTCCCCTCCGATCACACTCCACCACCGGTGTGGAGAGAGAGAGCCACGGGGAGAGAGCAGCGAGGTGTGCGAGACTGGATTTGGGGTGCTCTTGATTCCTCTGCTGGTGTACACCTCTATGTGGCTATATGAGCGGATTAAAATAAAGAACTGTGAATATACTGTAGGTAAATGTTAATATAGTTTCGGTGTCCCAGCACCCAGCAATATCTTGTACCGTCACCTCCTGTCAGTTCACAACGCCTGTAGTATGGAAAGAGACCCACGAATCCTAAAGTCCGCCGACCATGTCAGGTGAGCTTGAGCCCCTCTTTCCCCCTGGCATACACCTCCACGGGTAAAGGTCAATTAAAAAAGATCACCTTTGAGTGCTCAGTGAAACCATGTCAGGTGCACTTCAGGTGTTGTGGCATCTCCATGCAAGAGATAAGAGGCTGTGGTCAAGTGGCCTCTGAGTTAGCAGGAGGACAAAGTTTCTGTCACATACATAAATGTGCACATACATCCATTATGCACATACTGTACATAATGGATTCTCTCATCACTAACCGATGAATGAGGGTTCAGCAGTTCTTATTTGTGTGACTCTTGGTTGGTGTGTTCACAAATGGGAAGTTAGACCTATCCTGAATTTGCATGGTCGGCTGCAGATATGACATGTGTGGATGTCAGCTGCTGGAGGTGGTAGGGCTCTTGCTTTATATTCTGCCCATTTGGCTGCCAGCTTCTTACTTCTCTCTTCTTCAGAGATGATGACAGCTTGATGACATGATGCCTGCCGCTTTAGTCTATCCGTTGCCTGGGTCTGCCAGTCCTTGAGACTTATGTGACATGCGTTGAGATTGCTCTTCAAGGTGTCCTTATATCTCGGTGTGGGTTGACCCTTGGACCTGATGCCTGTGGAAAGCTGTCCACAGAATATCTGTTTTGGTATGCGCACATCATCCATGCGGATAACATGTCCAGACCAGCGGAACTGGGCTCTGATGAGCACACTTTCAATCCTGGTAATTTTGCATCTTTCCAGGACTGCATTGTTTGTAATCTTATCCTGCCACTTGATTTTGCAGATGGAGCACAGACACCATTAATGGAAAGCCTCAAGCTGTTTTATGTAGCGCCGATAAAGGGTCCATGATTCACAATCATAGAGAAGTGGGGTGATTACAACAGCTTGATATACCTTAACTTTGGTTCCAAGGCAAATCCCATGTTCCCTTCAGAGTCTATGTGCCAGGTATCCAAATGCTGTACTGCCCTTTGCTATGCGCTGAGTGATCTCATCATCAACTAGTGTGCTGCTTGATATTGTACTATAAAGTGTGTGCTATGAGAGCACAGTCATCAGCAAATAGGAGATCTCTCAAGAGTACTTCAGCTATCTTTGTGTGGGCCTTCAGGTGCCGGATGTCAAACAGATTACCATCTGTGTGAAACTAAAGGTGAACTCCCTTGTCTAGATTTTTGTAAGGCTGTCTGGAGCATTTCTGAAAAATAGATAGTGAAGAGCACAGGAGCCAAGACACAGCCTTGTTTAGTGCCATTTGTTACTGGAAATTCATTCGAAGATTCTCCACTCTCCATCACTTTGGCCATCATTTCATCATGAAATGAGCATATGATATTAATCAACTTCTCTGGACAGGCAAATTTGCTTAGAACTTTCCTTCGGCATTCCAGATTCACGGTGTCAAAAGCCTTTGTGAGATCACAAACACAATGTATAGTACTTTTTTCTGTTCTTTAGCCTTTTCCTGGATTTACCTCAGTGAGAAGATCATATCCACTGTCCCTCGTCCTGCACAAAAGCCACATTGTGATTCAGGATACACTAGTGGAACTAGGTGGTGAACAATTCTGCTTAGGATGGTTCTTGCCAATATTTTTCCAGCAATAGATAAGAGTGATATGCCACGGTGGTTGTCACAGCTGGAACAGTTGCCTTTCCTTTTATATAGGTGGATTATTGATGCATCCTTGAACTCTTGAGGGACTGAGCCCTGTTTCCATATCCTACCAAAGAGGCTAGTGAGCTTGCTAACCATGTGGCCACCTCCATACTGGTAAACTTCAGATGGAATACCATCTTGGCCTAGTGACCTGCCTGAGGACAGCTGTTTGATAGCCTTCATAACCTCAGCTTGTCAAGGCTGGTTGCTAAGTTCTTCCATGACTGGATGTTGCGGTAGTGAGTCAATGACATCATCAACAGCTGTTGAAGGCTGGTTTAGCAGATTATTGAAATACTCAGCCCAGCGAGATAAGATGGTAAATGGTAAATGGCATTCACTTATATAGCGCTTTTATTCTCATCTCTTGATGACCAAAGCGCTTTACAGATCCTGCTATCCACCCATTCACACACACATTCACACACCGATGGTGGCATGCTACCTAACATGGCGCATCCAGACCCACCAGGAGCAACTGGTGGTGAAGTGTCTTGCCCAGGGACACAACGGCAGGATATCCGGGGAGAGCAGGATTCAAACCGCCAACCGTGCGGTTATTGGACGACCTGCTCTACCTCCTGAGCCACTGCCGCCCTTATCTGTAAGGTAAGGGCGGCATCTTATCTTACAGATAAGATGTCAGTCTTATCTGTAAGAAGCTGTTTGCCATGCTGCCAGGACTGGTGATGTACCACTAGTTTTGGGAAAATAGATGGAGTGAAGTCCTTCATGAAGTGCTTTTGCGTCATGTCTGTCAGCTGCCTCTTGCAGTTCAGTGGCTTTTTGCTCCCACCAGTTCTTCATTTCTCTAAGCTTCGTTTGCAGCATGTTTTTGGCTTGGTGATACTTTGATACCTTTGATGGGTTGCTTTAATCCATAATATAGGCTTGATGGGTGTTATGCATATTGTCTAACAGCTGAGTGATTTGTCATTTTCATCAAACCAATCTTGATATTTCCTTTTGACAAACCCCAGGACATCAGCTGCAGTGCTGTACGTGGCATTACTCAATTTCTGCCAGGCTTCTCCAATGCCCTCAGTATCTATATCTACATCCTGTAGGGTTTTGCTTATGGCTTGTTCTAGTTCTGCTTGCTTGTTATGATCTTTAAGAGTAGTGACATTGATCTTCTTTGGTGGTTTTGGTCTTTCTTTGTTTTCTTGGTTGAAATTGAAGAGACATGGAGCTTCTGGCTAGTCTGTGGTCAGAAAACCAGCCAGCTCCCTGCATGGCGCGAGTAATCTTGATATCTTTAGTGTCTCTCTGGCATACAATGATGTAGTCTAGCATATGCCAGTGCACTGGGGTGCATCCATTTGGTTTTGTATTTGTCTGCTTGTTGGAAGATTGTATTTGTAACAGTTAGTTGATGCTTGGTGCACATGCACAGGAGAAGCTGGCCATTGGAGTTTGTGGTTCCAATGCCACGATGACCCAATACTCCCTGCTATGTGTTGGAATCCTTGCCAACACGTGCATTGAAGTGTCCCAGTAGTATGAGCTTATGAGCTTGATGAGGAACCTGCTTAATGATTATGTCTAGATCGTCATAGAAAGTTTCTTTAGCATCATCTATGTAGGTTATGGTAGATGCATAGGCACTTATGATGGTAGCATACTGATTTCTGGCAAGGTTGACACGATGCCTTTTGGAAGTGAGTCAAGCTTGTGTGCTATTTCATATCTGATGGCAAAGCCAACACCATGTTGTTTAGGTTATCCTTTGTTTTGCCTATCCAATAGAAGGTGTAACCTGCCCCTACTTCTTCAAGCTGTGATTAATCAGCCAACCTTGTTTCACTTAAGGCAGCTATATCGATGTTGTACTTGCCCAGAGTCTTTGCCAGGAGTGCTGTGCGGCGCTCAGGTCTTTTGTCATCATCCAGGAGGGTTCTAACATTCCATGAGCCTAACATTATGTTTGTGTAATGATTTCTTGTTGTTTTTCTGTGTTTTTCAACTGCATATTTGAATGACCAGCTAGGCTTGGTAACCTGACAGGTACTGGAAGGGTAGGCTTTGTTTAAGGTTCCTTTTCAGTCCCCTTTCCCTGGATTTGGGAGAGCAGTGCTACACCTAAACAGGAGTGCTCTCACACCCTAGGAGGATACCGACTGCATATCTACCTTGGTCTGTGCAGAACGACCATCACCTTAAGGCCGCCTATGTGTAGAGTTGTGGCTAAAGACTGCCAGCAGCATCCTATGCCTGTCATCGTCACCACTTCTCCATTGCCGCAGGACTTGATTGGTTGCACTGTATATGAATGTAGAAAGTGTGTGTAATTGTCTCCTAAACTACCTGCACACTGAATATATTTAAGTGGGTGAAGCTTGTGCTGAACCACCCCCAACTCACTCATCCAGAACACAGTAATTGCACAGCTTGTGTGCTAAGTACCACAAGCTTAGCACTGTGGCGGATGCAGGTTTGGGTTTGGAGTTGTCATTCTCCTAGATGAGCTGCTAAAAAGCTGAGGGTCTCACCTACCCTTGTTGACTACTTGGCTGTTGTGGTATTGGATACCTTCATCCGCCCTTTTGCCGTTGGAGCTGTGAACTCTCATCTGCTGAAGAGAGTAGTCTTTCCTTCACTATTCACCCATAGTTGGTGTAGCATCGATCTTGGGTTCCAATCTATAAAATTATTCTTTGCTGAAGAAAATCATTTCAACTCAAAAGTCTGGTCATGAACTGCTTCTCTCATCCAAGCACCAGAGCTGTAACACAACCCATTGGCTATAAAGTGGGAGTTAATCCCTTCTCCAGAACTTAGAGTCGTCCTCCCTTTCATCTGCCCACCAAAGGAATGCCCCAAATGACAGATTTATGGTTGATATTATCCAGACTTGAAAGTCAAGATTCTTCAGTAAACAGCCAGACAGTTTCACAGTGTCATCTGGTGGACGAATCAGGAACATTTTGTTTTCCTTCTGCAGTGGAATTTATGCATTATGGACAAATGAATTAATTCATATTCTTTCTCTCAAGACCGTGTCCGCTACTGAAGACCTGGCTGAACTTTGGAATGGACAGTTGTGGTTACCTCCGCCAGGCCGCATGCCGCAGGAGGTTATGTTTTTGCCAGGGTTTGTCTGTCTGTCTGTCTGTTGGTTAGCAAGATAACTCAAAAAGTTTTGGACGGATTTCGATGAAACTTTCAGGCGTTGTTGGAAATGGTACAAGGAAGAACTGATTAAATTTTGGGGATGATCCGGATCACCATCTGGATCCAGGAATTTTTTAAAGGATTCTTTAACATTGTGAGATAGGGCCATTTTCAACACGTGTGCAGGCGCAATGGAGGGCGCTGGTCGTCGTGTCTGATGAACACGAACTCCGCGTTCTTCAAAGTTTTAGGCACAAAAGCATGCGGAAAACAGTGGTGGGCTGGGCCCGGCAGCGTGCCTGTGTTTGCGCTACGCTGCAAAAGCTGAGATGGGCAGCTGTCCGGCGTGGGATTATTTGGCAGAAATTCCCCGGGCAGCCATAGGGGCTGCGCAAAAACAAGCTCTCTGCCAGGGAAGCTTCCAAATCCTCTTTTGCCACGGAGCGCAACCCCAATAATACCCACGGCAGCCTGTCTACCCAATTTGCATCCGTCAGTGAAGCCCTGAGTGCTGCTTTCAGTGATCTATGAAAACGCTCGCATAACCCATTGGCCTGTGGGTTGTACGCCGTTGTGCGATGAATTGCAACGCCCGCAGCCTGGGAGTTTGGAGATGGAGGAGATGGACACAACAGCAACACTTCAGTTTATTACCTCCGCCAAGGAGGTAATGCTTTTACTACTGAACCACTAATCCTATCATTGTGAATCCAATTGCTAGTCATATGTTTTCATGGTCAAGGAATCTGAAAACGTACACACAAACACTGTATGGGGGGGAACTGTGGCGCTTGGCGGAGGTCTGCGCTCTCTGAGTGCTTTTCTAGTTTCAAATGCTTTCATTGATATGATTTGATATGTGTTGCTTTATTTACAGGAAGAAATTAATTTTTGCATGCTTACTATTGCAAATTAATAGTTACAATGTAGAGACATTGTATGTTCCCTTGTTATTAGGTAAAATTGCTTATTCTCTAAAGTTTAAGGAATTTATGCTTTCACAGCAGTATATATGTGTTTTGGGGGGTCTCACTTTGCATATCAAATGTCTGTCCCCCTCCTCTCTCTCTCTTGAGAGACCCACACAGCCCTGAACTTTGAAATGACCAATGGGCCTCCGGGCTCCACTGCATCTCCTTTTTAGGTCGAGTTTATGACTTCTGTTGAACAGGAAACTCCATGTAATTGGTTCAGCTCAGCTTTCATGAAAGTCAGTGAAATTCTACCACACCCGTGTAGGATGAAGAGCCTATAAAATTATTTGTCATAAGGTACAGGAATTATTTATTTTATTTAATAGTGGGTGTGAAAGGGGCGGAGTTGAACCTTCACTTCTACACCCGCTAAATTAAATAAAAGCACTCGTAAAAGGGGCACCAGTCCTAAGGACAATAAAATTAACTTTATTTTTAATTAATTTTGTACCTTAAATTGCTTAATGAATCAGTCTCAAAGTTTCAGTGAGTTTTTGTCCTGCCGTGATTAGGAAACCTGTATATGCGAAAGAAAAACGCTTCAACTGCTCTCATTCACTCGTTTATTAAAATCATTCAGGTTACATGACATGGCGTTCAAATGATGAATAAACAGATTCAGATGATGACAGCGTAAAATATCACATCAACTGATATTGAGTTCCTGAACATAAAATCCAGCGTTACACCTCTGCAGAACCAAGGAGTACTAGACTTATGTTTCAACAGTAAATGAGACTGGAATGTTTTAACAAAACATTGCAATTTTATGAGGAAAATTCATAAGCTAATTATCTAAAAATGACTCCTGAATTAATCTACAAAATTTAAGGGCAGTTACTTAAAAATGACTGAAAGTTTTCATTCAGTTTACAGTTCTATCCTGTGGCTGAGACTAATTGAGCCCTGAAATACGGGCAATATTCAATTGTAATTTAATTGTTAGGACATCACGTTTTAACCCAGAAATAGGAGAAATAAGTCTCACTCACACACGGCCGTAGGTCCAAATCCCGCTGGTCGGTACCGCTGGGTTTTTTTGAAGCTCGGACGTCGGGAGGAAGCGGCTGCTTTCCTCACTCACAGCCGTGGGGCGATAACTCAGCTGGGTGGCCCTTCAAAGAGACATTTGCAGCCGTGGGTGGTTTTGTCTCAGGGCGGCGTGAAAAGTCCTTGGGAAAAGAATCCAAATTTGGGGTCTCTTGTAGCTGGATCGACCCAAAACTGAAGGAAAATCTTCTCAGTCTCTGTTCTCTTTAACTAGGCAAATTAAAGGTCCACTTTAATGGCGTGAAAAGTCATTAAAAAAAAATGTTAGAAAAACATTTACTAGGATAAGAATGGCTTCTGAGGTGAAGGAAAAAGTTTGAGAATTTGATTCTCTAAAAAGGGACGAGCTCTAAAGAAAAATGGTTTCTCCTCAGTTTCCAGAATATAAGAAAAGATTTGACAAACACACAGAGAATAAAATAAAACTTCACAGGGCCTTGAAACGGTGGAATAAAATCTTCTGAGATCTAGATTACTATTCTGCTTCTTTAATCTTAATTTAGTTCCTCTAATTCTTAATTCTATTTCTAGCTAATCTTCCTGCTTGTTGTCTGATCTCTGACTTTTTCAAAAACTCTTAACTGTGCTGTGACTCAACTGTTAACCCTGTTTTTTCTCTGTCTTTTTTTCATGTGTACTCAAATCTAACTTCTGTCTTTTAAAGTTACCTCGCCGGGTCATAAAACTGATGAGGTCAGTCGTCAACTGACCAATCTACTCTCTCAGAATCAGTTTGAAATGGCTGTTATCCAATGTGAAAACACTTCTTTGTTTGAGAGCAGCCAACCAAATGGAGACACCATCCCATGAATTTTCAGAGGGAAAAATCAACAGTCAGTTCTTATAAGATAAATGCTCAATATAAAATCTAACTAAATTAAATGACTTGGCTAATATATGGTGATCATGCATTTATACCATTACTCCAATAACACTCATGAATATAACATTTCTTATACATAATTATAATACATGCATTCACATTTAGGTCAAGATTAGAACAGCAGAACATGCAGCAAACCATGGTTGGTGATAAGGGGGATGATTTTCAGTGTCCTTAGGATCCAGGATAAGCTGAAAGAAACTTAATATTTAGAACAAATTAAAAGTCATCCTACGTACTGAAAACACATTCCGTAGGTATCCGCTAGGAGGTACTGTTGAGCTGTAGATGATTTCCTTAGTATCTGGCGAAGGCCTGGACAGCATAGGCTATAAAACCGTCAGATTAAGTGGTTTATGACTCTTTTAAAAACATTGGTTTCCTGTGAAAAGGTACGTTATCAAATGCAGTGTTCATGTTGAGAGGTCTGGTCTCCTGAGTTTTATGTTCCTTTGAGCCTTTAAAAGCAAACTCTGATCCTTACAATCTCTGCAAGCGGCAATTGTTTACATTGGGGTCCTGGGAAAGCAAGCATCTTTGGTCAGGTCTGGAAGAAGCCTGCATGAGTCAGCAAAAAGCCAGTGATATTCCTGAGAAGGCAGAAAGGTGATATTCCTGTGTAATGAATAAATTGAAATTCCTGTAAACTGGAGAGAAGTGATCTTGTCTTGGTTTTGAGGAGGACGATGATGCTACACCCGAAAAAATCTTCCCTTTGTTTCAGTTTTTTGGGGCTTTGGTCAAGCTGTAAGGAGCATTTTCTGCTCTTCCCTTTCTTTCTTCATGACTCTTCATGACTCCAGGTCGTTCCCAACCATCCCAACCAGACCACGGATTGAATGGCGAGGAGGGTGTGTTCATGGTAACAGCAGTGACGTCATGCGAAAGGTGATGTGCAGTTATGATCAACCAGGTGATCTGATAAACCTCAGAAAATTGCACATCATTCTGGCAAGCAGCACGTGAGTATGGCATATGAGTTATGCCAACTTCCTGTTCATTGGCAGTAGGGGGCGCTGTCGCTATGTGTCATTCTTTATTATAGAAATTATCAGTATTGGCTACCTATTCACCACATAAAATTTAGTTGAAATCAGTCAATGTATGTCAGAGTAAAAGCAATTGAAAGGGTGATGGTGATACTGCAAATTTGACCATGCCCCTTCCACCAAAGTGTCGGGCATTTGGAAAAGTTTTCAACAGCTTTTGATGGCACATGGGTATCGATGATTGTCACCATAAATGGTACCAATCAGACTATTTATTTCAGAGATATTGAAGAAAACCTTTGGTGTAACCTTCATGTCTCCAAGAGAGGGCGCTATTGCTACTCATGAATATTCATAGCTGTAATTGTTCGGGGGTGTACCCATATACATCACACCTATCTTGGTGCCAATCTGACATTCCATTCCCAAGGTATTAAAAAAACAACATGATGCAAACTTTCTGATGCAAAACTTTCTGCCTCCTATAGGTGGTGCTGTATAGTTCTATGAATATTGTTCTATAGAACTGTTTGGAATTGGACTAATATCCATAATACTGAATTTGGTTGAAACCTGACAATGCATACTAGAGTTATTGCCATCAGAATGGTCATAGAATGATCATGGCGAGGCATCAAAGTTTGAAACGCCCCAACAGCCAAACCATCAAGCTTTTGGAAAAGTTTTCAATAGCTTTTAATGGCACAAGGGAATAAATGATTGTCACCACAAATGAGCTCAATCGGACAAAAACCCTAGGACAAGTTCGATCAAATGCACGTCAATTGCATGAGGTGGAGATCAGGTCACTGCCACTTCCTGCCAAAATGGCTGACTTCATGTTGGGTGTAGACCATCACTTCTATAGAGTTTTTTGCATGTCTTGACATGATAAACATCTCAATCAATTTTCATCTTTCTACGTGAAAGTAAGCGTGTGCCACTCCCCATTGACTTCACATGTTAGGCAGGTAGGTTAAAGTAACAAGTGAGTTTCTCCGCTCACACAAGATCCTGGTGGAAGTAACGAGGAGTCCCGGCTCTCTGTGGATTACCATCCCAGCGGGGAGGAGGCGCAGGCAGCGGAGGGAGAGGAAGCAGAAGCGGGGCTGTAGGGCCAACGTGCTAGTAAGGCTACGGAAGCAGCCATTCAAACCACCGCTTCCCAGCCTTTTCCTCTCAAATGCCAGATCTCTCGTGAACAAGATGGAGGAACTAAGGCTACAGATTAAGGTAAACAACTGTGCCAGGGATGCATGCATTCTTCTTATCACCGAGACCTGGCTTCAACCATTTATCCCGGACTCGGCTATCGAGCTAGCGGGGTATACTACACAGCGCTACGACTGAACAGCGGATTCCTTTAAGAGCAGAGGAGGGGGGCTCTGTGTGTATGTAAATAACAGCTGGTGTACTAACTCAGTGATTATGGAAAGTCACTGCTCACCGGACATAGCGTATCTGACTGTTAAGTGCAGACCTATTTACCTCCCTAGGGAGTTTACTGTAGTATTGGTAACGGCTGTTTACATTCCACCAGATGCTAATGCTAACTCAGCTATCGGATTGCTACATGCTAGCATTAGCTATACACAGAGTATTTACCCTGACACCGTGCAAGTTATAGCAGGGGATTTCAATCATGCAGACTTAAAGGCAGCACTCCCTAAATTCCATCAGCATGTCAAGTGTGCTACTAGTGGAGTGAACACCCTGGACAAGGTCTATTCAAACATCAAACTGGGCTGTAGGGCTAGACCATTACCACATCTGGGCCAGTCTGACCATCTGTCCATGCTATTAATTCCTGCATATACCCCCCTCAGGAAAACTGTTTCCATCGTCTCTAAGACTGTTGCCACATGGTCGGAAGATGCTTCCCAGCAGCTGCAGGACTGCTTCGACAGGACCAACTGGGAAGTCTTCGAACATCAGGACCTGGAGCTGTTCACAGATAGTGTACTGTGCTATATCAAGAACTGCATAGACACTATCACAGTGAACAAACGGATCCGTATCTTCCCTAACCAGAAGCCCTGGATGAACTGGGAGGTCCAGCAACTGCTGAGGGAGAGAAATATTGCCTTCAGGTCTGGTAACAGTGAACTCTACAGCACAGCTCGGGCCAACCTGAAGAGGGACATCAGAGAGGCTAAGGCAGACTATAGGAGGAGGATTGAGGACCATCTGGACAGCAATAATAGCCGGCAGGTGTGGCAGGGCATCCAGCACCTGGCCAGCTATCGAACTAATCCGGGAACCGCGGTAGGTAACCTCACGCTGGCGGAGGAGCTGAATATCTTCTTTGCCCGCTTTGAGATCGCTGTACCTGTCTCGGCCAACCTACACCAGGCCCACAGCAGTACATTCCTCACTTTGGAGGAACATGAGGTGAGGCGCACTCTGCGGTCTATCAACCCAAGAAAAGCAGCGGGTCCGGACGGTGTCCCGGGACGTGTGCTGAGGGACTGTGCAGATCAGCTGGCTGGAGTCTTTACTAAGATTTTCAACCAATCCCTGGCACAGTCCACTGTCCCATCCTGCCTGAAGTCCTCCACCATAGTCCCCTTACCCAAGAAACCTCACATCTCCAGCCTTAATGACTACAGACCAGTCGCACTCACCCCGGTGGTGATGAAGTGCTTTGAAAGGCTGGTCCGTAGTCATATCATAGCAGCCCTGCCCCGCAGTCTTGACCCCCACCAGTTTGCCTACAGAGCGAATCGATCCACAGAAGACGCGGTGGCCACAGCACTCCATGCCACTCTAGCCCACCTGGAGCAGCAGGGGAGCTAAGTGCGGATGCTCTTCGTGGATTACAGCTCTGCATTTAACACCATTCTTCCACACAAACTGGTGGTCAAGTTGGGGGACCTGGGACTTCCTCAGGCCATATGTATATGGATCAGCAGCTTCCTCTCTGATCGCAGACAGAGAGTCAGGGTGGGCCATCACACATCTACGGCCCTAAGCCTCAGTACTGGATCCCCCCAGGGCTGTGTGCTGAGTCCCCTGCTCTACTGTCTGTATACATACGACTGCACCCCCGCCCATCACAATAACACCATCGTGAAGTTTGCAGATGACACTACAGTGGTGGGTCTCATTTCGGGGGGGGGGACGAATCTGCCTACAGAGATGAGGTGGTGCGGCTGTCGTCATGGTGTAAAGATAATAACCTTCTCCTGAACACCTCTAAGACCAAAGAGTTGATAATAGACTACAGGAGGAAGAAGACAGAGATTTCCCCTCTCATCATTAGCGGGGACTGTGTAGAGAGGGTAGCTGACTTCCGTTTCCTGGGAGTCCACATAGAGGAGAACCTGTCCTGGAGTGTGAACACCTCTGAGCTGGTGAAAAAGGCCCAGCAGAGACTGTACTTCCTGAGGATTCTCAGGAAGGAGAACATCACACAAAGACTGCTGGTGTCCTTTTATCGAGCTTCCATCGAGAGCATATTAATATACTGTATATGCATCTGGTACAGTAGTTGTACAGTAGCTCAGAGGAAAGCACTCCAGAGGGTCGTTGACACTGCCCAGAAGATCATTGGCTGCCCTCTCCTCACGCTGGAAGACCTACACCGCTCCCGTTGCCAGAAGAAAGCCCAAAATATTTTTTTTTGTAACTTAGATTTTTATTCATTTTTCATCATATATAATGCATTCAGATCACATTCTACATTTAAAAAACAAAGGGGTTAGGGTAGGGAAAAATAAAAAAAAAATAAACAAAATAAAAATAAAAAATAAAAAATAAAAGGGGGGGGGGGACAAATGTTGGAGCATCAAGTTTTTAGTTTCCATCTCTTAATTCTTCTGGTTTTTTCAGTGTCTTTGGTTATTCTTTCAATTTCTGCCTCGTTGTTGCACTTTGTAGTGTGTCCATTTCCGCCATTTTTTCTCCCATATTCTTTCTTGCATTCTTCGTCGATATGTTAGTTTTTCCATCATATGTATGTCCTCAACAATGTCAGTCCATTGTTCTTGGTCAGGAAGAACTTCTGATCGCCATTTTTTTGTGATAGTTTTTTTACATGCAATCAACAAGATTTTAACTAGATATCTGTCCTCAGCCTGTATAACACTGTCTTTTTTAAGATCACATAAGTACAACAGGTTACAGTTCATTGGTATATTATATCCTAATATCCTCTGTATTGTCACATGCATAGATTTCCAAAATGATGATATTTTGTAGCATTTCCAAAACATATGTGAGTGGTCTGCATTTTGAGCCCCACATCCCCTCCAGCATAAAGATTGGGTATTTGAATATTTTCCTTGAATCTGTGGTGTAATGAAAAAGCGAATCAGGTTTTTCCATCCAAATTCCCTCCATGCCCTTGAATTTGTTGATGTGTGTTGTGTTTTCCATATTTCCTGCCAGCTTTCTTCTGTTATGTTTAAATTGAGCTCTTTCTCCCATTTCTCCTTTATATAGTTACTTGTATGATTGTTTGTCATAAGTTTCTGATATAGTTTTGAAATAATTCTTATTTTATTTCCTGCATATGAGCTTAAAATAAGTTGTATAATCTCGTTCACATCTGTTTGGAGGTTATGCCTAATCTTCTTCATATAGTAATCTCTCATCTGCAGATATCTGAAAAATTCCGATCTTTCTAATTTAAATTTTCTCCTGATATTTACAAAGCTCCCGAGATCTTTTTTTCCGATATTGCCCCATGCTGTGATTCCCTTGTTCACCAGATTTTTGTAACCCCTATCTTGTTTTGCCGGTTCAAACTGACTGTCAAATGCTACCCATTTCAATAGTTTTATGTCTTCCCTTATATTATATTTTTGTACTATTTTATACCACAGTTCTAAAGTAAATTTAGTGATTGGGTCTATTTGTTTGATTTGCTTATATGCATCTTTATCCCCTATTATGCTTTGTACTGGGAGTCCCTCAATTTCCTTTTCCATTTCTTTCCATTTTGCCTCATATCCCTCGTCGCACCAACATATGATATATCTTATTTGTGCTGAGTAGTAATATTCCTTTAGACTCGGTAGGCCCATGCCTCCTTTCTCTTTTGGTAATTGGAGGGTTTTATATTTCACTCTTGGTTTTTTACCTCCCCAAACAAATCTCGATATCATCCTGTCCCACTTTGAGAATTGGGCATCTGGAATCTCTGTTGGTATAGCCTGGAAGAGGTAAAGTAATCTAGGTTGTATGCTGATTTTGACTGTCTCAATTTTTGAATTCAGATCCATATTTAAGATTGACCATCTATCAATATCTTTTTTTATTTCTTGTTCCAACCTATCATAGTTTGCTTTATATATTTTGCTTAGGTCTTTAGGTATGTTCACTCCAAGGTATTTTATTTCTTTTTGCTTCCAGTTTAGTTTGATCTTATCAGTTATCTGGTTTAGAGGGTTATGGTGGAATGTCAGTATTTGTGTTTTTGTTATGTTTATCTTGTATCCTGATAATTTTCCAAAATTTTCTATCAAGTTCATCATTTCCATTATTGATTTATCTGGTTGTTCAAGGTAAACTATAATATCGTCTGCAAATAGCCCAATCTTGTGTTCCGCCCCCTTTATTGTTACACCTTTTAATTTCTTATTTTGTCGTATCGCTTGAGCCAATGGTTCTATGAACAGAGCAAACAAGGTGGGCGATAAGCAGCATCCCTGCCTAGTTGATCTTTGTATATTTACTTTGTCTGTTAAGCTACCGTTTATCTTGATTCTTGCCACAGGTTCTTGATATAGCGTCCTTATGCATTGTACTGATTTTTCGTTAAATCCAAAGCGCTCCAGTACACTATATAGGAATTTCCAGTTAACCCTGTCAAATGCTTTTTCTGCGTCTAAACTCATTATTACTGCGCTTTTCTTTTCTCTATGTATTTGGTTAATTATATGTATTGTTCTCCTGATATTGTCATGTGTTTGGCGTCCCTCTATGAATCCAGTTTGATCATCTTCTATCAATTCCGTCAAGAATGTCTTTATTCGTTTACATATAATTGTTGTGTATATTTTATAATCTACATTTAATAAAGAGATTGGTCTATAGTTTCCGCATTGTTCTTTATCTTTCCCTGGTTTTAAAATAACTGAAATGATTGCTTCGTTCCATGTTGGAGGTATTTTGTTGTTGTTCAGCGTCCAATTAAATGACTTTAGGAGTTGTGGCGTGAGTTCTTCTATAAACAGTTTATAAAACTCAGAGGGGTATCCATCACTACCTGGTGATTTACCGTTTTTAAGTGACTTAATCACATCTCTGATCTCTTGTGTTGTTATTTCTGCTGTTAGTTTTTCATTTTGTTGATTTCCTATTGATGGCAAGTCCAATGTGTCTAGAAATTTTTTGATATCTTTAGTATTTGTTTCTTCAGGTTGCGAGTATAGTTCTTGGTAGAAATTATGGAAAATTTCTTCTATGTTTTCTGGGTTAACTGTGGTTTTATTTGTGGTGGGGTCTTTAATCTTGTATACATTATTCATTGTTTGTTGTTTTCTTAACCGTTTTGCCAGCAGTTTTGTGGCTTTTGGCCCCGTTTCATAATATTTTTGCTTTAGATATCTATTTTTCCTTTCAATTTCATCCATTTGTGTTTCTTTTATCTTTGTTTTTTCTTCTTTAATTTCTTGATATATTTTTGGATCATTTGTGCTTTGATGTTTACGTTCTAATTCCCTCAGTCTCTTACATCTTTGTTCATACGTTTCCAGTTTAGTCTTATTTGCTTTTCCTGTTTCAACAATTAATTTACCCCTTAACACGGCTTTTAGTGCGTCCCATAGTATTGTTGGATCCACTTCTTCATTGTCATTCTCTTGGATATATTCGTTTATGTTTATTTTTATTCTTTCTTTCATTTTCTCATCATTTAACAGTCCTACGTTAAGTTTCCATGTTGTTTGTCGTTTTCTATTGTTTAAATATATTTCCATGTATATAGGATTATGATCTGATATTTCTGCCCCTCCAATCCAACAATTTCTCACCCTGTGTCTGTCACCTTCATTCATAAGGAAGTAATCTATTCTAGAGTGTACTTTATGGGCTGCTGAATAATGTGTATAGTCTTTTTCGAGTGGGTGTAGGTCCCTCCATATGTCTACCATACCCATTTCTGCCAGTGAGGTTCTTATGAACTTTGTTACATGTTTTTTTGTCTTCTTAACACTTGTTGTGTCAACTTCATGATCCATGACAGCATTTAAGTCTCCTCCACAAATTAGGACTCCTTCACTGTGTGTTGCTATGAGATCAAACAGATGTTGAAAAAAACCCTTGTCACTTTCTGGTGGGGCATAGATGTTCACTAATGTGATCTGCATACCATCTATTCTTCCCTTTATTATTACATACCTGCCTTCTTTATCCTGGATTTCCTGTTCACTTTCAAATTGTATTTTGTTTGAGATTAGTATCATAACCCCCCTTTTTGCTCCTCCCTTAAATGAACTGTAGTAGGAGTTCTTATAGCCAAATCTCTTTAGTTTCACATGTTCTGCCTTGCTCAAATGTGTCTCTTGCATAAATATAATTTCAGCTTTTTCCTTTTTGAATTTTCTTATTATTCTTTCCCTTTTAACAGGTGAGTTCAGACCATTCACGTTTAGTGTCATTATCTTAAGATTTTTACCCATATTCATGTTTTTCCATTTTTTTAACTTGTGCTCCTAGCCCCTTTAACAACAAAAATAACACATATTTATATAAAAACACATTAAAAAAACTCGACCTCCGTACTTTGGGCCTTTCTTCTGCCCACTGGTCCCTGTTGGTGGGTGGGGGGTTTGTCTTCACAGAGTGAAGGGCCCTCCCTAGACTTCTAATTACTATCAAAGTAATAGTCATAAGTCTAGAAATGTCCAACAAATATCACTTAAACCTCTCCTAGCCGTCTGTTTCTCTTTTACCTTGTCTTCTTGGCCTTCATTTCTTCTGTGCCTTTCTTAATCTTTGTTATGATCTAGGCTTTCAGTTGAAAGCCTTGTAGCTTGTCCTGGGCCCGCTGCTCTACGTCTCTCCCCCTTCTTCCGCCGTTCACTCGTCTCCACTCCGTCTGTCGTGGTGCATTCAGGGCCGCCGCTGCTCCAGCCGTCTCCTTCGGCACGCTCACCTCAAGGCCCCGCTCCATCATATCCCGCGTTGCCTCTTCGGCTGTGTTGTAGGTTCTTGTGCCTTCCTCCCAATGAATCCTCATTTTCGTTAGCGGCGTTTGGAATCTAATTTTTTTCTCTTTCAGCGTTTTTTTAATATTGGCATATTTCTTCCGCTGCTGCACGATTTCTGTCGGGTAGTCATGGTCAAAAAATACCTGTTTGTCGCCGATTCGTATCTTTTTTTTCCATGCTTGCGTCAGGATTCTTTCCTTTATGTCATATTTCACAAAGTTTACCACAACTGACCTGGGTGGAGAGTTTGTTTTCGGGTTCTGTGCCGGTGTTCTGTGCGCCCGTTGAATCTGCAGATCCGTTTCTCCGGGTATTTCCAGTTCTTTTTTTAAGAACTGATCCATGAATTTTGTCATCGAGTTGCCTTCAATGCCCTCCGGAATTCCAAAGATGCGCATATTGCTTCGTCGGGATCTGCTCTCCAAGTCGTTTATTTTCTCCTGCATCCTCTGCGTTTGCGTCGTCAGGGTCTGTAGTTGTTCGTTTGCCTCGCTTTTCCAATCTTCTAGTTCCGAAATTCGGGTCTGCGCTTCTGTCATACACGCCCGCTGGGAGCGCAGCTCCTCCATATTTTCCGTTAATTTACACTCCATTTCTCTTCAGAGGTCCATGATTTCCTCCTTAATTTCTTTTTTCAGTTCCTCCTTAAGAGCCGCTAAATCCTGTTGTAGCTGTCGCTTGAATTCTCTCAACTCTTCACCCAAACTGGCGATGCCAGCGTTCATGTTGTCGAGTCTGGTGTCCTCCATTTTCTCTGCTGTGGACATCTCGTTTTTTTGGGCTTTGCGTACAGCGGTTTTTCCTGCGTTGTTGGAGAGGAATTCTTCAATTTTACCCTGTTTTTGTCCTTGTGCCCGGTTCCTTCGTGTTTTCATCCCTTAGTTTATTGATTCGTTTATGTCGAGTTGGCCATTTACCGATGATTTTTAATCCGGCTAGGGAGAGCTCTTTGTTTAAGTGTTATGTCTCTCCGCCATCTTCCCGGAAGTCCAGCCCAAAATATTTTAAAGGATACTTCACATCCTGGACACTCACTGTTTGAACTACTGCCATCTGGGAAACGATATAGACTAATGAACACAAGGACAAACAGACTCAAACACAGCTTCTATCCAACAGCAATAACCATTCTGAATAAAATGAAGAAGTAATGTGCTAAATGGACATGATTGTATGTTGTTGAATGCTCTTTGCAATGACTGTGTGTGCATGATGTCCTGTGTTGATGTGTGAATGTGGCTAGATATTTATTCTTTTTAATTATTATTTTTAACTGATTTTTAGTAATTTTAGGTCTATGTTTTTTATAATGGGGCAATGCTTTTATAAATGGGGCACTGACTGGAGAGCACTTTGAATTTCGTTGTACCTGTGACAATGACAATTAAAGATCTATCTATCGATCTAGGTAGCGCTGTAGAGTCATTTCTGTCGGGTCATTCATGTTTCCTCCAAAATATTAAATTTTTTGCCAGTCTTGAGGTCCCAGCAAAAAATGGTGAGTTTTCATGCATGTTCAGTACCCCAAAAATGAGATCTTAGATGGAGAAGAAGAAGAAAAAAAAAATTCTAACAATTACAATAGGGCTCTTGCCCACTGACGTTGTCAGTGGCTTGGGCCCTAATAATCCATTACATCTGTTTACCATGTTTAATCGCACAGCATGAATCCAAGCTACTTTGCCTGCTGCTTCGTTCAGCAGCCTCCCGCACATTGTCAGTACATGAACATGTACTGTGGATCAGAGATCGGAAACGCTACTGATTCGTTCAGCAGCCTCCCGCACAGTTCTAAGTACATGAACATGTACTGACTCAGGAGCAGAGACTGACACATCAGCTGCTGATTCATACAGCAGTTGCCTCACATTCTCATCAGTTCAGTCAGTGAGCATACTGAAGAGCAGTGAAGGAGCGAGCCCCACCCCCTCAGTTCAGCTGCGTTAGCCAAGCACGTCCACGGCAGGAATCCATGGATAAATACAGTGGGGCAAAAAAGTATTTAGTCAGCCACCAATTGTGCAAGTTCTCCCACTTAAAAGATGAGAGAGGTCTCCAATTTTCATCATAGGTATACCTCAACTATGAGAGACAAAATGAGAAAAAAAAATCCAGAAAATCACATTGAAGGATTTTTAATGAATTAATTGGTAAATTCCTCGGTAAAATAAGTATTTAGTCAATAACAAAAGTTCATCTCAATACTTTGTTATATACCCTTTGTTGGCAATGACAGAGGTCAAACGTTTTCTGTTAGTCTTCACAAGGTTTTCACACACTGTTGCTGGTATTTTGGCCCATTCCTCCATGCAGATCTCCTCTAGAGCAGTGATGTTTTGGGGCTGTCTCTGGGCAACATGGACTTTCAACTCCCTCCAAAGATTTTCTGTGGGGTTGAGATCTGGAGACTGGCTAGGCCACTCCAGGACCTTGAAATGCTTCTTACGAAGCCACTCCTTCATTGCCCGGGCGGTGTGTTTGGGATCATTGTCATGCTGAAAGACCCAGCCACGTTTCATCTTCAATGCCCTTGCTGATGGAAGGAGGTTTTCACTCAAAATCTCACGATACATGGCCCCATTCATTCTTTCCTCTACACAGATCAGTCGTCCTGGTCCCTTTGCAGAAAAATAGCCCCAAAGCATGATGTTTCCACCCCCATGCTTCACAGTAGGTATGGTGTTCTTTCTCCTCCAAACACAGCAAGTTGAGTTTTTACCAAAAAGTTCTATTTTGGTTTCATCTGACCATATGACATTCTCCCAATCCTCTTCTGGATCATCCAAATGTTCTCTAGCAAACTTCAGACGGGCCTGGACATGTACTGGCTTAAGCAGGGGGACACATCTGGCACTGCAGGATTTGAGTCCCTGGCGGCGTAGTGTGTTACTGATGGTAGCCTTTGTTACTTTGGTCCCAGCTCTCTGCAGGTCATTCACTAGGCCACCCTGTGTGGTTCTGGGATTTTTGCTCATCGTTCTCATGATCATTTTGACCCCACAGGGTGAGATCTTGCGTGGAGCCCCAGATGGAGGGAGATTATCAGTGGTCTTGTATGTCTTCCATTTTCTAATAATTGCTCCCACAGTTCATTTCTTCACACCAAGCTGCTTACCTATTGCAGATCCAGTCTTCCCAGCCTGGTGCAGGTCTACAATTTTGTTTCTGGTGTCCTTTGACAGCTCTTTGGTCTTGGCCATAGTGGCGTTTGGAGTCTGACTGTTTGAGGTTGTGGACAGGTGTCTTTTATACTGATAACGAGTTCAAACAGGTGCCATTAATACAGGTAACGAGTGGAGGACAGAGGAGTCTCTTAAAGAAGAAGTTACAGGTCTGTGAGAGCCAGAAATCTTGCTTGTTTGTAGGTGACCAAATACTTATTTTACCGAGGAATTTACCAATTAATTCGTTAAAAATCCTTCAGTGTGATTTTCTGGATTTTTTTTTTCTCATTTTGTCTCTCATAGTTGAGGTATACCTATGATGAAAATTGGAGACCTCACTCATCTTTTAAGTGGGAGAACTTGCACAATTGGTGGCTGACTAAATACTTTTTTGCCCCACTGTATTTCTGTCATCCCAATTCAGCTGAAGAGCTCCTGGTCCTTCTATCTGCAAGTGAGTGTCAGTCTCATTTTCAAACTAGTTTACTCTCCAGTGTTGATACTTTTACTCTAATGATGGCAGAATCTCAAAGCTAGCGCTATCTCTCGGACGTGAGCACACGAATGCGCGATTTCACGTGTGCTCACCTCTTTCCATTGACTTTGTATGCATGGCGTGAATGTACCTTTAGAGCTCCAGTTCAGCACTGAGTGATTCGGGGTACGAATCTTTAGAACAGATCTTTTTAGTGAACAAATTGAAATGATTCAGTACATTTTAGTGAACTGTGGATCCCATCACTACTTTGCTGTGCTGATCTAACCAGAGAGTGAGCATTTAGCGCCATCTAAGGGACTGAAAAGTCAACTGGTTTTTATTACTTTGGTACCTAGATAGGTAAATTGTGACATAGGGGTCCAAAAACATGCAAGTTAGGTTAATTGGCATCAAACTGGGGATTCTAAATTGTCCTTAGGTATGAATGTGAGAGTGAATGATTGTCTGTCTTTCTGTGTTGGCCCTGCGATGGACTAGCGATCTGTCCAGGGTGTACCCTGCCTCTCGCCCAAAGATGCTGGGATAGGCTTCAGCACCCCCGCAACCCGAAAAGGATTAAGAGGAAGAAGATGGATGGATGGATGGGTTGGGGACCACTGCTTTAGCCATTCCACAACTGCGCGCCTTTTTGACACCCACCTCCATCCCAAGTCTCTTTTGTTAATCTGCATTAGCAGTGGCCTCTTCAGTGGTGGTTCATATGAGAGAGTTTGCAAGATGTAGGCCGGTTTAAAAGCTGAAATAGTATCCAAATGGATTTTCTTTTATACTTCACAATTTATCTTTTTCCCCCTGTCCTATTAGAACTAGCAGATAGATACAAGTTTGCAAATTTGACTTGTAATTTCCTGCTATTAAATTCAGATAAGACTGAAGTCATTCTTGTTGGTCCAAAAAACCTTAGAAATTCCTTTCCAAATCAAACTTTCAGTTTGGATGCGATTACTCTCTCTTAATAGCTCTGTGAGGAACCTTGGAGTTATTTTTGATCAGGATTTGTCCTTCAATTCACATATTAAATTTGTTTCTAAGACTGCCTTCTATCATTTGCGTAATATTGCCAAGATTAGGAGCATCTTGTCTCAGAGTGATGCTGAGAAACTGATCCACACTTTTGTTAGCTCGAGATTAGATTATTGTAATTCTTTATTATCAGGCTGTCCTAAAACATCTTTAAAAAGTCTTCAGCTGATCCAAAATGCTGCAGCAAGAGCTTTAACAGGTACTAGAAAGAGAGATCATATCTCTCCGGTTCTGGCCTCCCTTCATTGGCTTCCCATAGAGTTTAGAATTAAGTTTAAAATCCTTCTTCTTACTTACAAAGCTCTAAACCAGGGGTGTCCAACCATGTGCCATAGAGAGCCAAGACCCTGCAGGTTTTACCTCCAACCAGTGTCTTCAACAGCAGATTTCTGTGAACTTCTTCCCATTGATTGCTGATAAGTGAAAACACCTGCTGAAGAGACTGGGTAGAAGAGAAAACCTGCAGGGTCTTGGCTCTCCATGGCACATGGTTGGACACCCCTGCTCTAAACAATCAGGCTCCTTTTTATTTAAAAGATCTGATACTACCGTATTATCCTAACAGAGCACTACGCTCCCAAAATGCAGGATTACTTGTAATACCTAGAATCTCCAAAAGTACAATGGGAGGCAGAGCCTTCAGTTATCAAGCTCCTCTCCTGTGGAATCAGCTGCCAATCTGGATTCGGGAGTCAGACTCGATCTCTGTTTTTAAGAATAGGGCTAAAACCTACCTTTTTGATATAGCCTACAATTAGGGAGGGATCATGTGTTTCTGAACCCTCCCTTAGTTATGCTGCTAATAGGTTTAGTCAGCCGGGGGACCTCCAGTAATGCACTGGGCCTCACTCCTTTTCTCACTCTCAATGAAATATTTTTTTTTGCTGGTCATTAACATTTGTTTGTTCTCTCCCATAGATTGAGTCCCCATCATGCTGTTTGCTCTCTACATGTCTGTTCTTTTCTTCTTCTCTATCCCCTCATCCCCCCAGCCAGTCGCAGCAGATGACTGCCCCTCCCTGAGCCTGGTTCTGCTGGAGGTTTCTTCCTGTTAAAAGGGAGTTTTCCCTCTCCACCGTCACCAAATGCTTGCTCACAGGGGATCGCCTGATTGCTGGGGTCTTTCTGCAACTGTGGGGGTTCCCCCTACAGTTGATAGTGCTATGAGATGACTGTTGTTGTGAAATGGCGCTATATACTGTAAATAAAGTTGAATTGAATTAAATGTGCAAAATGGTAAATCTACAATTTTTTGTTTGAGGAAGAAACTATTATACTGAATCTATTAAGTATTAGATCTACATGTATATCTACAGTTAATTTGGCTGCAGCTGTGCAAATCATATGAAAAGAGTTCAACTGAGAGAATGCATCCATCCAGTCGTAGTATATACATATGCACTGGCAAAATTACTGGAACAGAAAATCCTTAAACATTTCTAATTTCTGAACAAATTAGCAAGGCTCAACAATGAAGTCCAGTTAAACACCCGCCCCAAACAGCTCTGCATACCCTGTGGTGTAATTCAGGCACCAGCAGAAAACATTGCATTACCATCCATCATAACACACGCCATAACAACCAAATAACCAGCGCCATTAAACATTTACATCATCCAGGGGATTCACTGAGAATGAGGCAGACAAAACTACCAGCACAGCCACCTTGAACCTGATAGGCTCCCCCTGTCCATTCACCACCTCACAGAGCAACGGATCGAAGAACATGATGAGTCAGTGCCAGCAAACAAACCCCACCAGTAGACCCCAGGGAGAGGAGGGGAAGGAAAGAGGCACAGGGAGATAAAACTATTGATTTGAGATCAACAAACTGCATCGGTGCTGCCCTGTGGGACTTGGAGAGTAGAAAAAAGCATTAATGTAATGGTGTTTCTCTGTTTTAATGACTTGCATAGTCTTTGATTCAACTCAAAAGATTAATCCTAATTCTAAATGGTCACAGATTGGCTGAGAGTTACAAATGGAACCTGTAAACTCTTTCCAAAAAACTTATACCTTTTAACATGAAGCAACCTTTTAAAACTGTTACTCTCTCAGAGCTCATTGATATTTAATCAAATGAGCATAGGAACAAAATATGTTAACAGTGAAATGGAATGTGACCATTTATTTATGTTGTCAGTGCAGATGTCCCCATTGCTGCAGTTATAAGTCAGCAGTATATTTTAATCAGACATTGTTATGTTTGTGGTAGCATTGTGTGCTTTTTAACAAGGACATGTGCAGACATTTTAAGGGACTGTTGCTTTAACCTGAAACAAGGGCAAAATTACAAGGGAAAAAAATGTGAACTTATAGGACAAAAGTCACAAATTCATTAGAAAAAAAAATGCAAATGTCATATCCAGCTCTAGGGAGCCGGGCAATCAGAGCCAGGGACAAGCCAGTGAGTCGAGATGTTTTATTCTGGGTAAGGGATAAGGGATGAGGAGAGCACAGACACTCATACAGACGTACATTCTCAGGCTGCACAGCGCAGGTAGCTCGTACCGGACATGGGGGTAACAAGACGTGCATACTCACAGCGGGATACAAACACCGGAATGCTGCAAGGGGAGTTGAGGCTGACACCAGACGAAGGGGCTTCAGCCTAGCAGTGCTTATGTTGCAGCCCCGAATGATCGAAGCTGCTCCTCTTTATACTCATTAACAGCGCCCCAGCTGATGAGGATTAATTGGCCCCAGCCGTCCCGTGACACTGACAGCTGGGAACCAGCTGAGGCACTGCCCAATGAGAGGCAGGGATAAAAGGAGCATGGGCTGAGCGCCGAGCCGGCGTCTCACCCCATGGTGACAGAGCCTCCCCCTCACGGTCGGGCTCCCGAACGACCAGGAACATCCCAGCCCCCCCCCCCCCCCCACCTAGGGCGGGCGGAAGGGAGGCAGGACCGGAGGGGAAGATGCAAAGGGAAGGACAAAAAAAAAAACAAAAAAACAGACCAATGTAGGGCAGCAGGGCAGAGAAAAAAAACCCCAAATACAATACCCTACAACACAGGGAAAAGGATTAACCCAGAGCACAGTTAGGGAGAAAACTGAGTTAGGACACAGGTAGGGAAAATACCAAATATGACTACAGACAGCATACAAATAACGTATAGATCGGGGCAAAAAAAAGAAAACCAAAAACCCACCAAAAAGGTGGCAGGAATGAATAAAGCAATCACAGAGTATAGTTAAGGGGAACAAAACACACTACTCCATAATGCACCAAGACAAAAAATGATGAAAAACGTTGTGCATGGATACTAAAGAAAACAGAACACACAGCACTGAATATATAAAAGATCACCTAAAGAAACAGAGGTGACAAGGACAAATGGGTAATAATGAAGTACGGTTAAGTGGGAATGAAACACATTACTTCAAACAATAACAAACACAGTCAATGTTAAAGTCGGGGCTAGGGAAGGCCCCCCACGAGGATAATAAGACAGAATGGGGTGATCACAGAGTATGGTTGAACAGGAAACCACACGCATACTCCATGATGCACCGACGAGGCCAAGGCTAAGGTAAGGATGAATGAAAACGCTGAGTAAAGATAAGAAAATGCAATACACAGCGCGATACATAAGGTGAGTCACCAAGAGGAAAAAAAGGTGACAGGGTAACAGGATAACAATACGATAAAAATGCTGAGTATGGTTAATAAAAAAAAACACAGCACAAAAACATATATCCCCTAATGGACAAAGAAACTACACCCGAGTGACTTCAATAATAATAAAAGAAGTAAAGGACACCCGAGGAGACGGCAGGCAGAGTCCAAAACGGCCGGAATTGTTCTGGTAATCTCCCCGCCCATTGTCCAGCTGGCAACCCGGGGAAGAGAAATGTTCGGACGGCGAACTCTGGGCCCAGATCCCAGGAATCCAGTCCAACGGCTGCCGAACCAGGCCGCCCAAAGGCAAACAGACCAGTGGGGGGAAACCAGATCGCCGAACCGAAAGTTTTGCGGGTCGGGTCGTCGACCGCATCACTCAACCACCAGGACCGTTGAGACGGACGAAGGGTCAGAGCGGATCCCGGTGGAAGAGGCTCAGGGGAGAGCCGATGACGAGGGCGGCGGGCCTCAGGGAAACGGCCACCTCCTCACCGGACCTGGACAACACTGGGGCAGCACCCACGTCGGACCCCGATCGGGCCTCAGGCGAACCCACGTTGGACCCCGATCGGGCCTCAGGCGAACCCACGTTGGACCCCGATCGGGCCTCAGGCGAACCCACGTTGGACACTGCACCAGAACCGACCTCCAACGTTGAACCCGGACCCTCCAGCACCACGAGGAACAGCAACTCCTCGCCGGTGACCCTGGAAGAAGGCTCAGAAGAGAAAACAGAACCGGGATCAGGATCACCGGCAGCGCCAGAACCCGGCAAGACGAGCTCAGACGCAGCGGGCGGCTGCACCCAGCTCGTCTCCCCTGGAGATAGGCTGAAGTGCTCAAGGATAAAAAGAGAGAAAAGAAAGGAGAGCACTCGCCTGATCTCGGGTTCTGACGCCGTCCAGGACTGCGAAGATCCAGGATCCGTCGTCAGGAGGTCGTTGTCAGGCTCCCATCTAGCCGCGTCGGGCCCCGCAGCCAGCACGATGGTCAGCGCAGCTTGAGATCCCTCCAGCTCAGGTAACCCCGCCGACGACCCACTCGGCGTGAAGCCAGAAGAATCTCGTCCCGCTGGACCGAACCGCTCCTCCGTGGAGACCCAGGGACGCTCAGTCGTCAGCGTAGACTCCACGCAGCAGTCAGTCCCCCTCCTCCGTCCGCAATGTAGCTGCGGAACCACAGGCCCTCTCCATATCCCACCACGTTGACCCGGAGCCGGGGACCGCTCGGCGGAGAGAGACACAGAGGATGCGGGATTAGGAATACAGGTTACAGCAGGTGGGGAGAGTTCAGGGAGCTGCGAACCCTGAACTTCTCCTCCAGGGATGTGACAGAGCAAATCATTAAGCAGGTGTGAAAAAACAATGACTTGCCTGCCCCCTGGAGGTTGAGTATCGCCTGCTGTAGTGGAATCTGCTTCTTCCTCTCCCCGCCCGGCGATAACGGAGGACCCCCCGGGAATTCGTCTGAGGGTCGCTCGCGTTGTCTCCAGCAGAGAGCTCACCAGGCCGGGATTCCAGGCACACACAGCGGTCAGGAAGCGCGTCGAGGAGGAGGGGAAAACAGCCGGGGTGAGCCAGCCCGAATGTCCAGGAATGACAGCGGGGGAACGAGGCTCAGGGGACGAGGCTGTAGAATCTCCACACTGACGAGGCGAAGGGATGACAGCTGCGTGGGAGGAACGGTCCTGACGATGACCCAGAACTGGATCCGGACGAGGTTCGTGCAGAGGTGACTCGGCGATGTGATGACGACTACTCCCAGGGAACGAAGCGAGGGGGAAACCCAGGATTCGCCGCTCCAGATCGGAGATCGAGACGAGGGAGGCGTCGAGCACGGGAAAGCTTCGTAGCCCTGAAGTCCTCACCATCAATCTCACTGCCGCCGCCACATGCCTGAAGGTGGTGACAGGAAACACAGTAGAGCTCGCGACAGCCACTCGACCCCGGACATAACTGCTGTCAGCTGCGGCTCCTTGAAGGGAATCCCGAGTGACGTGGCGCAGGTCGGGGGAAGTCCTCTGGTTGGCGCGAACTCCCGGACTGGAATGGCGGCAGGAACGGGACTCCGAAGCGGGGAAAGACGTCGCCCACTTCGACTCCCTGCCGGGATTTCCATCCACCCCGTGGAGCTTCTCTTGCTGTGTACCTGCAGCGTCTATCCTGGCACTGTCCTCCAGATGGTACAGAGAGTGAGGGTGACAGTCCAGGAGTTCCTCAGCACGGCCCGGATGCCAGCGTCTCGCGTTGGAGGCGTCGTGCAGGGTGAAGAACGTCCCGTTGACTGCCTCCGAGATGGACCTCAGCCCGTCGCCCTGGCGCCGGAAGTGACTCCTGGGAAACGGCATGCTAGCAGCGCTGACACCCGGACAGAAAGGTACATTTCCACAGCGACTCACGGCCGCCGGCAACTCTTCTGGCTGCGACATACTGTCATATCCGGCTCTAGGGAGCCGGGCAATCAGAGCCAGGGACAAGCCAGTGAGTCGAGATGTTTTATTCTGGGTAAGGGATAAGGGATGAGGAGAGCACAGACACTCATACAGACGTACATTCTCAGGCTGCACAGCGCAGGGGTAGGTAGCTCGTACCGGACATGGGGGTAACAAGACGTGCATACTCACAGCGGGATACAAACACCGGAATGCTGCAAGGGGAGTTGAGGCTGACACCAGACGAAGGGGCTTCAGCCTAGCAGTGCTTATGTCGCAGCCCCGAATGATCGAAGCTGCTCCTCTTTATACTCATTAACAGCGCCCCAGCTGATGAGGATTAATTGGCCCCAGCCGTCCCGTGACACTGACAGCTGGGAACCAGCTGAGGCACTGCCCAATGAGAGGCAGGGATAAAAGGAGCATGGGCTGAGCGCCGAGCCGGCGTCTCACCCCATGGTGACAGCAAATTTATGAGGAAAACAGTCAGTCAGTCCTCTAAGTATTTGTCTCTTTCCTGATTTCTTGTAATTTTGCATATTATGTGTCACACTTAAATGGGGTGGCTGTGGCGCAGGTGTAATGTGGCCGACTACTAACCGGAGGAGTCAGTAGTTCGATTCCCGCCCTCTCTGCAGTCTACATGTTGAAGTGTCCTTGAGAAAGACACTGAACCCCCAGTTGCTCCTGGTGGGTCAGGCCAGCACCTGTGCATGGCAGCTCTGCCGCCATCAGTGTGTGTGTGTGTGTGTGTGTGTGTGTGCGTGCGTGTGTGTGTGTGTGTGTGTGTGAATGGGTGGATAGCAGGTTCTGTAAAGCTCTTTGGTCATTTAGAGATGAGTAAAAAGCACTATATAAGTGAATGCCATTTAAATGTATCAGATTTTAATATTAGACAAAGCTAACCTGAGTAAATACAAAATGCAGTTTTTAAATAATTATTTAATTTATTAAGCAAAAAAAAGCTACCCATATCTACCTGGCCCTATGTGAAAAAGTCGTCTAACTACTAACTAACTAACTAACTAACCTGCACTTATATAGCGCTTTTCTAGTCACAAAGACCACTCAAAGCGCTTTCATTAATACTAACCCTCTATTCTAAGGGCGTATAGGAAACAGATATCTAGGGACAATTTAGAACAGCCAATTAACCTAACATGCATGTTTTTGGCATGTGGGAGGAAACCGGAGAAATCCCGGAGTAAACCCACGCAACACGGGGAGAACATGCAAACTCCACACAGATCACTGTTGGTCGGGGGCTGGGATCGAACCCACGACCCCACGATCCCCCGGCCAAGGGTAAACTGTGCTGCCACAGTGCTAACCACTGCGCCACCGTGCAGCCCACATGGGCTGCACGGCTGCACGGCTCACATTTGCTAAAAAACATCTTGATGATCCCCAAGACTTTTGGGAAAATATTCTGTGGACTGACAAGACAAAAACTGAACTTTCTGAAAGGTGTGTGTCCCATTACATTTTAAAAAATTTTGTATACTTTATTAATCCCAGGGGGAAATTCAGGGCATCCACCTGGATGGATGAGGGAGCCACGGTACAATGCCAGTCCTTCACCATTCACACACACATTCATGGCAGGCTACTGACACTCTCAAAACAGTACATAAATGATTTTGATCTTTGCGATGAATGGCGTTCTCTTCACCCAACTATTAGGGAATACACTTTTTTCACCAGTGTATAGTTCATATTCCTTAGATTTATTTTTAGCCCGTCACTTCATTGTGACGGATGTCACAGACACTGAAATTTGTTTAAATCAAGCTATCAGCGATCACCATCCAGTATCTCTTACACTAAAACCTCCCGTCACATGAACAGCTTCTTCCCCTCTGCCATCAGACTGCTGAACACTAAGTGACTTATTGACTCTCGTGCACTATGTACAGCAGCTCAACCAGACTCATGTCAATCATCACTGTTTTCTTCCTGCATTACCGACTGCACTATATAGTTCTCCACAGTATCTGCTGCTCGCTAATATATTTTAACTGCTGACCAGTATCACTTACTCTTATTCTACACTTTATTGCATGTATAGTTTATTTCTTTTATCTTATCGTGTTTAATGTTGCAGCATTGCACCGAGACAAATTCCTAGTTTGTGTACTACATGAACAATGGCAATAAACCTGATTCTGATTCTGATTCTGATTCTGACTAGTAAATAGAAAAGCTGTAAGGAAAACTCAGAACTGGAAATTTAATACATCACTACTAAAAGACAAAGACTTTATTAATTACTTTAATAAAGAGTGGGAATCATATCTGGAATATAATGGCGTGCCGGGAATATCATCATGTGTTCTCTGGGAACCAGCAAAAGCAGTCATGCGAGGTAAAATAATCTCTTACTGTTCGTATAAGAATAAAAAAGAAAAAGCACTGATACTGGAGTTAGAACAGAAAATTACTGTAAATCAGTGGAGATGACCTGTGCCGTTTCTCCACAGGAACAGACACTTAACATTCTGAAAAAATTAAAGCTGGAACTAAAAGAAATTACAAACACAAGGATACAAATACAATTTTAATACAAAGACTGCGTCTGGAGAAGTTTGAGCACAGTAATAAATCGGGGCGATATCTTTCTGACCAGCTTAGATTGAATAAAGAAAAAATAACTATCCACTCTATTAAGGATATGACTGGAAATATTACCCATAAGCCTGAAGAAATAAATAACTCCTTCAGAAAGTTTTATGAAAGTCTCTATTCATCTCGGATTAATCCATCTGACTCAGAGATAAGTGAATTTCTGGACAATGTTAATTTACCATGATTAAATAATAAACAGATTACAACTCTGGATACATCTCTTCTAATGTCCGAACTCCAGGAAGCACTTAAGCACATCCCAAACAACAACGCTCCGGGACCAGATGGTTTTCCAGTAGAATTTTATAAAGAATTCTGGCCTGTGATGGCACCTACTTTCTTTAAAATGGTGAACCAAATTAAAGAAGATAATGTAATGCCTCCAAATATGAACTTGGCTAGTATTATCCTGCTCCTTAAACCCGAAAAAGAACCTACACTTCCATCCAGCTACCATCCCATCTCACTTGCGAATGTCGATCTTAAAATAATTTGCAAAGCTCTTGCCAAAAGACTGGAAAGGATAATTCCGTTTATTATACACCTACATCAATAGGTTTCATCAAGAGTAGGCACTCGGCTAATAATACACGCAGGCTATTTCATTTAATAGACTACTGTAAGATTAATAACTTAGGAACGACAATTTTATCTCTTGATGCAGAGAAAGCCTTTGACCAAGTTAACTGGAAATTTTTATTTATTTTTTTTTTGTTACTTATTTGTACCCGTAGGTAGATTTGGTTTGCAGTCTGGTGACAAGCCACCGGCTGCTGGTCGCTGCGTAAACCTACATGTTTTTGGTATGCGGGAGGAAACCGGAGAAATCCTGGAGTAAACCCACGCAACACGGGGAGAACATGCAAACTCCACACAGCTCACTGTTGGTCGGGGGCTGGGATCGAACCCACGATCTCATGATCCCCGCGATCCCCGGGCCGAGGGTAAAACTGTGCTGCCACAGTGCTAAACCACTGCGCCACCGTGCAGCCCATGTTTAACACCCATTTTATGGTGTTAAACAAGTTTGGGTGTAGTTCATCTTTTGTAAACTGGATTAAAACACTATATAGCTGTCCAGCTGCATCTGTCTGAACAAATGATCAAACGTCTCAAAGCTTTAATCTCCAGAGAGGCACCAGGCAGGATTGTCCATTCTTTTCCTCACTTTTTACCATCTTTGTCAAACCATTAGCAGCAGCCATATGACAAAATGTTGATATTAGAGGTATCCAAACTAGAGAAAAAGAACACAAGATAAGTCTTTATGCTGATGATGTACTGATTTTCCTTGAAAACTCACAAAGCTCTCTTCTTCAGACAGTGGCACTCATTGATAACTTTTCATCATTATCAAACTACTCTATTAACTGGGGTAAATCAACGGTCTTACCTATAAATTGTTATTTTTCAAATATATCCACTATTCCAATACAATCAGGTAATATTAAATATTTAGGAATAGATACTTCCCCCAGGCTCTCAGAGTTACTGCGACTAAATCACATTCCCCTTCTAAAAACAATACAGGATGACCTTGCACGTTGGAGGACATTACCTACAGCTAGGCCCAAAAATATTTGGACAGTGACACAAGTTTTGTTATTTTAGCTGTTTACAAAAACATATTCAGGATACAATTATATAATCAATATGGGCTTAAAGTGCAGACTCTCAGCTGTAATTTGAGAGTATTCACATCCAAATTGGAGCAAGGGTTTAGGAATTACAGCTCTTTAATTTGTAGCCGCCTCTTTTTCAAGGGACCAAAAGTAATTGGACAATTGACTCAGAAGGCTGCAAAAAAAAAAAAAATAAATAACAAGGCTGCATGGGCTCTTCCCTCGTTAATCTGTCATCAGTTAAGCAGTTAAAAGGTCTGGAGTTGATTCCAGGTGTGGCGTTTGCATTTGGAAGCTGTTGCTGTGAACACACTACATGCGGTCAAAGGAGCTCTCAATGGAGGTGAAACAGACTATCCTGAGGCTGAAAAAAAAGAAGAAATCCATCAGAGAGATAGCAGAAATGTTAGGAGTGGCCAAATCAACAGTTTGGTACATTATGAGAAAAAAAGAGTGCATTGGTGAGCTTGGAAACTCAAAAAGGCCTGGACGTCCACGGAAGACAACAGTGGTGGATGATCCCAGAATCCTTTCCTGTGAAGAACAACCCCTTCACAACATCCACTCAAGTGAAGAACACTCTCCAGGAAGTAGGTGTATCAGTATCTAAGTCTACCATAAAGAGAAGATTTCATGAGAGTAAATACAAAGGATTCACCGCAAGGTGCAAACCATGAATCAGCCTCAAAAATAGAAAGGCCAGAATTGACTTTGCCAAAAAACACCTGAAGAAGTCAGCCCAGTTCTGGAACAGCATTCTTTGGACAGATGAGACTAAGATCAACCTGTACCAGAATGATGGGAAGAAGAAAGTTTGGAGAAGAATTGGAACAGCTCATGATCCAAAGCACTACATCTTCTATAAAACATGGTGGAGGCAGTGTGATGGCATGGGCATGCATGGCTTCCAATGGCACTGGGTCACTTGTGTTTATTGATGATGTGACAAAAGACAGAAGCAGCCGGATGAATTCTGAAGTGTATAGGGATATACTTTCTGCTCAGATTCAGCCAAATGCAGCAAAGTTGATTGGACGGCGCTTCACCAATGATCCAAAACATACTGCAAAAGCAACCCAGGAGTTTTTTAAAGCAACAAAGTGGAATATCCTGCAATGGCCGAGTCAATCACCAGATCTCAACCCAATCGAGCATGCATTTCACTTGCTCAAGACAAAACTTAAGGCAGAAAGACCCACAAACAAGCAACAACTGAAGACAGCTGCAGTAAAGGCCTGGCAAAGCATCACAAAGGAGGAAACCCAGCGTTTGGTGATGTCCATGGGTTCCAGACTTCAGGCAGTCATTGCTTGCAAAGGATTCTCAACAAAATATTGAAAAGTAACATTTTACTTAGGGTTATGTTTATTTGTCCAATTACTTTTGAGCCCCTGAAATGAGGAGCGTTTGTATAAAAATAGCTACAATTCCTACATGTTTAATCATATATTTTTGTTCAACCCCTTGAATTAAACCTTAAAGTCTGCACTTCAATTCTGTTGTAGTTGTTTCATTTCAAATCCAATGTGGTGGCATGCAGAGCCCAAATCATGAAGATTGTGTCACTGTCCAAATATTTCTGGGCCTAACTGTATATCACCAATGGGAAGAGTCACAACCATTAAAATGATGGTCCTTCCTAAAATCGACTATTGATTTTCAGTGATTCCTACCCAACCATCTATGGCCTGGTTTAAGTCTCTAGACTCATATATAAATAATTTTTTATGGAAGGATAAACCATCACGGATCAGTTTAAAAACTGCCGAGGTTTAGATTTACCTTTTTTTTAATTACTTCTTAGCCAATAGACTGCAGTTTGTTTCTAAATGGACAAAATCAACCTCACGAGGAAACCCATAGTTAGATGCTGAACAGGCTCTCTGTGGGTTGCTAAAAATCTTTGACTTACTTGGACTTACCTTTCATGAGTTCCTGTTTCAAACGCCATGACTGTTTTAAAAGCATTAACATTAGCTCCTCTCTGACAGCCTGGTGGAAATTTTTAAAAATAACGGGGTCTTCACTTGTCCCTTGCAAACTCACGCCTATTTGAATAATTCTGATATCCTGCAACAAAAGAGGATGTTAAATTTTTCACTATGGTATAAGAAAGGAATAAAAAAAACTTACATCTTATTCAAAGTGGAAATTTTATCCAATTTCAGGAACCACTGTCACAGTATGACATCAGTGACAAAAAGTTTCTTGAATACCAACAGCTTAAATCCATAATAAAAGCACAATTCAATCTTAATCAGACAGATTTAGAGGTACTAGTTGAGGTGACAGAGTTTCTAAATTTTCGTTCCCCTAAATTGATATTGAAAATACACAAACTATTATCAAAACTGGATGAGTCAGTATCTCTTCCAAAATCAAAAGGGGAAACAGATCTATCAATCAATAAAGATGAAAGCTTCTGGACACAAATACTGTATGTTTAAGCACTTTTAAGATGACTAAAAACTCTTGGACTTTCTCCAAACCCAGCTTCAAGGCTCTTTGGCTATATTTATTCTGCTATTCTTATTTTTTGGTGCCTGTTATCTGCCGGTTTATGTTTCTGTTTGTTTACATGTATTGTGTGACAGGCAGCTGCCAGGGAATCTTTCGGGGTTTGCCCTGCCCCCTGTCAGCTGGTAGCCATCACGCCTCCCTCTCCTGTCATTGTTTGATAGCTGTTTGTAATTACCAGTCATTTTACCACTCACACTCACTCACACACGCACACACATACACACCACCTGTTATCACTCAGCTCACACACATTCACACACACACTCACCACTCGGGTTCACTCAGCTGATTCCTTTTTCCTGTGATGACTTTCCCCACTCCTTGCTCAGGTGCATCAACTCAACGTGTCATTAGTTTGTGTATTTAACCAGCTCTTTGTTAATCTCTCCTTACCGGATTATTGGATTGACACCCTCCACGGACTGCCCCGTCATACACCGTGAGTACTGTTTCCCCCCGCTCGTCAGTCTTGTATGAGAGCACCTTGGGCTTTTCTCATTTTTCCCCCCACTTAGCAGTTTTGCCTGTAAGCGCCTTGGGTACTAATTTCTGTGTACAAGTCACCTGTGTGCTGGAGGGCATCCTAAGGACTCCATGTTTACTTGTTCTGTTTGCTCATTGGAGCTATGTTAACCCTATGAGTGTGTATGTTGCCAGACTGCGACATACCCCCTAGCGGTCAAGAGTGGTAAATATTTTTTGTCACTAAAATAGTTCAGATTTCCAAGGCTATAACTTGAAAGTGGTAAGAGATAATGGCTTACTGTCAATTAGAAAGATGTAAAATATGATCCAAAGTTTCAGATAGGAATAAATTGCGCATCTAATTGGCAAAATGTCGCGGCGCCTCTTTAAATTCCATCACTCAGTCAAAACTGGACTTTGGACGTATTTACACAAAAATGGTTCAGTCTTTTGACACCGTTTTTTTGTACAGAGGTACCTCATCATCTTATCTTCAAAGCAAATGAACAAGAAATCAGTACATTTAAAAAAACAGAAATTTTTCACTTACTTTTGACAGAGTGAGAAAGCAGGCGCAGTGCCACGCTCTGCCACTAGGGGCACGCAAATTCTCACACTCAAAGGGTTAAGACTCTTTTTGTTCAATAAACACACACAGCACTATCCTGCCTTTGGGTTTTTGTCGCTTTTCCTCTGAAGGGGCAGCAATTCATGACACCTTTGGCAGCAATTACAGCCTTAAATCTTTTTGAATATGATGTCACAAGCTTGGCACACCTAACTTTGGGCAGTTTTGCCCATTTCTCTTTGCAGCACTTCTCAAGCTCTGTCAGCTTTGATGGGAAGCATCGGTGCACAGCCATTTTCAGATCTCTCCAGAGATGTTCAACTGGATTCAAGTCTGGGCTCTGGCTGGGCCACTCGAGGACATTCACAGAGTTGTCCTGAAGCCACTCCTTTGATATCTTGGCTATGTACTTAGGGTTGTTGTCCTGCTGAAAGATGAATCGTTGCCTCAGTCTGAGGTCAAGAGCACTATGGAGAACTCAGAACTCAGAACTCAGAAAGGATTTATTGCCAAGTACATTAACAGATATGAAAACTGATAACATACGAGGGATTTGACTTGACACAGAAAACGACCTGCATTTCCGGTGACATGGCAGCATCTGTGAACGCGCCTGTCATCAGATGGGTACAGGATGCATAGGGAAGAAAAGGATAATACAATAGGAAGGAGCAAAAAACCATTGATTGTCAGAATACTGGTCATATATGATCAATATTATGATTACAAGAAAAAAAGCCTTCAATGCACAGTTAGCAGACAAAAAAGTACACAAGGACACAAAGAGAGCAGTGAGTGAGTGATCTTTTTCATCAGTTTTTTGAGTCAGTGTGGGTGTAGTGTTGAGTGTAGGTGTTTGTATCAGTTAAGAACAACAAGGTCTCTTTGGCAGGAGATGTTTTGTCTAGCTGCTGGCATTGTCCTTGGGCCATGCAGCTGGCTGTCCGTGAAGGCCGTGAAGCTCAAATGTTTTGAAAACAAAAAACTGCAGATAATCTGGAGGGCTTGTGTGAGGGGAGTCAGATTAGTCGAATAGTACTGATCCCAGAGAAAGAAACTTTATATCCTCTTACAGATTCAGTACTTAATCCTTCATTGCTTGACGTTGAATCCTTCATGGACGGCTCTCAGCGTGATCATGATGTAATCCATTTTCCTAGACAGTTCTCCATTTGCCGCTGTCAGAGTCCTCTCCATTTTTTCAATTTGATGGTTAAACCTCGCTTGGCCAGCATTTTGATAGGTTATGTCCATCTTCATCAATTTACGGTACACCAGGACAATCCCAGATCCAATCAGAACGATCCCGATGACCATTACTACGAAGACGTACAAATCTTCGACATCTTCGATGGAAAGATCAGACAGGCACAAGAGTTTCCAATTACTTGTGTCCCTCAAATAGCCCGCAGCAGCCGTTCCTGCGGGGCAAACAACCTCCCCCGGGGCACTTTTCCTCATTGAAAAAATAGTGTCAATTGCGTTCAAAGCCCAGCTTATTAATTCCATAATTTCTTTCAATAATCAGCAGTAGAGACACGCAGACAGACGATAGCAAGCTGGGATCCAGTTAGTTAGGGGAGAAAGGAGCTAAGTCAGGCAGGAGAGAAGAAAAAGCCGTCTGCTCTCTTTGGAGGGCAGAAGTGAAGCTGGTTTGGAGCAGGTTTTCATCCAGGATGTCTCTGTACATTGCTGCATTCATCTTTCCCTCTATCCTGACTAGTCTCCCAGTCCCTGCCGCTGAAAAACATCCCCACAGAATGATGCTGCTACCACCATGCTTCACTGTAGGGCTGGTATTGGCCTGGTGATGAGCGGTCCCTGGTTTCCTCCAAACATGACGCCTGGCATTCATGCCAAAGAGTTCAAGCTTTGTCTCATCAGACCAGGGAATTTTGTTTCTCATGGTCTGAGAGTCCTTCAGGTGCCTTTTGGCAAACTCCAGGTGGGCTGCCATGTGCTTTTTACGAAGGAGTGGCTTCTGTCTGGCCACTCTGTCATACAGGCCTGATTGGTGGATTGCTGCAGAGATGGTTGTCCTTCTGGAATGTTCCCCTCTCCACAGAGGAATGCTGGAGCTCTGACAGAGTGACCATCGGGTTCTTGGTCACCACCCTGACTAAGGCCCTTCTCCCCCGATCGCTCAGTTTAGATGACCAGCCAGTTTTAGGAAGAGTCCTGATAGTTCCGAACTTCTTCCATTTATGCATGATGAAGGCCACTGTGCTCATTGGGACCTTGAAAGCAGCAGAAGTTTTTCTGTACCTTTCCCCAGATTTGTGCTTCAAGACAATCCTGTCTCGGAGGTCTACAGACAATTCCTTTGACTTCATGCTTGGTTTATGCTCTGACATGCACTGTCAACTGTGAAACCTTATATAGACAGGTGTGTGTCTTTCCAAATCATGTCCAATCAACTGAATTTACCACAGGTGAACTCCAATTCAGCTGTAGAAACATCTCATGGATGATCAATTCAATTCAATTTTATTTATATAGCACCAAATCACAACATAGGTCGTCTCAAAGCACCTTACAGAAAAGAGTGGGTTGAGGCCACACTCTTAGTTTATAGAACCCAGCAGAGACCCCTAAGAGCAAGCACTGTGGTGACACAGGCGAGGAAAAGCTTCCCTTTAACGGGCAGAAACCTCGGGCGAAACCATAGCTCATAGAGGACGGCCATCCATCTCAACCGGCTGGGTTGAGTAGCTACATTCAAAACAAACATACAAATACAACATTCAAAGCCAAACAGTCCAGTACCAAGCCTGGCCAGGCTGCACATGCGAGTGAAGGCCTGGCAGGGGCAGCATTTCTAACTAAAGGGCTTATCAAAGAGAAAAGATTTCAACTTGCTCTTGAATAAAGAGAGAGTGTCTGCCTCCCAAACTGAACTGGGAAGATGGTTCCACAGGAAGGGAGCTTGATAGCTCAAAGCTCTACCTACCAATCTACTTCTAGATACCTTGGGGACCACTAGTAGTTTGGATTTTTGGGAGCGTAGAGCTCTGGTTGGATGATAGGGAACTAAGAGTGCTTGCAGGTAAGAAGGAGCCATAGCATTAACAGCTTTATAGGTTAAGAGCAATATCTTGAATTCAATTCTATATTTTATTGGGAGCCAATGTAAAGAAGCTAAGACTGGAGTAATGTGATCCCTTCTCCCTGTTCTCATAAGGATACGGGCAGCTGCATTCTGAATGAGTTGGAGAAACTTTATGGACTTATTTGGGCAACCTGATAAAAGTGAGTTACAATAGTCAAGTCTAGAGGTGATAAAGGCATGGACAAGTTTCTCTGCATCTTTATTGAGACAGGATGGACCTAATTTTAGAAATATTACGCAGAGGGAAGAAGCCGGTCTTAATGGTTTGCTGTATATGAGAGTTGAAAGACACATCTTGGACAAAGACAACTTCAAGATTCCTAATAGAAGACGTAGAAGCCAGTGCAATGCCATCTAATGTTGTTATCTTGCTAAAAAAAAAGAGTACTTCTAGCATGTTTGGGGCCAAGAACAATGACTTCAGTTTTATCTATATTCAGCAATAGAAAGTTGTAGTTCATTCAGGTTTTGATATCCTAAAGAGACTCCTGGAGTAAACCCAACTGGCTGGGATCATCAGGGTTGATGGATAAATGCAACTGAGTGTCGTCAACGTAACAATGAAAATTAATAGAATGCTTCCTTATAATGTCTCCCAAAGGCAACATGTATAATGTAAACAATACTGGTCCAAGTACTGATCCCTGCAGAACTCCATAGCTAACCGTGGTGTGAGTAGAGGACTTGTTATGGACATGAACAAACTGGGAACGGTCTGATAGATAAGACTGGAACCATCTTAGCGTTGTTCCATTCAAGCCAATTTGCTGTTCAAGTCTCTCTAGCAGAATATGGTGGTCAGTGGTATCAAAGGCAGCGCTGAGGTCCAATAAAACAAGGACGGGGACAAGTCCTTTGTCAAATGCCATAAGGATGTCATCAGTAACTTTCACTAAGGCTGTCTCTGTGCTGTGATGTTTCCTAAAACCTGACTGAAATTCCTCAAATATAGAATTTTTTTCTAAAATGGTGCATAGTTGATTGGTGACTACTTTTTCGAGGATCTTGGAAAAGTAGGGGAGGTTAGATATTGGTCTATAATTGGCCAAAATCCCAGAATCAAGTTCAGGTTCAGGTTACTTTATTTGTACGCTTAGGTAGATTTGTTTTGCAGTCAGGTGACATCCATATTTACCAACCACAGTTACATTCAACATGAACACAAACACAGGTACACATGTAGCTGACTATAAACATGATAAAAGTGCTCAAGGCTCCACCAATCAGGACATAGGACAAAGAGATAAGAGAAAAAACAAAGAGAGAAGAGAGAAGGGTCATATTAAAAAGTTAAAGACTAGTCAAAGAGGTTAAAAACTCAAAAGTCTAAAACCCAATAAAAGATTTAGAACCCAAATTAAAAAAACTACAAAAATAAGTAAATATAAAATAAAATTAATAAATAGGTACGGTGGGGTAAAAAAGTATTTAGTCAGCCACCAATTGTGCAAGTTCTTCCACTTAAAAGATGAGAGAGGTCTCCAATTTTCATCATAGGTATACCTCAACTATGAGAGACAAAATAAGAAAAAAAAATCCAGAAAATCACATTGAAGGATTTTTAATGAATTAATTGGTAAATTCCTTGGTAAAATAAGTATTTGGTCAATAACAAAAGTTCACCTCAATACTTTGTTATATACCCTTTGTTGGCAATGACAGAGGTCAAACGTTTTCTGGAAGTTTTCACAAGGTTTTCACACACTGTTGTTGGTATTTTGGCCCATTCCTCCATGCAGATCTCCTGTAGAGCAATGATGTTTTGGGGCTGTCGCTGGGCAACACAGACTTTCAACTCCCTCCAAAGATTTTCTATGGGGTTGAGATCTGGAGACTGGCTAGGCCACTCCAGGACCTTGAAATGCTTCTTACGAAGCCACTCCTTCGTTGCCCGGGCTGTGTGTTTGGGATCATTGTCATGCTGAAAGACCCAGCCACGTTTCATCTTCAATACCCTTGCTGGTGGAAGGAGGTTTTCACTCAAAATCTCACGATACATGGCCCCATTCATTCTTTCCTTTACACGGATCAGTCGTCCTGGTCCCTTTGCAGAAAAACAGCCCCAAAGTATAATGTTTCCACCCCCATGCTTCACAGTAGGTATGGTGTTCTTTCTCCTCCAAACACGACAAGTTGAGTTTTTACCAAAAAGTTCTATTTTGGTTTCATCTGACCATATGACATTCTCCCAATCCTCTTCCGGATCATCCAAATGCTCTTTAGCAAACTTCAGACGGGCCTGGACAAGTAATGGCTTAAGCAGGGGGACACGTCTGGCACTGCAGGATTTGAGTCTCTGATAAATTTGACCCCACGGGGTGAGATCTAGCATGGGGCCCCAGATGGAGGGAGATTATCAGTGGTCTTGTATGTCTTCCATTTTCTAATAATTGCTCCCACAGTTGATTTCTTCACACCAAGCTGCTTACCTATTGCAGATTCAGTCTTCCCAGCCTGGTGCAGGTCTACAATTTTGTTTCTGGTGTCCTTTGACAGCTCTTTGGTCTTGGCCATAGCGGAGTTTGGAGTCTGACTGTTTGAGGTTGTGGACAGGTGTCTTTTATACTGATAACGAGTTCAAACAGGTGCCATTAATACAAGTCAGAGGAGCCTCTTAAAGAAGAAGTTACAGGTCTGTGAGAGCCAGAAATCTTGCTTGTTTGTAGGTGACCAAATACTTATTTTACTGAGGAATTTACCAATTAATTCATTAAAAATCCTTCAATGTGATTTTCTGGATTTTTTTTTTTCTATAACTATAACATAACATAAATTCTATAACATAACTAAATTATGTGCAATATATTGTTACATCTTGTTCAATTCTTTAACAGCAGCAGGAACAAAGCTGTTTTTGTAGCGCTGGGTTTTACTTTTTGGGACAGCAAACCTCCGTCTGGAGGGAAGAAGCTGAAAGTGGCAGCGCAAAGGGTGGGAGTCATCATTTAAAATGGAGGTAGCACTCCTCTGTACCTGTCTGGTGTACAGGGATGTCAGGCTCAGCTGTGACTCACCAAGCGAACGACTGGACCATCTAACTACCTGATCCAAGGATTTCCTCTGTTTCAGTTTTATCTGACCAAACCATGACACTAAAGAAAAGGATAGAACAGATTCAACAAAAGCTCGATAAAACATTGTCATTATGATTCGGTCAATTTGGAAGCGTGCAAGTTTCCTTAAACAATACAAGTGTTGCTGACCATTTTTGCACACCCTTTCACAGTTCTCTTCAAAGTTTAAATTACTATCAATAATCGTCCCAAGATATTTGTAGGATTGTACACACTCAGTGGTCTGGCCTTTTAGTACAGTGACTTCGTGCCTGGGAGTTTTCCTTCTAAAGTCAATAATCATATCTTTAGTTTTTGTCGTATTCAGCTGCAGGTAGGAATCCTCACACCAGTGAACAAAATCATCAGCTACTGGGCCGTGGCCACTCTCACCATCCTGGAGGAGACTGACAACAACTGAATCATCAGCATACTTTATAATGTGTCTGTTGTCATGTCTGCTCCAACACATGTTTGTGTGCAGGATGAAGAGTAGTGGTGACAACACACACCCCTGCGGAGAGCCAGTAGAAGAACACTTTTGGTTGGACAATGTACCATTGACCCTTACTCTCTGTGTCCTGTTGGTTAAAAAATCCAGAATCCAACCCACCAGATTATTACTCAAATCAAATTGTTGCAGGAGCCTTTCAGCTAAAATATGACGTTGGATTATATTAAAGGCGGAAGAAAAGTCCACAAATAAAAGCATGGCGTGTGTCCCATTAAAATCCAGATGTTTAAAAATCATGTTAAACAGAGTGACAGTGGCATCCTCTACTCCTCTGTGAGGCCTATAGGCAAACTGCAAAGGATCCAATACATGCTCAGTCTGCTTTAGGACCTCAAATCTGACCAGTTTTTCAAAAATTTTCATTAAAATTGAAGTCAAAGCAACTGGTCTAAAATCATTTACCGTTTTAGGACAGCTGGATTTTGGAACGGGGACAACCACAGCATCTTTCCAGATCTTAGGCACATGTTGTGTCTGTAAGGACTTATTGAAAATGTAGTGAAATACAGGACTCAACTCATGTGCACAGGACTTTACCAAGCGCCGACATATATTATCAGGGCCCTGACTTTTGTTCACTTTTACAGCACAGAACGCCCTTTTAACATCCTGCACCTCAATATTAAAGTGCTGATTGTCTTTGAGTTTCTGTTTCAAACCTTGGGTTTCTGTGCTAAAATCAAAGGAGTCAAAACGACCATAAAAACAATTAAGAGCATTAGCCAGCTCTGTGTCTGAACTAAAACCATATAAAAACACACAATTACTGCACTCTTTTCATACTGGCCCAGGCTGAACCTGTTGCCATCTTGATTTCCAACTCTGATTTATAATTCTGTTTTGCTCTTAAAATTTCAGCCTTCAGCTCTTTTGTGGCAACCTGCAGCTCAGAAACAACCCCCTGTTTAAAGGCAAGTGCTTTCCTCTGTAAGCAGGATTTAACTGATTTTGTAACCCATGGCTTGTTGTTGGGATATATTTTGACACGTTTACGTGGAACGATCATGTCTCTACAGAAAGCCATGTATGAGCATGTCACGTCTACTAACGAGTCCAAATCTTCTCCGCAGGCTGGTGTGAACACCTCCCAGTCCGTACAGTTAAGTATTCCTGGAGGCAGTGCACTGTCCACACGTTTATGTCTCTGGTCTTTGCCTTGTCTCTTCTGAGAGCAGCTTTATATGTGGGCAGCAAATGTACACAGTTGTGATCTGAGGATCCTAAAGGGGGAAGGGGAATAGATTTATAGGCCCTCTCAATGGATCCATAGCACAGGTCCAATGTCTTTTTTCGCCTGGTTGGGCAGGAGACATACTGATAAAAGTTTTTAAGTGTCTTCTTTAAAGAAACATGGTTAAAATCCCCAAGGACAAAATTTGGAGCCTCTGGGGAAATCGACTGCAACCTCTGAACCACATCAAAGACGGTGCTGGAGGCAGAGTCAGTATCCGCTCTCGGGTGAATGTACACAGTCGTTATGAAAAGTTGGGGGAACTCGTGGGGCAGATAAAAGGGGTGTAGTGACACGGACAGAAGCTCCACATCTGGTGTACAGATGCACTATCTGACCGTGACAGATGTACAGTACTGTTTATTAATATATAAACATACGCTGCCCCCCTGACGTTTCCCCGTTACCTCTTCCTGCCGATCCGAGCGAAGTGGGGCTCCAAAGCCATCAATCCACAGGTCCGCATCCCGGTCATGCGCCGTAAGCCACGTCTCCGTGTAAGCCATGACACAGCAGTTCTTGAAATCCTTCTGATATCGTACATTCCCTTGAATTTCATCCACTTTATTTCTCAGGGATTGTACGTTCCCCATAATAATGGAAGGAAGAGGAATGTGGTTAAGCTTGACGCCTCCTCGGGCTTAATCTTATGCCTCCACACTTTCCATGTTTCCTCCTCTTGTCTCTCTTTTCATTGCTGTGTCCATGAAAATCTCTTAAAATAAAGTCCGGCAGTTGCGGCACGGACTCAAACACAGATGCTGCATTATCCATGTTTAAATGCAGTAACATGTCTCTGGAATACTGTATTCTTCTCGGCATGATTGCAATCGCGCTTACCTCCAAGACAAAGAGCCGGTCGGAAAAAAACGAAAAACAAGGAGGAAATCCATACTGATGGAACCAGGGAGCTCTTCATTATATAGTCCACAAACATTCAAGGACAAAAACGACACAGAGAATTACGTTGAAAGACATTAAAGTGTATAAAAACAAAGACACAGACGTCAAACTTTTTTCACCCACTGCCGGTTGCTGCGTGTGCGTGCAAGTGAAGGTTTTTTAAGTAGAGGTTTAATTACCGCCACTTTAATTGACTGTGGTACATGTCCTGTCAGTAGGGATGTAGTAATTATGTTCAAAAGAGATGGACTAATCAGAGATAGCAATTCCTTCACTAGTCTAGCGGGAATTGGGTCTAAAAGACAGGTAGGTGGTTTAGAGGTTGACACTACTGGGGCTAGATCAGAATGATTAATACAAGAAAAGTTCTGAGCCTGTGGGCACAGCAGTGTTAGGTAGAGGCTTGATATTTTTAGGGGGGGTATTTTTTGGAATATTATTCCTAATACTGACAATTTTATCATTAAAAAAAATTCACAAAGTCGTCAGCACTAAGAGTTGGAGGGATGTAGGGATCTATGGCATTTTGACTCTTGGTTAGCTGAGCCACAGTGTTAAAGAGAAATCTGTGGTTGTTTTTATTTTCTTCTATCAAGGATGAATAGTACTGTCGCCTAGCACTACGGAGAGATTTCTTATAGGTGGTAAGGCTGGCATTCCAGGCTGAACAAGATTCTTCTGTCTTATTTGCAAGCCAGAGCCTTTCACAGGATCTAGCTTTCTGTTTTAACTTACGGGTGTGGGAGTTGTACCATGTAGCTAGTCTCCTATTTTTAAGAGTTTTCTTTTAAAGAGGGGCTATGGAGTCAACTGTTGACTGCAGTGAACCTGCAGTACTACCAACTAAAAGGTCTAATTCTAATGGATTCAAGTAGTCAGTGCTGTCTGCTATATTGAGACATGGTAATAGAGTAAGTGCTGAAGGGGTTAATTCTTTAAAGCGAGCCACGGCACTCTCAGATAAGTATCTGGTAACTATATTTCTGCTTGATGCTGTGAAATCGGATAGCACAAATTTGAACGTTATCAAATAGTGGTCAGTCAGTGTAGGATTTTGAGGGACGGCAAGCAGCTCATCAATTTGTACACTATAGGCCAAGATGATCAGTGGCAAGAGGATGCACCTGAGCTCAATTTTGAGCTTCATGGCAAAGGCTGTGAACACTTATGTACATGTGATTTCTTAGTTTTTTTATTTTTAATAAATTAGCAAAAATCTAAAAAAAAAAAAAAAAACTTTTTTCATGTTGTCATTATGGGGTATTGTGAGTAGAATTTTGAGGAAAAATTTTTTTTAATCCAATTTGAAATCGTCGGCCTCTGTCGGTCTATGATGACCATGGAAGAGAATCCTAAACGTCTACTCTGCTGGAACAGTACCGCCTGTGGCTGAACAGGCCGATGCGCGACTGGCAGTCCCTGTCACACAGGTCGCACTTGTGGGTGATCTCCGTGCTGCTGGGTCTGTGGCGGTTCTTCCTGCGGGTCCTTTTTTCATCTGCTGCAGCAGTCAGTCTCTCTTCACCCGCCTTGAGCTGTCTGGTCAGGGTGCCTCTCCATTTGGAGCGGTCTGTTGCAAGGTCCTCCCAGCGCTCTGTGTTGATCTCCAGTGCCTTCATGTCTCTCTTGCAGACGTCTCTAAAGCGCAGCTGTGGGCGGCCATCATCTCTCCTGCCAGTTGCCAGTTCTCCGCAGAGGACGTCTTTGGAGATTCTGCCATCCTCCATACGGTGAACGTGGCCTAGCCAGCGGAGCCTGCGCTGCCTGAGTAGAGTGAACATGGAGGGAAGGCCAGCGTGGGACAGAACTTCTGTGTTGGGCACTTTGTCCTGCCAGGATATGTCCAGGATGTGGCAAATGCAGCGCAAGTGGAAGGAGTTCAGTCTCTTTTCCTGCCGGGCGTATGTTGTCCACGTCTCACTTCCATAGAGCAGTGTGCTGATGACGCAGGCATTGTACACTGCCATCTTCGTCTTGACAGAGAGTTTGGGATTCTCCCACACTCGTGTGGTGAGGCGAGCGAGTGTGAAGGCTGATTTTCCAATCCTCTTGTCGATCTCTGTATCAAGGGAGAGGTTGTTGCTAATCGTGGACCCCAGGTACGTGAACTGATTCACGACCTCCAGCTGGTAGTCGTCGATGGTGATGGTTGGTGGTGCTTCCGTGCCTTGCGCCAAGACGTTAGTCTTCTTCAGGCTGATGGTAAGCCCGAAGTCCTTGCATGCCTGGGAGAAGCAGTCCATCAGGGTCTGAAGCTCCTGCTGTGTGTGGGTTGTGACTGCAGCGTCATCTGCGAACAGCATGTCTCTGATTAGAGCCTCGCGTACTTTGGTTCTGGCTTTCAGGCGGGCGAGGTTGAAAAGCCTGCCGTCAGATCTTGTGTGCAGGTAGATTGCCTCTGTTGCTGTGCTGAAGGCATGCCTCAGGAGCATAGCAAAGAAAATCCCAAAGAGGGTTGGCGCAAGTACACAGCCCTGTTTCACTCCGCTGCGTATGTTGAATGGCTCTGAGACGTTGCCATCATGCTGCATTATCCCCTGCATGTTGGTATGAAACGATTCGATGAGGCTTTGCAACTTTGGTGGGCATCCTATCTTTGGCAGGATCTTGAAAAGGCCCTCTCTGCTGACCAGATTGAATGCTTTGGTGAGGTCGATGAAGGCGACGTACAGGGGCATGTTCTGTTCTCTGCATTTCTCCTGGAGTTGGCGGATGGAGAATATCATGTCTACCGTCGATCGCTCAGCGTGGAAGCCACACTGAGACTCGGGGTAGACACGTTCGGCAAGCTTCTGTAGACGAACGAGAACAACTCGTGCGTAGACTTTGCCAGCAACGCTGAGGAGGGAGATTGGCCTGTAGTTGTTGCAGTCGCTTCTCTCCTCTTTGTTTTTGTAGAGGGTGATGATCTTGGCGTCCCTCATGTCCTGTGGTACGGCACCTTCATTCCAACACTGGCAGAGGACGTCATGCAATGGCAGCAGTAGGGCGGTCTTGCAGTGCTTGATCAGGTCAGAGGGTATGCCATCATTGCCAGGTGCCTTGCCAGCGGCCAAGCTATCAATGGCCTTGCTGAGTTCATCGATGGTTGGCTCGGCGTCAAGTTCGTCCATGGATGGCAGGCAGTCGATGGCATCAAGGGCTGATGGTGTCATGGTGTTCTGTCTGGAATAGAGGTCGGAGTAGTGTTCCACCCATCTCTCCATCTGCTTGTTCTTTTCTGTGATCATCTCCCCAGTGGAGGATTTGAGGGGGGCCGTCTTGCTCTGAGCCGGACCAAGTGCTTTCTTGATGCCATCGTACATACCACGGATGTTCCCTGTTATGGCAGCGGTTTGGATGTCTTGGCTGAGCTGAGTCCAGTACTCGTTGGCACAGCGCCGAGCAGTCTGCTGAACTTTGCTTCTCGCAGCCCTGAGAATCTGGGGATTCTTCTCGTTTGGGTACTTCTTGTACTCAGCAAGTGCTGAGCGCTTGGCTTCGATGACGGGGGTCATCTCGGTCAACTTGGCATCAAACCAGTCCTGTGACTTCGAGGTCTTCCTCCCAAAGGTAGCCAAGGCTGTGCGGTGGATGATGTTTCGCAGCTCTTCCCACTTCTGCTTTGCAGATTCTCCTTCTTGTGGTACACCAAGTTCCTTCTCAAAGGTGGAGGCAAACTGCTCAACAAGTTCTGGTTGAGCCATCTTGCTGGTGTCAATCCGTGCCTTTCCAGGCTGTCTAGCATGATGGAATTTCTTCAGCTGGAATTTCTTCATCTCCGTTGGAGATGAGGCCGACGATCGCAGAGTCATCAGAGAACTTCTGTAGATGGCAGTTTGTTGTGTTGTGTGAGAAGTCTGCAGTATAAAGGGTGAACAGGAAGGGAGCCAAAACCGTTCCCTGGGGGACCCCCGTGCTACCGATGATCGTGTCGGACACACAGTCCCGGGTTCTCACAAACTGTGGCCGGTTAGTAAGGTAGTCCAGGATCCATGATGACAGGTGCTGGTCCACCCCTACGCACAGCAGCTTGTCCTTCAGGATCATCGGTTGGATGGTGTTGAAAGCACTGGAGAAGTCAAAGAATATGATCCTCACCACATTCCCTGGCTTCTCCAGGTGGGACAGAGAACGGTGAAGGAGGAAGATCACTGCATCCTCCACCCCAATGCCATGCTGGTAGGCGAACTGGAGTGGATCCATTGCTGGTCCCACCAGGGGGTGGAGGTGAGCATTGAGCAGTCTCTCCAGGGTCTTCATCATGTGAGACATCAGGGCCACTGGTTTGTAGCTGTTTAGGTCTTTGGGGTGGGAAGTCTTTGGTACAGGTACCACACAAGATGTTTTCCACAACTGTGGTACCCTCCCCAGCTTCAGGCTCAGGTTGAAGATGTGCTCCACAATCCCACACAGCTGGTCAGCACAGGACTTGAGGAGCTTTGCGCTGATGCCGTCCGGTCCCGACGCCTTCCTCGCCTTGATCTTCCTCAGCTCCGTCCTCACCTGGGTCCTGGTCAGGGTCAGGATGGGGGGCTGTGTGTTGGGAGGGGGGGGGGGGGGGGGGTTGGTGGAGTGGGGTATGGGCAGCAGGACTCGATGTCTTTTAGAGGCAGCAGTGGTTGTTGTGCAGTTGGGGGGGAGGGCGGTTGGTCAAACCTATTAAAAAACAGGTTCAGATTGTTCGCCCACTCCCTGCCCCCCGTGGCCTGGGGGGAGGTATTCTGGAGCCCAGAGATAGTTTTAAGGTTTCTCCAGACCCTGCCGATGTCGCTCTGTTGCAGCTTGTCCTCCATCTTCTTCCTGAAGCTGTCCTTGCCTTCTCTGATCTTCCTCCTCAACTCCCTCTGTACGGATTTCAGCATCTCCCTATTCCCCGACCTGAAGATCCTCTTCTTCTCTCTCAGAAGTGTTTTTATCTCAGGGTTGATCCAGGGTTTGTTGTTCGAGCAACACCGTATGGTCTTGGTGGGTACGGTGTTGTCCACACAGACGTTGATAGCACTGAATCTGCACTTTTGAGGGTTTTAAATAACAATCTTTTAGCTACTGACTCTGGGAAATTTGTTGTTCTGGTGCTGTTGGATCTGACTGCTGCATTTGATACCGCTGACCACAGCATTTTAATCTCTCATCTTGAATACTGGGTGGGCATAAAAGGTGCTGCCCTAAATTGGTTTCATTCCTATTTAGACAAGCAAAGTTTCTGCGTCAAACTGGATGATTTTATGTGCTCAACTGCTCCACTTCCCTATGGGGTTCCACAGGGCTCAATCCTTGGACCTCTTTTATTTTCCCTGTATCTGCTCCCTTTGGGTTCTATTTTAAGGAAACATGGCATCTCGTTCCATTGTTACGCTGATGACTGTCAGATTTATGTTCCCTTGGCACAAAATGACTTGGTTCTGTCCAGCTACTCTTGGACTGTCTTTCTGATATCAAAGCATGGATGTCATTAAATTTTTTGAGCTTTAATGAAAACAAAACTGAAGTAATGATGTTTGGTCTAAGTACGTGTTCTCTCCCCACTAATGTGGACCTTACTTCTTTGACACCACATGTTAAACAATCACATCAAGCAATCACAACAAGCACATCAGCTGTGTCCTTCAGAAAAAGTTTTTATCAGTTAAGACAAATAGCCAAAGTCAAATCTATTGTGTCAAGGAAAGATCTTGAAAAACTACTGCACACTTTTATCATCACTCATTTGGATTACTGTAATGCACTTTTTGTTTGGATCAGCCAAGGTTCTATCGCTTGTGTTCAACTTGTACAAAATGCTGCCGCCCTCCTTTTAACAAAAGCCCACAAGCGTGAGCACATTTCACCTATCATGGCTTCCCTTCACTGGCTCCCTGTGTGTTACAGAATCGATTTTAAAATTCTCCTTTATGTTTTTAAATGTCTTAACAGTCTTGCTCCACCCTACCTCTATGACTTACTTTACCCTTATGTTTCACCAAGATCCCTAAGATCAGCTGATCAGCTGCTCTTGGCGATCCCTAAAACAAGGCTGAAGCTCAGAGGGGTTCGGCCCTTTGCTGCTGCAGGCCCTAGGCTATGGAACAAGTTGCCATTGCATGTTAGGCAGGCCTCCTCACTTTGTCTTTTTAAATCTCATTTAAAAGCACATCTGTTTTCCTTGACTTTTAACTCGCCTTAATTTTATTAATATTTATTGTTTGCTGTGTTTGACATTTTTGTCATGAACCCCGCCCATGATCTGTGGCTGTAGGTCTTTGATTGTTGCTTATTATTTCCAGCTAGCAGATTATTTGAACCTGGCTGTCTGCCAGTCCTACGGCCACGCCTCGTCCTCTCGCTCTTCCTCCGTGCCAGACATTCACCGGCTGTGTGTCTTCACCACACACATTCACACACATGCACGCAAGCATAACCTTTCACATACACACACACACACACACACACACACACACATTCAGTCATTCATGCACCTGCTTAGCCACACTGCTGTGTCCGCTTGTCCTCATTAGCAATCTGTGTACTTATGTGAGGCAGTGTGATCAGTCAGTGTGGCGGCTTAGTCAACATTGGACTTCATGGCTCACTGGTTGTTGGCTTCCTTCCTTTTTGACTGTACGGTGTTGTCATTCCAGAGCTTTCCTGCTCCGACGCTCATGTAAGTCATCCTTAATTAATGCCCTTCCTCTCCGCTCCTGTTCTGCCTGGAGTGCGTATGGCATCTCTCCCTAGCCAACATAGTTTGAAGCCAGTTGTCTCATCATTACTACTCCGTTTGGACTGTTACATGGACATGTTGTGTTTTTCTCTTTCCTGTCAATAAACACGCTTACTTTACTGCACTTTGGGCTCGAACCAATTTATTTGTTTGCTGCACAGTTACGCAGTGGACATGACAATTTTGTTTTTACACTTGTGAGTTGCTTCTTTTTCTGCTGCATGTTATGTTTTTATTGTCTTCTACTTATCTCTTGTCTATATGGACTTTAGGTTATTTATTACTGTGCAGCACTTTGGTCAACTTTGTTGTTTTTAAATGTGCTTTATAAATAAATTTGGTATGGTATGGTGTGGATACACTATATACTGTAAGCTCATTTTTGACCTGGAACACTTCAAGCTCAGCTCATTAGTGACAAAAAAAACGTTATACTTTAAAACATTACATTTTTCCTCAATCTATATAAAAGCAATACAGAGGTATGAAAAAAACTTAATACTATGATGAAGTTTATAACCTCTAAACAGAGACGGGCTTACGGCAGTTTTACTTTCAAGGTGTCAGTTAACTTATTTATAATGTTATGCAAACATTCAAGAAGAATTATATGAATATTTTAGTCAACAGAAAAAATATTTTCTGCCCTTGTTGATGTAAAACGTCAAGAAAACTTTTTTTTTGAAGTGAAATGACATGTCCATTTTTGGCCAAGTGGTGGAACTGGGAGGTAAAGATACAGCAAAATCAATGTTATTTCATTTCACTTTACTATAACTGTATTGTTTACACATCCACTGAATAAATATTCATGTTCACAACTGATAAATAACAGACATTTTCATGAATTAACATGTTTATATCATGGGGGGACATGTCTGCAAACATGTCTCTGACATGTTTCAGGACCCAGGAGACAGACACTGACACGAGCAGATATGGACAATTATTCTTTATTGAATAGTGAGTGAGTGTAGTGCGTGTGTGAGTGCTAGTATCGCTGTCTGGTCACTGGAGCTGAGCAGTTCCGATGGCGACCTGGCAACCCTGGAACACACAAGCAGAAACAATTACAGCTGTTCAGCGATAACGGGTAATTGCTGATGGTGACGCTTACTTGAGTGTACCACAGGTTGAGTTCTGCTGGCTCCGAGTGTCCGTGCGACGTGGTGGTGATTGTGCCTGTAGCTGTGGTGGTGAGGAGGAACTCCGTGATGGAGGTGGTGTTGCCCCGTTGGCCGGGGAAGCCGGTCCGCCGCCAGGGAGGTCCACCTGTGCACAGGGGTAAAGGCTTTGGGTTGAATAGCAACAAGTTCTCTTACGTGACCGGTCTTGACGTGACGTTCTTGGCTTAACTTGAGGACGAGGTTCTGGCTCATACTCAGACGAAGAAGACAGACGACTCTGTGCCGGGCCATCAGTCACACTGGCTTTTAAAAGCCGCTGATTAGCACCTGCTGGTCTGTGCGCAGCTGGAGATGATGAAACAGATGACGGCCCAGCAGCCGTCATGACAGTCTCACTCTTTAACTTATGTTCTTCTACACTTGTCAGTATGGTTATTTTGTCCTCACCTTTAGTTTCGGTTCGTTCTGTGTATTATTATCACCCTTATTATGTCATCTTGTGTTTACTCTTTGCAACAGCGCTCTCTGTTATTCTGCCATCGTTATTAGTTCTTTAATTCCTCATGGCTGCACCTGATTGTGTCGCTCTCCCTCTCCTCCTCTCTTAATTAAGATTCAAGATTCAAAGATTTTATTTGTCAATACTACTAGACATACAGGACATACAAGAAAATTGAAATGGCATTTCTCTCTCTCTTCAGTGGTGTGCACAATATAAAAAAGAAAAAGAAATAAGGCTGAAAAAAACAACAACAGCAACAGCAGTCTACGTACAGTAATGCAACCCGTAGTGCAAATGGCGACAAAAGATAGACCGGCCATTTGTCATTAGTGTCTGTGTATATACAGTATGTTCCACTCAGTTTTCAGTTCGCTGTCACACCATAAAACACCTGTTGTGTTCCTCACCTGCACTTGTCCGGTTGTGTTTATTATGTGTTAGTGATTATCCAGCCAAAAGCTACATCTTCTGTTACTAAATCATCTCTGCATTTGGACCTGTCCTTGCTGCCTCCCCAGCAGCGGAACCTGACAGTACCATGTGACCATAAAAAGACCCAGCAAGATGACCCAACCCGAACAGGACTCAGCATCTACAGACTATGTGAGTTTTGGACCCGATGCAGATGAGGTGTGGGTTGCTCAAACCACTGAGGATCTTATTTCAGATGCCTGCACCTCCCATTCGCCGGAGGCATCCCTGACATTCTTGGACCCTGCAGCCGAATTAATAAAGGTATTCCCCAGCCTGTGGAGCTATCCCGAGCTGGGCAGGCTGTTAATTTCAGTTGCTAACCTCCATCATATGTACTGTGAGATGGTGAGGAGCGCACCTGGATTATCGAGGTGTGTGCCGACGAAGAAGCGTCCCTGGCCTCCAGCGTCCTCCTCTTCTCGCCATCCTCCGGTGTTCGCTCCAGCTCCAATTCCAGACCCGCCAGCCCCACAGCTGGTCCACGGGCTGAAGACAGGGGCTCCTTCTGCGCCAGAGTCTGTGCCAATGAGACAGCATCCCCTGGTTTTGGCATTACGGGACCAGGTGCCATCTGTGAGACGTTCTTTGGCTCTTTTACTCACGTCTCCATGCTCTGCTTCTGTTCCAACTCTCTCTATGGCACACACACCAGCTTCACCTGTCATTTAGCCTGCTGCTCAGCCTGAGAATAAGCATGCAGCTTCGCCTGAGGTTTCCACCACAGCAGTTTTGCCCGTCATCATCCCTGCAGTGCCAGCTCCACCATTTTCAACATTGGTGCCCTTGCCCGCAGCTGTTTCCTCATCGGGATCACCTCTGAAGCGGCAGAACAGGCCAGGCAAGTACCTTTTCCTTCTATTACACCTATGGGGGGGGGTCTTGCCTGCTATTAGGCGAGGGTTTACAGTGGCAGTCACCAATTACTGCCGAGCCTCTGCCGCCTGTCTCTGCTGCCATTTTTTCTGATAATGGTATGTCACCCACCTATGATTTTCCTTCTCCGTCTGAGGAGCACGCCCAGCTCCAGGTAGCCCAGAGGTGCACGCTCCAACAGTGACTGTTTTGCCTCACGTGTACACTCCAGCAGTGACTGTTTTGCCTCACTTGCACACCCTGCAGAGACTGCTTCGCCTCACGTGCACACTCCAGCAGCAACTGTTTTGCCTCACGTGCACGCTCCAGCAGCGACTGTTTTGCCTCACGTGCACGCTTCTTCAGAGACTGCCCCATCTCACGTGCATGCTCCTGCAGAGTCTGCTCCTTTTGAGGCCTTCATTCCAACATCGACAGCACTGGGATCCTCGCCAGCGGAAGAACAGGAGTTAAGGCAAGTCCTCTTCTTTGTTTTCTTAATATCTGTATTGTAGTGATCCAGGCTGCACACTGTTCTCCCCTGTCCCTAATTATTCATTCTCCACAGCTGAGCTCTGCACCTGCCGGTAATCAGCCCCACTCCTTAAATTGGACTCACACTCCACAGACTACAGGAGCTCGTCAGACTCGCTACCTGCTGCCTCGGGATCAGACTGTTATGAATGCCCCTTCCAGGGCATAAATGAGGCACCAATAGCCAGCAATGAGTTTGCTTATTTAGTAATGAAAAGGGAACAAAAGAATGTGCCACAATGGGCAGAATACAAACAACTATACACACGACCTCACAGGGAGATAACGTGAGACATAAGAGAGAAAATACAAACACTTACATATAAATTGCGAGGGCAAAACCTTATGCTGAAAAGGGACTGGAGTCAGGGTTTGGGACTCCAGCCTAGGTAGGGCGAGGTCGCAGTGAGGAATAAACCTCTCTAGCAATCTTAGAGAACCAAACTCATACAGCCAACAGGACAAGGTAATGAATTAAACACAAACAGCTGTGACAGGCCGCCAGCAGGCTTGACAGGCAGAAATCCTGCCGCGGCGCTGTCAAAATAAAAGTACAAATAATCCCCATAATAAATAAGGCTAAATAACAGACAGAAAATAGGGAAAATAACAAGTGACCCAAGCACGGAGCAGACCCGCGCTCGGGTTCACTACAGTGTCCCCCCCCTCTTTAAGGGATGGATTCCAGGCATCCCGCAGTAACATCAAGGGGGAAAAAAAGGACCCCCCCCCCAACCAGAAAAACTACCAAAACCAGCTTCGGGAGGGCGGAGGGGGAATCCAGGCCTGGAGGGAGAGACACTAACATGGAGACAAACTCAAAAATGCTTTACAGCAAAAACTCTCAGCGTATGTCAAAGAGGAAATTCACTAATGTACCTAAACACAAAAATATCATAACAGATATCAAAACTTTAAGGACAAATGAGAATATTCTTCTTACCTAGAAATGACAAAGAGAAAATTTAACCATGTACCTAACACAAAAAATAGGAAGACCCACAACTATAAGTACAAATGAAAATTTCTTCTTTTTTTTCAGAAATGTCAATGTGAAAATGTATCAAAGTACCTAGACACAAAAATATCATAGTAGATACCAACACTTCAAGTGCAAATGAAAACACTCTTAGACTAGGAAAACTTGAACACACATACTTACTGCTAATAAACAGTTGAGAATAACTAATTGTATTTACATGCTGGTAACACTGAACCAACAAGGGGCAAAGAATCAAGTACTACCAGTCAAACCAGAAAACTGTTCAGGTGGCCTACCAGAGTCCCAGTTCCACCGAACCGTCACAAGGAAAAGGTTGGGCGGTCTACCAGGCCTCCAGCACCACCAAGACAAACGAAAAAGTCCATCGGGTGGCCTCCCTGCATCACTAGGCCAGCAGACCACGGTATACTGCTCACCTCCCCCAGGAAGTGGAAGATGAGATCGGTAGCCACCGCAGACCCCTGGATGACGGATACCAGCAACAAATCCTGGCAGGGAACAAACCACGATGGAACCAAGGACTGTAGAGGACCCACAGCAGCCTTGAGCACCAGCGCAGCACCTTCGGTGGCCCCGGCTTGAGGCGTAGCGGCACCCTTGGTGGCCCCGGCTTGAGGCGTAGCGGCACCCTCGGTGGCCCCGGCTTGAGGTGTAGCTGCACCCTCAGTGGCCCTGGCTTGAGGCGTAGCAGCACCCTTGGTGGCCCCGGCTTGAGGTGTAGTGGCACCCTCAGTGGCCCTGGCTTGAGGCGTAGCGGCACCCTTGGTGGCCCCCGGACTGGGATGTAGCCCCGGTAGAGGCCCAGGCTTGGATGGCGTCTCCACAACGTCTTTGGCCAGCTGAGCTGGACCCACGAAGACCTCAGGCAGCCGACTGGAACCCATGGAGACCTCTAATTTGGCAGGAAGTTCCTTGGTGATCCTGAGAGAAGACTCAAAAACAAGAGGCACAGGAACAAGGTCAGGGTCACTGGCAGCAGTGGAACCCGGTGAGGCGAGCTCAGATGCTGCTGACAGCAGCACCCGGTTTGCCCCCCCAAGAGCCAGACAAGATCTTTCCAATACAGAAATAATGAAAACAAAGGAGAGCACTTGCTTGAGCTCAAGTTCCACCGCCTTCCAGGACTTCGTCAATCCGGATGGCAATCTCATTAGCCCGGCCTCCTGGAGGTCCGACTCCAACTCTGCTGACATGCCCAACAGCAGGCATGATGGTCTTGGCAGTCTCCGGACCCCCCGTCGCTGTAGCCCACGCAGATGGCTTGCTCGGCGTGGCGACAGGAGATCCATTACCAGCTGGGACTGAACTCTGCTCAAGGGAGACCCGGGGACATTTCATTGTCGGCTCAGACTCCAGATGGAAGGCAGCCCTCCTCCTCTGTCCATACCGTGGCTGTGGGACTGGGACCAGGTTCACCAGGGCTGCAGGCTCCTCTTCCGTCCAGCGGTTTAATCCTGGCACCGGCGGACACTCAAGGGGTATAAAAGGAGACACAGAGGAAGCAGGTAGTATGTTAGTGGCTGCAGCAGGTAGTGAGGACTCAGTGGACTGCATAACCTTAGCCTCACCCCCAGGAATCAGACAAGGTAATTCATCAGTTTGTGATAAAGAATGAGAAAACACTTGCCTGTTTTCCTGGGGTACGGTGGTGACTACTGCAGCAGGCTCAATTCTTCCCTCTCCCGTTGTAGCAGTGATGGTGGGCCCCTCATGAAGACAAGGAGGAGCCGCTCCTGAAGGATTGTTGATGGAGGCAGCCAGAGAAGAAGTTCTGCAGCAGCTGGAGGAAGCGCCGTAGGGGAGGGAGGAACAGCTGAGGCAGTCTGGGGAAGAGGAGCTGGCGAAACAGCTGACAAAGACGACCCAGAGGCTGAAGCTGCTGTCACATCTCTCTGCAATGGCGAAGAAAAAACAGCTGGCTGGGAGACAGAGGAATTTTTCTGGCGGCCCATAGCTGGATCCAAATGGGAACCTCACGGCGAATTCACCCGGTGGTTCTCTTCCTTCTGCTTCGGGACAACCGTGTCACAGGGAGGCGAAGGGTTCTGTGTCGGGCAGTGGAGTCTTCGGGCTGGGGATGAACCTATCATCAAATTGGGAAAACGTCACTGCTGGGCGGAGACGATGGCCAGCAGCTTGGCGAACTCAGGAAAATTGTTCATACCAGGATGTGCCTCCACAATCCTGACTGCTGCCACCTAACGTTCTTTAGAACTTTGTCCGGGTTACAGGAAGAGAGAGCTTCAGCCATGCGGTCCCTGACGAATTCAGCTGCCCACTGTTCATCTTTGCTGGGAGCCTCGGCTGCTCTCCTCCTACGGCGCGCTGGGAGACGGCTTTCTGGCAATGGAGACACCAGAGCTGGAGCCATAGCAGCAACCTGATAATGAACCGAGGCACGGGAGTGCTTTGCCGTCAGCCCCATCTTAGGCTTCCTGGAAGATTTCTTCTCCAACTCATGGTTCTTCTGCTGAAGCGCTGATAACTCAGATATTCTCTTCTTGTCCTCAGCAAGCTCAGCAAGGTGAGGATGACGCTTCACAGCCACCTCTGCGAGGTCCAGGTACCATAATGCATCTTTGGGTGTGGAATTTTGACGGGCTATGGCCAGGAGGTCATCTATTTCCATAAGAGCCTGGCAGAGCTCAAAACCCAGGCTCATAGGACACCACCTGCCAAAAGACGCCATAACTCCCAAAAAACGCTGGCACCCGAAAAAGGAAAAAATTAGAGCCAAAAAACAAACTCACTGTGGCTGGCACCTGCTTTCGCTGCGACCTACTGTTATGAATGCCCCTTTCAGGGCATAAATGAGGCACCAATAGTCAGCAGTGAGTTTGCTTATTTGTTAATGAAAAGGGAACAAAAGAACGTGCCACAATGGGCAGAATACAAACAACTATACACACAGCCTCGCAGGGAGATAACGTGAGACATAAGAGAGAAAATACAAACACTTACATATAAACAGCAAGGGGGAAACCTTACACTGAAAAGGGACTGGAGTCAGGGTTTGGGACTCCAGCCTAGGTAGGGCGAGGTCGCAGCAAGGAAAAAACCTTGCTAGTGATCTTAAATAGAGAATCAAACTCATACAGCCAGCAGGTGTGGAGACAAGGCAATGAATTAAACACAAACAGCTGTGACAGGTGAGAGCAGGCTTGACAGGTGGAAATCCTGCCGCAGCACTGTTAAAATAAAAGCACAAATAATCCCCATAATAAATAAGGCTAAATAACAGATAGAAAATGGGGAAAATAATAAGTGACCCGAACACGGAGCAGACTCCTAAGGAGTCTTTTGCCTGGATACCACCAGGAAGCTTGCTGGCAAAGGTACGTGGTCTTAATATTCAATTGTCTCACCCAATTAATATAATTAACCTTAACATTCACCTCACAAAAGGAATTCAAATCAGTCAAAACAGATCTCCAATTATATGTGCACTTTATCAATACAATCATGTTAACATTTACAAATTCTACACATATAATATAATTCTCAGTTACAGAAAACCATAGCAGTGGCGACACTCCGTCGTCACATTTCCCCCCCCCCTCCCAAGAGTGCAGTACTCTATGAGTCATGTACTCTGGAGAGGCTGTCTGCCACAAGGTTGGTTTTCCCTGCCATATACCGAACAGTAAAGTTATAAGGCTGAAGGGACAAATACCACCCTGTAAGATGACTATTCGTGTCCTTCATCCTATTCAGCCACTGTAGGGCCCAAAGATCTGTCTCCAACGTGAAAGGACACCCCAGTAAATAGTATTTCAGAGACCCTATTGCCCATTTCATGGCAAGACACTCTTTCTCTACTGTAGAATATCTCGTCTCCCAGTCCAACAACTTACGGCTCAAGAACAGTACCGGGTGTCTCTCTCCCTTCACCTCCTGGAGAAGTACTGCTCCGATGCCAACTCCTGAAGCATCTGTCTGTAGAATAAATGGACAGATGAAATCCGGACTGTAGAGAACCTTCTCACTAGAAATAGCACCCTTCAGATCTTCAAAGGCTCTACCACACTCCTCTGTCAATTTTACCCTATTCGGTGCTGAAGCCTTAGTGAGGTCAGTCAGGATTGCTGCTCTTTCAGCAAAATGGGGAATGAATTTACTATACCATCCTACCATTCCCACAAATGACCGTACCTTCTTCTTGGTAGTAGGCACTGGATAGGTCCAACTGGCATCCACTTTACCCACTCATGGTCTAATGACCCCCTGACCAACCACATGTCCCAGGTACTCCACCTGCTGCTGTTCAAACACACATTTGCGTGGATTGATAGTCAGTCCGGGCGGCGCAGTGGTGGAGTGGTTAGCACTGCGGCAGCACAGCAACTCACCTTTGGCCGGGGGATCCTGGGTTTGATCCCAGCCCCCGACCAACAGTGATCTGTGTGGAGTTTGCATGTTCTCCCTGTGTCTGCGTGGGTTTACTCCGGGATTTCTCTGGTTTCCTCCCACATGCCAAAAACATGCAAGTTAGGTTAATTGGCATCAAAACTGGGGATTCTAAATTGTCCTTAGGTATGACTGTGAGAGTGAATGATTGTCTGTCTCTCTGTGTTGGCCCTGCGATGGACTGGCGATCTGTCCAAGGTGTACCCTGCCTCTCGCCCAAAGATGCTGGGATAGGCTCCAGCACCCCCCCCCCCCCGCCCCCGCGACCCGAAAAAGGATTAAGCAGAAGAAGATGAATGAATGAATGAATGAATGAATGAATGAATGATAGTCATTCCTGCCTTCTTAATCAAATGAAGGACCTGCCTAAGATGTAACAAATGTTCCTTCCAGGTTTGACTGTAGATGACTATGTCATCCAAATAGGCAGCCGCAAAGTCTGATACCCCTCTTAATACCTGGTCCATGAGCAGCTGGAAAGTTGCAGGCGCCCCCTGGAGGCCAAATGGCTTAACCTTAAACTGAAAACTGCCATAAGGTGTTTTAAAGGCTGTAAGTTCTTTCGTTTCAGGTGCCAAGGCCACCTGCCAATACCCCTTGCTTAGGTCTAGCGTGGAAATAAACCTAGCCCTGCCCACTTTCTCTAATAACTCGTCAATACGGGGCATGGGGTACGACTCAAACTTAGAGACTGCATTAAGGTATCTGAAGTCGATGCAGAACCTCAAAGAGCCATCCTTTTTGGGAACCAGCACAATCGGGCTACACCACTCACTGACTGACTCCTCAATCACTCCCAGCTGCAACAACAGGTCAGTTTCTTGCTTCAGTTTCTGGACCAGCCGCTCAGGGATCCTATAAGACTCTCTACCCGGAACAGCCTCTTCCTTTAAATGAACCTTATGGTGAACAAATGTGGTGAAACCAGGTCTCTCCTGAAACAGTTCTGAATCTAATAGTGCCTCTAACTCTCCGCTGATCAACCTGCAAATGAGACACCTGAAATGAACAAGGCTGTGTCACATTTGTGGGAAAGGACTGTTCTCTCTCCTCATCCACTTCTGTTGCACAAATGAGGAGCTGATGATGCGTCTGCTGAAGAACAGGCTGCTGCTGCTGATGACCAGGCTGCTGAAACTCCTTTAACAAGTTAACATGGAAGCACTGATGTTTTGTCGTCACACCAGAGGTCAGCGCTCCCCAGTTGTCTCACCCTGAGGTCAACACACCCCAACCATCTCATTCTGAGGTCAGCTCTCCCCAGTCGTCCCACCCTGAGGTCAACACACCCCAACCATCTCATCCAGAGGTAAGCGCGTCCCAGCCGTCTCATCCTGAGGTCAGCGTGCCTCAGTCATGCATTTTTGAGCAAGATACTTTAATGTTATTACCCTCTGAGCTCAAGGCTTCCATGTTAGATCCTGGGTTTGGAGCCTCTATGTTATTTTTCTTTTGAGCAAGAAGATCCTGTGTTTTTCCCAGAGTTGAGGGCTCATGGGTTGTTTTCTGTGCAAAAGGTTTGTGTGTTATTTTCTGAGTATGAGGCTTATGTGTTTTCTCCTGTCTTGTGGCCCATGGTCTTTGGTAGGCAACCTGATGCCCTGTGTTCACCCTTCCTGTGACCATTGGACTTTGGAAGGCCACCAGACCCATCATGTGCTCCAGTTTGGGGACCCATGGCCTTAGGTAGGCCCCCTAACCCGCTTTGCCCTCCGGTCGGGTGGCTCCTGGGACTCTGGAAGACCACCTGACCTGTTTTGGACTTTGCTGTGGGGGGGTGTCAGTTTGTTTCGGCCCACTTGGATTTATACCCCACCACACACCCTGTGAGGGGTTTTGGCTTTCCTTTTTTTTTTTTTTTTTTTTTTTTTTTTTCTTGTGGGTGTTACCCTAGGGTTGTCTGGAATCCATCCTTGGTGGGGGGGCACTATCATGGGGGGACATTTTTGCAAACATGTCCCACTCTTTAAGTTATGTTCTCCAGTTGTCAGTATGGTTATTTTGCCCTAATCTTTAGTTTCGATTCGTTCTGTGTATCATTATCACCCTTATTATGCCACCTTGTGTTTACTATTTGAAACAGCACTCTCTGTTATTCTGCCATCATTATTGGTTCTTTAATTCATCACAGCTGCACCTGATAGTGTCTCTCTCCCTCTCCTCTTCTCTTAATTAATCCCAGCCATTTGTCATTAGTGTCTGTGTATATATGTTCCACTCAGTTTTCAGTTCGCTGTTGCATCGTAAGACACCTGTTGTGTTCCTCACTCGCACTTGTTCGGCTGTGTTTATTATGTGTCAGTGATTATCCAGCCAAGGGCTGCGTCTTCAGTGATTAAATTCTGCTGAACATCATCTCTGCATTTGGGCCCGTCCTTGCTGCCTCCCCGGCAGTGGAACCTGACAGTTTATTTTGATATTTTCAGGTGAAGACGTATCAGAATGGCCAGATTGCACAAATCAGTCAGCTTCTTCAAATGATCTGTTCTTGTTAGGCAAATCCATGATTTCTTTTAACCACTCCACTGCCTTCTCTCTCTATTCACCCGTTATAGTGATATAACATACAGTATCTATATACCCAATTTCACACATATGAGTAGGCTATGTGATGAATAAATGCCTTGCGGTGATACTGCATAGCAGATATAAGTAATATGGCATGTGGAATCTTTCAAATATATTGTATTCTCCATAGCCCCATTGTATATCTAAGAAATCAGCAGTCAATTAAAGTTAAATATGGTTAATATTAATATTGTGTGTTTTTTTTAGTCTTTATTTGCACTACGGGTAGCATTATTGTACATAGACTGCTGCTGCTGTTTTTAATCCTTATTCCTTCTTTTCTTATAGATTACGTACATTACTAAGAGAGAGAGAAATGGCATTGTCATCCTCCTGTATGTTCTGTATATATAGAAGTATTGACAAATAAAAATCTTTGAATCTTATGTGCAGCAGCTGTTATGACCCATTGTAATAGAAATATTACAATTCATCATAAGACCCACAGCCCTCAAAACCGTAATGTATTCTCCGTAGCCCCTAAAATATACTTGTTCCAATAATGATTACTACACAGGTACCTTGAGTGACCTGTTCACCACCTATTACCCAAATTTATAGTTTAACTGTGGAATAAAGTCAATATGATGCTTTAAAGGGTTGTTTTTGTTACTCCTGTTCACATTCAAAGCATGCTGTGATGTTGGTGTATTCTCCGTTGCCCTGTGTTTATAATGGGGTACCTACATTTACTGTAATGCTGTAACCTGAATACTACTCAAGGATATTTCACAAAATGTTCACATCAAATTGTTAAAACATTATAGGTTTCAAAGCAAACTTGACTTTGTTTCTATCTCTGATTTTTTTTTTTTTTTACCCTTTTAGGACGCAAACTGATGCCTTGAAAGAAAAACTGCCGTTAGCGAGTCAGCAGATGTGGCTTCATATTTACGAGACAGATGTGAGTCTCTCATGAAACAATGCAAATAAGCACATCAGAGCACATCAGCCCAACTGTTTTATTCTTTTTAAAGTTAGAAAATCAACTCAAGCAGCCATGAATTCAGCTGTTTCAGTTAATTACACTGATAACACTTATTGATTCTTACTATCCCACAGAGCCTGCAGGCTCCAGTGTTGTCAATGTTGGAGGGTATTTAAGCCACATTTTGTTGTAACAGGAGACAGGGAAATCCTCACACTCATTAACCCTTTTAGATGAGCAACATTGAGCAGCAGGCAAAATATTTCTATTTTTCCATCAATATTTCATCACCGGATCAGGACAAACAAAGCCAGGGGGGTTTTTGGTTGTAATGGTCCCATCTGTCTATGGATCTTCAGGACAGCATGTATGGGTGTCCTTTGACACCAGAAAATAGGCCTGGACATCAAGGTAACCCCCCCCCCCCCCACACACACACACACAGAGGAACCATGGGTATTAGCTAGCCTGGAAGGCTTTATTTTGATGGTTCCTCACAGATGGTCTCTTGATGTTGCAGCAGGGGATCAAGTTTCAGGCACATGAATGAAGCCCACATCTGAGCTATTAGAGCACTTCAGCTCTGTCAGGGGGCATAAGTGGCATTTATTTACAGCCAGTCCCTGATCCAGAGAATTATTTAACAAATGAAGACAACAGGTGCTGGAAACTTCTACTTCCACCAGAGTATCTGACCTTTTAAAGTACTGATGGTTTGCTTAGCATCCCTTTATGTATAGAAAATATAGGACAGTATTCTCCTTTTAAACTATATACCTATTCCAGAGTCCTGCCAATGAATATAAAAAGGATATGGATAAATAATATATAAAGGATAGGCACGGTATGCAGGTCTGTAAATTGCTCATTGTTTCTTAGCAGTAAGAGAGTGACCTCATCATCTTTAGCAGGCCCATTAGCTTTTGAGTCAGACCACAAGGGACCAGTCCATTAACCCCTTACCTGCTAAGTAAAGTAGCATTAAGTGAAATCTTGCAATTAACAGCTTATTGAGATATAAATGAGAGTGTGTAATATTTTATACAGTATGATGTGATGTTGGAAGCAATGTAACAGATCATGGGGCAGATTTACTAGCGTGCTGCACCATCGCAAAACCCTGTTTTGGTGTTAAAAACTACTGTCGAGATTTACTAAAGGGCACAGTGTTATGTCTGTATATGGAACCAAGGACAAGGCCAGATGTCAAGCTGAACACATGTTTATTAAAGAGGCACTATATCACACAGGTGCAGCCATCGGGCAGAAGAGGTGGCAAAGAGACCACCCCTCCTGCCCACTGCCCTCTTATAGCCACCCGTACCTCACAAATAAAAGTCTAAACTATATACAACATTCTCCCCTCCCCTTCACAAAAGTCCAAAACACACATACACAATTCAGACCCACCCCAATTTAGGACCCGAATCACCTAACACATTCACACCAAAACAACTAAAACTAGGGAGTACTGGTACACTGCCGTCCTTCCCCCACTAAATAAGAAACAGTCTATAAACTAAAATATTGCCGTGTTTCCTAAACTAAATAAAACGTACAAAATAAAACCCCAGAACTACATACACATAAACAACAAGTTATACTTAACACATGCATACAAATGAACCTATGATACACACGGCTAAAGGATAAATAAGCCAGCGGGCGCCCCTGGACCATCCTTTCATCAGTCTGCCCCTGGAAGAGGACGGCTTCCCGGGCCGCAGCAAGTTGCCTCAGCGCCGGTGAGCCTCCTCTTCTTCACCATCGGTGTTTCACTTGTCCAGGCCCACCACTCACAGTTTCCTCCACTTGCCGTTTGGCCCTTAATTGCCATGGTTTCACCACCCCCCGAGCCCAAATCCAGTCCGTGGCTCCCAGAGGAGTTTTGTTCGGCTTGCCATGTTTCTGCTTGGCACGTCGTTCTACTGTACCAGCCAGTTCTGCCCTGACTTCTTTTAACTCTGCTGCCACCATCACCATTGTGACCCCTTGTTCACCGATACCTTCCAGCCGAAATCCGGGAACAGATGGAGCCAGTCACTTGGCGCCACCCGCCGTCACAGGCATCCCTCCGTGCCGCCCAGTTACCTCATCCCGGGCTACTTGGGCTCTGGCACTGGAACCCTCCTGTGATGGCCCTGGGTGATATTGGTCTTGTTCACTCTCCAGGGTGCCAGACAGTTCCTCATCCTACACTGCACCGTCTACCATGCCCAGGATCGAACGGTCCCACATCTTGGCTGATTCGCGCCGAGCCGTCAGTTCCAATGTTCCCACTGTGGCCAGCCGTCCTCCTCCACAACCACAAAGCGGTGCCGGGTCCTTCTCAATTCTGACGTGAGGGGAAAAACATCTCACGGTCGTCCAATCTGGCAAGGAGGCCACTGCTCCCGCGGCAATCCACAACACTTCCATTCCTGTCCAACTCCATCATACAGTACGCGTGACCGTTGGTGCTTGGAGACACAGCATGAACAACTGTGAGGGCGCGAGAGTCCTCTTTGCGCTGTGAACCTCCTCGCTCGGATCTGTGGCATGCCCTGGTGACATGAAGCAAGTAGCCACACACGCCGCAGCGCTCCGCTCTTGCTGAACAACTGAGCTCTTGAAATGGTGCTTTGTGGACCCACAGCCCTCACCTTTGGGCTTTGATGGGGCAGACCTCACATTTACAGTGCTGGCGTCGTCCACGCTTCCCACGTTGACCAGGTCAACTGCATATGTGATTGACGTGATCTCAGATGTTGGTGTGGCAAACTTTCACTTAGTTCCTGTGACAGTTTGTCCGCAGCTTCCAGCAGTTGAGCTAACTCGATGGCAGTGGGCAGCACCAGTTCGCCCGAAAACATAAGTAGCTCTGACCAGATTGTAGCGCCGTTGATATATTCTGCCAACTGGTCGCAAATCATCAGTTTCTCCAATAGTCCAAGCTGGCACCCCCAGACCAACAGCTCCCAGTCTGTCACGAACCGTCGAATAGACTCGCCCACCCATTGGCGACGCTGTCGAAACTGAATCTTGCCAATCATGCCGTTTTCCAGGGTGCAAAAATAGCATGCCATTAGCTCAATCCCTTCGTCAAAACTATCACAGTCACCCAGTGTGCTTAGAATACACTGCTTCTTCACTGCAAAATTGCACACCAACAACTCAAGTGCCTTCCAAAGGTCCAGCGCCACAATATACTGTTATGACTCGCCGCACACCTGCTCCTCGTCAGCGGCGAGGTATTTAATCTACTCTGCCCTGGGCTTCGGCCTGAAGCCGTCTCTCTACTTCGGCCCCTTTGCTACTACGGATCTCAAACCGACTAGCGAAGATATCCTGGGTAAGCTCCCCTTACCTCTCTCCTCTAGCTTTCCCCTGTGCACAGGTGGACATTCCCGGCGGCGGATTTCATCACCTCGCCGTTGGCTCTACGCTGCTGCCACAGGTACCGCAGGTCGCTGTCTCCCGGGCTCCGCCCTTGTCGACGCCAGCCACCTGTCACAACCAAGTAAGCCAGCTACCATCATTATTCCCTGTATTGGTGTGGTGCCTGTTACCCTTCTCCCTCTGCTCTCTCCCACAGGGTTGTCCGGCTGTACGGCCTCCTGCCCCCGTGCCTGACGCAGACGCCACCACCAATACATTCTTATTCCACAGACATGCAGCCATACACTTCCCTGTTGCTAATAAAGCTGTTAAATCTATCCTGAGCCTGCGTGTGTGTCTCCTGGGCCGTGCATTATGTCAGTACGGCTTTAGCAGAGCGGCTCGGCAGACAGCGGGCTCGCACGCCGTCTTTCCACCCTCGAGGCTCGGGTGGATTTAATAGTTCATCAGCAACAACAACAACAACAACAACAACAATTTAATAGTTCATCAGCAACCAAAAACATGTAGGTTTAGGGCGCTCGCGCACGCAGCAACCAGCAGCCGGTGGCTTGTCACCAGACTGCAAACCAAGTCTACCTACGGGTACAAATAAGTAACAAAAAAAACAAACAGGTGATATTAAATCAATTAATGATCATTACTAACCGATTAGACCGCTTGGACCCCCAGCAGCCGTTCCCCTCGGCTCGTCCAGGTGGCGCAGCTACTGCAGTTCCGGTGGCAGTCCAGCCCGCTCCGGGTGTGCCAACACGGCTCACACCAATCCCCACTCCTGCTCGCTTTAGCGGTAAGCTGGGTGGAGCTCGGGGTTTTATTATGCAGTGTGAGTCCGTGTTTCTTCGCGTTCCCGGAGATTTTCCCTCAGACCATAGCAGAATTGGCTATATAGGTAATCTCCTTGAGGATCGTGCGCTTACCTGGGCTTACGCCATTATGGTGAAGCCCAGCTACGCCACCCTCACCTATGGCCAGTTCGTGTGACAATTTCTGGAAGTGTTCGATCATTCGCGTTTGGACAGTGTCCAGGTCGACCGCCTTCTCGGACTCCAACAGGGGAGCCGATCGGCGGCCGACTACGCGATCGACTTCCGGGTTACCGCGGAGGAAGTTGGCTGGGAAGAGCGAGCGCTCTGCGGCATCTTCCTCCGCAGCCTAAATTCTGGTCTGAGGGATGAGCTGGCTGGACGGGATACCCCGGAGACGCTGGCGGAGTTGATTTCTCTCACCATCAGTTTGGATAACAGGCTGCGCGAGCGCGCCTCCGAGCGGAAGCAGTCTTCTCGCTCGCGGGGTGCCTTTGCACGTCTGCCCCAAGCTCGCCACCTGGCGTTGCCGCCGCCGGAGGTCTCCGAGGAGTCGGAACCAATGGTGACGGGCCGGACAAAGCTCCCCCTGGCGGAGAAACAGCGCCGTCGTGACCTGGGCCTCTGCATGTATTGCGGAGGTAGCCAGCACACGGTGGAGAATTGTCCGGAGAAGCCAAACGAGGTGGTCCGCGAGTCACTGTAGGGGGCCTCGCGGACGCTAATCGGTTAAGTCCCCTCACACATTTGACGCTGCCCATCCGCTTCTGTCACAACCTCACTGGGCATCTCACACATGCACTGGTGGATTCAGGCGCGGAGGGTAGCTTTATTTCACAAAGCCTGGCAACCCGACTGGGCATCCACTGTCACCCCCTCGATACTCCTCTCGCCCTGGTTAATCTCTCCCGAGTTTCCCTGGGAAAGGTAACTCACCAAACATCCCCTGTCCCGGTGATCATCTCTGGAAACCATCGGGAGGATATCTCCTTTTACGTCCTGCCCACCTCAGTAACACCTGTCATCCTCGGTTATCCCTGGCTCCGCCTCCACAACCCCGCCTTGGACTGGAAGACTGGGAAGGTTTCAGCGTGGAGCACTTTCTGTATGGATACCTGCCTCCAATCCGTGGCCTGCGCCTCGTCCTCGCCTCCCACAGCTCAGGACACCGCGCCCCCGGATCTCACCCTAGTGCCCTCAGAGTTCCACGACCTGGGTGCCGTTTTCAGTAAGTCCAAGGCGATGTCTCTACCTCCTCACTGGCCCTACGACTGCGCCATTAACATCCGCCAGGGGGCGCCCTTACCCTCAGGACGCCTCTACAGTCTGTCAGCACCGGAGAAGGAGGCAATGAACAGCTACCTGAAGGAGTCGCTCAGTGCTGGGATCATCCGACCGTCCTCCTCTCCAGTAGGTGCAGGGTTCTTCTTCATTGGAAAGAAGGACGGATCTCTTTGTCCTTGTATCGACTATCGGGCTCTCAACGATATCACGGAGAAGGACCGGTACACCCTGCCCCTTATGGACACTGCCTTCCACTCCCTCCAGGGGGCGACCTGGTTTACTAAGCTGGATCTCCGCAGCGCTTACCACCTCGTCCGGATCCGGGAGGAAGATGAGTGGAAAACCGCCTTCCGAACCCCAAATGGGCATTTTGAATATCTCGTGATGCTGTTTGGGTTGACCAACGCTCCAGCCGTCTTTCAGCGCCTCATCAATGACGTCCTCCGGGACTTCATCGCCCTGTTCGTATTGGTCTACCTGGACGACATTCTCATCTTCTCCAGGTCCAGGGATCAACACCGGGTCCACGTGAGGCGGGTCCTGCAGAGACTGCTGGAGAACCGTCTATACGTCAAGGCGGAAAAATGTGAATTCTACGCCAAAACAACTTCCTTCCTGGGGTTCATCATCTCCCATGACCAGGTGCTTCCGGACCCAGCGAAGATCAAAGCAGTGGTGGATTGGCCCACACCAACTTCTCGAAAGCAAGTTCAGCAATTCATCGGGTTCGCCAATTTCTACCGCCGCTTTGTCCCGAACTTTGGAGCCATCGTCGGGCCCCTGACCCACCTCACCTCTCCTAAGACCCCGTTCCGGTGGACTGGAGAGGCTGCTTCGGCCTTCCAGGCGCTGAAGACGGAGTTCTCCTCCTCCCGGGTCCTCAGCCAGGTCGATCCCGCGCTGCAGTGCATTGTGGAGGTGGACGCTTCGGACACGGGGGTGGGGGCGGTGTTGTCCCAGCGGTCCCCAGCCAATGGAGTCAAGCGACCCTGCACCTTCTTCTCTCGGCGCCTGTCCCCGGCGGAACGAAATTACGACGTGGGGGACAAAGAGCTTCTTGCCATCAAGCTTGCCCTGCAGGAATGGCGTCACTGGCTGGAGGGAGCAGCCTTGCCTTTTGTGGTCCTTACTGACCACAAGAACCTGGAGTACCTGAGATCTGCCAAGCGTCTGAACGCCCGCCAGGCGCGTTGGTCCCTGTTCTTTGCAAGGTTTAAGTTCAGCACCACATATAGGCCTGGCTCCAAGAACGGCCTGCCTGACGCCCTCTCCAGGCAATTTGCCCCGGAGGCCGCAGAAGACGTTGCTCACACCATCTTGCCCAGGTCGTGCGTCATGGGGGCTGTTACATGGGACATAGAAGACAAGATCCGGAGGGCGCAGGAGTCGGAACCGGGCCCTGGCGGCGGACCGGAGGGGAGGCTCTTCGTGCCATCTGCCGTCCGGGGGGACGTGATACACTGGCTCCATACCTCCAAGCTCACCTGCCATCCTGGAGCTTCGCGGATGATTGACCTTCTCCAGCGATCCTTTTGGTGGCCAGGCCTGCGGAAGGATGCCGTCTGTTACGCCCGGGCCTGCCCCGTCTGTGCTGCCAATAAGTCAGGTAACGCTCCCACTGCGGGTCTGCTCCAGCCCCTGCCCATCCCTGGCAGGCCCTGGTCGCACATTGCTCTGGACTTCGTCACCGGGCTCCCTGTCTCCAACAACTTTGACACAGTTCTGACCATTGTAGACCGTTTTTCCAAGGCCGCCCACTTCGTGCCCCTACGTGGACTTCCCTCAGCCTTGGAGACGGCGGACCTCCTCATCCAGCACGTGGTCAGATTGCATGGAATCCCGGTCGACGTGGTCTCCGACCGCAGCCCCCAGTTTTCTTCGGACGTCTGGAGGTCATTTTGCAACGCCCTGGGAGCTAAGGTAAGCCTCTCCTCCGGCCATCACCCCCAGTCTAACGGGCAGTGTGAGCGGACTAACCAGGAGGTGGAGGCTACGCTCCGCTGCGTTACGTCATCCAAACCCACGTCCTGGAGTTCTCACCTCGCCTGGGTGGAGTATGCCCACAACACCTCTCGCTCTACGGCCATCGGGATGTCGCCCTTTAAAGCATCCTTGGGCTATGATCCACCCCTGTTCCCCGCGCAGGAGGGCGAGTTGGCTGTTCCCTCTGTCCAGGCACATCTGAGGCGGTGCCGTTCCCTTTGGTCCACGGCGCGTAATGCGCTTTTACGCACAGCGGAGTGCAATAAGTCTACGGCGGACCGACATAGGAGACCTGCACCTGCCTACCAGGTGGGACAGCAAGTTTGGGTATCCACACAGGACGTAAACCTAAAGGGTGAGAGGAGAAAGCTGGCCCAACGGTTCATCGGCCCTTATCCCATAACCAGAATCATCAACCCGGTGGCTGTGCGTGTGGCTATTCCCTCCTCCCTCCGCATCCATCCCACCTTCCACGTCTCCAAGATCAAACCGGTGGTCTCTGACCCCCTCTGCCCTCCACCTGCGGTGCACCCCGCTCCCCGGATGATTGGTGGCCATCCGGCCTGGACCGTCGCTGACATCTTGGACGCCCGACGCCGGGGTCGCGGATTGCAGTACCTGGTGGATTGGGAGGGCTATGGACCCAAGTGGAGACAGTGGGTGCCTTCCTCGCTGGTGTTGGACCGGTCACTCATTTCTGAGTTTCATCGAGCGCACCCGGAAAAACCATCGCCAGGAGGCGCTGCTAGAGGGGGGAGTACTGTTATGACTCGCTGCTCATCAGCGGCGCCAGCCGCGCGCACACCTGCTCCTCGTCAGCGGCGAGGTATTTAATCCACTCTGCCCTGGGCTTCGGCCTGAAGCCGTCTCTCTACTTCGGCCCCTTTGCTACTACGGATCTCAAACCGACTAGCGAAGATATCCTGGGTAAGCTCCCCTTACCTCTCTCCTCTAGCTTTCCCCTGTGCACAGGTGGACATTCCCGGCGGTGGATTTCATCACCTCGCCGTTGGCTCTACGCTGCTGCCACAGGTACCGCAGGTTGCTGTCTCCCGGGCTCCGCCCTTGTCGATGCCAGCCACCTGTCACAACCAAGTAAGCCAGCTACCATCATTATTCCCTGTATTGGTGTGGTGCCCGTTACCCTTCTCCCTCTGCTCTCTCCCACAGGGTTGTCCGGCTTTACGGCCTCCTGCCCCCGTGCCTGACGCAGACGCCACCACCAATACATTCTTATTCCACAGACACGCAGCCATACACTTCCCTGTTGCTAATAAAGCTGTTAAATCTATCCTGAGCCTGCGTGTGTGTCTCCTGGGCCGTGCATTATGTCATGTACATCTGGAAAACAGCACGCCACCTCGGCCATGGGACCAGTTGGGGCTCCAAAACCGGCCAAATTTCAAACCCGCACGCTTCCATATCTTGTAATCCACTTTTATCCTTGTTGCCAAATGTTATGTCTGTATATGGAGCCAAGGATGAGACCAGGTGTTGAGCTGAACACATGTTTATTAAAGAGGTACTATATCACACAGGTGCAGCCGTCGGGCAGAAGAGGTGGCCAAGAGACTGCCCCTCCTGCCCACTGCCCTCTTATAGCCACGGGTGGTGGCGGAACCGGAAGGTGGAGCCGCCATCCATACTTCACAAATAAAAGTCTAAACTATATACTATAACTATATACAACACACATGGCAAAATTAGCAGTGGAAAGGCGTGGACTATGTTAATTTTGCACCTGGTCTCATTGCATATGTATTTGTGGGAGTTGTCATGTCAAAGCACAAATTTGAGGAAGGGGAGTATTTAAATGATTAGATTAGATTATTTGTTTATTTGACAGGGACAGTGCAATAAACATAGACAATTAATCAAATGACAATCAATCTGATGTGTTGCACAAAGAGTGTATAGCTATTAGCTAATTTGCAACTCTTGTCCCTGGATGGGCTTTAGAAAGGAGAAACAAGTAAAAAGAAAAAAGGAAAGGAAAAGAAAAAATGAAAACAGAATAAACAATAACCACATACATCAATGCAAAAATGATTATAAATACATTATAAATACACAAATGACAAATGACTGGCGCAAGGTGATTTACTAAGGTTTGCAGTTGTCAGTCTCCTGCTAAATGTGCCAGGATTTAATGCCCAAAATAAGCTTGTCTTAATTCATCTGCGCCTTACATGATAGTGATCGTTGGTGCCAGGAGGAGACACTGGCGAGAACCGAGGTTGCGTGGCCAAAGAGACAGAAGCTTCTCTCTGCGAGTGACTTTATTTGGCATGACAGAAGAACAGATTATACAAATATCAACGGTCTCACAGAAATCGGTGTTATGCTGAACTGGACATCAGCCGGCAGGTTTTTTTTAAAATTTCATTTGTTTATACTGTATATTGGGGGGTTTGGGGTGTCAGGGAGAGGTAGTACCTTTGGCAAGGGGGGCACGCCATGTCCTTTCCAGGGCAGCTCGCCTGCCACTGGTCCTCACCTGACACTCAACTTTCACCTGTGGCTCCTCGAAGCTGTCGCATGCAACAGTGGCCACCCCCCAGACAATGGCTTTGGCGAGCTGGCTGAACCAGGTGAAGGTAGCTGACAGGTCTGAAATCCTCAGTGAGTTAGACTTGGGCCTTGTCAGCCCTATTGCACGCGAAGACTGACTCCTGGCAGAATGAGCGGAAGAGATCACCTGAGATCCAACGGTTGTGAAGGCGGTGGCAGCAAGTGTTGTGGAGCGCCTAGAGCTGGACATGGCACCGATAGAAGTCCTGGTCATCCACTGCAGCCTGGCAGCCTCCCGTCGTAACGGTTCCCTGTGCCACTGGATCAAGGCTCCCCAGGCCAAGAGAGTGGGATTGCCCCTGTGTAACGGTCTTCTCACTATAAAGCCTTCACGCACAGGTCCCTTTTGCAACTCTTTACCGATCTGTCAACCCACACCCCTCAAGTCCTGTGGCGATGGGCACGTGGCGAAGCAACAGGTGGAGATGACCACTGGTAGTTGTAGTCACAAACCTGCACGCAGGCGGTCCATGGGCAAGTGGTCGCTCTGCTCCTGAATCCAAGGGCAACAGGACAGTTCGGCAGCACCTGTGGGCGACTGGGCAGCCTCTTTAGGACAGCACTGCCCACCCTCACACGAGGGAGGGGGCTAGAAAAGGTGCCCCAGACAAATGCTTGCCCTTTTTGCGTCTGGTCAGCTTACCAGACGCAAAAGACCAGCTTACCTGACCAGTCAGTTCGACCACTGACAGACTCATCCTCACAGTGGTCGAACAATACAAAAGAAGGAAAAATTCAAGAGGTTCATTTTGGGAGCCTGGAATGTCTGAACACTTCTGGATAGAGCCGGTACATTGAGACCGGAGAGAAGAACGGCGCTCATTGCAAAAGAGCTCCAGCGATACCGGATAGACATTGCCGCACTCAGCGAAACCCACCTTGCTGATGAAGGGTCCCTGAGAGAAGAGGGAAGTGGGTACACCTTCTTCTGGAAAGGAAAGCCACAAGCTGAGGACAGGATACATGGTGTTGGATTTGCCATTAGAACAGCACTGCTGAAGAACATACCAGCCCTGCCAATTGGAATCAGCGAGCGTCTCATGAAATTGCGCATTCCTCTCAGCAAGTCCAGACACCTCACAGTCATCAGTGCATACGCTCCTACGCTCACCTGCCCGGACGAAGACAAAGAGCAGTTCTATGAACACTTTGACCAGGTCATCAGGTCAACCTCACAGAGTGACAAACTTGTTGTGCTCGGCGATTTCAACGCAAGAATAGGAAAGGACCCCAGCAACTGGGAAGGCGTTCTGGGCAGACACGGAGTAGGCGAGATCAATGACAACGGCCTGCTCCTCCTCAGCAAGTGTGCCGAACCCAGCCTTTGCATCACTAACACCTTGTTCAGGATGGCAGACAAGTACAAGACCACCTGGATGCACCCGAGGTGAAAACACTGGCACATGATCGATTTTGTCATTGTACGGCAACGTGACATCAGGGACGTCTGAGTGACCCGTGCCATGAGAGGTGCTGAATGCTGGACTGATCACAGGCTGGTCAGGGCTGTAATGACACTGCACATCACTCCGCCTTACAGAAATCGACCCAAGACTGTCAGGGCCTCCTACAATGTCACCAGACTGAAGAATCCAATCTGTCTGACAGAGTTCCAAGAAGCACTTGACGTAAAACTCCAAGATGGTCTGACCTCCAACAGCAGCTCCGAGAAATGGTCCTCCTTCAAAGATACCATCGCTGAGACTGCAAAGGAAGTGCTCGGAGCTAAAACTAGAACCCATGAAGACTGGTTCGACGAAAACGATGACAAGATCAGAGAAGCCCTCCATACTAAGAACAAGGCTTACATTGAGTGGCAGAATGACCTGTCCTCTGTCTCCAAGCGTGAAAGATTCAAAACTCTGCAGGCAAAAGTCCAGTCCGACCTTCGACTGATGCAGGACCAGTGGTTGCAGGATAAAGCGGCCGAAGTCCAGCACTACGCGGATACCCACAATTCCAAGAAATTCTTCAGTGCTCTGAAGACAGTCTTTGGCCCCTCCGCATCAGGCTGCTCCCCGTTGCTGTCCTCGGACAGTTCGACCCTGATTAAAGACCAAGAGGGCTTGATCAAGCGCTGGCAAGAGCACTTCAGTAATCTGCTTAAACGACCCTCATCAGTTGACACAGACGCACTGAACCAGATCCCCCAGCAGTTAATGCAAGAATTGCTCGCAGAACCCCCGTCCATAGACAAAATTAAGAAGGCGATCCTTCAGACGAACTCGGGCAGAGCGTCGGGAAAGGATGGCATTCCTGCTGAGATCTACAAGGCGGCAGGCCCCAACACCCTCAAAGCCTTTCATGATGTCCTGCTGAGTATCTGGGAAGAGGAGGAGATGCCTGATGACTTCCATGATGCCCTGATTGTCTCCATCTACAAGAACAAGGGAAGCAAATCCGACTGTGGCAACTACAGGGGCATCTCCCTCCTCTCTATCGCAGGGAAGATCTTTGCCAGAGTCATACTCAATAGACTTATCACAGTATCAGAGCAGAATCTCCCAGAGGCACAGTGCGGCTTCAGGCCTGGCAGAAGTACTGTTGATATGATTTTTTCCATGAGACAACTCCAAGAGAAGTGCATTGAACAAAACATGCCCCTATTCTCTGTCATAGATCTGACCAAGGCTTTTGACACGGTCAATAGAGAGGCCCTCTGGACAGTCCTAGAGCGTATCAGATGCCCCCCAAAGTTTATATCGATGATCAGGCTTTTCCACGACGGTATGACTGGTCAGGTCATCTTCAGCGGGAATGTGTCGGAAGCCTTTGCAATCAGCAACGGTGTGAAGCAGGGCTGTGTTCTAGCTCCAGTCCTATTTAACGTGTTCTTCACCTGCATGCTGTCCCATGCCGTCCGAGACCTGGTGAAGGGGGTCTACATTCGCTACCGTTTGGATGGCTCCCTCTTCGACCTGCGTCGTCTCACTGCCAAGACAAAGAGCCTGCAAACCCTCCTCCAAGAAGTCCTCTTTGCTGATGACTGCGCCCTTGTGGCCCACGCAGAATCCGACCTGCAGATGATGTTAGACCACTTCTCTGAGGGTTCATAGCTCTTCGGCCTGACCGTCAGCCTCGGTAAGATGGAGGTGCTTCACCAACCTGCACCAAACACTCATCCACCTGCACCCAACATTGTCATTGATGACACACCACTTGCCAATGTCGAACATTTCAAGTACCTGGGAAGCACCATTTCCTGTGATGGCTCCCTGGACAAAGAAATCGCCTCTAGAATCGGCAAGGCTAGCCAGGCACTGGGCAGACTCCGCACCCGAGTGCTCAACCAACACAGTATCCGGTTATCAACGAAACTGAAAGTTTACAATGCTGTGGTACTCCCCTCCCTCCTCTACGGTTGTGAAACATGGACGCTGTATCGCAGACACATCAAAAAGCTGGAGTACTTCCACATGCGAGCTCTCCGTTCTATACTCGGAATCAGCTGGCAAGACCACATCACCAACTTGGAGGTCCTGGAGCATGCCAACTCCACCAGCATTGAGGCCATGCTCATTAATGCCCAACCTCGATGGGTGGGGCATGTCATCCGAATGGAGGAGTTTAGGATGCCAAAACGCCTGATGTATGGTGAGCTCCAGCTTGGCAAGAGAAACCGACGCCGCCCAAAGCTGCGATACAAAGATACTGTGAAAGCAAACATCCAGTGGTGTCACATCAAGCCGAAGGAACTGGAGGAGCGTGCTATGGACAGACCAGAATGGAGAGCCTCAATCCACAAAGCTGCTGCCAACTACGAAGAAGTACAACGCCAGAAACTCACTGATGCCAGAGAAAAGCGACACAGAGTTGCATCAGCAGTGATTATAACAACGGACTTCCAATGCCCCCACTGTTCAAGACTCTGCACAACCAGGCTAGGACTGCAGAGCCACCTTCGCGTGCATCAATGAGCTGCAGAATGCAAACGTCATCATCGGATCCGATGGACAACCACCAGTCTACTACATGAATTTGTGTCCATAAAATAAGATATAGGAGTCCTTCCTACCTGCAGTGGACATACAGATGGTGTCAGTCGATAGTGACTTTTTTCTCTTTTCTGCGGAGGTTCAGACTTGGACTCTAGAGTTTTTCTCTCCTATCAGCTCCCCCTTGCTCTTGAAGCAAAATCCACATTGCCAATTTTCTTGTTTTTTTTCCCTCTATCCATATTTCTATATTTACAGTATTTCTTTTTGCTGTGCATAAAACGGTAATTCAGTTCCCTCTTCTCTCTATTTCTCTCTCCCAGTTCAGGATACACAATATAGGAGGAAAACAACAATGAGATTATTAACAAAAAGAGTGCACAGATCCATAGAAACGTCCCCCGAAATTACAACACCGTAACTCAATGGTATTTATAAAAAGTTGTTAACTGGGAGACCTGTAGATTTTGTTAAAACAAAGTTATTCACATAATAAAACCCCAAAGTCTCCATCAGACCATGATGGTTCTTGTGTTAATAAAATAAACATGTTGGTTAAATAACCAATTTATTCACGAGTAGTCCTTTTTTTTTAAATTAGATAAGCACTTCATTTACACATATTAAACAAAAAAGTCTGCCATGTTAAATGAAAATGTAAATTTTGAAATATAATGAACAAAGATAAACTATTTTAGTGGGGTTTCCGTTTAAACAAAAACTTAAAAAAAAAATAAAGCTTTATATATTATGGTCCTCCAAACTGGCTGTGTTGATGACCTGCTTCCTCATCAGCTGTGCATGTGTGCAATTTTGCGGTGCTCTTGGTGGATGGGTGGTCATTATTGAAATTAAATTATTGCATCTGTGTTTATAATTTTGCATGCTGTTAGTTAAATATTTTCTATTTTAGTGCCCTGTTACACTATAACCTACAGGAATAGGTGGTAGACATTACTGGCCCCTGCTCAGTGCTCTGGACTTGCTTTACACAGAAAGCATAGTAAAGGAGAGCAACTTTGGCCTCTAATTGGTGGTAATTAACCCTGGATGGTTATTGTTCCTGTCTTATTGTGTTTTAGGAGCAGAGGTCATGAACGGGAAGCCCTCGGACTGACAGGTAGATGATAAACAGAGATTGAATGACATGATATTGTGAAGGGTAAAAGACTAAGCTCTTTGATGTGCTTTGTCCAGATACTTTAACAAGAAATGCTTAAATATTTGATTTACCATGTTGCTGAAATTTTCCAAACCCCTGAAATGACAACACACTCAGCTTTCTTTGTTAGGTTAACTAGAACATACAGTACATTTACAAAAGGCATCTACAGTATGCAGTTAGAAGTCTGACTATAGGAGGCAAATTCACACAAATTGTTCAGGTAGTTTGAAGTTGAGGACGTAAATGTCAATCTGGACCACAGGGATCATTTTTATTATCCCAAACAACTGTTGTAACACTATCCTTGCATTAACAATACACCATCTTTGTTTAAAACATGCAACTGATGATAGTATTAGTGACAGTAGTAAGTTAAGAAAGTAGTACAAATTTCCGCCACACCACTTTTGTCCACTATCAGCTATGTCTCCCAGCTGGCCTGGGAACGCCCTGGTTATCCTCCCTGAAGAGCTGGAGGAGGTGGCTGGGAAGAAGGAAGACTGGGCTTCTCTGCTTGGATGGCTGCCTCCGCAACCCGGACCTCTGGATAAGTGGTAGATGATGGATGGATGGACCACTTTTAACTGAGATATTGCAGCGATAAATGTAACCTTATTAGGCTGCAGACATGGGCTTGACATGAGCATGATGCAAGTACACAATTTACCATCAGAGTACAAAAAGGTGCAGATCTGTGAGAAAGACATCCTCACAGATTAGAGAAAAGTAGCAAATTTATGATTCAGTATTGCAAAGTTATGATAAAGTTGCAAATTTGCAAGACAGAGCCACATATTTTTGGAAAAAAAGTCATGAATTTAACTGAAAAAATGCAAATGCAAGACAATTTTTTAAATTTATAAGAAGAAAATCACTTTTTTCAACAAAAAACTCAACTTTAAAAGAAAACAACATATAAACCTGTAAGTAACAAGAGCACTCTGAGGCAAGTACAATATCCCCCGCCTCCTTTTTCTTTGATGATCCCAATACTTACTGACAGAGAGCAGTTCTGTGGCAGAACCAAATTATGATAAGCCCATCATCCATGGATATACAACAAAGTATACAACCCATAGGTGTAGGTCAGGATCCCGAGATGAACCTGTGTAGCGTTTGGTGATCCTAGAGAGCTTTACATATTCTATAGTCAGAGAGCATAGGGGGTGCCAACCTTGACCTTTGACCTTTTGACCCCAAACCTGTAGTCAGAGGTCATGATCCAAAGGTGAACCTGTATGCCAGGTTTGGTGGCCCTAGCGTTACTCATTTTATAGTAATAGTAAATTTAGCATTTAGCATTTACCATAGTGCAACTGGAATGTTAACTTTGACCTATGACCCCAAACCCATAGTCAGGTCAGGGTGTAAACCGTCCAAGATGTGTATTAGATACAACTACTGTATCAATTTGAAAACCCTACATCATAGATCATTTAGAAGATTAAGGAAAAATCTGACCTCTGACCTTTGACCTCAAGGTCATCCTATGAGAGTCAAATTGTAATATAAGCAGCTCGGTGGTGCAGTGGTTACTACTGTGGCAGCACAGCAAGAAGGTCACGGGATTGATTCCACCCCTGACCATTGTGGGTTCGATCCCACCCCCTGACCATCTGTGACCCTTCTGTGTGGAGTTTGCATGTTCTTCCCGTGTCTGCGTGGGTTTACCCCGGGTACTCCGGTTTCTACCCACAGGCCAAAAACATGCAAGTTAGGTTAATTAGAGACTTTAAAGTGGTTCTAGGTGTGAATGTGTGTGTGAATGGTGAAGGATTGGCACCACACATTGGCTGCCTCATCCATCCAGGTGAATGCCCTGTAATCTCCCTCTGGGATTAATAAAGTATATTAAAGTTTTTTTTTAAAAAAATATGGGCATCATCAGAATATATCAAACCATGGTTCTAAGTTTCAAAACAATTGGAACTAAACTGTAGGAGGAGTTTATTTCACAAGACAGTTACTGTCTATGAAATGAGGTGAAATAAGAGGTCAGGGAATACAACTCCTGGAAAAATCATCCAATCAGAACCAAATTGCAATATGTGCATCATCAGCGTATAGGTTCTTTGACCCTGTTGGGCTTCGACCGGCGGGGGATCAAAAGTGTCAAATTTACAAGATTAAAAACATTAATTTGCAAAGCAAAAAGTCACAAATTGAATAAATTACTGAATTTAAACTGCAAAAAAAATCAACAATTTTCAATTTTAAAAAAAAAGCGGGCACCTTGGTTGTGGTAAGAGTAAGAAGGTCTCTGCGGTAAGTAAGAAGGTCACGGGATCGATTCCACCCCTGACCATCGTGGGTTTGATCCCACCCCCTGACTATTGGTGCCCCTTCTGTGTAGAGTTTGCATGTTCTCCCTGTGTCTGCGTGGGTTTATCCCGGGTACTCCGGTTTCCTCCCACAGGCCAAAGACACGCAGGTTAGGTTAATTGTCATTAACTGCTGATTCTAAATTGTCCTTAGGTATGAATGTGAGAGTGAATGGTTGTCTGTCTTTGTGTTGGCCCTGCGATGGACTGGCGATCTGTCTACGGTGTACCCTGCCTCTCTCCCAAAGATGCTAGGATAAGCTCCAGTCCCGCCCTACGACCCAAAAAGGATTAAATGGTAGAAGATGGATGGATGGATGGACAATAACAAAGCAATAATACACATATTCACTGGCTACTGAAAGAGCTGAGTGGCTCATCTGTAAAACTACAAGCCACACTGTGGCTAATGAATACAAAAGTTAAAGTCAAGACCTTGCTGCAGATATCGAGTTTAATGTGGCACCAAACACAGTGAGTAAAAGAACTAAAAAGTTGTCCAATGTTAAGTGTATTAAAGACAGCAAAAATTCATAATTTTTCTTTCCCCCCCCCCCCCTTCCCTGGTTAGAGGACCCATTCAATTAAAAAAATGGTGTGTACTTGAGTTTTAACCTTCTAAAACTGGTTTCTTGGGTCATATGATCATAGTAAAAAGTATTAAAACCTTTGTTTACCTAGAAATATTTATATTTACATACTTTGACATAGCTTTTTCTAGTTACTAATCTCTCTGTCATGAAATAAAAACCTGCCTTAAGTTACTCTCCATCAAGATGCTGTTGGCTGTGACATTGGTCCACTACACATTGTTGATATGTTACTTCTGGCACCACACGAGTTGGCAGCCTGTTTTGCAGCAGCAGCAGCTCAGTTCTGAGTTTTCTTTCTCATTTTTATTTACTATACATTTTTCTTTGCTCCAACTTTTCTGATCTGTTACCCCATATCCATCACGGACACCAAGGACACTAATACCGCCATAATGGCATTGATATTTGTCGTCTTTCTACTCATATCGCCAATGATTGCTGACCAAGTGACTGGGGGAGCCACTGTTTACAGTAGGGGTCAATTGTTAGCATTGTGCCAGTCTGCAGTGCTAACTGACAGACCTGATATCCCTTGAGAAATCAGGCGAAAACGACAGGGATGTCAAGCTGGAGCAAAGCGACGTGTGAGGAAGACAAGATACAAGCCCGTTCTACCATCCGTTATTATGGGAAATGTGAGATCGCTGCTTAACAAGACAAAAGAACTAGCAGGTCTGTGCAGGTATGAGAGCGCCTTCAGAGAGGTTAGCATACTGCTATTAACTGAAATGTGGCTAACCGAGCTAATAACAGGCACTAACATCGGATTGGAGGGTTTCCACTTAAAATGGGCAGATCGGACACTAGATAGCAGCAACAGCAGAGGCGGGAGGCTGATAATGTATGTGAATAACAGATGGTGTAATCCTAGGCACATCACGATTAAAGAACAACACTGCAGCAAGGACATTGAGTTGCTTGCTGTTAGCATGTAACCGGCATACCTCCCCAGAGAGTTCTCACATGTCATCATGACTGCTATTTATGTACCGCCCTCCACAAGCGCTGAGGCAGCATGTGACATCATCCACTCAGTCAGCAGCAGACTACAGACTCAATACCCACTGCTCTCCAGCTCATCTCTGGTGATTTTAACCACGCTTCCCTGTCCTCCACTCTGCCCACTTTCACCCAGTATGTCACATGCCACACCAGAGACAATAAAACACTGGACTTATTTTATGGAAACACCAAGGAGGCATACACCTCATCACTCCTTCCCCCCTTGGAAAATCTGATCACAACCTGGTTCACCTCCTGCCTGTGTACAACCCCCTGGTACACAAACAACCTCCTGTTATCCGCAGAGTGAAGATACGGTCTGAGGCGGTGGAGGACGCTCTGAAGGACAGTTTTGAATCCACTGTGTGGGAGCAGCTCTGTGATCCACATGGTGAGGACATTGACGGCCTCACACACACCATCACACATTACATCAACTTCTGTGTGGAGAACATCGTACCCACCAAGATCATACGGTGTTTCTCAAACAACAAACCCTGGATCAACCCTGGGATAAAGATGCTGCTGAAGGAGAAGAAAAGGATCTTCAGTTCAGGAAACAAGGAGGAGCTGAAGTCCATACAGAGAGAGCTAAGGAGGAAGATCAGAGAGGGGAAGGACAAGTTACAGGAAGAAGATGGAGGACAAACTGAAGCAGAGTGACGTTAGCGATGTCTGGAGAGGCCTCAAAACTATCTCTGGGCACCAGAATACCTCCTCCCAGGCCGTGGACGGTAGGGAGTGGGTGAATGACCTGAACCTGTTCTTTAACAGGTTTGACTAACTGCCCTCTTCTCCGCCTGCCCACCAACCCCTTCTGCCTCCACCTTCATCTAGTCCCGCTGTCCACTGCACTCCCTCCACCCACGCTCTTACATCCCCCAGCTCTCAGTGCACATCCCGTGCTGTTTTTTTCCCCACAAACCCAACCCTCCCCCCCTCCCAGCACACAGCCTCCCTGCCCCAGTCTGTCCCTCACTAAAATCCAGGTGAGAGCTGAGCTGAAAAAGGTTAAGGCGAGGAAGGCTGCAGGTCTGGACAGCATCAGCTCGAGGCTCCTCAAGTCCTGTGCAGACCAGCTGTGTGGGATCGTGGAGCACATCTTCAGTCTGAGCCTGAAGCCGGGGAGGGTACCATAGCTGTGGAAAACATCCTGTGTGGTACCCGTGCCGAAGACTCTGCGCCCCAAGGACCTGAACAGCTATAGACCAGTGGCCCTCACATCACACCTGAGGAAGACCCTGGAGAGACTGCTCCTTGCCCACCTCCGCCCTCTGATGGACCCGCTTCAGTTTGTCTACCAGCATGGCATCGGGGTGGAGGATGCAGTGATCTTCCTCCTACATCGTTCCCTGTCCCTCCTGGAAAAGCCTGGGAGCACTGTGAGGATCATGTTCTTTGATTTCTCCAGTGCTTTCAACACCATCCAATCGGTGATCCTGAGGGACAAGCTGCTGTGTGCAGGGTAAGGCTGCAACTAACGATTATTTTGGTAGTCGACTAACCTGACGACTATTTTTTCGATTAGTCGACTAATCACAATTATTTCTGTCATGTCCGCCAACTCAGCTTCCTGCTGGCACAGCTCCTGTTCTGGACTCTAAGTCATGTTTTACCTCACCTGTTTAAGCCTGCACACCTGTGAAAATCACTTTGTTGTCAGTCTCTGTCTTAATATAATGTAGCCTATTATAAAAAGTCCCCATAGCTAAATAAAATAATGACCCACCAAACATAAGTTGGAAATTTGAACTTGACAGCTTAACAGAAGTGTTTGTAGCAACACAATTAAATAATAGATGTTCAAGTGTAAAAACTCAAATAACAGCTCTGCTACCCCAGAAAGGTTGTTGTAACTGTTCAAAACAAACTAGAGTAATATTCACCCCCATTAAAGTAAAGAAAGAAAATAACAAGCTAGTCCATCCTGTTTGAAACCTTGCTGGGTCTAGAAGATGATGAAAATTAAAGGAACTTCTTCCAGTCTAAAATAAAAAAAAACAAAAACACTTGAAAACAGTGTTGTGAAAAGGTATTTGCCCCCTTCCTCATTTGTCATTTTTTTTGTACGTTTGTCACACTTAAATGTTTCAGATCATCAAACAAATTTAAATATTAGACAAAGATAACAGAAGTAAACACAAAATGCAGTTTTTAAATGAAGGTGTTTATTATTAAAGGCAAAAACAATCCAAACCTACATGGCCCTGTGTGAAAAAGTGATTGCCCCTAAACCTAATAACTGGTTGGGCCACCCATAGCAGCAACAACTGCAATCAAGCATTTGCGATAACCGATAATGAGTCTTTTACAGCGCTGTGGAGGAATTTTGTCCCACTCATCCTTGCAGAATTGTTGTAATTCAGCCACATTGGAGGGTTTTTGAGCATGAACCACCTTTTTAAGGTCATGCCACAGCATCTCAATTGGATTCAGGTCCGGACTTTGACTAGGCCACTCCAAAGTCTTCATTTTGTTTTTCTTAAGCCATTCAGAGGTGGACTTGCTGGTGTGTTTTGGATCATTGGCCTGTTGCAGAACCCAAGTGCGCTTCAGCTTGAAAAATGAGAAATCAGAAAAGGGGCAAACACTTTTTCACACCACTATCAGTGCAGGAATGTGAGCCTTCATTACACATACAGTGAAATATTTAAGCCATTTTAAATTTATTTGTGATGATTATGGTTATCTTTTTTAATTAACTTACAAATCATGATATTCTAATTTACTGAGATGTACTGATATTCAGAATGAAGGCTGATATTACTGCAACAATAACAGAGAATACGAAAAATGCATAAGTTGCTCATGTAATTCACCCATTTACTGCAGTTAACATATTAGCCAGCAGAACTGAAGCAGCTCTGCTCTCAGCAACCACTGTAAGAGAGATTATTGTCTGACAGCAGGTAAGCTATTTAAACGGCACACACTAATAGTGTGGTCAGTTTTCTAAAGCTGAGAGAGTCGCTCATTAGAAATAAGAAGCGCTAATGTTACTTGCTATCCTTACCGGTGTAGTCCGCTGACAGGTGGCCAGAGACAGAGGAATGGAGAAGAGGAGGGAATGGATGCTGTCGTGCAGCATGGCCTTGCATGCCCTTGGCCTTCTCCGTGATTTTCTCTCCATGTCAGCATGATGCGCTCCTCTTCTTCTTCGCTGGAACAGTTAAACTGAACATTTCCACGGCATACATATAAATGTTAAAATTAAACAATTTGTTGACAATAAAAATCTGCGTTGATAAATTTTTATGATCAACGTTTTCGACAACCTCGACTAATCGTTTCAGCCTTAATGCAGGGGTGGACCAGCACCTGTCATCGTGGCTCCTGAACTACCTCACAGACTGACCACAGTTTGTGAGAACCCAGGACTATGTGTCTGACACCATCATCTGCAGTACAGGAGCCTCCCAGGGAACAGTCTTGGCTCCCTTCCTGTTCACCCTCTACACTGCTGATTTTTCACATAACACACCACACTGCCATCTACAGAAGTTCTCTGATGACTCTGTAATCGTCGGCCTCATTTCCGATGGTATGACGCGGAGTACAGAGGACTTATCCAGGACTTTGTGGACTGGCGCCTGCCTCCAGATCAATGCGAGAAAACCAAGGAACTCGTGGTGGGCTGCCACAGGTGTGTTCAACCCCCCACAACACCGGTAAACATCCAGGGAACAGACATTGAGATGGTGACATCTTACAAATACCTGGGTGTGCACCTGAACAATAAACTGGACTGGACACACAACACCAACACGCTCTACAAGAACGGGCAGTACAGGCTGTTCCTCCTGAGGAGACTCAGATCTTTTGGAGTGCGAGAGGCGCCCTTGAAGACCTTCTATGATTCGGTGGTGGCATCAGCTATCACATTTGGAGTGGTCTGCTGGGGCAGCGGCATCATGGTAGCCAACAGGAAGAGACTGAACAAACTGATCAAAAAAGCCAGCTCTGTTCTGGGGCGCTCCCTTGACCCAGTGGAGGAGCTAGGAGAAAGGAGGATGGTAGCTAAGCTATCATCTCTGCTGGAGTCCGAGTCCCACCTCATGCGGGACACACTGAATGCACTGAGGAGCTCATTTAGTGGTAAGCTGTGCCATCTTAAGTGCTCGAGGGAGATTTTATCTGTGAGGCTGACCAAACATCTTGGACCGGAGCATTACAGAGGAACTCCGTGGCCTAGGACTTCTCTGCCAGACTTCCACACCCCTGGACTAGACCGCTGCATCTCATCCCAAATGGGGACACCGTAGATGGTGTGAGAGGAAGCGGAAACGAGGTAAGCATGGAGGAATCCGAACTAAGCTGGCCGCTACTCCATACAGACTCCCGATTCCTTCCCTCATTCTAGCCAACATATGCTCACTAAACAACAAAATAGACCACATACAGATCCTAAGAACGATGCAATGTAATGTGCGGAACTGCTGTATTTATCTTTACAGAAATGTGGCAAAAGGACAATATCCCGGACTCTGCTATTCAGTTAGCAGGGCAAACGTGGCTCTGTGCTGATTGAGTGTTCATGGAAGGAGGGAAAAGCTGAGGAGGAGGCGTGTGTGTTTACATCAGTGATGCTTGGTGCCGAGGTGTGACTGTTGTGCACAAAAACTGTTCTTCATTGGTGGAGTTTATGATCATCAAGTGCCGTCCATTCTACTTACTGAGAGAATTTACATCCATCCTGCTAGTCGCCGTGTATGTCCCACCCACCGCCACCGGTGAGAGGAGACAGGCACTCAATGAGCTCTATCAGGCTATAAGTGAAACATAAACAGCGTATCCAGACAGATTCATTACAGCCGGAGACTTCAACCATGTAGATTTAAAGGCCCTCCTACAAAAGCTACTACAACGTGGACTTTCTAACAAGAGGCGACAACTTGCTGGACTTGGTGTACACAACCCACAAGAGAGAATACAGAGCTTCCCCCTCCCCCACCTTGGTCTCTCTGATCACATCACCATCTTGCTAAGGCCTGCATACAGACCCAGAGTGAAAGCCATCAGACCAAAAAAAGCAGGTACGTGTGTGGCCAGAGGGTGCCCCCATGCTCTGAAAGACTGCTTTAGCACTACAGATTGAGACACTTTCAAGCATGCAGCCACTCACAATGAACACACAAACATAGAGGAGTACACTGAGGCTGTTGTAGCATACATGGCTAAATGCACTGGTGATATCACTCACTGCAAAACCGTCACTGTTCGTACTAACCAGAAGCCATGGATGACAGCAGAGGTTCACAGGCTCCCGAGGGCTCAGGACACAGCCTTCAGGGCCAGTGACACTGCAGGACTAACAACAGCTAGGGCCAACCTGTCCCGTGGCATCAAGGAAGAAAAATGACAGTACAGCAAGAAAATATCCGGACACTTCAGCAACACCAGAGATGCACGTTCTTTCTGGCGTGGCAGACAGACCCTCACCAACTACAAACCTCCACCTCAGACCTGTGCGAGTAACATCACACTGCATAACAACTTAAATGACTTCTTTGGCCCCTTTGAAGCACAAAACAGCACATCAGCACAGAAGACCACTCCTCCCCCAGACGAGCCAGCTATAAGTCTGGATCCGGCTAGCATGAAGAGGACCTTCTCCAGGATCAACCCAAACAAGGCAGCTGGACCAGACAACATACCAGGTCGCGTTCTGAAGGACTGTGCAGAGGAGCTCATGAATGTCCTGGCCAACATCTTCAACATCTCCCTGAGTCAAGCTGTTGTTCCCCACATTTTTCAAAACTGCTGCCATAATACCAGCCCCAAAGAAGCCCATCCCATCCAGGTACAACAATTACCGGCCGGTAGCACTGACCTCCATCATAATGAAGTGCTTCGAGCGGGTAGTCATGCAGAACATCAAGTCCACCCTGCCTCCCTCCCACGACCCATCACAGTTCGCATACAGGTCAAACAGATCCACAGAAGATGCCATCTCTGCTGCTTTCCATCCTGCCATCACCCACCTGGACTCAAAGAACTCCTATGTGGCAATGCTGTTTGTGGACTTCAGTTCAGCATTCAACACAATCATCCCCCAACACCCAAGACAAAAACTCAGACACTTGGGACTCAAAACCTCTCTCTGTAACTGGGTGCTGGACTGCCACAGAATGTACGGGTCGGCAGCGACACCTCCAAGACCATCACACTGAGCACAGGAGCCCCACAAGGGTGCGTGCTCAGCCCGCTGCTCTTCACCCTGCAGACCCATGACTGTGTACCAGCCTACGGCACCAACCACATCATCAAATTTGCAGATGACACGACGGTGGTGGGCTTCATCACAAACAATGAAGGGGCCAACAACAAAAATGAGGTGAGACAACTGGTCCAGTGGTGTAAAGACAATATTTTCTTCCTGAACATGGGGAAAAATCAAGGAGATTGTGGCCAACTTCAGGAGGGGACACACACAGCATCCCCTTCTGATCATTGACGGAGCAGTTGTGGAGAGGGTGAGCAGCACCAAGTTCCTGGGATGCACATCTCCGAGGACCTCTCCCGGCCTAACAACACCACATCACAACACCTGAAGCTGGGGAGGGTACCACAGTTGTGGAAAACATCTTGTGTGGTACCTGTACCAAAGACTTCCCACCCCAAAGATCTGAACAGCTACAGACCAGTGGCCCTGACGTCCCACATGATAAAGACCCTGGAGAGACTGCTCCTTGCTCACCTCCGCCCCCTGGTGGGACCAGCGATGGATCCACTCCAGTTCGCCTACCAGCATGGCATTGGGGTGGAGGATGCAGCGATCTTCCTCCTTCACCGTTCTCTGTCCCACCTGGAGAAGCCGGGGAATGCGGTGAGGATCATGTTCTTTGACTTCTCCAGTGCTTTCAACACCATCCAACCAATGATCCTGAAGGACAAGCTGCTGTGCGCAGGGGTGGACCAGCACCTGTCATCATGGATCCTGGACTACCTCACTAACCGGCCACAGTTTGTGAGAACCCAGGACTGTGTGTCCGACATGATCATCGGTAGCACAGGGGCCCCCCAGGGAACGGTTTTGGCTCCCTTCCTCTTCACCCTTTATACTGTGGACTTCTCACACAACACAACACACTGCCATCTACAGAAGTTCTCTGATGACTCTGCGATCGTTGGTCTCATCTCCAACGGAGTTGAAGCTGAGCACAGAGGACTTATCCAGGACTTCGTGGACTGGTGCCATCGGAACTGCCTCCAGATCAACACGAGAAAAACTAAGGAGCTGGTGGTGGACTGCCGCAGGCAAGGACAACCCCTCACAGCACCAGTAAACATACAGGGAACAGACATTGAGATGGTGACATCCTACAAGTACCTGGGTGTTCATCTGAACAATAAACTAGACTGGTCACACAATACTGACGCACTCTACAAGAAGGGACAGCGCAGGCTGTTCCTACTGAGGAGACTCAGGTCTTTTGATGTACAAGGGGCGCTGCTGAAGACATTCTACGACACGGTGGTGGCATCAGCCATCACTTTTGGAGTGGTCTGCTGGGGCAGTGGCGTTACAGCAGCCGATAGGAAGAGACTGAACAAACTGATCAAGAAAGCTAGCTCTGTCCTGGGGCAATGCCTGGGGCAACGCCTTGACCCAGTGGAGGAGATAGGAGAGAGAAGGATGGTGGCTAAATTGTCATCTCTGCTGGAGTCCGAGTCCCACCCTATGCAGGAGATACTGAACGCACTGAGGAGCTCATTTAGCAGCAGACTACATCATCCTAGGTGCGCTACCGAGAGGTTTTGCAGGTCTTTCCTACCTACGGCTGTCAGACTGTATAACCTAAGCAGGGCTGCTCGCAGAGATAGCAAAAAAACGTGACAACCTAATAGTATTTAATGCAAAAGACGCAATAGACTTACACAATGGTCCCCTCCAGTATACAACTAGGACAATACCGGTCGCTACGTAGGGTGACAATATGTATGGGTACATAATCATACTATGTAGGATAACTAAGTAGACGGTTATGCTGTTCATTCCATCTAGCTACAATGCTCTGCACTGTGTTTATATATTTATTCCATCTAGCTACAATGCTCTGCACTGTGTGTTTATGTATTTATATATTTATATGTACATATGTATATTCGCTGCTCTTGTTTTTTTCTTGTCTTTTTGATTGTTGCTCTGAGTGTTGCTATCCCTGTGCTGTTGCAATCCTGGAATTTCCCCATTGTGGGACTAATAAAGGCTTATCTTATCTTATCTTATCTTATCTTACCTTATCACTGGCAAAGAAGGCTTAAACCCATCTCTATTTCCTTCACAAACTGAGGAGAGCATGAGTCCCACCCACAATCATGTGCTCATTCTACCGGGGCACCATTGAGAGCATCCTTACCAGGTGCATCACTGTGTGGTACAGAAGCTGCACCGCCTCCTGCCGGAAGACTCTACAACGCACAGTGAAAGCAGCCAGAAAGATCATTGGTGCCCCTCTGCTCTCCCTCTTGGACATCTACCACACTCACCTCACCCGCAAAGCCATCACCATCGCAGGTGACACCTCCCACCCCTCATACTCCCTCTTCAGCCTCCTGCCTTCAGGCAGAAGGTAACCAGAGCCTACGGGTCTGCTCCACAAGACTGCTAAACAGCTTTGTTCACCAGGCCATCAGAACCCTGAATTCTGCCCCCTCCCCTCAACTCCTGGACTGTAACACACTCACCCACGCAATAACTCTACCTCATCTGCTTGCACAGAAAGACTTGGCACACCAACAGTACCACATCTGCTGCTTTATGTCTCTGCAACTTACTACAATCATTTGCACAAATACCATACCTGCTGCTGTCCGTCATTGCAATACTGATCATGCGCAGACCAATCTGTCACTGTCTGCACCCCTATTACCGCATTGAACTTGCAATTTACCAGTATTACAAGTTTACTGTACATTGGATTGCTGTATTTTTACCGTTGTTTGCACTATGGGTAGCATTACTGTACATAGATTGTTGTTGTTGTTTTCCATCCTTATTCCTTCTTGTCTTATATATTGCGCACACCACTAAGAGAGAGAGAGAAATGGCATTTCAATTCTACTGTATGTCCTGTACATATAGAAGTACTGACAAATAAAAATCTTTGAATAACAGGAGGTTGTCACTGCAATTAGCCGAGCATTTATAGGCTGTTGAATTAAGAGTAAATACTGTATATACTTTTTTAATTATACTATTGTATTGTAGCAGTTTCATTTATTATTACTGGAGTTATTGCTGTCCTGGTTTTTGTACAAATGATTTGATTAGCCTTTACTGCATTTTATCTAGAAAACTTCAAATGAGAGACAGTTAATGACCAGGCAGAAAATGGAGCGTTTGAAAATGAGAGACACGGGAGCCATTTTTATAAGTTGTAAATCAACACAGAAATGATTTGTGATCTTAAAAACTACATATATTATGTCACTGAGGATGTCAAAATCTTAAAATTAATCCCTGGAAATGACAAAAAAATGGGACCTTTAAATCATTCACTGCCAGCGGCCCACTGCACTTTAGCTAAAGAGGTCATGGGCTCTGATCCTGAACAAAAGCCTCCTTTGTACACGTGCTGCAGAAGGGTGACAGGGGACTTGAAGGTTAGTCAACCTGGACCCCTGAAGAGACATGGTTGCACAGGAGTGTCCATTAGGGCTTGGTCCTGTGACGCCGCAGACTCATGTCATTCTATTGTTACTCAGCTCTCCCCTGAGAGGTAGACACAGTGGAGTAATGAGGGGTAATTGGTCCAGGGTCAAGGATGATTAATTCCTGTGGTCAGGTGTGGTGTGGAGCCTGTTTTTGTACCTGCTCAGCAGGTAGGAGGGAGGGGAAGGTGGACGGAATATGAGATGTGGTGAAAGAGTTTGGAAATGCACATACATTCATTATACACAGCCAGGTTTGTTGATTTGAGAAGTATGCAGAGAGGAAAAACTGCATTTCATTACTCCTAAAGCCCATAGATATATACAAGAGCTATTATTGCAATAAAAATTAAACAGGATCATAGCTTTCCTAAAACAAAGCTGAAAGGTCGCCACAAACCTCCCCCTCTGACCACAGAAGCCAGATTGAGATTGATAGCTGTCCCCATCCTTCCTGCCACCCCTTCAGCATGACTGACTAATCTGAATACCTCTCCATCCATCCCCTCATTCTAACCGGGCAATTTTGGACACTGATTATCTTACAACCGGTGTGTGCGCAACAGTAAATGCAGGGGCTGGCTGGTAATTGACCAGGCAAAGACTGAGACGCCTGCCGTGTAATTGAGCGGCTGCTGCAGGGCTGAAAGGGTCTGAGAATTCCTCGTTGCCCATTAGCGCTGGCGGGGGGTCTCCTGTGCCTGTGGACCCTTTAACACAAGGCCCACACCACATCTAATACTTTCATTCGGGACTGACACCTTTCAAGAGTGAGGCAGAGAAGCAGCTGCAAAGGGTGTTATGAGGGATGTACAACATCATTCCCACAGCTAAGCACACAACCTTAAACTACAGCTACTGTTTAGGATGCCTGTTTAATCTAATTCAAAGGTTCCACAGAAGCGGTGTCTTTGTGTATTTGGTATGTCCATTGATGGTCATACTTGCCAGTTCCAAGCTTCTCTGTGCCAAAGGTTTTAGTGTTTGTCCAGGTCATTTCTCCATCTGGTCTTCTGGCATTTCTTGTTCTTTCTCAGGGCTGTTTGGGATATCCCTCTGTTTCTTGTGACCTGCCCATTTCCAGTAGAGATTGGTGTGTATGGTTTAGACTCTTATTTGTGTGGTGGTTCCATCTTCCGGTTCCGCCACCACCTGGGGCTATAAGAGGGCAGTGGGCAAGATGGGCGGTCTGTTTGCCACCTCTTCTGCCTAACGGTCGTGCCGTGCTGTAAAGAGCCTCTTTAATAAACCTGTGTTCAGTTTGACATCTGGCCTCATCCTTGGCTCCATTGTGGAGTGTGTGAAATAAGAGGCAGATTCATGGACAGACGGTTTATTACACACTTCACATCTCACAAGCACAGAACAGAATGAATGATTTCAGCAAGCTCTCCTCTGTTAACTCAACTCTCTCTTCACACGTTTCATAGCATTTCTCATCACACAGCATGACATTTACATTACACTGCATTCAACCCCCTATGTCCCTGACTCCTTCCTGCTATCTCGCCAGGAACTCCCTGGGCATTGTTCTCTCATGCTTATTCACTGTCTCCGTCTGAGATGCTAAATAATCTGACTTCCCCAAGGTCCTACACCGCTCCCCCCAGCATCTTAGATAGAACATCAGTCCACACGCTCTCTTGGCTTCAGTCTCCTCCCATATCTGCTGTAACTGGGGTTTACCGCCTCCGTGGCGCTGCTGTGCCGGTGGGGGGCTGCTGGGAGTGTGTCTGACTGCGGGTGGGCCGTGGTGAGGGGGGGGAACTTCGCTCTGCCCGTGTGACTGCTCTGGTGGATCGCTTCCCTGGAGAGCTCTCCGTGGGGGTCTTCCGCGCCGAGGGGCCCTAGCCAACAGCACTTGCTCGTCTGCTGCTACAAAGGCGGGTTTGAGTCTGTCTATGCCAATTTTCTCCCGCCGACCTCCCAAGTCTAGCAAAAAATGCTTATCCCCCGTTTCCAACACTCTGAACGGTCCATCATAGGGTGGGCGCAATGGCGGGCGGTGGGCATCATGTCTGACAAACACGAACTCTGCGTTCTTCAAACTTTTAGGCACGAAAGCATGCGGAAAACAGTGGTGGGCCGGGCCCGGCAGCGTGCCTGTGTTTGCGCTCCGCTGCAAAAGCTGAGACGGGCAGCTGTCCGGCACGGGATTATCTGGCAGAAATTCCCCGGGCAGCCGTAGGGGCTGCGCAAAAACAAGCTCTGCCGGGGAAGCTTCCAAATCCTCTTTTGGCACGGAGTGCAACCCCAATAAAACCCACGGCAACCTGTCCACCCAATTTGCATCCGTCAGTGAAGCCCTGAGCGCTGCTTTTAGTGATCTATGAAAACGCGCGCATAACTCATTGGCCTGTGGGTTGTACGCGGTTGTGCGATGAATTGCAGCACCCAGGCTGCGGGCCATCGCGGACCAGAGGTCGGAAACAAACTGAGGGCCCCTGTCGGATGTAATGTCCGACGGGACTCCAAAACGCGCCACCCATGCTGTTAAAAAAGCGCGTGCCACGTCCGCGGAGGTGGTTGCCGCCAGTGGGACTGCTTCTTGCCAGCGTGTGGTGCAGTCCACCACTGTCAGGAGGTGCGTGCACCCCTGTGATGGCGGGAGGGGGCCCACGAGGTCCACGTGAACATGGTCAAACCTCTTAGCCGGTACCCGAAACGGCTCCAAGGGAGACTTCGTGTGTCTGTGTACCTTGGCTCGTTGGCACGCCATGCAGGCCGCAGCCCACTCTTTTACTTGTTTGCGTAGGCTCGGCCACACGAACTTCTCTCCCACCATTTTGACTGACGCGCGCACTCCTGGGTGCACCAGAGTGTGAACCGACTCAAACACACGGCGGCGCCACACGACCGGGACCACCGGACGCGGGCGTCCCATGGAGACATCGCAGATTGGGGGGGCATGCCGTCTTGCAGCACCCTGCTCTCCAGCCTTAACCCTGTTGGTCCAGACTGGAGCGCGCGCACGTCTGCATCGCTAATCTGCTCCGCGGCCATGACTGCGTAATCTATCCCCATGTAGACCGGAGCCACCACGGCGCGCAAGAGGCAGTCCGCCACCACATTCAGTTTACCCAACACATGCTGAATATCGGTAGTAAACTCTGAGATCGCGGCCAGCTGTCTCTGCTGCCGGCCCGACCACGGTTCTGAAACCTTGGCCATCGCGAACGTTAGTGGCTTGTGGTCCACGAACGCGGTGAAGCTGCGCCCTTCCAGCCAGAACTGGAAGTGGCGTATGGCCAGGTGGAGGGCCAGCAACTCCCTGTCGAACGCGCTGTATTTACGTACGCTGTCACGCAAAGTTCTGCTGAAAAAGGCGAGCGGCTGCCAAGCCCCTGCGACACACTGCTCCACGACAGCCCCTATAGCTACGTCTGAAGCGTCGGTGGTGAGCGCTATCTGAGCCGCCGGGTCCGGATGCGCCAGCAGTGCGGCATTTGCCAGGGCTGCTTTAACCTCCGAGAACGCCCGCTCTCGCTCCGGGGTCCATTCGACCCCATCCGCGGGTTTCTGTCTCTTGAGCGCGGCGTACAATGGTTGCATGAGCCACGCCACGTGGGGAAGGAAATGGTTATAAAAGTTCACCATCCCCAAAAATTCTTGCAGCGCCCTGACCGTCTGAGGCCGGGGAAAATCTGCTACGGCGCGAACTTTGTTGGGCAATGGGATCGCTCCTTCCGGAGAGACGCGGTGCCCCAAAAAAATCAATCTCCGTCACGCCGAACTGGCATTTCGCCGGGTTGTTTATTAACCCGTGCTCCTCCAACCTCCGGAAAACCGTCCTGAGGTGGGTTTCGTGTTCGTCTTCAGACGTACTGGCTACCAGAATATCGTCCAGGTAGACGAACACGAACGGGAGATCGCGCAGCACTGCATCCATCATGCGCTGGAACGTCTGTGCCGTGCCTTTTAACCCGAATGACATGCGCAGGAATTCGAATAAACCGAAAGGAGTTATTACCGCTATTTTGGGTACGTCCTCCGCGCGCACTGGGACCTGGTGATAACCGCGGACCAGGTCTATTTTGGAAAAAATGCGTGCTCCGGCGAGGTGAACGGAAAAATCCTGTATGTGGGGAATCGGGTAGCGGTCGTGTGCTGTGGCATTGTTCAACCTGCGGAAATCACCGCACGGTCGCCACGAGCCCTCAGCCTTAGGGACCATGTGTAGCGGGGATGCCCATGGGCTGTTTGAATGCCTGATGATGCCCAGCCTTTCCAGGTTGGCGAACTCCTCGCACGCTATGGCCAGTTTAGCTGCGTCCAAGCGCCGAGGTCTTGTGAAAACGGGCGGCCCGGTAGTGGTGATAAAGTGCTCCACCCCGTGCTTAATGATGGCCGCCGAAAATGTCGGGACCGTGAGTGCTGGGAACTGAGTGAGCAGAGCGTGGAACTTACCACCTGGAGCTGTGATGTTGGCCTGTGCTGTTGGCCGGGTCCCTCGAGCTATACAGGGGAGAGATTCAAAGGACAGTGCATTAACCAGGCGCCTGTTAGCAACATCCACAAGTAAACCATGCGCGCACAGAAAATCAGCTCCCAGGATCGGGCAACACAGTACTGCTATGATAAAAGTCCACTCATAAGAGCGGCCATGTAGAGATAAGGCCAGTGTTCTCTCACCAAACATCTTAATCTCCAAGCCGTTTACTGCCACAAGTCCGGGGCCGCTAGGTCCTGCCAGCCGGTCAGCGTAGGACGGCAGGATGACGCTCTTCTGGGCTCCGGTGTCGACAAGGAAGCGTCTCCCCGAGCGCAAGTCCGTCACGTAGAGCAGCTTGTTCTCTTCACCGGCGGTCACAGCTGCTACCGACTGCCGGCCTTGGCGTTTCCCGAGTGCTTGAACTGGCACGGTGGCGCGCATCTGCGCACGTTCTCTCCGAAGCGGCGGTGGTAGAAGCAGAGCGTGTCTCTGTGGCGCTCCTTGGCCCCTGCTGCCGCTACCGTCGGTGGCTCTGGTCGTCTCGCTGGGCTGAATTGGCCAGAACCGCTCTCGCCTCCTTTGGAAGGTTCCCGAGGAAAAGGTGGGCAAACAGAAAGTGCCCGTCGTCCGTGCCCATTAACGCCAGCATCTTCTCCATCAGGTCGACGGCCGAACCATCTCCTAACTCGGTCTGCCCCAGGAGCCTCTCCGCTCTCTCACATTCCGAGAGCGTGTAGCGCCGGGTCAGCACAGCCTTGAGCGCCTCGTATTTGCTGTGGGCTGGAGGCTGATCGAGCAGGCTCGCTACCTGCTGAGCTGTGCGAGCGTCCAGCGCTGCTACCACATGGTAAAACTTGGTGTCGTCTGCCGTTACTCCCTGGAGGGTGAACTGGGCCTCGGTGTGGTGGAACCAAGAGCGCGGGTTGTGCTGCCAAAAGTCCGGTAGCTTGACTGAAACCGCACACGCGTTGCTGGGGGCTCCAGTCCGGGCTGTCTGTGGGATGGCTGCTGCGTCACTGGCATTTCCCGACCGGGCTGGATCCGGGGTTCTTGCCTCGTGTTCCATAATTCGTCTAGGGTCACCGGTGTGGAGTGTGTGAAATAAGAGGCAGATTCATGGACAGACGGTTTATTACACACTTCACATCTCACAAGCACAGAACAGAATGAATGATTTCAACAAGCTCTCCTCTGTTAACTCAACTCTCTCTTCACACTTTTCATGGCATTTCTTATCACACAGCATGACATTTACATTACACTGCATTCAACCCCCTATGACCCTGACTCCTTCCTGCTATCTCGCCAGGAACTCCCTGAGCATTGTTTTCCCATGCTTATTCACTGTCTCCGTCTGAGATACTAAATAATCTGACTTCCTCAAGGTCCTACACCATATTCATATATAACATTTGGTGACGAGGATAAAAGTGAATTACAACAAGGCATGGCAGTGTGCAGGTTTGAAATTTGGCCGGTTTTGGAGCCCCCTGGTGCGCCACTGGTCCTATGGCCGGGGTGGTGCGTTATTTTCCGGACGTGCAGGGTGTTGCTGGACCTTTGGAAGCTGGGAAAGTGGAAGGCACATGAGTCGTTGGTGTGCAATTTTGCAGTGAAGGAACAGTGTGTTCTAAGCACACTGGGTGACTATGATAGTTTTGATGAAGGGATTGAGCTAATGGCGCGTTATTTTCACGCCCTGGAAAATGTCATGGTTGGCACGATTCGGTTTTGACAGCACCGCCAATGGGTTGGCGGGTCTATTCAGCGGCTCATGACAGACTTGGAGCTGCTGGTCAGCGGGTGCCAGCTTGGACTATTGGAGAAAGGGATGATTTGCGACCAGTTGGCATTTTATATCAATGGCGCTACAATCAGGTCAAAGCTGCTTATGTTTTCGGGCGAATTGGTGCTATCCACTACCATCGAGTTAGCTCAATGGCTGGAAGCTGCGGACAAACTGTCACGGGAGCTGAGTGAGAGCTTGTCACACCAACATCTGGGATCACCGTTGATCGCATATGCAGTGGACCTGGTCAGCATGGGAAGTGTGGAGGACGATGCCAGTGCTGTGAATGTGAGGTCCTCCCAGGGAAAGCCCAAAGGTGAGGGCTGTGGGTCCACGAAGCACCGTTTCAAGGCTAAGAATTGTTCGGCAAGAGTGGAGCGCTGCGGCACGTGTGGCTACTTGCTTCATGTCACTAGGGCATGTCACAGATCCGAGCGAGGATGTCCGAGGCACAAAGTGGACTCTCGCGCCCTCACGGTTGTTCATGCTGTGTCTCCAAGCACCAATGGTCACGCAGACTGTATGATGGAGTTGGACGGGATGGAAGTGTTGTTGTGGACTGACACGGGAGCGGTGTGCTCCATGCCAGATTGGACAACCATGAGATGTTTTTCCCCGCACATCAGAATTGAGAAGGACCCGGCGCCGCTTTGTGGTTTTGGAGGAGGATGGCTAGCCACGGTGGAAACGTTGGAACTGATGGCTCGGTGCAAATCCGCCGAGACGTGGAACCATGCAATCCTGAGCGTGGCAGATGGCGCAGCGTGGGATGAGGAACTGCCTGGCACCCTAGAGAGTGAGCAAGACCAATACCACAGGAGGGTTCCTGTGCCAGAGCCCAAGTAGCCCTAGATGAGGGAACTGGGCGGCACGGTGGGACGCCTGTGATGGCAGGTGGCACCAAGTGGCTGGCTCCATCTGTTCCCGGATTTCGGCTGGAAGGTACCGGTGAACAAGGCCTGGTCACAACGGCGATGGCGCCAGCAAAGTTAAAAGAGGTTGGGGCAGGACCGACTGGCACTGAGGGAGCGAGTGCCAAGCAGAGACACTGCAAGCCGAACAGAACCCCTCTGGGAGCCGCGGATTGGATTCGGGCTTGGGAGGTGATGAAAAAACCGCAGGTGGAGGAGACTGTGAGTGGTGAGATTGGAGGAGTGAGACATCCGAGGGTGAAGAAGTGGAGGCGCACTGGTGCCGAGGCGACCTGCTGCAGCGCGGGAGGCGGTCCGCTTGCAGGGGCAGACTAATGAAAGGACAGTCCAGGGGGCCCACGGGGTCATCTTCCCATGCTGTGTGTATATAGTTTAATTGTTTTATTGTATATATTTCTGGGGATCATTTTGCACATTTTCTTTTAATTTAGGAACACGGCAGTTATTTTCTTGAGTTGGTCTGTTTCTTTTAGTATAGATGGCAGATTAATCCGTCTTGCCGTATGGGGGTGGGACGGCAGTCCACCTGTCCTCCCCTAGTTTTTAGTTGTTTTGTGTGACTGTGATAGGCCCCTTTTAGGAACCTCAGTTTAGTTTTCTTAGTGCGTGATTCGGGTTCTAAATCGGGGAGGGTCTCAATTGTGTGTGTTTTGGACTTTTCTGAAGGGGGAGGGGGTGTTGTGTATAGTTTGGACTCTTATTTGTGTGGTATGGATGGTGGCTCCATCTTCCGGTTCCGCCACCACCCGGGGCTATAACAGGGCAGTGGGCAAGAGGGGCGGTCTCTCGGCCACCTCTTCTGCCTAACGGTTGTGCCGTGCTGTAAAGAGCTTCTTTAATAAACCTGTGCTCAGTTCGACACCTTGCCTTGTCCTTGGCTTCATATTCATACATAACAGAGATTACTGATGGTTTCTAGAATCTGACACCTGTTTCCTTTCAAATTTATTTTGCAGTTTTTCTGTCTTTTTCATATCCGGAATTACTGTTTCATGTGCATGTTGCATGGTACATTCTCCTCCTTAGGTGACTGTGGGCATTATAAACTGGCTGTAGTCTTATTTTGTGTATTATGTGAATTTTCTTGCTCTGCTCAACACTTTCCAGTCTATGGAGATTCTTCTTTTTTATAGCTTCTTTGTTAGTATCCGTAACTATATATTGACCATGATGGATGTAGATTGATTTTATCAATTTTTTTCCATTATTGATACGGGGTTCTTTTTTGAGAATTAACACATTAAAGGAAATAAACACTGATGCAATGGAATACCATTCTTCCAAACGACATTCCCTTCCATAGTTATGAGGATCGTGGCTGTAAAGGGTATGTTTGGAGGGGAAAAAACAGTTCTGTTGTGACCTTTTTTTATCCCCCACCAGTCGAAGACCAAAGAGGGGGATCATGTTGTGGGGTGATCCATCTGTTCCACTTTTCTGATTGGTTTGAAACCTGGTACCAGGGTTTCATATACTGATGATGTGCATTTTGCCATTTGGCTATGATCTGATGATTGTTGCAGGAGTATAGCCCCCGACTTGTAGTGTCCTATTTCAACTCAGTTAAAAGACAGTAACTGTCTTGTGAAATCAACTCCTCCTACAGTTTTGTTCCAAATGTTTTTAAACTTGGTACTAGGGTTTGACATAGAGTTATGATGAACATATTGCAATTTGACTCTGATTGGATGATTCTTGCAGGAATTACAGTCCTTGGGGTCAAGGTCAGAAGTCATTTTTTCCCCTAAATCTTGCAAATATGATAACTACTGAAAGAAACAATGTAGGCTTTTTAAATTGACACTATAGTTGTACTGTAAGAAAAATCATGGACAGCTTACACCCTGACCACTGACTATGGGTTTGGGGTCAAAGTTAGCATTCCATTTGCCCTGTTACTATAGAGTGAGTAAAGCTAGGGTTACCAAATTTGCTAAACAGGTTCACCATGGGATCGTGACCTACTGTATACAACTATTTTTGTTGTATATTCATGGATAGACTTTATGGTTCTGCCCCACTAAATATATGGAAAAGTTGAAAACTGCTCTCCTTCAATGACATATTGGGATCTAAAAGAAAATAGTGAGGGATATTGCACTCTCGTCAGAGTGCTCTTGTTTTTATACTGTATCTTATTTGGCTTTATTAGTATTGTCTCCTTGAAAATTACTTACCTCTGTTTGTTGAGCTGGAATCCAGAGCTAGTTGTGAATTGATTTAGTGTCGTATTAAGTGCACAGCACTGTTTAATTTGTGATAAATGCAGTAGAGCAAAACAGCAGCATTAAAAGCATCCAATTCCAATTCTATGGTCGACATCTTTCAGTGATAACCTGTCAGCAAGTGTCAAAGATTGCAGTCCTCTAGTGTCCACATCAGGCTCCAAAAGCGTGTTCATGTTTACAACCAATTTTTGCTTAAAATCTATTTGCTAAGCCCTAATATTTCAGTTTGTAACTTGAAAATCTTTGGTTTTAGTGACTTATGTGGTCAATAACTGAATTGCAGACCAACCTTTCAACTCATTGCTGCAAAAGAATGAAAATCAGATTAATCACCAAAGCAGCAAGGCAAAAAGGTATGTGTCTGCTGAGGGGTTTTGTTTTTTTATCAAAAAAATTTCTCTGCTAGGATAAATACGAGGCAAAACCAATAGAATCAAAACAAATTTGTAAATGCATTCCAGGAGTCGTCATTGGCCAGATTTTTCTGGTCGCTCCCTGGGAGTTGGTGAATGTCTGAGCCCCTGAAGTTGGATTTCTGACCATAAATGTGTTCCAACACAACATTTTCAGTCAGAAAACGAAGATAGAAAGTTAAGTCGCTTAAATACTCACTAGTGTTGTAATCAAGACCAGACCAGAGTGTTGAAAGACCAAGACCAAGTATTCATCAAGGGTCAAGACCCCTGTATATGAAGTCTCGACTCTTGTCTTGATCTTGGGATACTCTGGTCTTGACAACACTAGTGCTCGCTCTATTGAACTTACTGTTGCTGCTTAGTGGATTGATTTTACATTCTTAATGCCACCTTGAGTAGGTTATCCGACATTATATAAAGTCAAAAATTTGACTTCAAGGCGTGTGACAACTGTCTGCGAAAAATCAAATCCGAGACAACTCCTGGAATGTACCAATAGTGTCTACTTCTTTGTGAAATACATGGGCTGCACCTCATTTTATCAACTTTCTATGCAGTGGGTGATCTGTTCAAGTTCCAAGTATTTTGTGACATCCAACATAGTACATAGCCTGTGAACTTTCTCTAACACTGTATATATTCAAACTTTAACACCAAAATATGTTTCTGGAAACATCTGAGGTGAGAAATTAACTAGTTACAGAACAGGTTTTTACTTTGTACTTTAGATTAACTGCTGGTTAAAATGTGAAGCACAAGTTCTTTTCAGGCTTCTCCATAAGCACACATATTTACCAAAAAAAGGATAAAAATCACTTTGGGGGGGGGGGGGGGTCTTTCTTTGTCTTCTCCCTTCTCATAGTGTGGGGACCCCATGCTTGGTAGTGAAATATACATGTTTGCCAATTGGTTTTCCTTCCATTTGACTTGTGCCATTTGAGCTCAGAAATGGCCTCATCACTTCTGCTCTGCTGTACATCGGTGAACCACGGTATTCACTTCTACACAGCCCTCCCTTCATCTGCATATTGTAAATATGATACCATGTCATTGTGGCTGTGAGTTAAACAGCCAGTTATTAATAAACAGACTGTCAGGCAAAAATAAAAAAAACCCACAAAAACAATACTGAATGCTCATCTTTTAATAGAATGATAAATACAAGATGAACAAGAAATACAAGATGGGAAAATCACCCTTCCATCCTAATTTCTATATAAACAATCCCAAATGCTTCCAATTCCTCATATACTAACACAAAGACTATATTCATTAAATATATTTAAAAAAAAAAAAAAAACATATCTGGAAATTCCCTATCTATGAGTTACAAAGCCAGATATTTTCTTCCATCTACTTTTTGTTAAAACAACTTGTGTTCTTTTATTTCTTTTCAGATATTATGATAATACAACTACCACCACATATTTTTGTAATTTCCCAGTTTGGGATCAATAAAGTACGTCTATCTATTTTGCTAAAATGGATAATACAGACACAAAGTCTAACATTTCAACCATTGATATGGCAGGAGAGGAAGATTCATGATGGGAGTGCAAGTTACTGCTTGGAGTTGGAGGAGCCTTGCAAACGGTGGTGTTCCCTTAACCTGTGGAGGAAACACAAAGGATGGATAAATAGGAGCACATGCAGGTATGAGGCTTCACACTTGCTTAAGTGACACTAACTTGATACACTCTGACCTGGGTTTGTTGACTTAAATATTCATGTGTTTGTTTTATTTGGATCCCATTAGATTTTGCATGGTGTCAAAATACATTAACACCACACAAATAATTTTCCAACACATATTTAAATATCTCAAACAGGTTTATTTTGTCTTCTTAGTGATAAAACTGATCTTGTTCTTCTATTCAGACAAAGTTTGTCCATCTTTAAATGACCTTCTCATGGATCGCTACCTCATCATGGTGGTGGTGGTGGGGGAGCCCTCGTGATCCCAGGAGCTATGCTGTTGGGGGCAATTTGCCTCTGGTAGGGTCTCCCAAAACAAACAGGTCCTGGGTGAGGTGAAGGGCCAAACTAAGAAAGATCCAAAAGACTCTGATGGTGAATGTTCAAACAAGGATTCAATGTACCTCGCCTGGTATGGGGTTACTGGGGCCCCGCCCTGGAACCAGTCTCCTGGAGAGGGGTTGGACCTTGGCCTTTTCTGGAGTTGCCCCAGGTGAGAGGCGGCAAGCAGGGATGGGTATCCTTGTATCCCCCCATCTATGGACTCCTCTATGTTGGGGTTTTTGGAGTCTCTGACTGGGATGCTGGAGAGTGCTCCTCTTGGAGACTACTGTTCTAATGGGGGATTTCAACAGGCACGTGGGCAACAACAGTGAAACCAGGAGGGGTGTGATTGGGAGGAACGGCCTGCCTGATCTGAACCCGAGTGGTGTTCAGTTATTGGACTTCTGTGCTAAACACAGGTTGTCCATAACAAACACCATATTTAAGCATAAGGCTGTCCATATGTGCACTTGGCACTAAGACACTCTAGGCTGCAGGTTGATGATCGAGTTTGTTATCGAGCTGCCAACTTATCACCAAGTGGTGGTGAGTTGGATCCGATGGTGGGGGAGGATGCCATTCAGATCTGGCAGACCCAGACAGATAGTGAGGGTGTGCTGGGAACATCTGGCTGAGGCCCCCATCTGAGAGATCTTCAACTCCCACCTCCAGAGGAGCTTTGACCACATTCCATGTCTCCAGTCTCCCTTGGAATGTGAATGGGCCATGCTCTCCACCTCCATTGCTGAAGCAACTGCTCAGAACTGTGGCCGTAAGGTTGCTCTTCTGAGTTCTTTTTCCCAATGCCACTGACAAAGGATCCAGTCTTCAGTTACAACCATCACTGTGCTGTTATCTGGGATAGAATCCCCACAGCTAAGAGTTTGATCCTAAGGTGTTAGCTTCAAAGCTAACATGCTAAAAGAGAGTTAGCTTATCAAGCACAGTTCATATCATTACTTTCGTTAAATTCCAGTCACTCCAATAGACATCCCTGTTCCCACCTGATTCAATTCACAGTCAACAGTATATCTCATGTCATTCTGACTTGTATAGTTATATTTTCACCATGACAGCAGATAAACCGTTACAGTCAACCTGCCTATCATCAGCTTATTTATGCAGACGGTTTTGATCGCTATTTTCTACAAATCCTATCCACCCCCACTGGAATCCTTGTTCATCTATCAACATTTGAACTTCAATGTCATTCTTTGATGTTATTTTATCTCATTTTACTCTGAACGGGTTCATAGAAAGCTGGCAGGTGTTAGCACTTTCCCATTCACTTGTTTAGGGTTGTTTTTGTGTTTATTGTACTCCAGGAGCCAGTCATATCCTATCAACCACTGAAATCACACACCCCTGTGCACTGGTGAAGTTTTATTTTCATTCATTGTGTAAGATGAATTTACGTTTGTTAGCTCAGGCAGTGTCAGTTACCTGCGCTAGGAGCTAGCCAGCCAACATTAGCAGCATTTAAAGAGACTGAAAAGCACTGAAACAAGCCTTTTTGAGAAAAGCTGCAAAAGATGATTCACTATGATGCTGCAATAATTAAAGGCAATTTGACCAAAGTATGTCACAGACATTTCATTAAGACGAGTGGGAATTGTCAACATGTGAAAATGTGCAGTGAATGGGATCTTTAATGATGAAGCTTTTATAATGTGTGTGAAGCCATCCCAACTGGGCCATTACCCTCTAGGAATACTTTCCCACAGAACCAGACAAAGATGGCCTTAGATACATGCAGATGCTGATTTATTCAGCCTGTTCCATCCATCTTCTTCCGCTTAATCCTTTTCGGGTCGCGGGGGGGCTGGAACCTATCCCAGCATCTTTGGGCGAGAGGCAGGGTACACCTGGGACAGATCGTCAGTCCATCGCAGGGCCAACACAGAGAGACAGACAACCATTCACTCTCACAGTCATACCTAAGGACAATTTAGAATCCCCAGTTTGATGCCAATTAACCCAACTTGCATGTTTTTTTTTGGCATGTGGGAGGAAACCGGAGAAATCCCGGAGTAAACGCACGCAGACACGGGGAGAACATGCAAACCCCACACAGATCACTGTTGGTCGGGGACTGGGATCGAACCCAGGATACCCCGGCCAAGGGTGAGTTGCTGTGCTGCCGCAGTGCTAACCACTCCGCCACCACGCCGCCCCTTATTCAGCCTGTTTCACATTATGATTTATGACTTGTACCATTACACTGTGATTTTAATATTTACTTTTTAGGGAGGGGGTAGTATATTGTTCTCAATTCACATCTCCATTCTAGGGAACACTTGTTACTCACGGGGGGTAGACGAATGATGGCCTCATACCCACCACCCTCAAAAAGACCACAGAGAGAAATGACAACTAATCTTTCCTCATTGCTCATGGTGTAACATTTTAACTATACATGTTCTATGTGCATAATTTATGTTACACAAATTATTTCCACCTTTCTATATGTGTCTGTGTTTTCAACTTTGTGTATCAAGATTACAATAAAGATAGAATTACATTATTTTGTCGTTTGATTCAAAATGACAGTATAGGGTTAGATAACACACTTCACTTTTAATGTGATACTGGGGGGGGATGATAATCAAGTCAGTGGCGGTAATGCACCTGTAAGCTGGTTGCCAACTACCAATTAAATCTAAAAGGAGAAGAAGGAGAAATGGGCCTGGGGCAGTTGCCTGGGAGGAGTGGGCCTACAACTATTACAATACTGACATGGAAAGGTATATGAATGGTAAACAATGTCTTTAACATATTTGGTCAAATGTTAACTGGATTCAAAGATTCAAATTTGTCAATATTTCTATACGTACAGGACATACAGGAGAACTGAAATTCCGTTTTTAAATACCTGGTCAGCTCAAAATAAAACCTTAGCTCATCATGGCCAAGAATAATTTCTGAATTTTATAGGACTTGATTTGGTTGACTTAAAGCAAGGATTTACCAGTCATTTGGGTTTTGCTTGAGATTTGGAGGCATTTTAAAGATAATATGCATAGACTGCAAAATAAAGATAGCATCCTATGTACAAAAGTGAAACTCAACTTCCGGGACTTTGGGCGCAGCCACCTTTGCTCTTTTGCAGCCAGACTTTGTGCAGTAGTGAGAGATGTGGTTTCAACTTTCTACCTAACCAACCATCAATTACAGTCTATTAGCAGCCCCTCAGTCATGACCACATCCTGCTTTATAGCACCAAATTAACCCGGCTAAGCGGTAGAAGATGGATGGATGGATGATTGAAAAAATGAACACTTGAACAAACATCAGAGTCATAAGAACTACTTACCCCAGAAACCATCTTTTAGAAAAAAAAACTTGAGTGTTTTTAGTTTGGCCCGAATGCAGTTCAAACTAGTGGTGAGAGGCGGGGCTTGTCTGCAGACAGCCACCAGAAAGTGATCAAGATGCCATGGCTTCAATTTTGGAGTTTTCTCACATTGTCCTTTATTTTATAGTCTAAGGCAGTGTTTTCCAACCTTTTTTGAGCCACGGAACCTTTTTTACACTGAAAAAAGTCCTGCGGTACCCCAATTTAAAAAATGACACATTGGAACCTATTACAGCATATCTAATGAAAATTTAGTCTTGTAGTTTGTAAATACATACAAAGTAATTGGAAAGAGGCAAACAAGTGCATTTGCTCATGGCGTTGCAAGTGGACACGAGTTGGATTTTGTTCAGCTCGTGCCAGGAGTTCACTTGATGTTTTTGTCACAATGGCCATTCTGTATTATTGTTCCGCCGTCGCCAGGAGAATGAATTAATTTGAAAATGAGACGGGCATTTACTGGAGACATCGCTCGTCAGACGTGCACTCCCGCAAAGGGGGTCCTTTTCATGGCAGACGTGCTTTTCTGTGATGGCTGTATTCACCGCTTGCTGGAGGTTTCTTCCTATAAGGGAGATTTTCCTTCCCACTGCTGCCAAGTGCTTCCTCATAGGGAATTGGTTGATTGTTCTGGTTTTCTCTGAATTACTTATGATTTATGCCTTATGTATCTAACATTTTGAGATGACATTTTGTTGTGATTAGGCTCTATACGAATAAAGATGAATTGAACTGAGCTGAATTTGGTGCTGGGGTGGCCGACGTCGGAATGCGGTTTCTGAGGGAAGTGGTGACATTTTCCTGTCCAGATAGTGTTGTGGACTCAGGCATGGCAGTGTTTTTTTTTTTTTTTTTCTGTGACAGATGAATGAGAAAGAGGAGGGATTGAGTTTGTGCTGCCACCCGCTGACATGGAGGAGCCACTGCAGCCAATGCACAACAGTGAGTTGTTTGGAATTTTTGGACCAATTAAGAAATGAAATTAGACAGTTTTTTATGGGACCCTGAACAATCCATTGTGGGCCTCCAGTTGAAAAACACTGGTCTAAGGTTCTGTATGAAACATTTCAAAAGTTGTATACTGGGGACTCATTGTGGCTGTAAGGTGAACTGACACCACACTGCACAGACTACGGGTCAGAAATGGGATTCTGCAGTTCACTTATCACCCGGGAAGGGGGGGAGGGGGGAAGTAAAACCTGAGTTTCTAAAACTTCCATACATTAGCTTGAAACTGCTTTATAGTGAGGATTCAATGGCTGCTCACCTGACAGCATTAATCTTGATGAATCCAGAGGCATCACATGGGTCGTAGTCTCCCTGCACATTCATGCTGGAGAAAAACAAAGCAAAGAAAGAAGAGGGTAATTTAACAGAGACTCAAAAGCTGCTGTGAAATGAGGAGGAAAGTTACAGAATTGTGTGTTTACAGTTGTTGGAATAAACATAAGAGAGAGAGTCTTTTCAACCACTGGGATAACTGAGTCATTGATAATCCACTCTTTTGAAATAATGTTTGAATTGATTTTGCTTTGAATGCTCTTCTCTAGCATGCCGCAAAATCGATACGGGAGAATGAAAACACAATTGTGTGCATAAGGGCACAAAAGACATGGATAACCCATTTACAAACAATCCCATCATATCAACTGTGAGCTAAGTGTCGAGATGATTCTGTAATCTGATGTTTATCTTCCAGTTTATCCACTTCTTAAAAAAGTAGTAAATCTATAACTTGTGGCGGAGTGTGTGCTGTGTTGAGGCTGCTCGTTGAGTAGACGCCTCTTCTTAGTGTGTCTCACAAAAAAGTGGCCTCGTGTGCTGCGTAATTACAGCAGTTTCTACCTGCAGTGTTTCATACACTCTCTGACTGAGTCCTCTCCTTCCTGTGACACCCCCCAGCTCGTCATGTACAGCCTGCGCTCATTCTTCAGAAGCACTTAGCAAAGGAGGAAATTGCCAACAAATGATAGGATAAACACTATAAAAAGAAAGGCCGACAACTAAGTCATCAACTCTCAATACAAGGCTCCCTACCCGGCACCTGAACACCATTATGAGTGAGTGGCCGCAAAGAATACAGTGCTCTTAGTGAGTGAGTGTGTGTGTGTGTGTGTGTGTCTACAAGCATGTGATTGTGCACTCTTAAGAAACCCTGCAGTCTAATTGAGAGCAAAGCCTGCCGAGAGCGAGGAGGGTGACATTTCTGTCTCAGATGGGTGCGGCGGCGGGCTGTATTACCACTGTGTTAATGACGCCGTTTACTGATGCCCGTGGAGAGCCAACAGGATGTCAGCGGGGTTTCTTGACTAATCTGGTATATGTGAGTGAGAGTGCAGCGGTTTTTCATGGGGTGACAAATAAGTGAGAGAGAGAGAGAGAGAGAGAGAGAGAGAGAGAGAGAGAGACTGCTGCCTTCAGGTGCATCACTGTCAGGTACATGCGTATGTCAATGACATTACAAATTTTAAACATGTTATAAAAGACATTTATACTTTTGTATTAAATTAACAGCTCCTATGTAATATTAATGGTGAGTGCTGACAGCCACTGCATATAGTTGATGCCCATTCCCCATCCTTGTGTCGGCACTCAAATTCTTGTGCATGCCGCCATCTTGGCTGCCCAGTTTTCTAGTACCCAGCCCTTTGAAACCATTGGCTCACTTCTGTATACAGGCACATCTCAATAAATTAGAATAGCATCAAAAAGTGAATTTATTGCAGTAATTCAATTCAAAAAGTGAAGCTCATACAGTGGATATAAAAGTCTACACACCCCTGTTCAAATGCCAGGTTTTTGTGATGTAAAAAAAATAAGACCAAGATAAATCATTTCAAAACTTTTTCCACCATTAATGTGATCTATAATCTGTACAACCCAATTGAAAAACAAACTGAAATCTTTTAAGGGGAAAAATAAAAAATGAAAAACTTACAATAACCTGTTTGCATAAATATGCACACCCTTAAACTAATACTTTGTTGCAGCATCTTTGGCTTTTATTACAGCACTCAGTCTTTTTGGGTAGGAGTCTATCAGCGTGGCACATCTTGATGTGACAATATTTGCACACTCTTCTTTGCAAAATCGCTCCAAATCTGTCAGATTGCGAGGCATCTCGTGTGCACAGCCCTTTTCAGCTTTTCAGATCACCCCAGAGGTGTTCGATCAGATTCAGGTCTGGACTGTGGCTGGGCCATTCCAAAACCTTAATCTTCTTCTGGTGAAGCCATTCTTTTGTTGATTTGGATGTGTTCTTTTTGGGTCATTGTTGTGCTGAAAGATGAAGTTACTCTTCATCTTCAGCTTTCTAGCAGAAGCCTAAAGGTTTTGTGCCAACACTGACTGGTATTTGGAACTGATCATAATTCCCTCCACCTTGACTAAGGCCCCAGTTCCAGCTGAAGAAAAACAACCCCAAAGCATGATGCTGCCACCACCATGCTTCACTGTAGATATGGTGTTCTTTGGTGATGAGCAGTGTTGTGTTTGCACCAAATATACCTTTTGGAATTATGGCCAAAAAGTTCAACCTTGGTTTCATCGGGCCATAACACATTTTCCCATATGCGTTTGGGAGATTTCAGATGTGTTTTTGCAAAATGTAGCTGGGCTTGGATGTTTTTCTTGGAAGGATAAGGCTTCTGTTTTCCCACCCTTGACGGGAGATTGTTGTCACATGTACTGAACAGCCAGTACTTGCCCAAAATTCCTGCAGCTCCTTCAATGTTGCTGTCAGCCTCTTGGCAGCCTCCCTGACCAGTTTTCTTCTTGTCTTTTCATCAATTTTGGAGTGACGTCCAGTTCTTGGTAATGTCACTGTTGTGCCATATTTTCTCCACTTGAGGATGACTGTCTTCACTGTGTTCCATGATATATTTAATGCCTTGGAAAATCTTTTTTACCCTTTTCCTGACTGATACCTTTGAACAATGAGATCCCTCTGATGCTTTGGAAGCTCTCTGCAGACCATATCTTGTGCTGTAAGATGCGACTACAAAAATGTCAAGAAAGGCTACTAGAATAGCTGAACTTTATTTGGGGTTCATCAAAGGCACTTTAAATGGTGACAGGTGTGTACTGACTCTCATTTAACATGAGTTTGAATGTGACTGGTTAATTGTGAACACAGCCACATCCCCAGTTATAAGAGGGTGTGCATATTTATGCAAACAGGTTATTGTAAGCTTTTTATTTTTTATTTTCCCACTTAAAAGATTTCAGTTTGTTTTTCAATTGGGTTGTGTAGGTTATAGGTTACATTGATGGTGGAAAAAGTTTTGAAATGATTTATCCTGGTCTCATCTTTTTTTTTTTTTTTTTTACATCACAAAAACCTGGCATTTGAATAGGGGTGTGCAGACTTTTTATATCCACTGTATATTGTATTCTGGTCCAGGTTGTTCTTCTTCAGGACACGAAGGAAGTGCAGCCGCTGCTGGGCTTTCTTCACCAGGGCCTTACTTAGTGTTGACAGTCCAGGAGAGGTCAGAGGAGATGTGGGTGCCCAGGAACCTGAAGGTGGGGACAGTTTCATTCGTCATTTATTTATTTTTATTTATTTTTTTTGGGGGGGGGGGTTCCTGTCTGTTCGTTCTGAAGTCCAGAATGAGTTCTTTGGGTTTTTTTGGCGGTTCAGTTTCAGGTTGTTTGCTTGGCACCACAGCAGCAGATTCTCTACTTCCACCCTGTATGCCTTCTCATCATCAGTGGTGATGAGCCCAACCAAGGAGGTATCATCCATGTACTTCACGATGTCAGTGGTATGGTGGGTTGGAATACAGTCAAAGGTGTACAGGAAGTACAGTAGAGGGCTTAGCACGCAGCCCTGAGGGGAGACAGTGTGGAGGAGTGGTGGGGGCCAAGTCTGACTGTCTGTGGGCAGTTGATGAGAAAGTTTTTTATTCAGGAGCAGGTGGGGCGGGGGGGATCTGGAGGTGGTGCAGTTATTGATCAGGATGTCTGGGATGATGGCGTTGAAAGCTGAGCTGTAGTCCACAAAGAGCATCCTCACGTAGCTCCTTGGATTCTCTAGGTGGCTCAGTGCTCTATGGAGTGTGGTGGCAATGGCATCTTCTGTAAACTGGTTCTCCTTGCCGGCGAACTGGTGGGGGTCAAAGGAGGGGGGAAGACAGTTCCTGATGTGCTCTCAATACACTTCACGACTACAGACCCATAGCACTCATGTCTGTAGTTATTCAGGCTGTCAATTGCGGACTTTTTGGGGATGGGGATGATGGTGGAGGCCTCGAGGCAGGATGGGACGGTGGCGTGCATCAGAGAGCCAGCTGGTCTACACATGCTTTGTCCACCACTCTTGGAATGCCGCCAGGACCAGCAGCTCTGCGGGGGTTCACTACTCTCAGTTGCCTCATCACCTCATGCACCTGAATTATGCCAGTCTTTTAATGTAGTCATACTGTTTTTGCTGCAGTTTCTCTGTTAGCAGGATCACGCAAAAACTAAGATGGATCTGGATGGCATTTTCACCAGAGGTGGCTCTTGGCCCAAAGATTAACTCATTAGATGTTCGAGGTGATCTGTGAGTGCATACCTCTGCCAACACCCTATCTTGCAATGTACAGATGGATGGAGATATGGATGGCCAATGGATGGAGGGGAGGACAAAGAGAGTGAGGGATACAGCCTTAGTGGAGGTATGCACGCTGAGTGCCCTCTAGTTATTATTTGTTCTTGTTCAGTTTCAGGGTTATGATGAAAATGTTCCTTGTGTTATCCTGGTCTAGTTAGTCTCCCTTGGTCTTAGGTTTATTTTGAAAATACTTCCTGTTTTGCTTTGGTTTAGTTTAAGTAATTGATTTACTGTCTTATTTTGAAATGCATGTTCCTGGCAGTCTTTGGTTATGATCTTAAGTTTAATTTTATGTTAATTTTGGTAACTTCCTTTGTCAATTTGTTCCCTGCACCGCCACCTGTCATCCATTTGTTGATTGTCTGCTCCCCTCTAAATTTAATCTGGTGTCTTCCCTCCTTGTGATGACATCGTATGTAGGCCTACATGTTGTGGATTATTCTGCTCCTCATGGTTTCCCTGGCTCCTTGGTTTCCAAAGTTTATGTTCAGTTTTCTGTTACCTTTAGTTTATTGCTCTTGTCTTTAAGTTCATGTTAGATTGTTTCCAGTCGCTGTGCTGCACTTTGTTTTCTAATTAGTTCACTTTTTCCCGGTGTTTGCAGGTAATGAGCCTATATCAGATGAGATGAGTGCAGTAGTCTGAAAACACTTGTTACTCCAACAACCAATACAGCAAATACACATTCAGTGTGCAGGAAGGTTGTGTATGACTAAATTTGAGACTTATGTTAGGTGGTTGTGGCGGGCCCCTTTATGTGGAACCATTAGGGCCCATCTGTCTGTGGCCTCGAGGACTTTGTGATGCTGCAACACAAAACGGTTGCACAGATGTGTCACCCCCACAAAAAAAGTTTGTCTCTCATAGCAGAACAAACTCATTCATTGAAGAATGACTACTGGAAATCTTAATGTCACCCACAAACATCACACTATGATTTATCATCAAAACTGGATGAAGGCCCGGTCTGAGTACAGAATAATCTCTGTTTTATTGGGTTCTTTCTCACGGGACAAAACTGCACACGCACCTTATTATTTTTTTAAATCTGTCTTTTTCCCCTCACCAAACTAGCCTAAGAAAGTGAATGACTGGCTGTGTGAGGCGTGTTTGTTCATCTCCTCTTCATGACCCGCTTAACTACCGTGACACCCTGGTACTTTCCTGTTAAAAGCCCAGTTAAATCACCTCTCTCCTCTGGCTGAAAGCACCATTAGCTCTCTGACTCTAGGGTACAACTGGGGTGTATGTGACTGGAGCGGAGCTGGAGAGCCATATGGACGGGTTTTTACTTTGGTCAGTGCTGAGCCTACCCAGAGGGCATCAGGGGTCGGCCTCCTGAACAAACCCACTGTTAGCACAGCTCAGAGGCCATGGGGAGGTGTGGTGGCGGTGGCGGTGGTGCTGCTGCCCTGAAGGAACTGAGTCCGACACTTCTCTGAAGTCTTTGTCAGGCAGGGTCAGTAGTGCGCTGATGTGGGGGTTAGCAGAGGACTTGGGCAGACCAACTGGTGAACATGTGGAACAGCAGCGCTGTGGAGCCATCCACAGCTGTTAGAACAAGGGTCTCCAATCTGTGGCTCCAGAGACTCATGAGTCTCTGTTTCCTTTAACCAGTGGCTTCTTGAAACCATACAACAACAATGAAAAATCTGAAAAAAATCTCACAAAAACACTTGCACATTTATAAGAAAAAAAGTCTCACATTTAGGAGACAAATCTTAAATTTACAAGAAAAGTTGCAAGTTATTAAAGAAAAATGTCTCACATTTACAAGAAAGGGCCACATTTGTGAAAATCACAAATTTACCTGAAAAAACAGTCTCACATTCACAAGAAATAGAAAAGTAGAAGGTTAAAAATGTTCAAGAAAACATCTGTGAGGAAAAAAAACAACCTATTTATAAGAAAGGTCACAAATCTTTGGGCAAAAAGTCTTAAATTCAGCAGGAAAAAATGTCTTATCTATCTATAAATTCACGAAATCTGTGTGTGTGTGCCTGTCTGTTCCACGCATATCTCTCAAACCGTTTGTCAGACTGGCCTCAGATTTTAAACGTGGTTTCCTGAGGTTACAAGGGTGTGCATCCCCGAATGTGGAGTCGCTCAGTCAAAATATGTAATTCTTAATAAACAAACGTTTAGCCACCACTCTGAGACCGCTCTGTGTGTCCTGGCTTCAAGAAGTGTGGACGGGGTGCTTGACTCTGTGCTCATTGGATAATATGCCGCATCACGGCCATGCTGATTGGACAATACATGGCATCACGACCTGTCAGTCACCACAGTGTTCCCTGGGCAAAACAAGGAAGTGAAAAACGACAAATTTGACTAGAAAAAGATAACACTGAAGATTTAATGCTTGAAAAAATTATACTATAAAGTTGCCGTGATTGCGTAGATCTAAAGGATAATTCGGCATATGTGGAGAACGTGAGGTGCGCGAGCAGACTGGGCGGAGCGTCAGTGGGGGCCAGGTCTGACAAAGAATACCGGTGTATCAACACAGAACTTGCCAGGAGACGCAGCAGCCTAACCGGGCGGACCAAACGACTCGCCGTCACCGGTGGCGTTACTCTCAGTGTGCTCACACAATTATTAAAAGTTAATTATTAAAAGTTAATAATTGTGGAGCAGAATGCCTAGATCAACTGCATATCATATGCGGCCAGATGCACGGTTAAATGATGACAGTCACCAAACTGGACACAAAAACGCTCAATAACTCATAAAAGATCACACAAATAAGTGATCTGACAAAAAAAAAAAATAAACAAGTGGTTCTTAAACAGTGGCTAATATTGGATGTCCCGTTCATTTTCAATTATTCTGTAATTAATATTCACACAATCAAATAAATCTCACTTCAGTCCCTTTCATGTTTGTCAAAGTCTAACATGTATTCCACTTTCAAATACGGCTTACATGGCCTGGCTCAAAGGCACGCTAACTGATGGCAATAAAAAAAAAAAAGTTATTTTCAGTAAAGTGAAAAAAAAAGATAATGCATGGAGTGCTTTTGGCCTGAGGCTGATTTATCATGGAAAACAGCTGAGCTCTGTGGTTCCAGCAATCAGCTGTTTGGATCCTCCTCCTCTGGTGTTCTGACATTTTGGCATATCTATCATATCTATTCACCTTTTTTTTTTTTTTTTTTTTTTTTTTTTTTTTTTTTTTTTTTTTTTTTTTAACCAAAGGTTAAAAAAAAACAAACAAACATGGGGGGAAGGCCCTACAACCTTTGCTCCACGAATGTGGGACATATCAACCATAGGCTGGATAAATTTTCAGCATGGGGCACATATGTTTTCCAGTTTATAAAATTTTTCACCGGGTCTGAGGTGTATGTGAAAAAAATGTGTTTTGGGTAACGTTTAGAGGGTCAAAAATGCAATCGTTTAGGCATAATAATAATAAATAATCTTCTCGCATCAATAACAAACAAATGCTTACAGTAGAGCCACAGTGCTCACATTGTGAGTCTTTGTCAGTCACGCCCTCAAGGTTCAGATCATTATTTGGCCTCAGTATCGCTCCAGCATGACGATAAAAGCACCGCCTCAATCTTCGCATTAAAGTTTTAAAAACCTTTTAATAACAAAATATTGCGAAAATATAAACTGATGCACTACAATGGGTCTCAAATATTTCTAAACGTCCTGTAATAGTACTGCATGAGTTTATTGACGATACACAGAAGAAATTCAATATTTCACTGAACAGTGATAAAAACTAAAATAATTATAATGATGGTTGAACAACTCCCATTCCCCAAAGTGAAGATACACTATTATGAATATAAGTGACAAAATATCACACAAATAAGTGATCTGACAAACAAATAAACAAGTGATCTGAAACAGTCACCAATATTGGATGTTCCATTCATTTTCAATATTTAGGTATCATGTAATTAATATTCACCCAAATACATCTTAGTGCCATTTACTCCCTTTTATATTTGTCAAGGACTAACATGTGAGTGCCTACATATAGGCTACACCTCTTTACTTTCAAACACAGCCTACATTTGGGCCTGGAAAACCTGACTAGGATAACTGTTTCAGACAGGAATATTTGGTTCTACGGGCATTCACTAGAATTAGCTAAAAACACTAAAATTCTAAGTGTAAAGTGTTGAATAATATAAATTTAAAGGAAAAACTTTAAAAAAAATGTAAGAGAAAAGTAAATTTATGATAAAAAATTTATGTAAATACAAAATTTAAAAAGTTATACATTTATTGCAAGGTACGAGAACTGTACCTTGGAAGAAAATATCTGGAACCAAAGTGAGTAAAATGTACCTTTAAACCCAAACAAAGGTCCATAGCTGTTTTTCCAGCCTTATTCCTTTTTTTTTTTTTTTTTTTTATATTGCACACATCACTGAAGAGAGAGAAACGGAATTTCAATTCTCCTGTATGTCCTGTACATATGGTAGTATTGACAAATAAAATCTTCGAATCTTGAATCTAGTTGCCACTGGGGCTCCAGATATGTTCTTCCAAGGTACAGTTTTCGTACCTTTTAGGGTACTGCTGGAGTGACAAGCATTTGTACCTTTTTAGGTCCTTTTCTGTAATTTGATTTCTTTGTGTGTAGATTGCCAACGCCTGAATTACAACAAGGTCACCTTTGATTTAACCCCTTGCTTACCTGACCAGCTCTTCATTGTACAGTGACTTGGGTGACTCCCGTCCCAAGATGTAGCTGTGACCCTTGAACACGGACAGCTGTACTTTGCCCTCCACGTTCTCCTGGGACTTGGCTATGCAGTGACGCACAAATTCACACTCCGGACTGTCCCAGAAACCTGAAAGCAGACATCTGACTGTCAAGATCTGTTGTCAAGAAGATTTGTTTTAGGTTTATTTAGACTAGAAGGACACTAGTGTAAAGGCTTCATTGATTGATAATAGTCTATCTACCAACAGAACAGTAATAGAACTAAACAAATTTAAAGCATAGTGTCATGCTGCTGAGCATGGGGCGGGGGGTGGGGGACGCTCATGCTTTCAGGTTGTGTTTGATTATTTTCTGTATTTTCCTCATCTCGGTTTTATTTTGTACTTGAGTATGGTTTTGTTTGTATTATGTTTATTAGTTGCCATTTGTCTCTTATGTATTTGAGTTCCTGTGATGACATCTCGGTTTTGCCTTTATAGCCTTGGTTATTTATATGTGTCTGACTATTTAGCTTTGTATTATAAGTATTATCTGTTCTGACATGAGCCTACCTTCACCGTTTACACTCAGTCCTCCTTCTGTATTTTGTTAGCATTCCAGTATTTGTATTTCTTGTTTTTGTATTCATTGTGTCCTTGCCTTTATGGTTCATTTTTCACTGTCTGTATTTATCTGGTCTGTTCTTATTTTGTAGTCTTTCCATTTATAGTCAGTCTCCTTTCGCTTTTCCTCCTGTGCTCTTATTTTGACAGTGTGTTACGTTTACTTCCAGTATTAGCTCAGTTTGGGGTCTAGCACAGCTGTCATCCTTTTGGATTTATTACTCCTCGCTCATGTGACCCACACCTGTAATCATTTATATCAATCCTGTGTACTATTTACAGTGGTGAGAAAAAGTGTTAACTCCATTCCTGATTTCTCATTTTTTTTGTATATTTGTCACACTTAAATGTTTTGGATTATCAAACAAATTTAAATATTAGACAAAGATAACACAAGTAAACACAAAATGCAGTTTTTAGATGAAGGTGTTTATTATTAAGGATAAAAAAAAAAATCTAAACTTACATAGCCCTGCGTGAAAAAATGATTGCCCCCCCCCCCATTAAAACATAAATTAACTGTGGTTTATCACATCTTTGAAAAGCTGAGTTCAATTTCTCAAGCCACACCCAGGCCTGATTACTGCCACACCTGATCTCAATCAAGAAATCACTTAAATAGGACCTGACTGACAAAGTGAAGTAGACCAAAAAATCCTCAAAAGTTAGACATCATGATGCCATCCAAAGAAATTCAGGAACAATGAGAAACAAAGTAACTGAGAGCTGTCAGTCTGGAAAAGGTTATAAAGCCACTTCTAAAGCTTCGGGACTCCAGTGAACCACAGGGAGAGCCATTATTTAAAATGGCAAAAACATGGAACAGTGGTGAACCTTCCCAGGAGTGGCCGGCCGACCAAAATTACCCCAAGAGTGCAGCGACGATTCACCCAACAGGTCACAAAAGACCCCGCAACAACATCCAAAGAACTGCAGGCCTCATTTGCTACAGTTAAGATCAGTGTTCATGACTCCACCATAAGAACGAGACTGGGCAAAAATGGCTTGCATGGCAGAGTTACAAGACGAAAAACACTGCTGAGCAAAAAGAACATAAAGGCTTGTCTCAGATTTGCCAGAAAACATCTTGATGATCCCCAAGACTTTTGGGAAAATACTATGTGGACTGATGAGACAAAAGTTGAACATTCTGGAAAGTATGTCTCCCATTACATCTGGCGCAAAAGGAACCTCATGCCAACAGTAAAATATGGTGGTGGTAGTGTGATGGTCTGGGGCTGTTTTGCTGCTTCAGGACCTGGAAGACTTGCTGTGGTAAATGGAACCATGAATTCTGCTGTCTACCAAAAAATCCTGAAGGAGAATGTCCAGCCATCTGTTCATGACCTCAAGCTGAAGCACACTTGGGTTCTGCAGCAGGACAATGATCCAAAACACACCAACAAGTCCACTTCTGAATGACTTAAGAAAAACAAAATGAAGACTTTGGAGTGGCCTAGTCAAAGTCCTGACCTGAATCCAATTGAGATGCTATGACATGACCTTAAAAAGGCGGTTCATGCTCGAAAACCCTCCAGTGTGACTGAATTACAACAATTCTGCAAAGATGAGTGGGCCAAAATTCCTCTACAGTGCTGTAAAAAACTCAATGCCAGTTACTGCAAACACTTGATTGCAGTTGTTGCTGCCAAGGGTGGTCCAACCAATTATTAGGTTTCGAGGGCAATCACTTTTTCGCACAGGGCCATGTAGGTTGGGATCTTTTTTATCCTTAATAATAAACGCCTTCATTTAAAAACTGCATTTTGTGTTTATTTGTGTTATCTTTGTCTAATATTTAAATTTATTTGATGATCTGAAACATTTAAGTGTGCCAAACATGCAAAAAAAAAAAGAGAAATCAGGAAGGGGGCAAACACTTTTTCACACCACTGTATATTACAGAGACAATCATCAAGTTTGTGTGTATTTTAACCTTCAGCCTGTTTTGTGGCCCAACACTTGCCAAAAAAAACATCCAGGCCTGGCTGAATTTTTTTATGGAAAATCAAGTCTCACAAAAGAATGTGAAAACGAGTGTTATGGTCTAATGAAACCAAGGTTGAACTTTTTTTTGGTCACAATTCTATAAAGGAATGTTTGGCTCAAAACAAACACTATCACCAAAGTAACACCTTACCCATGGTAAAGCATGGGGGTGGCAGCATCATACTTTGGGGTTGTTTTTCTTCAGCTGGAACTAGGACTGAGCAATACACCGAATATATTTGTTATATCGATACATTCTACTATGCACGATACATAAAAATGCCTTTATCGCGGATTAAGTTAATCCCTTCCACACCTGTGGTGTATGGGGTGGCGCCCATCTCCGTTTCACTTACCCTAGGCCACACAACTACTGTGAGTAGTGAAAGCTACAGTGGGGGTGGGGGGGTCAGTCCTCTGGTAGCTCTGTGCGTTAACTTTCCTTTCCCCATTCCATTATGCTGAGCATCAAGCTAGAAGGCGGAAAGAACCATTTTTGAAATATGGTCTTTGGTATGACCCAGCCAGGATTTGAACCCCGGCCTCCCAGTTGTGGGGCAGATGCTCTACCGACTAGGCCACCGCTCCAGTTTTTATGACAGATATTGAGCATAAATTGTCACGGCAAAGTAAGCTGTCAGCATTTCTTATCTGTTTGAAGTCCTCTCACACAGTGGCACTCAGTGCCTCCTACCACGGTCGTGTTTTGTATCAGGGTTGTTGCCAGGTCTGTTTTTTCCTGCAATTTTTTTTTCTTTGGAAACTGCTTCTTTTGAGCCTGTTTTTGTGGTGCAGAGATGCTTGTTTTTTTATGCACAATCTAGCAACACTGGCAGAGCGTGGGGAGAGGGGAACTGTGAAATGAAAAAGCATCAGCTCCAATGTCTGGCAATGGTTTGGAATTCAGGAAGGAAGACACTAAACACAAGACAGTTTTCTACAGAATATGTTGCAAAGCCATTGTCTTTAATTTGTTTCACCACTTGAGATGTCATCCACGACAATATGAAGAATGCATTAAAATCTGCTTGTCAAAATCCCAGGGAGCCCCCACAAAAAATAACATTAAAGGAGCCAACGATTTCCAAGGTAAGTGACTGTGGCTTCTTCCTTTGAAAAACTGATCCCATATGACAAAAGTACAAATGGAAAAGGATCACCACTGCAGTCACAAATTATAATGCCAAAGACACGGCTCCTATTATTAAAAACATGACCAAACAGAAAAAAGTACAATTTAATTTATATGGTTTTGAAATATCTTTCTCTAGAATTCTTGCTTGATGCACTTTTTATTGTTTTGAGTCCTTTTTTAAATTTTGTTTTGGTTTTATTGTTGTCTTTAAGAATCAGGTGACTAGTAAGGCCTACCATTATTTATTCTCATTTGTTGCAAATTTATGAGTGGGGCTGGGCTGCCTTACAGTTTCAGTGAAGTTTGCTAAATTTAACTTGATCCAGTCTGCCCATCTACCTATAAATGCTAAGAATCTGTGTGTGTGTGTGTCTGTTCCTCACATATCTCTCAAACCGTTTGTCAGATTGAGGTTATGAGGGTGTGCATCCCTGAGTATGGAGTTGCTCAGTCAAAATATGTAATTTTTAATCAATAAAAATTTAGCCACCACTATGTCTCATGCCCAGGCTTCTATAAAGTGTGGGCAGGGTTTCAGATTGACTGGGTACTGATTGGATAATACGCGCCATTACGGCATCAGTATCCACAGCACTCCGTGAGCAAAACAAAGAAGCAAAAAGCAACAAATTTGACTAAGAAAAGATAATACTTAAGATTTAATGCTTAAAAAATTATATCAAAGTTGCTGTGATTGCGTAGGTCTAATGGATAATTCGGCATGGAGAACAGAGATGTGCGGGTGCACTGAGGGAGGGGCTGGCACGGACCAATGGTTCTGCAATGGACAGCGGTGGCACACGGCAGCCGAGACTCCCGTTAACCGGGCAGGCTGGGCTTGGCTCACTGCAAAGGACTGCGATCCACCGGTTCAGCTGCTGCTCCTCTAACACTGGTGTCCGACCAGGCGGACCACGATCCTTTGCGGGGAGGCACACCCAGCCTGCCCAGTCAGTGGCAGGGAGTCCCGACTGCTGCTTCACTCGTGTGGTACCACTGTCCTTTGCAGGACTGCAAGTCCCCCCTCCCACGTGAGTATCTAAAAATTAAAAACTTAATAATAATACTGCCATGACTGTGGAGCAGAATGGCCAGATCAATTGCATATCATATGCGGACACATGCATGCTTCCACCATTTAAAATGTCTGCCACCGTGCTTTTCTTCTGTGTTTGGATTGCAGCTGTTCAGTTTGGTGGCTTCTGGCTGCCGTCAACAGTATGGGCATGTGAACTGCAGATTATTTTCACTGCGCATGTGTGTGCTCCAAAACTACTGGATGGATTTGGATGCAATTTTTACCAGAGGTGGTCCTTAGGCTAGGGAGGAACCCACAATATTTTGGTGATGATCCCAGAATGCATACCTCCACCAAGGCTCTTATCTTCTCACAGTGTGTTAGCAAAAATACTCCAAAACTGTTAGATGGATTTGGACGAAATGTTTACCAGAGGTGGTCCTTGGGCTAGAGAGGAACTCATAATATTTTGGTGATGATCTGAGAACACATACCTCTGCCAAGGTTGCACCTTGGTGCTTTCATTTTTTTCAACAACCGCTATTTTATAACAGTTCGGCTAGAGATCGACTGTGACAGAAGTCATCCATGTGCTGTACAAAATCGCACTGCTGCTTCTAGTGGCCTGGCATAGTTATTACAATACCTTTTCCCCCAGCTTCAATGAAAGTGAGTTACATTTGTGTTTATTTTGAAAACAAAGCCTTATCTTGGAAATCTGGCAAATTAAAAGTCGAGAAAATATGGCGATACAATGATACAAGCCTTTAGTTCCACTTAACTTTGACCGGGCAAGCTGAAACAGAGAGGCGTACAGACGGACATACATACACACACATTAACTGATTACCGCATGCCTCTCAAGTTTCACTGAGGCATAATGATGACTGAACAAGGCCTAAAAATATATTTGATATACATCTTTATTTAACTACAGTGCATCCGGAAAGTATTCGCAGCGCTTCACTTTTTCCACATTTTGTTATGTTACAGCCTTATTCCAAAATGGAATAAATTCATTTTTTCCTCAAAATTCTACACACAACACCCCATAATGACAGCATGAAAAAAGTCTGAGATTTTTGCAAATTTATTAAAAATAAAAAACTAAGAAATCACATGTACTTAAGTATTCACAGCCTTTGCTCAATACTTTGTTGATGCACCTTTGGCAGCAATTACAGCCTCAAGTCTTTTTGAATATGATGCCACAAGCTTGGCACACCTATCTTTGGGCAGTTTTGCCCATTCCTCTTTGCAGCACCTCTCAAGCTCTTTCAGGTTGGATGGGAAGTGTCAGTGCGCAACCATTTTCAGATCTCTCCAGAGATGTTCGATTGCATTCAAGTCTGGGATCTGGCTGGGCCACTCAAGGACATTCACAGAGTTGTCCTGAAGCCACTCCTTTGATATCTTGGCTGTGTGCTTAGGGTCGTTGTCCTGCTGAAAGATGAACCAGTCTGAGGTCAAGAGTGCTGTAGAGCAGGTTTTCATCCAGGATGTCTCTGTACATTGCTGCATTCATCTTTCCCTCTATCCTGACTAGTCTTCCAGTTCCTGCTACTGAAAAACATCCCCACAGCATGATGCTGCAATCACCATGCTTCTCTGTAGGGATGGTATTGGCCTGGTGATGAGCAATGTCTGGTTTCCTCCAAACATGATGCCTGGCATTCACACCAAAGAGTTCAATCTTTGTCTCGTCGGACCAGGGAATTTTGTTTCTCATGGTCTGAGAGTCCTTCAGGTGCCTTTTGGCAAACTCCAGGTGGGCTGCCATGTGCCTTGTACAAAGAAGGGGCTTCCGTCTGGCTACTCTACCATACAGGCCTGATTGGTGGATTGCTGCTGAGATTGTTGTCCTTCGGGAAGGCTCTTCTCTCTCCACAGAGGAACGCAGGAGCTCTGACAGAGTGACCATCGGGTTCTTGGTCACCTCCCTGATTAAGGCCCTTCTCCCCTGATCGCTCAGTTTAGACGACCAGCCAGCTCTAGGAAGAGTCCTGGTGGTTCTGAACTTCTTCCATTTATGGATGATTACGGCCACTGTGCTCACTGGGACCTTCAAAGCAGCAGAAATTTTTCTGCACCCTTCCCTATATTTGTGCCTCGAGACAATCCTGGATTGTCATATCCAGTCTGTGTTGTGTTGTTGCTTAGTTTTTTTTGTCACATTTTGTCTTAGCTTTGTTCCGAATTGTAATCGCTCTTGTTTTGTTTTTCTTTTGAATTCTTGGATGGAATATGGGTGGCCAATATAAGCTGCGGCTTCAGCCATCACCTATTTCGGACAACTTATGTTGAACTGTATAATCAGAGGAGTTATTGTTTAATTTGACCTTGTTGGATTTTTTCCCCTTTGTTATATTATTCTGCTTCTTTTTAATCTTTACTTTTAATCTATCCGAAATAAAGATTCATTCATTCATTCATTCATTCATCCTGTCTTGGAGGTCTACAGATAATTCCTTTGACTTCCTGCTTGGTTTGTGCTCTGACATGCATTGTCAACTGTGGGAACTTATACACAGTAGACAGGTGTTTGCCTTTTCAAATCATGTCCAATCAACTGAATTTATCACATATGGACTTCAATTAAGCTGTAGAAACATCTCAAGGATGATCAGTGGAAACAGGTGTGATGATCGGGTGAGCGCGCTCCTTGTCTGTCTCCCAGCTCTGCAGGTCATCAGTGCACCTGCGTGAGTGGACGCACCTGCTGTCTCCTCGCTGCCAGCGCATAAAAGCTTGTGAATGCTCCAGTGCTGGACCGTTGGTTATTGCTGCCTTTAGTGTGGTTTGATTTCCAAGACAGAACTCGAGACCAATTCTCCTTCTTTCTCTCCTCTAGGTTGCTGCCATCTCAGCGGTGTGTCCCCAGGATTGCTACACGCTCACCCGCTCTCATCACTCCACCTGAGGCTCACCTACTCCACCAAGTCAGTCCTCTGCTCTGCTCCATTCCTCCACCATTTCCCTCACCTGTTCCTCCTGCCACCTCAACCCTGCTGGCTTCATCATCTTGCCTCGTTGGTTTACACTGCCAGGCTATCTGCTCATTGTTGTAAGATCCCCGGCTCACAGTCTATTTTTTCCCTGTTCCATCATCAGCCTCTACCCAGCTCTGTTTCTTTCTCTCCCCAGGCTGTGTGTTTCCCTGGCATGTATTACTTTCTGTTCATTTGTGTTGTTCAATAAATTTCGTGAAATGTTACCCTGTCCCATGTGCTTTGTCTGGTAAGATAAGATAAGATAAGCCTTTATTAGTCCCACAATGGGGAAATTCCAGGATTGCAACAGCACAGGGATAGCAACACTCAGAGCAACAATCAGGAGGCAAGAAAAAAACAAGAGCAGCTAGTATACATATGTACACTACCGTTCAAAAGTTTGGGGTCACCCAGACAATTATTTTGTGTTTTCCATGAAAAGTCACACTTATTTACCACCATGAGTTGTAAAATGAATAGAAAATATAGTCAAGACATTGACAAGGTTAGAAATAATGATGTGTATTTGAAATAATAATTTTTTCCAGATCTCAACCTGCTCAAAGGAAGGTCAGTTTTATAGCTTCTCTAACCAGCTAAACTGTTTTCAGCTGTGCTAACATGATTGCACAAGGGTTTTCTAATCATCCATTAGCCTTCTGACGCAATGAGCAAACACATTGTACCATTAGAACACTGGAGTGATAGTTGCTGGAAATGGGTCTCTATACACCTATGTAGATATTGCACCAAAAACCAGACATTTGCAGCTAGAATAGTCATTTACCACATTAGCAATGTATATTAGATATTAGAGTGTATTTCTGATTAGTTTAAAGTTATCTTCATTGAAAAAAACAGTGCTTTTCTTTCAAAAGTAAGGAAATTTCTAAGTGACCCCAAACTTTTGAACGATAGTGTACATATTACTATATACTGTATATATACTGTATATATATATATATATATATATATATATATATATATATATACACAGTGGGGTAAAAAAGTATTTAGTCAGCCACCAATTGTGCAAGTTCTCCCACTTAAAAGATGAGAGAGGTCTCCAATTTTCATCATAGGTATACCTCAACTATGAGAGACAAAATAAAAAAAAAAAAAAATCCAGAAAATCACATTGAAGGATTTTTAATGAATTAATTGGTAAATTCCTCGGTAAAATAAGTATTTGGTCAATAACAAAAGTTCATCTCAATACTTTGTTATATACCCTTTGTTGGCAATGACAGAGGTCAAACGTTTTCTGGAAGTCTTCACAAGGTTTTCACACACTGTTGCTTGTATTTTGTCCCATTCCTCCATGCAGATCTCCTCTAGAGCAGTGATGTTTTGGGGCTGTCGCTGGGCAACATGGACTTTCAACTCCCTCCAAAGATTTTCTATGGGGTTGAGATCTGGAGACTGGCTAGGCCACTCCAATACCTTGAAATGCTTCTTACGAAGCCACTCCTTCGTTGCCCGGGCGGTGTGTTTGGGATCATTGTCATGCTGAAAGACCCAGCCACGTTTCATCCTTCAGTGCCCTTGCTGATGGAAGGAGGTTTTCACTCAAAATCTCTCGATACATGGCCCCATTCATTCTTTCCTTTACACAGATCAGTCGTCCTGGTCCCTTTGCAGAAAAACAGCCCCAAAGAATGATGTTTCCACCCCCATGCTTCACAGTAGGTATGGTGTTCTTTGGATGCAACTCAGCATTCTTTCTCCTCCAAACACGACAAGTTGAGTTTTTACCAAAAAGTTCTATTTTGGTTTCATCTGACCATATGACATTCTCCCAGTCCTCTTCTGGATCATCCAAATGCTCTCTAGCAAACTTCAGACGGGCCTGGACATGTACTGGCTTAAGCAGGGTGACACGTCTGGCACTGCAGGATTTGAGTCTCTGGCGGCGTAGTGTGTTACTGATGGTAGCCTTTGTTACTTTGGTCCCAGCTCTCTGCAGGTCATTCACTAGGTCCCCCCATGTGGTTCTGGGATTTTTGCTCACCGTTCTCGTGATCATTTTGACCCCACGGGGTGAGATCTTGCGTGGAGCCCCAGATCGAGGGAGATTATCAGTGGTCTTGTATGTCTTCCATTTTCTAATAATTGCTCCCACAGTTGATTTCTTCACACCAAGCTGCTTACCTATTGCAGATTCAGTCTTCCCAGCCTGGTGCAGGTCTACAATTTTGTTTCTGGTGTCCTTTGACAGCTCTTTGGTCTTGGCCATAGTGGAGTTTGGAGTCTGACTGTTTGAGGTTGTGGACAGGTGTCTTTATACTGATAACGAGTTCAAACAGGTGCCATTAATACAGGTAACGAGTGGAGGACAGAGGAGCCTCTTAAAAAAGAAGTTACAGGTCTGTGAGAGCCAGAAATCTTGCTTGTTTGTAGGTGACCAAATACTTATTTTCCACCATAATTTGTAAATAAATTCTTTAAAAATCAGACAATGTGATTTTCTGGATTTTTTTTTCTCATTTTGTCTCTCATAGTTGAGGTATACCTATGATGAAAATTGGAGACCTCTCTAATCTTTTAAGTGGGAGAACTTGCACAATTGGTGGCTGACTAAATACTTTTTTTTACCCCACTGTATATATACAGTATATACAGTATATATATATATATAGACACACAGTGCGGAGCATTGTGGTTGGTGGATGTGCAGCAGAAAGTCTAAGCTCTCTCTCCGCAGATGTGGCGGGCCAGCTGGATGTCTTTGGGCATGATGGTGACCCTCTTGGCGTGGATGGCGCACAGGCTGTGTCCTCGAAGAGACCCACCAGGTAGGCCTCGCTGGCTTCCTGCAGAGCCATGACGGCGGAGCTCTGGAAGCGCAGGTCGGTCTTGAAGTCCTGAGCGATCTCCCTCACCAGGCGCTGGAAGGGCAGCTTACGGATGAGCAGCTCCGTGGATTTCTGGTAGCGACGGATCTCTCTCAGAGCCACGGTACCGGGCCTGTAACGGTGACGCTTCTTCACTCCGCCAGTGGCCGGAGCGCTTTTCCGAGCAGCCTTGGTGGCCAGCTGCTTCCTGGGGGCTTTTCCTCCAGTAGATTTACGGGTGGTCTGCTTGGTTCTTGCCATCGCTCTTTATTATTCTGTCTTATATTTCTTGCACGCCGCCTAAACTCCAGCCCGGCACCCGCGTCATTTTCGCTCCAGTTCTCCCGGTATGTCGAGTTTCTCCGTTAGCACCGAGTGGCGGTTGAGTACTAGCTAGCGCTTCCCTGCTGTATCGTCTCCTGCTGTAAACAGAGGCTCCGTCCGCCGACTCGGGAGACCTTTGGGGCGATCTGTGTGTCCGTGATATATATAGAGTGAAAGGTGTGCCGGATCAGAAAGTTATCACCGGGTCAGAAAGAAGAAGGAAGATAAAAAAGACTTAGAATTGAGCCGCTGTTGCAAAAGGCAGCCAACTCGTGTGGCGCCGGAACCGAAAGCAGCTGGTGACAGCTGCCTTGCGTTTGAGCCTTAGACTAATTATGACAACAGGATGCACCTGAGCTCAATTTTCAGCTTCATGGCAAAGGCTGTGAATACTTATGTACGTACATGTGATTTCTTAGTTTTTTTTTTAATTTTTAATAAATTTGCAAAAATCTCAAAACTTTATGTTGTCATTATGGAGTGTTGTGTGTAGAATTTTGAGGGGAAAATGAACTTAATCCATCTTGGAATAAGGCTGTAACATAACAAAATGTGGAAAAAGTGAAGTGCTGTGAATACTTTCCAGATGCACTATAAGTCTCAAACATGTGACAATCACATGTGGCTATTTTGATTATAACCAGTTACTGTGATAAAAAAAACAACCTTTTTTCCCAAATTATGAGAACAAAATGTATTTAAAAAATGAGGAAAAAAAAACAACAAATTTACAGGAAAATTTTTTTTAAAAAATACCCTGAAAACAAGAGAGAAAGTTCCCCCGTAAATGTAAGTGCACATTTAACCCCTTGCACTCTGGTCAATTTCCCTAAAAACGCCAAAAAATAACGTACCCAAAGTAAATCAGAAGCTGTTCTTCAACCCTTTGCAGCATCTTCATGGGGTTGGTCTCATTTAAAAGAAAACACTTTGAATTTTTTGGCAAAACAGTCATAATCTCTCTAAGTGCTCCTGCCACTGAGTAACAGTCATCTAAACATACTGAACTTGAAGAAAATAAATTTCGCCTGGGTGTTTTTTTGGATACAAATGCTTGCAAATAACACACAGCTTCAGATACTGGCTGGGAAATGCAACAGAAATGTAGAACCAAATGTTATCCAGCTGAGGTCAAAATTTTGTAACAATACCACAAAAAATGAATATATTACACAGCTTTTTTCTTAGGTTGTTCCCAGGCGTTTTTGAACTGTGCCAAATTGTGCCAAATGGCACAGTTTGGAAAAACGTCTGTAACTTTTGAATGATTCAATATAGAAACTTCATCTTGGGCTCTAATGAAAGGTGAAGGGCTGTGTATGTGTGTGTGTGGGGGGTGTTTATTCATTCATTCATGAATGAATGAACAAACAAGCCCCCACACACAAAGAAGCATGCCATGTAAAAAAATGTGTGGCTTTTTTTTTTACAAGAAAAAATAACCTACAGTGCACTAAAAATTATTCTAAAATATCTGTAATGTAGAAGATAACAACTCCCACCCCCCCCCCCCCACCCACCCCCCGCTACAGAGGACAGACATCGCCCATCGCCACATGATGGAACAGTCATGTGGCGACCGCGGCGCACAGTCCCCGCGGTCTACTACGCACAGCTGTACTAAAATATCTGCAATATATCTGCAATCCGCTACAGAATCCGCGTTCACGGTCCGGACGCGGCGCACGAACCGTGTACCGCGGCGCACGGATTTCGGACTTCGTGCGCCGCGGTCTACTACGCACAGTTGTAATTTACCGATCAGTCAAAAGTCACTTTTGATTACAATTTTCAGGGATAAAGAATAATTTAGCTTATAACACTTACCTGTTCACAACAGCAGTGTCGCTGGCGAACTTCTCTTCCTCATTGTCAGACGAACATGACACTGGTCCGCTTGTTACGGACTCGTGGTTCTGGTCACGCGACCCGGTCAAACCATAATTCCATTATTGCGGTTTTGCGCTTCCATGATTGCGGTTTTGGCGAACGATTTTTCAAAACAAATAACAGTAGTAAGAAAAAAAGACTGGCGAACGCGTGTGTGTCACCCAGCCTTCGTCGTCGGCCTCCGTCGGTCTATGATGACCATGGAAGAGAATCCTAAACGTCTACTCTGCTGGGACAGCACCGCCTGCGGCTGAACAGGCCGATGCGCGAATGGCAGTCCCTGTCACACAGGTCCCACTTGTGGGTGGTCTCTGTGCTGCTGGGTCTGTGGCGGTTCTTCCTGCGGGTCCTTTTTTCATCTGCTGCAGCAGTCAGTCTCTCTTCACCCAGCCTTACACAAAACAGATTTTGCAAGGGACGCATGCTTTCGAACTTCTGTGCTTCAATTGGCTGGCTGTATTCGCAGCCGTTGGTAGGCGGGTCCTTCTTGCTAGGTTTTCAGTCATTGGTTCTTCAAGGTTTCAGAAACCCAATTCAAGGCTCTTATTAATCGAATGAGAGATCAATCACATCTAAACCAATCAAAGCACTCCTTTGGCTTTCTGTTCGCGGCTGTGTCTGTAGTGGAAGAACGGAAATGCAGCTTTTTTTTTTCAGTGCGCTCTAGGACGCAGCGCCCTCGTGCGCAGAGACGTGTCTGCCCGCGGTACACCGGAGTGCAAGAGGTTAATGTAAAAGGGCAAAAATGTATGAGTAAGAAGTTGCAGATTTATGAGCAAAAAATTTTAAATAATCTAGATAAAAGTCCATTTTACAAGAAAAAGTATTAAGGGTAAAAGAAAAAAATGTGATCAACTTCACAGGAAAAAGACTGCAAAAAAACTGCGAAAATAGGAAAAAAGCTCTACAAATTCATGAAAAAATACAGATTTAGTTCAAAGAAAGGAAGAAATTTTACAAGGAAAAAGTCTCAAATGTTCTAGAAAACTGACTCATGTTGACTTTAAAAAAGCCCATTTATGAAAAAAGTTGAATTTACATGAAAATAGTCAATTAACAAGAATAAAGACAGGAATTTACAAGCAAAGTCATAATTTTATGAGAGAAAATGTCTTTATAAAAAAGGAAAAAAACTTTATTACTAATGGTTATAACTTTGCAGTTATCCTTCATTTTAAGGCTCTACACAGCTTCATTTGGATAAATATTGTTTTAAGTGATGGTTTTTTTTATTCAAAGATTGTTGACTGATGGACTTAACACTCAGCCTTAAAATCTTTGTTTACTTTCCTCTGGTTAAAATCAGCTTGAGTCACAAATCGGTGTTTGAGTAAACATGCTGTAAACAGACACAGGACAGGTGGATTGTTAACATAAGCCATCTGCTGTCTGCAGAGTTATTAATGATTTAAACCCACAATGGGCCTAATCTCTGCCCTGCTCCTGAAGGTGGCATCTTTAACTGTGTGTGTGTGTGTTTCAAGTCTCTGGAGGGTACGGCTGAAGTGGCCTAGTAGTCGCTCTGTAATGGCCCTGATCCTATTATGTGGATGAAGGTGCAGGAGACTGGAGCCTGAGCAGACGGGAGGATTAGGACACCTGAGCCAAGAAAAGCTCATGCACACAGGGGCCAACGCTACCATACCACCTTCTCTTTAAACTACGGTGGCCCTGAGAATTAAGGAAACAACCGCAAATAGACAAAAACAAAAATAAAAAAAAAAAAAGAGGAAATATCTGTATCAAAATGGCAGTAAACAGGAGCTCCAAAAACCATAAAACTTGAATATAGGCATGTGCTGCAAATACCACAACAGACGTGAGTCTACAAGTGGAACTAAAATCTTGTATCAATGTATCGCCATGTTTTCTCGACTTTTAATTTGCCAGAATTTTGAGGTGAAGCTTTGTTGTAGAGATTACCCCTGATTTCCACTGACTGCAGACGGACAGCCACCACATCATGCTTCCCTGTTGTTCTCATTTGATTGCGATCGGTCCTCTTCAGTCTGGCTTGGCCTCTCTCAAGCTCTTACATTATTTTAGATAACTCTCACATGATCTTGTCACTTGTCACTGCGCTCAGGGCACTGACAGCTCAATAAAAAAAAGCTAAACTTTTGGAGTGCTGCAGCACTCATCAGAAGCAGGCCTCTGTAACCAGCCAATCAGAATAAAAGAACACCATAATCATTATTTAACAGCAAAAGCTCTGAATCAAGAGGAAAATCTTAATCTTAAATTCATGAGAAGAAAAATTAAGACAAAAGTCACAATTTTACAAAGGACCCCTCCCCCCCCCAAAAAAGAAGAAAAATGTTGCAAATTTATAAGAAAAATACATAAAAATGTGGACATTTAAGAGCAAAACCTCTCAAACTGACAAGAAAAAATAGCACATTTTAAGGAAATTTTTTTTTACATTTATTAGAAAACATTTTTACATCAAATTAACTGCAAATTTACAAGAAAAAGCACAAATTTAGCAAAAAATGTTACTTTGAAAGAAAAAAATTCAGATTTAAAATAAAAAAGTACATTAATGACAAACATAAAACACATTTTAAAGAAAACTGAAAAATTATGAGAAAAAAGTTGCAAATTTAAGAAAAAAAATAGGGCGGCTGCCAGTGATACTCCTCAGCCTCTTTGTTGTTGCAATGTAGTTTATAACACGTTTTGACCTTGACCTTGCAATCCCAAAAGTATAGTGACAGTTCAGGGTCACAGGGTGAACTTGTGTACAAAGCTTAGTGATCCTACCTTTACTTAGTCTATAGTAATAGGGCACAGAGAAGGCTAATCCTGATCTTTTTTGACTTTTTGACCCCAAACCCATAGCCAGAGGTTACGGTGTTAGGGTGAACCTGTGTACCAACTTTGGTGACCCTAGCTTTACTCATTCTATAGTAAAAGGGCATAGGGGATGCCAACTGTGACCTTTGACCTTTTGACTCCAAACCCATAGTCAGAGGTCAGAGTCTAAGGTGTCCAAGATTTGCCTTCAATATGAAGAGACAGATTTGAAAAGGCTACATCATTTCTTTCTGTAGTTACAAAATTTAGTGAAAAATTCACCCAAATTCAAACTCCTCCGAGATTTTTCACAGATACACCAATGACATCAATTTGAGTAACCTACGTCACTTCTTTCTCTAGTTATCGCATTCACAAGATTTTATTTTACTTCAGAATGGGATGTAGTTTCTGACTATGTGTTTTAAGGGCTTACCGTTATAGACTAGTTCTGAGAACTTGATTCCCAGGCCCTGTTTGATCCGCCGCACCTCTTTGTCCATGGTGAAGGTCTCGATGTCTAAATGGGCTTGCAACAGGATTGTTCCTCCTGGGGTCTCGTATATGCCTGAAGAAGAAAAAACAAAAGAAATAAATGTAGAGACATCATGGGTGTACCTTTTGATTATATTCATATACCAAGGTTTTTCCTGGGTTTTTTTTTTAAAACACTGCCAAGGTTTTTTGTTGGGTTTTTTTGCCTATTGCCATTCTGTAGTGGATTTATTTAGGGTCATCGTCATAAGATAAGATAAGATAAGCCTTTATTAGTCCCACAATGGGGAAATTCCAGGATTGCAACAGCACAGGGATAGCAACACTCAGAGCAACAATCAGAAGGCAAGAAAAAAAAGCAAGAGCAGCTAATATACATATGTACATATTACTACATATATATATATATATATATATATATATATACACAGTATATATAAATATATATATACACACACACACACACACACAGTGCAGAGCATTGTAGCTGGATGGAATAAATATATGAGTATATAAACACACAGTGCGGAGCATTGTAGCTAGATGGAATAAATATGTAGATATATAAACACCCACAGTACGGAGCATTGCAGCTAGGTGGAATAAATATGTAAATATATAAACACAGACAGTGCCAGTCATGCTGCATTACCCAACTTTAACTGAGCTTCAGCTAGAGCTGCACGATTATGGTCAAAATGATGGTCGCGATTATTTTGATCAATATTGAAATCACGATTATTCATTAACTTTAGGAAAAACAGATTACACAAAATTCTACTTTTTTTTATTCATCCTACTTTCCAATTGCTAGATGAAGCCTTTGGCCAAAGCACTGGAGCCTTGTCCACTTATTTAGAGAAGCTGCACTGACGACGTTAGATCCACTGTCTGTTGTTATGCAGACTAGTCCCTCCTCCTGCAGGCTCCAAGATGATTGCGCTTCCCTCAGTCCATGGGCTATAGCTTCTCCTGTGTGTGGTCTTGTGGGAAAAATGATGTCTGCAACCATCAACTCTTCATTTTAAAATCTCCATCAATGTAGTGAATTGTCAGGGAAAAGTAGGGCTCCGTTATTCTGCTTGACCATAGGTCAGTCGTAGTTGCAAAGTACTCAACAGTTGTGATATCCATCTGTATTTTTCATAGAGCGCAGGTAATGCAACGTTGGAGAATCACGTGGGGGATCACGTATTTCTTGTCTAGTGTTTTGACCATGTTTCTAAATCCTTCGTTGCTCATACAGTATTTATTGGACACGTCTTTGGCCAAATGAAATGCTATTGCATCAGTTACATTAGCGTGTCTTTGGGAGGCGGATGGATACGGTGAAGCTCTGTGCAGGGCGGATACTATGATTGCCTGAGTCGGTGCCAGATACAGATTGTGATTTAGCGAAGTGACATTCGCTTTAGCCTTAATGCATTTATCATACTTGTGTTTGTGGTGTTTTTTTTCCAGGTGGTTGAATAAGTTATTTGTGTTGCCCTGTGGTGCAAACACAGCTCTATGGCACTCTTTGCATATAATTTCTTTTTAGTCAGCATCACTTGCCCTGAATTCAAAACACGTCCAGACAACGGATGATGATCCTTTCAAGGCACAAGCTCCTCGTCTCCACGTGTTGCCATACTGTCAATTCTGCAGCTTAATGTTGCCCTAACATAAGTTCGCCCCCTGGTGGTCGGCTGGCTGTTGGTTGAGAAAATGCTTGATTTTATATGCAGCAGAGCCCGCATTTTAAATGTTAATATCGCCGATGATCATGTTAATTTGATCATGGTAGCCAAAATCATGATTGCGATCAAAATTTGATTAATTTGTGCAGCCCTAGCTTTAGCTGTCGGACAGCCACTCTGACATTATTCTGTAGGACACCTTGATAAACTTGAGAATTTGATGATGATGGTAAGCGGTCCAGGACCCCAGGCAGCAAAGCAGCCCTATATCATGATACCATCTCCCCCGTATTTCACCGTTTGGATGAGGTTTTCCTGTTGGTATGCGGTGCCCATTTTACACCATACATCACGCTGTGTATTCTTTGCTAACAATTCAATCTTAGTGTCACCAGTCCTCAAAACATTTTCCCAGTAGCGTTGTGGATTGTCAAAGTTCTCTGGCAAACTTCAGTCGTGCAATATCTTTTTTGAAAAGTAGCGGCTTCCTCCGTGGTGTCCTGTCATGGACACCTTGCCTGTTCAATGATCTGCGTATGATAGACTCCTGAACAGAGATGTTAACCAGTTCCATTGAGTCCTTCAAGCCTTTAGCTGTTACTCAAGGGTTCTGTTTTTCTCTTTTGCACACTCTGTATTGTGCCTTTTGGTTCACTTACTTTTTACATGAGTACTGTGAATGTTTAATGGATGTCCAGTAAAGACATGAAATATTATAACTAAATAATACTATTTTTATATAATACAAAATTATTCTAATAGTTTGTGTGGTATTAGGTCAAGCGCATTGTGTCTGTCTACACTTGGGACTTAGATGTATAGTAGATAGATTACATTTTATGACCAATTAAAGCAGAAAACCAGGAAATTCCAAAGGGTTCACATATTTTTTCTTGCCACTAAATATCCATCCATCCATCATTTATCGCTTATCAGGGCATCTGGGTTGTGGAGGCAGCAGTTCAAGCAGAGAAGCCCAGATTTTCCCTCTTTCCAGTCACCTCCTCTAGTTCCTCAGCTAGGATACCAAAGCATTCCCAGGCCAGCTGGGAGAGATAGGGCCCCATTTTGATGGTCATCGGCGGACTTTTGCACCAGACTCCCCGCCGTACACCAGTGTTTCTGTTAGTTTCTGTCAGCGTATTGTCTGTTTTTTACAATATGTGTCGTGCCATCTAATTACCAGTAGACAGACAATGCATCCGCTTTGCAGTGGAAGATGGGGAGTCATTTCAAAGAGTTGTGGCAGTGCGCAATCTTGTGCGCACCGGTATTATGGTGCATATTATGCTAATGCGCTTTTGATCAGGAAAAAGGAGGTCTATTGTCACAAGCGCATTGTTTATTGCTATTTCAGTGGTGTGTTTTGAAACTGCGCAACCCTGGAGCTCATGAGGAAACCGCATTCGGTGGGTTTTTCTGTTATTTTAATGTAGAGAGTTGTAACAGTCATAATATAAACACCCGTCGTTTTATTTATACGGGGGGCTGAAAAGTTCATAGTGGTCAAATTTGACCAAATGTGATTTATTTTTCAACCGCAGGGATCCAAGTGCTGCAACACCGATGGAAGAAGTGTGTGGACCGAAGGGGCGACTATGTTGAAAAATAAACCATATTTGGCCAAATTTGACCACTATGAACTTCTCAGCCTATCAACTTTTCAACCCCCCCCCCCCCCGTATGATGATACATTTATTTTATTTTTTTTTAATTCCATCCACATTCTCATTTCAATTGTGAATTTACTGTTGCAGTCTATAGATTAGGCATTATTGTATGATTTCTTTTAGAGGAATGGATGAATGATCAGGGTGTGTGTGCGTTTTGGTGTGGATGAAGTGCATAGGGGAGGTGGTGGGATAGGCTACTGTCAGTCTGAAGATTTTAAACTACAGACCTCTTCTGTGAAAATGTTTTGTCCACTAATCTGTCGTGTGTTGATCATCATATTGCATCATCATATCTCGTGTACATTTGTGCTTACGCATCCCAATTAATGAAAAAACACACTCAGCCAGTGTTTTCTGTTAAATGAAGACAGTTAAATATGAACTACTTGAAGACAGAAGAGGGTTTATAACTACACAGAGGGGAAAAATGTTATATGGGTTTATGATTCAGTTCTCTACCGGACTGCAGCTGGACCAGCCTGTCCTACTAGGAAAACAGCTGTCATGACCCCGGAGAAGAACAGGTATTTGCACAAACCCAATATTCATTATCTAATGATGACAGTTTTAACAATTTCAACCTTATTCACTGTCATTCTTTTAAAAGAACATTCTAAATGAAAATATCCCGACAGTTGTTTTGAATTAAATCTATTATTTTGCATTCACCAGAGCAGATTAATAGAGCTCAGGCCGAAATGCGCCGCTCACTCTTTCTTGGTTTAAAAGAGAAGCTGGGATGAACAATAATATAACTGAAGGAAATTTTACAACTCTGTCAAACTCATGGATCTGAACTGGAGTCTTGAACTCTGAATTGCAGCTGACAGCTCTCATCCGTGGGTAGGCAAGGCTGTTGAGTTAAAAAGCTCCTTGAAAGCTCCGTGCTTTTAAATGCATTTTCACTTTGTGAATGAGCCCACATTGTCTTCAGTGAAAATGGAATTGTCCTCTAAATGCTTTCACGTCACGTCTTTGATCTCACGCCCCTGTTTATTAAAGGGAATGAGAGCAAAGGCAGCAACTGGTTTATTTCACATTATGTCCCAAACACACCTCTGAATAATTAAGAGCGTTAGGACAGCCTTTTTCGACTTTGCGCCCAGTGGAAAATTCAGTTTTGCGTGGCTGTGATAGTGAAATGAACTTGGAAACGGCTATAAACATGTCTTGCGCCTCAGGCAACTGACAATTGACCGCATCCTTGTAATATGGCCCATAGTTTCTAAAGTGTGTTCTGGGGCTGCTTAGGGGTCTCCTCACAGTGGGACGTGTCCAAAACACCTCATGTGGGAGGCATCCGGTCCATACCCACACCACCTCAACTGGCTCCTTTCGATGTGTAGGAGCAGAGGCTCTACTCTGATCCTCTCCCAGATAACTGAGCTTTTCACTCTACCTCTAAGGGTGAGTCCAGCCACCCTATGGAAAAGGCTAATTTCAGCCACTTGTATCTGTGATCTCATTCTCTCAGTTAGTACTCAAAGTTCATGATGATAAGTGAGGGTAGGAACATAGATTGAGCAGTAAATCAACAGTTTTGCTTTAGAGCTCAGCTCCCTCTTCTCCACAACAGACCAGTACAACATCTCCATCACTGCAGATGCTGCTCCAATCCCTCTGTCAATCTCTCACTCGATTTCTCCCATCGCTTGTGAATAAGACTCCGAGATACTTGAACTCCCCAACTTGGGGCAGGAGCTCGACCCAACCAGGATAGGACTGTGCATCCTTTTCCGGCTGAGGACCATGGACTCAGACTTGGAGGTGCTGATTCTCATCTTGGCTGTTTCAGACTCTGTAGCAAACCGTCCCAGTAAGACCTGTAGGCCATTGCTCGATAAAGCCAACAGGACAACATCATCTGCAAACAGTAGAGATGAGATCCTGTGACCGCCAAACACAACACCTTCCTTTCCTTGGCTGCGTCTAGAAATCCTGTCCACAAAAATGATGAACAGGATCGGTGACAGAGGGCAGCCCTGGCAGAGTCCTGTGCTCACTGGGAATGAGTTTGACTGACTGTTGGTAATACAAACCACACTCCCACAACGGTGGTATAGAGACCGGAGCTCTTAGCAATGAGTCCAATACCCCATATTACCGAAGCACCTCACACAAGAAACCATGAAAGACATGGTTAAATGCTTTTTCCAAGTCCACAAAACACATGGAGACAGGTTGGGCAAGCTCTCAAACTTTCAAGGATCCTTGAGAGGGTAAACTGTAACGGTACAAGTATATGGGTCTTTCCAAACTGCAAACCCTGGATGATGAATGAAATCCAAGCTCTGATCAGAGCCCGCAACTCAGCCTTCAGAGAGGCAGCTCTCTGTACCGCGCTGCCAGAGCCAACCTGAGGAGAAGCATAACACTCGCAAAGAGCATCTATAAGAGGAAAGTGGACAGCTTCCTCACAGACAGCAACCCCCGACAGATGTGGAGAGGCATCCAGGCCCTCACCAACTACTGGGGCCAGGGCCCCCCCAACATCAGACAGCAGCCTCACTCTGGCAGAGGAGCTTAACAGCTTCTTTGCCCGGTTTGAGCACACCTCTCCCCCAAATTTTTATTTCAGTAGTGTGTTTAATCATGTGCTCTGTAACCATGTTTTTTCTAATTTTTCTCCCTTACTTTATTGCACAGTAGCCTGGTGGAGCACCCACAATTTCATTGTACTGTACTCCTGTATAATGACAATTAAGCATATTCTATTTATTTTATGCACTGACTAACTATATGGGGACATATATTTTTCTTTCTTCAAGGCAAGACCACAAACTGTATTTAAAAAAAGACAACAGTTACTTGAGGCTGCATCAGATCCAATTTCTGCTAGGGACAGGGTAGTCCATCCAAAAGCTGGCAGCCATTTTTACACCCTGGGTATGAATGTAGGGAACTGGAGTCAGCTGTGAGGGTGACTCCAACCAGAGGGCACTCCCTGATGGACTGGATGTTGGGAAGGCCTAGTTTCAGAAAGGGTAGTACACATCGGTGCTCTCCTTTTTAAGTGGCGTGACACTTGATTTAAGAGAATAAAAAGGCGATTCATCCATTACAGTTTACCACGTTTTGAAGACCCAAGAATTTTACTAAAAATACTGGGACAATTCCTCCCAAAATAAAACTTATTTTTGCAACCTGCAACACCACCATCATCCTCTCTACACCAACCCTACTTCTCTGAACTACCTCCAACCAAATGGCTTCGTCAGCTACATGACAGACAAGCTTGACAAAACACAGATGAGCCTGTCCTGGATAAATGACAGGGTAGGAAGCCCCTTCCAGCCTGGAGTCTGGACCAGGACTCTGCCTATCCTGCAATTTACGCCCCTCTGGACCGAGAGGGAGAGGAGGAGGGGGTGAAGGAAGAAAAGATGAGGTGGATGACAGAAGAAATGAAGCTGTCACTTAAGTGTCAGTTAAAACAAAAGGAGGAGTGGGGAAAAATGCTGAATGACAGACCTGACAACAGGAAAAGAAGCTTTATCGATGACATCAATTTTTGATAGGAGTGAAATTTTCAGGAAGTGTGAGTGCCATTTTCAGTCCAATAAGATGATCCGTCAGTTTAAATGACAGGTACATTTTTGACTGGAGTCTTGCTCGGTGCTGCTGCACACTTCATGCATGACAAGAAACACGGAGATGCCAAATGGTGGTTTGAGATGACTCTGCAACCTTCCATGCAACTTGATTTATAATGAACCTAATGTCCCTTTTCTTAATATCAGAGGTGGATAGAGTAGCCAGAAATTACATTAAAGAAAAAGTAGTGCTACCTTATATTATTTACTCAAGTATAAGAAAACAGTCATCAAAAAATTACTGTAAAATAGTAGTTACTAAAAAAAGCTACTTTACTCCTGATATTTGAGGTTTTTCTGTTAAATATATGGCTCGTTGCTCATAAAGCTGTGTGTGTGTGTGTGTGTGTGGGGGGGTGTTATAAATTTATGACATTTTTCTCATGAATTTCCCACTTTTTCACAAACTTGGAAGTTTTCACCAAATTTTGTAACTTTCTGGTGTAAATATACATTTTTTGTAATTAAACTTTTGAAATTCTTTTCATAAAGTGTGATTTTTTTTTTAAAAAAAAAGACAACTTAACATTTTTCTTTAGTTTTAATTTTTTTTCATGTGAATTTTCACCTTTTCATTCATAAATTTGTAATTAAAAAAAGTTTAGTTTTCTTGTACATTTGAGACGTGATTCTCAAAAACTTTAAATTTTGCTCATGAATGAGTCATTTTTATATGTGAATTTATTATTTTCTCATAAATTTGACTTTTTACAATAAATAATATTTCATAATAATAAATATACAACAATAAATATAAAACTTTTTTCTAATAAACTTTTATGATAATAGTTTTTCAGGCAAATTTACAACTTTTTAGGCATAAATTTAAAACTTTTTCCTCATATATTTGTTACTTTTTTCATGTACAAGTCAGACTTCATTCCAATTTTTTCCTCACACATTTGAGACATTTTTTCCTTACCTTATAAATCTGGAATGATTTTGTGAAAAACTATATATTTTTTAGTTAAAATTGCAATTCTTTAGTAAAGACAGGGGTTGCCCCTCAGTGGAACTTTTCTGTATAAAAAAAAAAGGTTAAATACAAAAATTAAAAAATTTACAACTTTTCCTTATATACAGCGGGGAAAATAAATATTGAACATGTCAACATTTTTTTCATTCAACATATTTCTGATGGAGCCATTGACCTGAGATTTTCACCAGATATCAGTAACAACCCAAGTAATCTATACATACAAAGAAATCAAGGCAACAGTGTTTACAAAACAAGTTATATTTAATAAGGGACAGGGAATAAGTATTGAACACATGAAGGAAAAAAAGGTGCAAAAAGGCACAGAAAGCCAAGAAACCATCCGAAATCGATCAGAATTTAGGAAGCCATCCTATCCCCCATCAGTGCAAATTAATTTCAGTTGGTTAAGTCTTGATTGACAGCCTTTGAAAAGGTCTGTGAATATCAGACTGTCACACCACAAAGAACTCATGATGGGTAGAAGCAAAGAGCTATAGATCTTCTTAGGTTAATTGGAGACTCTAAAGTGGCCCTAGGTGTGAATGTGTGTGTGACTGGTAAAGGGATAGCGCCGTACCGTGGCTGCTTCATCCATCCAGGTGGATGCCCTCAATTTCCCCTCTGGGGATCAATAAAGTATACAAAATCAAAAAAAAATAAATCTTTGCAACCATATTGTTGCAAAACATAATGATGGCATTGGTTACAGGCGTATTTCTAAACTGCTGAATGTTTCAGTGAGCACTGTTGGAGCCATCATTCGGAAGTGGAAAGAACATCATTTTATCATAAACCGGCCATGACCAGGAGCTCCTCACAAGATTTCTGACAGAAGAGTCAAAAGAATTATTAGAAGAGTTATCCAAGAGCCAAAGACCACTAGTGGAGAGCTCCAGAAAGACCTGGAATTAGCAGGTACTGCTGTTTCAAAGAAAACAATAAGTAATGCATCCATCTGTAGCTAAAAGATGGTTCAGTTTCATATTAAAAGTGTGGAGCACAAAAAGTTTTCCTCAGGACAATCATGCTTCCGGAAATGGTAAACTTTAAACACTCGGGTCCAAGAATAAAATATATTAATTAAGAAAAGAGCACTAATTGTCCCTATTATATACTGTATAAGAGCATTCACTTGAGCTGTCAGGGGAAAAAAAGAGCTTAGCAATGCTGCTAATTGTCTAAATCTTCAAAAGATTGCCTCCAGAGCTAAAATGGCTTGTGGCTTTCTGTTGATCCACGGAGGGCACGCAGAGACATTTCCACTGCGAGCTATCAGATAAACGAGTTAAAACTGCCCTCCAACACAACTCAGCTTAAGTGCTCCAAAAGAGAGCTGGACTTAACGGAGAGGAGCAAACAGTGAAACGCTATCCGGTTAAGCTCCAGCAGTTCAGTCGGACTTAAAGATGCCAATCCCTGTTCTATTTTTGTTGTTGTTGTTGAAGTTTTTACCTTTTTTTTTTTTTTTTTTAACCACAGCTCGACAACCTTTAGCATCAAAAGAGATATTTTTCTGTAAATTTTTGGGGAAAAAATTTCATCCTCTGGGGTCAGTATTAATGACAGGTATAAATGAGTGTTATTTTTATAACCAGATTTGATGATCATTTGGTACTTCATATTTGTGTCTTTATTAATGTAATGCTTTGTTTTGTTATTTTGATGAAACTATATAACTGCAGTGATATGACAGCACAAAAAGGAGCCAAGAAGGAAAGACAATATTACAAATTTAAGAGATTAAACTTGTAAAGAAACAAAACTATGCATGCATAACACACCTGTAAATTTAGAAATGGAAAAAAGCTTCTTTACGAGAAAAAAATATCTGAATAAATTTGTAAACAAATGAAAAAACAGACATAAATATGATACAAAAATGTAAATATACAAGGAAACAAAGCTAATTCATGACAAAACCAGACTGTCGTTCAGACTTGATTAACTTTTTTTTTTTCTCCTCTCGGCGCCACACCAGTCGGCTGCCTTTTGCAACAGCGGCTCGATTCCGAGTTTTTTTTTCCCTTCCTCTCTCTTTTGATCACTTTTTTTTTTCACCCCACTTATATCACGGACACACAGATCATCCCAAATGTCTCCTGAGCCGGTGGACGGAGCCACTGTTTATAGCAGGATACGATATAACAGGGAAGAGCTGCTAGCATTTAACCGCCACCCGGTCCCACTGGAAAAACTCGACATACCGAGAGAACTGAGGCGAAAACGCCGCGGCTGCCGGGCTGGAGTAAGGCGGAGGACAAAAAATATAAGGTACAGACCCTCCCTTCCATCTGTTGTCATGGGAAATGTACGGTCGATACTGGGAAAGTTAGATGAGCTAGCGGCTATCTCCCGTTATGATAGCACTTACCGGGAGTGCTCTCTCCTTTTGTTTACTGAGACGTGGCTAACTGAACTAGCAGCAGATGCTAACATTGAGCTGGAGGGTTTTCACACGATACGAGCTGACCGAACACCAGAGAGTGGCAAAACTAGGGGCGGTGGAGTGATCATGTATGTTAACAACAACTGGTGCAGACCGGGACATATCACTGTTAAACAACGACACTGCAGCAAAGACATTGAGTTGCTAGCTGTTAGCATGAGGCCTACATATCTCCCGAGAGAACACTCACACGTGATCTGCATTGTTGTTTATGCAAATCCGACGGCGAACGCTGGGACAGCGCGTGACGTCATCCATTCAGTAACCAGCAGGCTGCAGACAGAACACCCAGATGCTCTTCTCCTCATCTCAGGCGATTTCAACCACGTTTCACTGTCTCCCATTCTGCCCACTTTCACCCAGTATGTCACATGCCACACTAGAGACAATAAAACACTGGATTTGTTCTACGCAAACACTAAGGAGGCGTACACCTCATCACAACTCCCCCCACTTGGGAGATCGGATCACAACTTGGTTCATCTCCGACCGGTGTACAAACCCCTAGTGCACAGACAACCTCCGGCCATGCACACTGTGGAGTTATGGTCTGAGGAGACAATGGACACTCTAAAGGACTGTTTTGAAGCCACTGCCTGGAAGCAGCTCTGCGATCCACATGGTGAGGACATCGATGGCCTCATTCACACCTTCACGGGCTACCTCAGCTTCTGTGTGGACAAATCCGTTCCCACCAAGACCATACGGCGTCACTCAAACAACAAACCCTGGATCAACCCTGAGATAAAAACACTTCTGAGAGAGAAGAAGAGGATCTTCAGGTCGGGGAACAGGGAGATGCTGAAGTCCGTACAGAGGGAGCTGAGGAGAAAGATCAGAGAAGGCAAGGACAGCTTCAGGAAGAAGATGGAGGACAAGCTGCAACAGAGCGACATCAGCGGGGTCTGGAGAAACCTCAAAACCATCTCGGGGCTCCAGAATACCTCCCCCCAGGCCACGGGGGGCAGGGAGTGGGCGAACAACCTGAATCTGTTTTTCAATAGATTTGACCAACCGCCCTCCCCCCTGTCTGCACAACAACCACTGCTGCCTCTAAGAAATCAAGTCCTGCTACCCACTCCCCACTCCACCGACACCCCCCCCACTCCCAACACACAGCCCCCCATCCTGACCCTGACCAAGACCCAGGTGAGGACGGAGCTGAGGAAGATCAAGGCGAGGAAGGCGTCGGGACCGGACGGCATCAGCGCAAAGCTCCTCAAGTCCTGTGCAGACCAGCTGTGTGGGATTGTGACGTATATCTTCAACATGAGCCTGAAACTGGGGAGGGTACCACAGCTGTGGAAAACATCTTGTGTGGTACCTGTACCAAAAACTTCCCACCCCAAAGACCTGAACAGCTTCAGACCGGTGGCCTTGACGTCCCACTTGATGAAGACCCTGGAGAGACTGCTCCTTGCTCATCTCCGCCCCCTGGTGGAACCAGCGATGGATCCACTCCAGTTCGCCTACCAGCATGGCATTGGGGTGGAGGATGCGGTGATCTTCCTCCTTCACCGTTCTCTGTCCCACCTGGAGAAGCCCGGGAATATGGTGAGGATCATGTTCTTTGACTTCTCCAGTGCTTTCAACACCATCCAACCGATGATCCTGAAGGACAAGCTGCTGCGCGCAGGGGTGGACCAGCACCTGTCATCATGGATCCTGGACTACCTCACGAACCGGCCTCAGTTTGTGAGAACCCGGGACTGTGTTTCCGACACGATCATCAGTAGCACGGGGGCCCCCCAGGGAACGGTGCTGGCTCCCTTCTTGTTCACTCTTTATACTGCGGACTTCTCACACAACACAACACATTGCCATCTACAGAAGTTCTCTGATGACTCTGCGATCGTTGGTCTCATCTCCAGCGGAGATGAAGCTGAGTACAGAGGGCTTATCCAGGACTTTGTGGACTGGTGCCATCGGAACTGCCTCCAGATCAACGCGAGGAAAACTAAGGAGCTGGTGGTGGACTGCCGCAGGCATGGGCAGCCCCTCACAGCACCAGTAAATATACAGGGAACAGACATCGAGATGGTGACATCCTACAAGTACCTGGGTATTCATCTGAACAATAAACTAGACTGGTCACACAATACTGACGCACTCTACAAGAAGGGACAGCGCAGGCTGTTCCTGCTGAGGAGACTCAGGTCTTTTGGTGTACAAGGGGCGCTGCTGAAGTCATTCTATGACACGGTGGTGGCATCAGCCATCACTTTTGGAGTGGTCTGCTGGGGCAGTGGCATTACTGCAGCCGATAGGAAGAGACTGAACAAACTGATTAAGAAAGCTAGCTCTGTCCTGGGGCAACGCCTTGATCCGATGGAGGAGATAGGAGAGAGAAGGATGGTGGCTAAACTGTCATCTCTGCTGGAGTCCGAGTTCCACCCTATGCAGGACATACTGGATGCACTGAGGAGCTCATTTAGCAGCAGACTACATCATCCCAGGTGCACAACCGAGAGGTTTCGTAGGTCCTTCCTACCAACGGCTGTCAGACTGTACAACCTAAGCAGGGCTGCTCGCAGAGATAGCAAAAAGACGTAACAAACTAATAGTTTTTTTTTTTTTTGTTTTTTTTTTTTTTGAATGCAAAAGATGCAATAGACTTACACAATGGTCCTCTCCGGCATACAACTAGGAACATACCGGTCGCTATGGAGGGTGAGAATATGTATGGGCACATAATCATACCATGTAGGATAACTAAATAGACGGTTATGCTGTTTCATCCCACCTAGCAACAATGCTCTGCACTGTGTGTGTTTATATATTTACATATTTATTCCATCTAGCTACAATGCTCTGCACTGGGTGTGTTTATATTTATATATCTATATATTTATTCCATCTAGCTACAATGCTCCGCACTGTGTTTTTATATATCTACATATTATTCCGTCTAGCTACATTGCTCCGCACTGTGTGTGTTTATATACTTGCATATTTATTCCACCTAGCTGCAATGCTCCATACTGTGGGTGTTTATATATTTACATATTTATTCCATCTAGCTACAATGCTCTGCACTGTGTGTTCATATATTCATATATTTATTCCATCCAGCTACAATGCTCTGCACTGTGTGTCTGTGTGTGTGTGTGTGTATATATATATTTTATAGTAATATGTACATATGTATATTAGCTGCTCTTGCTTGCTTGTTTTTTCTTGCCTTCTGATTGTTGCTCTGAGTGTTGCTATCCCTGTGCTGTTGCAATCCTGGAATTTCCCTGTTGTGGGACTAATAAAGGCTTATCTTATCTTATCTTATCTTAACTACCCAGAGAGTGCTCAGATCTCCTGACCAGTGACCCTGATCTCAACCTAGACCCACCTGTTGAGTGTGAGTTTGGTGAGCATCAGGGCAACTGTCTCAGAAAAGTACAGATTTTTTTTGTAATCACATAAGATACCAGATCTTCTCACCAATGAGCTTGACCTTGACCACAACTTGGATGCAGACCTACCTGAGGATCATTGTGAGTGAGTTTGATGATCGTCAGGGCAAATGCCGAGGAAGAATAGCGTTCCTTGTGAAATGCGGACGGACGGACGGACACTGCGTTACTTTATTAGCTCCTTTCAGCATCACCGGAATGAGCTAAAAAAAATTGTAAATTTATGAGAAAGAAAAAAAACCCAACATGGAAATGCATGCAGGTGTATACTGTATTCAGGAAAAAAAAATTAAATTTACACATGCACAAGAAAAAAGCCAATTCATAAAAAAAAAACTGCAAAACCCCTAAATTTTGGAGAGAAAAGTTGAAAAGCGTGAAAATTTGTTGATTTGAAGTTTAAGAAGGAAAAGTTACACATTTATAAGACTAAACTAGTGAATTTGTAAGAAAAAAATGTAAATTTACAGGAAAAAATTACAAAATCATGACAATTATTGTGACCTTTCCTTCTAAATTAGCAATTTTTTTCCGCAATTTGTACAGTTACGTTTTTGAACACAAACATGTTAGCTACCGCAACGGAGGTTCAGCAACGATAGCCTTTTCCTAAAATGCACTGTATAGGTTTGACATAGTTACAACTGGAGAACCTATGAAATGATTAATAATAATGATAAATTCACATGAAAAATTAAAATGTATTTTTAATTTTTTGGGGTAAAAGCCAAAGTTTCACAAAGTGAAATTGATCATGGCTTCAAATCAAATTTTGTGCTCACTAGCTACTGTGGCTACTAGCTTATCAGAGAGCCTGGCAACAAGAGTAGTTTTTTTCCTTTGATATTTTCAACATTTTCATAAATTTACATATTTCACTTACTTATAAATTTGCACCTTTATTCCCTGTAAATTTGCCACTTTTTATGTGTATTTATTACATTTATGTTTTCATCACAAATTTGTGAATTTATCAAAAAAATTGCCGATTTTATATGTCTTCCTCTTAAATTTACAGGGTTTTTTTTACATTCAAATTTGTGCTTTCTTGCCCCTCTTGAATTGGCAACCTTTTTAGACTAAATTTGCAAAATTACATCTCATATTTGCTGCATTTTAAGACCAGCATTTTGCTCTTAAATTTACATTTTTTTTGCTTATAAATGTGTAATATTATTAAATATGTAATATTATAAATTTGTGATTTTTTTCAAGCAAATTTCTGCTGTTTTTCCTGTCTGTTTTTAACATAAAATTGTGAATTTTATTGTAAGTTTGCAGCTTTTTTAAATCTCATAAATTAGTGAGATTCCTTTTCACAAATTTTCAACTTTTTCCCCGTAAATTTGTCAATTGTTTATGGTAACTTTATAACTTTTCTACTGTATTTAATAAATAGATTAAGATTTTACATTTTGTTTATAATTTTTAAAAAAGTAAATTTTTTTTGTAAATTTGTGAATTTCTTCCAATACACAGTGTCACTTCAACATTATTTCAGTTGACTGTTATGAATATGTCACATATGCCAATCTGATAAATGGGTTAAGATGGATAGGAAATCGTAAGTCAATACCTTTCTGCAGATAATTTTACAAAAGCAAAAATATATAACATTGAAATCTTTTGACGAGTGCTTTCCAGCCACTTTCTTGTAGCGTGACACGAGGCCACCTACGCCTGCTGTTGACAGCTGCGTGTCTGCCGAGGCCATCACCAGTGCACCGGTCAGAGGTCTGACAGCGTCGTGACAGGTGGGAAATGTCCGTCTGTGTGCCGAATGTTTTTGTGGCGCGGCGACAACATTCCTGACAAACCATTTCAATCCCCGCCGCCTCCCTGACCCCACACAAATAAATGTGACCCAACAAAAACGACATGTCCCCCCCCTCCCCCCCGATTCACTCCCCTCCCCGTCCTCTATTGTGCCGGCGCGAGTGCCATTCCAGAGGAGACCGGCGCGAACACTTGATGGCAGTTATTCAGCCACTTGGGCACCTCGTGCTCCACCTCTTCCTATTGCTTCAGTGGAGGAAACAGCTTTGATCTTTTGTTCAGTCGAGGGGAGAGAAAAGTGGGCTTCCCATTTTCCAATTTCTACCTGCCAAGTCTTGGCACAGCTACAGACTGTTGGCCAGTCAATTTGCCAATCACAGCGCATCGTGTCGCGGGGGGGGGGGGGGGGGGAACAAACGCGTGTGTGTATGTTTGTGAGTGCGTCAGGCCTTGTACATTTGCCGCGGTAACACATGTAGAGACCTAACAAAGGAGCTTTTCAAGTTGCCTGTTGATGCCGAAGATAAAGAGACAAAAAATCCCCATGTGGCTGCATGTGTAGAAATGCGATCGACTTTGTGTTTGTGTGCGTCCAGTGGAGCATGTGCATCTTTCTTATCCCCGGTGTGTGTGTGTGTGTTTTCGCTCTCTGTACACACATACGTGAATGGAGGCAACTTTGGCGTCTCTCATTTCAGGCATGCCAGAGGAAAAACATTTCTCCTGAGAAGTGTTTGTGCCACTTTTGTGGCAGCAGAATAGCAAATGTGACTCTTAAAGCACTCATGTAAAATAACTGCAAATAGCGTGAAAGCCCCAGATACTGAAAGGAAGATTTTTGAATGGATGAAGGATTAAACTATTTTTCCCCCAGAGTGAAAGCAAATATCTCTCTCTAGGTGCATATCATTGTCAGATTGAGAGAGCGAGCCTGTCGGAGTAATTTGTGACAAATATAATGCTATAAGATGTCATTAGGACCTCTCACCTCGGGATTTCATGCCGATGAAACGGTTCTCCACAATATCAATGCGGCCCACTCCGTGCTTTCCTCTAAAAGACAAAGAAAGATTCAAAGGGCATGCTCACACTCAGCGTTATGTTCACAACAACTTCACAAATTTTACATGAAACATTTGTAGATTTCCACTGGAGGACACACAATGGAGGCACAAAACAGGTTGGGGGTTTGCAGCACAATGAAAGACTTCAAGAGTTCAAGTAAGTAATTTTCTTATCTTGGAAATAGTTCAGCAATAAGGTATAATCATACATGCTTTGTTTATCTCCTCAAACCTAGACTATTCCAACAGCCCCTTTACTTTGTTTTAATCAAAAATGACTAAATCAATTTAAAGATGCACTCCGGTGGCTATAAATCCCCTATAAAACCAACTCTACATTGTCTAAAATGGTATTTTATGCCCTTTTTACTACAAACAAAACCTTTCATTGTCTTACAGTTTTGAGTCCAAATCTTTTCACTTTTCCTCCTCATTCAAATGCCAGGATCTGTGAATCCCCCCCACACACACACACACATCCCACAAGGCTAACAGTGGCTAGTGCTACATTAAACAGAATAAATCCAGTTGAAGGACATATGCCCAGTTGTATGCCTGGAGGCCCAGGATAATGACTGAAACTGCATCGGTCCTTAAAAGCAGTTTAATGGTAAAACCTATTGTAATTTAAGTCAAGTTTTCAAAGCAGCTGTCCAAAAATGCTAACTGGCCATACACACCAACTTCAGTTAGGCCAGAGAGTCCTGATTAGCTCAACACTATGGATATGCCAGCATTGTATATAGTTACGTCATGAAAAACATTCTGTCTAAACTCGCCTTTTTTTCCAGGGGGCCGGACCTAAGTGAAACTTTACATAAAAAAAAAAAAAAACAGAGACATGACACATTTGAGTGATTTTGCTCTTGATATATCTTGTAAGTCATAAAAAACATGTCAGCAGACATGATAACAAGAAAAAAAAAAAAAAAGATTTTTTGTGGCATCACTTTAACTTTTTTGCATTTTACTCCAGCAGGATTTATCACTGACTTTTCATCCTCTTCAATGTCTCTCCCCAGTAACTGCTAGAAATTTCAGTGCTATATAGCCTGTCCAATGTCTTACATCTGCAGATAGGAGTCTTTTCAATGATTCTTCAGTGTACCTTAACAGTAATGGTGACAGAGCCTTAAAACTATAGAACAAACTGCATGTGGCGATCAGGTCAGTGACATAACGTACAGTGCATCCGGAAAGTATTCACAGCACTTCACTTTTTCCACATTTTGTTATGTTACGGCCTTATTCCAAAATGGATTAAATTCATTTTTTTTCCTCAGAATTCTACACACAATACCCCATAATGACAATGTGAAAAGAGGTTTTTTGAGATTTTTGCAAATTTATTAAAAATAAGAAACTAAGAAATCCCATGTACATAAGTATTCACAGCCTTTGCTCAATACTTTGACGACGCACCTTTGGCAGCAATTACAGCCTCATGTCTTTTGAAATATGATGCCACAAGCTTGTCACACCTATCTTTGGGCAGTTTTGCCCATTCCTCTTTGCAGCACCTCTAAAGCTCCATCAGGTTGGATGGGAAATATCTGTGCACAGCCATTTTCAGATCTCTCTGGAAATGTTCAATTGGATTCAAGTCTGGGCTCTGGCTGGGTCACTCGAGGACATTCACAGAGTTGTCCTGAAGCCACTCCTTTGATATCTTGGCTGTGTGTTTAGGGTCGCTGTTCTGCTGAAAGATGAACTGCCGCCCCAGTCTGAAGTCAAGAGCGCTGTGGAGCAGGTTTTCATCCAGGATGTCTCTGTACATTGCTGCATTCATCATTCCCTCTATCCTGACTAGTCTCCCAGTTTCTGCCGCTGAAAAACATCCCCACAGCATGATGCTGCAACCACCATGCTTCACTGTAGGGATGGTATTGGCCTGGTGATGAGCGGTGCCTGGTTTCCTCCAAACATGACGCTTGGCATTCACACCAAAGAGTTCAATATTTGCATCATCAGACCAGAGAATTTTGTTTCTCATGGTCTGAGAGTCTTTCAGGTGCCTTTTGGCAGACTCCAGGCGGGCTGCCATGTGTTTTTTTTTTTGTTTTTTTTTTTACTAAGGAGTGGCTTCTGTCTGGCCACTCTACCATACAGGCCTGATTGGTGGATTGCTGCAGAGATGGTTGTCCTTCTGGAAGGTTCTCCTCTCTCCACAGAGAAATGCTGGAGCTCTGACAGAGTGACCATCGGGTCCTTGGTCACCTCCCTGACTAAGCCCTTCTCCCCCGATCGCTCAGTTTAGACAGCTGGCCAGCTCTAGGAAGAGTCCTGGTGGCTCCGAACTTCTTCCATTTGCGGATGATGGAGGCCGTTGTGCTCACTGGGACCTTCAAAGCAGCAGAAATTTTTCTGTACCCTTCCCTAGATTTGTGCCTCAAGACAACCCTGTCTCGGAGGTCTACAGACAATTCCTTTGACTTCATGCTTGGTTTGTGCTCTGACATGCACTGTCAACTGTGGGACCTTATACAGACAGGTGTGTGCCTTTCCATATCATGTCCAATCAACTGAGTTTACTACAGGTGGACTCCAATTAAGCTGTAGAAACATCTCAAGGATGATCAGTGGAAGCAGGATGCACCTGAGCTCAAGTTTGAGCTTCATGGCAAAGGCTGTGAATACTTATGTACGAGGGTCATTCAATAAATAAGGTGAATTTTTGGTATAAGGACTTCTAATACAGATTTAAGCTTACTTTTTTAATTTTTTTTTTGTTTTACTTCTTTTTCACATGGATTTACTTTCTTTTGCAGATTCAAGAAAAACTTTGAGAGTTTTGGCGATTAACAAAGATGGCCGACCAAGAAGCATGCTCCAGGATTGAACAGCGGTCAGTTATCAAGTTTTTGGTTGCTGAAGGGTGCAAACCAGTTGAAATTCATAGGAGAATGTCAACTGTGTATGGTGCCACATGTTTCAGCCGAAAAATGTCTACAAGTGGGCTAAATTGTTTAAAGAAGGACGGAGAAGTGTTGAGGATGAAGACAGGCCTGGGAGGCCTACAGAAGTGAGGTCTCCTGAGGTGATCGAATCAGTCAATGACCTCATTCAGTCTGACAGAAGAAGAACAGTGGATGACATTGCAAGGACTTTGAGCTTATCTGTTGGGACAGCACACAAAATTGTCCATGATGACCTTGGCTACTCGAAGGTCAGCTGCCGGTGGGTGCCAAAGATGCTTACTGCAGAGCACAAACAGAGGAGGGTCGAGTTGTCCCAGCAGTGTCTCTCCCGCTATGAGAAGGATGGTGATGAGTTGCCCCTTCAGACTTTCACCTGTTTGGTCCCTTGAAAGCGTTCACGAGAGGCACGAAGTTTGAAAGTGACGATGAAGTCAAAAGTGTTGTGAGCGACTGGCTGAGACATCAGTCCAAAGATTTTTACGCTGAGGGAATACGGAAGCTTGTGCACAGATGGGAAAAGTGTGTGACATTGCTGAGAGACTACGTTGAAAAATAAAAAAAAGTAAGCTTCTATCTGTATTAGAAGTCCTTATACCGAAAAATACACCTTATTTATTGAATGACCCTCGTACATGTGATTTCTTAGGGTTTTTTTTATGATTTGTAAAAATCTCAAAAAACCTTTCACATTATCATTATGGGGTATTGTGTGTACAATTTTGAGGGAAAAAATGAATTTAATCCATTTTGGAATAAAGCTGTGACATAAAATGTGGAAAAGGTGAAGTGCTGTGAATACTTTCCGGATGCACTGTAAAGGAGAGTCATGTAATTCGTGCAATTTTATCATTACAAACAACACCTTATCATCATCTTACATTATCATTGACGCAACAGGCTGAGATTGGTTGTAAAAGATGTGTTGTCTGCTGCATATGACATGCATATGGAATGTCACATAAACGGAATCACCTGACAACCCTAAAGCAATTTATAGCTTTTGTCTATTGTAAGGTAAATTTGAATTTAGGTAAAGATGGCAAACTATGGAACAGAAATATGGGCACATACCCTTTAAAATTTGTGTTCACCATCTTCTCAGGAAGACACTGCTCCAACATCTTCAGTTAAGGTTTATTGTCTCCTATATTGTATATCCAATATATTTCTGTGTGCTCATTCAATTTGTGTCTGAAGTGCTTGCAGATAAATCTTCCATGACATCAGCAGAGGCAGTGCCTTATTTCAAATCTCTTCTCAAGACAGAAGCCTTTACTTTTAGTATTTTTTTTCCTTTTTTTCTAGCTGTAATACTTAATAGAGAGTCTAAGTTACGCCCCCTCTACTTCTGCATATGGGACCTTAAATCGGAAAAATTTGCCATTGAAATGAATTGCAAGAGCAAAATTATCTTTTGATCCCGATCAAATTTTGCCACAAGTTACACATATGATGTTTGTCAATTTAAAAGATGATTTTCCACGTAATTAAAGTTGTCAGTTGTCATATAATAACAGAGTAATATTTAGTTTTTGTGAAAATAATTAGAGGACAATATCTCCCATCATCTCATCACCAAACACGATCATGGCGGGAGATTAAACCTCTCCTCCTGTTTCCTGACCTATGAAAGAAGGATCCAAAGAGAAGAAAAACAACACAAACTGTTTTGTATTTTGAGAGCTGCAACTGATCCAGAGGACTGTTAGTTACTTCACCCTGGGCACGCTTTGAACACGTGACGTCAGGTACGTGCCTCTGTGTTTGTAGTCTTTTAATTTACAGATTCAATGACCTACATCATTATTCACATGGAAAATTATCTTTTAAATTGACAAACATCGTATGTGTAACTTGTAGCAAAATTCAATCAGGATCAAAAGATAATTTCTCTCTTGCCATTCATTTCAATGGAGATTTTTTACGATTTAAGGTTCCATGTGCAGAAGTAGAGGGGGTGTGACTGAGGGTCTAGTCACTCTTTACAGTCACGTGACTCTGAAGAAGACACACACAGTGTCGAAATGTTAGTCCTTGCACTAATAAAGGCTGTAAATTGGACAGTGTGCTCCAGACTCTCTTTCCTTAAAAAATGTGACATGTCAGGACCAGCAGAGGCAGGACACACTAAACTACTCTGAGCTAAATTAGGTACTGTATTATTTGCATGACTTAGCACCATCTTTTCTCCTCTTCTGTTTTTTTCTTCTTTCTTTATCACTGCTAGACGGATAATTCCGCTTCATTTTGATACAACCACTCTCACTTGCTTGTTTACATAAGACGTGCATTGATACTTGCAAGAGAGAGAGGTGAGACCCCTTTAGGGAGTTCTGTACCAGCCTACCACTATCATTGCAAATTCTCCACCTTGTCACTGGTGTAGTAATTCAGAGTTGGTCAGCCCTCGGGGGCCCCTTTCTGGGCTGGGGTCCCAAGCATTTGCCTGCCTTGCCTGCAAGCATACAGTGTCTCCACTTGTCCCGAGTGATGGTTTATCTGGTTTTTTAATTCTCACATTTACCCAGTTTTATGTTAGTTTTCTCAGGCTGTTTTCAACAGTTAAAGCTAATCAGCTAACATTAGCAACAATCATGTATCTCAGAACTGGTGAAAGAGGGAGGGTGGGGTGAAGTGTGGCTCATTATTATATAAAGAAACATGTACAGATATAAGTCACTGAGAAGGAGGGTGTTTAATCTGGATGGAAAATGGTGCAACAACATTTAATCCCTGAGGTGTTTTGACGAAAGAATGTCACAGCTGAAGAAGCATTTGTATTCTTTTCCTGAAATACACTGCAATGCTGTTGTGTCATAGTTTACAATGTTTCTATTTATAACATGAAATACAACATGAATAACATTAAAAACTTTGATTTGATGCCTTTACGTCTTGCCGCCCATTACGTGAAAACAATTAAAAACATTTTACTGTTTTTATTCCTGGCATAATTATAAGTTTGTTTTGCAACATTCAGTGCTATAATACTGTAAAGTGAAAGGATAAGGGAAGCCTTTTCCATTTAATGAGTAATATTCAGTCAATGTTACAACTTCAATAATTAAAGAAATGATAAAAATTATTTTGATATCAATTACTGTAAGTAAACGTCAACAGAATGGTCAGAACTTTTGGTTCAAGTTGCCATTTTAGTCATCTTACTTTGCAGAGTTTAAAATTTTAACAATAAAAGTGGGAAAAATGTTTTAAATTTCCCTTATAAATGTCACCATCTTAAAAAAAATAAGCTGGTCTAACTTAAAACATCAGCCCAATTCACCCTGAGGTAACGGCCACTTTTAATTCTCCAACATCATTCTCAAAACTCAAAGGCAGAAAAAAAGAAAGAGATTCTCCTTTGGCATGCACCGGCTCACCTTCAGAGCTTCATTTACTCTGACAGTTGGAAAACAGAGAAGGGAGAGAGGAGCAAAGGGGAGAAAAGCTGGAGGAATTCAATCCCAGGCCAGCAGCAACAAACACTCATCGTTTGAGAGGTGGTGAACTTAACCACTTCTCCACCTCTGGGGATACTTGCATACTGGTCTGATGGGGAGGTTTATTTAAACTGGAAGGTACACATTTAATAGGGAAGTAAAAAAAAAAAAGGAAGGGAAAAACGCTTACCCGATTTCATTAAGGTACAAGAAGACATCGACAGGCGTGGCTTTGGATATGCCTTCCTTTATATTGGTCACCTTAACAGGAATTCCTAGAGAAATAAAATATTTTAAACTGAATGTTAGACACATACAGATCGCATAACAAAAAGTCAACAATAAAAAAATGAAATAGTCATGCTTTCAGTGGCCCTTAAAAAAAAAAAAAAAAAAAAAAAATGTGGCTCATGTCCTGTGCCTTCAGTTGACAGAAAATGCAGTCACCTTTGGTCTTGAGCTTAGATTCTGGAATGACCAGAAGCCACTTACCAGAAGATCTGAAGCAGCGATTTGGTTTGTAGAGCATTAAAAAGTCGGCAATGTAAGTGTGAACTAGTCCGTTTAAAGCTTTAAAAGTGAATAATAAAATCTTAAAATCAATGCCAAAACTTATAGGCAACCAGGGGAGATGAGCTAGGACAGGGGTAATGTGATCTCTGTGCTTAGGGCCGGCCAGGATTCTGCTGCAGCATTTTGGACAAGCTGCAGGCGTGAAACTAATTTTGAACAGACAGGAATAGAGTGTTACAACAAGATGATATGAAAGCATGAATCTCTCGTTCCATCTGACAAAAGAAAGGCTTAATTTTAGACACCTTTCTAAGCTGACAAAAGCTGGACTGTGCAACTCTTTTTACCTGAAACTGAAAAAGGCTTAATATGTGATGATAAATCATCTATGTCCTTAAATACAGTAGTGTGAAAAAGTGTTTGCCCCCTTCCTGATTTCTCTCTTTTTTTTTTGTACGTTTGTCACACTTAAGTGTTTCAGATCATCAAACAAATTTAAATATTAGACAAAGATAACACAAATAAACACAAAATGCAGTTTTTAAATGAAGGTGTTTATTATTAAGGGTAAAAAAAAAATAATCCAAACCTACATGGCCCTGTGCGAAAAAGTGATTGCCCCCCTGTTAAAACAAATTAACTGTGGTTTATCACATCTTTGGAAAACAGAGTTCAATTTCTCTAGCCACACCCAGGCCTGATTACTGCCACACCTGTTTTCAATCAAGAAATCATTCAAACAGGACCTGCCTGACAAAATGAAGTAGACCAAAAGATTCTCAAAACCTAAACACCATGCTGCAATCCAAAGAAATTCAGGAACAAATGAGAAACAAAGTAATTGAGATCTCTCAGTCTGCAAAAGGTTATAAAGCCACTTCTAAAGCTTTGGGACTCCAGCGAACTACAGTGAAAGCCATTATCCACAAATGTGGAAAACATGGGAACAGTGGTGAACCTTCCCATTAGTGGCAGGCTGACCAAAATTACCCCAAGAGTGCAGCAACGACTCATCCAAGAAGTCACAAAAGACCCCACAACAACATCCAAAGAATTGCAGGCCTCACTTGCCTCAGTTAAGGTCCGTGTTCATGACTCCACCATAAGAAAGAGACTGGGCAAAAATAGCCTGCATGGCACAGTTCCAAGACGAAAACCACTGCTGAGTAAAAAGAACATAAAGGCTCGTCTCAGTTTTGCCAGAAAACATCTTGATGATCCAAGACTTTTGGGAAAATACTCTCTGGACTGATGAGACAAAAGTTGAACTTTTTGGAAGGTGTGTGTCTCATTACATCCGACATAAAAGTAACACAGCATTTCAGAAAAGGAACATCATACCAACGGTAAAATATGGTGGTGGTAGTGTGATGGTCTGAGGCTGTTTTGCTCTTCCAGGTCCTGAAGCAGCAAAACAGCCCCAGACCATTTGATTTTTTTTGTTTTTTTGATTTTGTATACTTTACTGATCCCCAGAGGGGAAATTGAGGACATCCACCTGGATGGATAAGCAGCCACGGTACGGCGCTATCCCTTTACCATTTACACCTAGGGCCACTTTTAGAGTCTCCAATTAACCTAACCTGCATGTTTTTGGCCTGTGGGAGGAAACTGGAGAAATCCTGGAGTAAACCCACGCAGACATGGGGAGAACATGCAAACTCCACACAGATCACTGTTGGTCAGGGGCTGGGATCGAACCAGGGATCTGGTCTGTCTGCGTGGGTTTAGTCCGGGAGTTCTCCGGTTTCCTCCCACAAGCCAAAAACATGCACGTTAGGTTAACTGGAGACTCTAAAAGTGGCCCTAGGTGTGAATGTGTGCGTCAATGGTAAAGGGATAGCGCCGTACCGTGGCTGCTTCACCCATCCATCAAGGTGGATGCCCTCAATTTCCCCTCTGGGGATCAATAAAGTACACAAAATCAAAAAAAAAAAAAAAAACCTTCAGAAATGAGGTAAACCAACTGGTCCAGTGGTGTAAAGACAATAATCTCTTCCTGAACGTGGGAAAAACCAAGGAGATTGTTGTCAACTTCGGGAGGGGACACACACAGCATCCCCCTCTGATCATTGATGGTGCAACTGTGGAGAGGGTGAGCAGCACCAAGTTCCTGGGGGTGTACATCTCCGAGGACCTCTCCTGATCCAACAACACCACATCACTGGCCAAGAAGGCTCACAATCGCCTCCATTTCCTCCACAAAATGAGGAGAACAAGAGTCCCACCCCCTTCATGTGCTCATTCTACTGGGGCACCGTTGAGAGCATCCTCACCAGCTGCATCACAGTGTGGTATGGAAGCTGCACCACCTCCTGCCGAAAGACTCTACAACGCAGTAACATAGTTACAACGCAGTAACTGTTATACAACGCATAACAGTGAAGGCAGACAGTAAGATCATCGGTGCCCCTCTGCCCCGCTCTTGGACATCTACCTCACCTGCAGAGCCATCACCATTGCAGGCAACACCTCCCACCCCTCGCACTCCCTCTTCAGCCCCCTGCCCTCGGGGAAAAGGTACTGGAGCCTCCGGGCCCACTCCACAAGACTGTTAAACAGCTTTGTTCACCAGGCCATCAGGATCCTGAACTCTTGTCTCACAAATTGGCAAGAAAATGGGAAATACATGAAGGGAAAAGAGGTCAAAAATTTATGTAAATGTGAAGCTTTTGTTCTTAGAAAATTTTCAGATTTGTTCTTGTCAATTTGTTACCTTATTTGTGTAAATATATGATTTTTTTTTTTTTTTGTTTCTTGGAAATGTATTGTTTCCCCTCATTCATGAGTTACAGGTACATCTCAAAAAATTAGAATATCATGAAAAAGTTCAATATTTTTTGTCACTCATTTCAGAAAGTGAAACCCATATATTATATAGATTCAATACACAGAGAGTGATATATTTCAAGTGTTTATTTTAATTTTGATGATTATGGCTTAGAGCCTATGAAAACCCCAAATTCAGTTTCTCAAAAAATTAGAATACTACATAAAATTAATTTTAAAAAATAGTGTTTTTAATAGAAATGTTGGCCGACTGACAAGTATGTCCATGTACACACTCAATGCTTGGTCGGAGCTCCTTTTGGATTAATTACTGTATCAATGTGGCGTGGCATGGAGGTGATCAGCCTGTGTTACTGCTGAGGTGTTATGATGGTCCAGGTTACTTTGATAGTGACCTTCAGCTCGTCTGCATTGTTGGGTCTGGTGTCTCATCTTCCTCTTGACAATACTTCATAGATTCTCTATGGGGTTTAGGTCAGGACAGTTTGCTTGCCAGTCAAACACAGTGATGTCATGGTCATTAAACCAGGTTTTGATACTTTTGGCAGTGGGGGTGGGGGGGGGTGGGTGCCAAGTCCTGCTGGAAAATGAAATCAACTTCTCCATAAAGCTTGTCAGCAGAGGGAAGAATGAAGTGCTCTAAAATTTCCTGGTAGACGACTGCGCTGACTTTGGTCTTGATAAAAGACAGTGGACAAACACCAGCAGATGACCTCTGTTCAGATAAAAGTAACTTTTGCATTTCATTTGGAAATCAAAGTCCCAGAGTCTGGAGAAAGAGTGGAGAGGCACAGAGTCTAAGCTGCTTGAGGTTTAGTGTGAAATTCCCACAATCAGTGATGATTTGAGGAACTATGTCATCAGCTGGTGTTGGTCCACTGTGTTTTATCAAGACCAAAGTCAACGTAGTCGTCTACCAGGAAATTTTAGAGCACTTCATGCTTCCCTTTGCTGACAAGCTTTATGGAGAAGCTGATTTTATTTTCCAGCAAGACTTGGCACCTCCCCCCTCCCCCCCCCACACACACACTGCCAAAAGTATCAAAACCTGGTTTAATGACCATGGCATCACTGTATTTGATTGACAAGCAAACTCTCCTGACCTAAACCATAGAAAATCTATGGAGTATTGTCAAGAGGAAGATGAGAGACACCAGACCCAACAATGCAGACGAGCTGAAGGTCACTATCAAAGCAATCTGGACCTTCATAATATATTGAACTTTTTCATGATATTCTAATTTTTGGAGATGTACCTGTACTTTTTCACAAATTTGCACCTTTTTTCCTTGGAAATTTGGAACTTAAAGTAAACTTTTGAATTTTTGATTATAAAGTAGCATCTTTTTAAATCACACAGTATTTTTGTGCACTTTCATTGTTGCAAATATACTCTTAATTAACATTTTTACATTTATACCTTTGCTAAGTTTGTGAATATCCACCATCACCACCAACCCCCTTGTTAAATAACAAATCACCTGCTGTCTATAGCTAATCTGTACTAACAAAACAAATATAAAGAAAAAAAAAACCTCTGAACAAATGAGTAAAACCTTAACTTTTACACAGTTAGGATAATCATCAGTTTTTGGGAAAAATCCTTTTTTAAAAACAGTTAAAAACATTATTAAACTGACTAAAAAAAAAACAAAACAGAGTTGATCAATCTGCTGACAAGTGCTCATTTGTGTCCATCAGTAAAATCAGTCGTTGCCAGCTAAAAGTGAAAACCATCACAAAGGGAGATGGTGAGAAGGGCTAATAAATTCAAAGGCTCTGCTCATTTGAAAGCTGTGAAATCATGGGCAGGCCTTTACCTAATTCAATTACACACACAGCTTTGATACCCACACTCCCTTCAGCACTCAGATTTCCTTTTTGTGCACATGCGCAGAAGACAAAACCACCTGTGTGACACTCTTCATCCCTCAAATTTAAAAAATAAGCAGGACAGGCTAAAGGTGACGATGAGGAGGACAGCAAGGAGCAAAGTGTGAGACCTTTTTTAAACGGCTGCACAAGCAGGAAATGGGGGTGGGGGGGGGATCCATCCTCGTTCAACACACATACTTGGAGTTGTCAGTCAAGCAGCTTTGAAGTGAAGAGCGGCACTTGAGCCGCCGTTTTGCCGAGCCCTAATGGGACTGGCATGTGATGCACTTGACTAATTTTTTCAGACAAGGGCTTTGTTGACGGGCCATTCTCATAACATCCCGGGAATCATGGTGGCTCCCATGGAAGAAGAAGAGGGGGAAAAAAAGTGGCTCTCAGCACAGGAGAGTTGAGTGTCCCCTCCTCCCAGATCTAATAATTAGATTAAAAGTTCAAATATATTAACTGAACGTGGGAGTGTAGGGGTTGGCCTTTTTTTTTTTTTTTGCTCTCCTTTTCCCTCACTTCTTCCATCTCGACGTTGCGTTCCATCATTCGAAGGCTCTTTTTCTACCCCTTTCTTGTCTTTTTCACAGCCTAACAGTGCAGACAATGGGAGCGCAGACACAGTTGTAGGAAAAATTACTGCTTTACATTTTTCCTCTCTGTCTCTTTTTCCTCCTCACTTTTTAACCAAGAAAAGAGGGAGGGATGATTTTTTTTCCTTCTTCTGAAAAAAAAAAGAAAAAAAAGGGAATGGAGGTTCCTGTTGTTTAATATTCTTTTTTAATCAGTGAGAAAACTTTGGTGAGAAAGGCCAGGGATGAAAAGGTGGGAGGGGGAATGAAATGAAACATTCTTGTGCTGATCCTGTGCTCAGAGGGAGGAGCAGGCTTGGGCCTTTGTGTGGACAACTAAAACAGCTTTTGTCATAGGGCGCTCAATAAAGGCACGGAGAATATGTGTGAAAATGGAGCACAGGCAGGCAAAAAAAAAAAAAAAAAAAAAAAAAGAACCCGCGAAACCAGACGAGGCTTTACCAGAGCATCGCTGGTTTACAAAAGCAGCTCCAGCCAGACGCTCTGTTTTCACAGTTAAACATTTTCTTCACAAGGCTGGTAAAGTGAAATCTGAGCATCGTAAGCAAAGAGAAACCTTCAGCGGGTTAAACATAGGTGCAAATAATCAGCCTAACATCTGAAAACCTCTTAAAACGTCCCCTCAGTTTGCAAGAGCAGGAGCTACGTACATGCAGCTCTTTGACTGAAAAATTGTGCTTTTGTAGGTTTTAACCTTCTGAAATTTGTCATTGGTCAGATGACTATCAGGAAAATATCAAAACATGGTCATAACAATGCTGCTACACTTATGATATCATTGTTTCCACCTGGTTCACTAATCCATAGTCAATATCTCATGTCATTCTGGCTTATTTTTGCCGTGATGCTACTTCAAGCCATTAGCATTAGCATGGCTAGGTGGTCTGAGTCAATCATTGCAACTGCATTCAGCTCACCTCGGTGGGGAAGAGGCGACACTCAGGCCACCTCCTCACACACCGTCATGATTTTAGCTTACTTAAAGTTTCGTCTTCTTAAACCAAGATCCAAGGCAACTAATTAAAGCTAGCAGTTTAGCCACTCCTTCACATGCGTTTCTGTGCTTATTGTACTTCAGGGACCGGTCACATCTTATTGCCCAATAAAACCGCACACCCCTGTCCGCCAGTGATGCTTTGCTTCATTCAGTCTTTAAGACAAATTTACGTTACTTGGCTCAGGCTGGATTGACACTAGGAGCTAAGATTAGCGAGGGTGAGTTCCGATCGCCCAGTCGTGCCCTACGAAGTGGACGGCATAGCGTATTCAGACATATTAAGTGAGATTCCAAACCATGGGGAGCAAAAGGTGTTCAGTTCAAAGGGAACTGAGAACTGAGCAGGGAAGAAGTGAACAACCGTACATCGTTTCACTAGTGATGTACGGTTGAGATTGTTTAAGAAGTATAAAATGTCCACAGTAGTATAAGTACGTGTCCATGGGGATTTGAACCTGGAACCTTAGGTAACAGTGCTCCCCACTGTACCACTGTGCTGCACCTGTGTGAGCTCCTAAAATGTGGAAAAAGTACAGTCAATGACCCCTTGAACCAATAACTATCCAAGGATTTGAAAAAAATAAAAAACTTACAAATTTCTGAAAATAAGTTGTAAATTTATGAGGAAAAAGAAAAAAAGCAAATATGGTAGAAAAATCCACACACATTCACAAGAAAAAAAAATGAGAGGATCATTTTTTGAGGAAAAAAAATCACATATTTAAAAGAAACAGTTACATCTTTATGAGGAAAAAAGCTGCAAATATATGAGAAATGAAGTTTAAAAAATTATCTTCAAAATTTTTAAAGATTAGGAGAAAAGGTTGCTAAATTATGTGAAAAATGCCATATTTATGAGGAAAAAAATGGCAAAATAGTGTGGGGTAAGAAGTCACAAACTTTCAATTTAAAAAAATGCTAAATTATGTGAAAAAAAAACTCATACAGTGGTGTGAAAAAGTGTTTGCCCCTTCCTGATTTGATTTCTCTTTTTTTGTACGTTTGTCACACTTAAAGTGTTTCAGATCATCAAACAAATTTAAATATTAGACAAAGATAACACACGTAAACACAAAATGCAGTTTTTAAATGAAGGTGTTTATTATTAAGGGTGGAAAAAATCCAAACCTACATGGTCCTGTGTGAAAAAGTGATTGCCCCCTAAACCTAATAACTGATTGGGCCACCCTTAGCAGCAACAACTGCAATCTAGCATTTGCAATAACTGGCAATTAGTCTTTTACAGCGCTGTGGAGGAATTCTGGCCCACTAATCTTTGCAGAATTGTTGTAATTCGGCCACACTGGAGGGTTTTCGAGTATGAACCGCCTTTTTAAGGTCATGCCACAGCATTTCAATTGGATTCAGGTCAGGACTTTGACTAGGCCACTCCAAAGTCTGCATTTTGTTTTTCTTAAGCCATTCAGAGGTGGACTTGCTGGCGTGTTTTGGATCACTGTCCTGCTGCAGAACCCAAATGCGCTTCAGCTTGAGGTCATGAACAGATGGCTGGACATTCTCCTTCAGGATTTTTTGGTAGACAGCAGAATTCATGGTTCCATTTCCCACAGCAAGTCTTCCAGGTCCTGAAGCAGCAAAACAGCCCCAGACCATCACAGTACCACCACCATATTTTACTGTTGGTATGATGTTCCTTTTCTGAAATGCTGTGTTACTTTTACGCCGATGTAATGGGACACACACCTTCCAAAAAGTTCAACTTTTGTCTCGTCAGTCCACAGAAAATTTTCCCAAAAGTCTTGGGGATCATCAAGATGTTTTCTGGCAAAACTGAGACGAGCCTTTATGTTCTTTTTGCTCAGCAGTGGTTTTCGTTTGGTCGGCTGGCCCACTCCTGGGAAGGTTCACTACTGTTCCATGTTTTTGCCATTTGTGGATAATGGCTCTCACTGTGGTTTGCTGGAGTCCCAAAGCTTTAGAAACAGTTGTACAACCTTTTCCAGATTGATCTCAATTACTTTCTCATTTGTTCCTGAATTTCTTTGGATCACAGCATGATGTCTAGCTTTTGAGGATCTTTTGGTTTACTTCACTTTGTCAGGCAGGTCCTATTTAAGTGATTTCTTGATTGAGAAAAGGTGTGGCAGTAATCAGGCCCGAGTGTGGCTCGAGAAATTGAACTCAGCTTTCCATAGATGTGATAAACCACAGTTAATGTATGTTTTAACGGGGGGGAGGGGGGGGATCACTTTTTTCACACAGGGCCATGTACCACTACTACTAGTTGGTAGTGCATCCGCCCCACAACCGGGAGGTCGTGGGTTCAAATCCCGGCCGGGTCATACCAAAGACCATATACAAATGGCACTTTCCACCTTCTAGGTTGGTGCTCAGCATAATAAATGGGGAAGGGAACATTAATGCACAGAGCTACCAGAGGACTGACGCCCCACTGTAGCTTTCACTGCTTACAGTAGCTGTGTGGCCTAGGGTCAGTGAAACGGAGATAGGTGCCGCCCAATACACCACATGGTGACCCACATGCTGTGGAAGGGATTAACTTAACTAACTTAATAATAAAAGCTTTCATTTAAAAACTACATTTTGTGTTTACGTGTATTATCTTTGTCTAATATTTAAATTTGTTTGATGATCTGAAACATTTAAGTGTGACAAACGTACAAAAAAAATGAGAAATCAGGAAGAGGGCAAACACTTTTTCACACCACTGTATCTGGATAAAACAACAGCATATGCACAAGAAAGAAGCTGTGAATTTATGTGAAAAAGGTCAAAAATTTATTTTTACATATCACAAATTCACAAGAAAAATAAAATTTACGAGATGCTTAAAATGTACAGGAAAAAATTGAAAATTTATAATAAATGACTTAAATTTACCAAAGAGTTGAAAATTTATGAGAAAAACTTAATTTTACTAACAAAATTTTACATATATAGGAAAAATAATGAGGAAAAAGTCACAAATGCAACCCAATCCTAACCCTCACAAAAATGCATGTAAAGAAATTCTTAATCTACTAGAGTAAAAAACTACTTATGCTGACGGGCCATTTATGTTTATAACTTGACTGTTTTATCAAGGCTCAAATATATTTGTGGCTCCATGCTGATATTTGTTGGCCAACAGTTGCTCAAAGCGCCTCTTTCCACAGCAGAGGTTGACGACCCCTGGCCTAAAGTGTCTTGGCCGTTTGATGTCGTCGTACTTCAGCCTCCGCTAACTAGTCGCCACAGTTGAAGGGACATCTGTGCCAGTAGCCTGGGGCCGGGATGTGTCTTAGCATTTTCTTTCTGCACAAACATGTGACACTTTCTACAATTCAGCCGGGCCACTGAAGCTATATATCTAATGAGCGTTTCTCTGGCCCCTCTGGGCTCGGTGTATTAGCTGGAGTTAAAACTTCCGGCCTGGGTGTGGATGTGGGTGTGTGTGTGTGTGTGTGCATGCGCCCTCAGGCAAAACATGGCAGCTTGTGACCAAGTGATGTTGTGAGGGGTTAAGGATAAGTCTGGGTGGTCAGAAATGGTGATAAAGTGCAGCAGGGTCAGCCTTAGATCTGTAGCCCTGCAGCTATAAATGACCACCAGTGTTAAGTAATAAGAAGACAGACAGGGTAATGAGTGACAGCACAAACTGGTGCACAAATGATCTAATTCTTTGACTTTCTTTTTTATGTGTGAATTGATGAGTAACAAGAATGCAGCTGGGCTTGACAGATTTTACAAGACTTTTAATCTGCTTTAAAGGGGTCAATGACTGAAAAAAAAAAGTGTTTTGTATGTTTTAACCTTCTGAAATACATCATGGTTACATGACTATTGAAAAAAAAATAAATAAAATAAAAAAACACAGCCTTTACTTAATTTTTGCCATTTTAACTCTTCTGGGTTTGTTCCTGTACATCAAGTAAAGGTAAGCCAATGATACCTGCCTGCCACTCTATCATTTTCTACCCTAGAAGAGCGGGCAGCCAAAGGCATTAGCGTCAGCGCTAACAGTGCTACTAGTGAGGTTGTTTCTCAAGCGCAGTTTATATTGTTATTTTCTTTAGATTTCAGTCGGCCTAAAGGACATCCTCGCTTCCACCTGGTTCGCTAATCCACAGTTGATAACACAACATAAAAATAATTTTTTTGTAAGTTGTCTGTGTTTTTTTTCAACTGATTTAAGACAATTTTGCACCGCTGAATCCGAAAATGACATCAGTTTCTCTCGATCAGGTCAGGTTTTTATGTTAAGTTATAAGCAGTTGTACAGTAGTTGTACAGTTGTACTGCAAATTGAATAGTAGACATTGATAAAGGTAAGTACATGTAAATTGAATGTTACGTCATCATTGTTCAAAATTCAGAGAATTTCAAGAAATAAAGAATTTTGCATCATATAAAGCAAAAATACCCACACATGTAAACAAAAACGTAAGAAAACATGTGGCCATAGTTCAAAAAGTTGACCTGATTGGGCAAAACCAATGTGATTTTTGGATTCAGCACATCAAAACTGTCCTAAATCAGCTAAAAATAAACTTAGACAATAAATCTGGTGTTGACCAGTGTAATATATCACCATGTCATTCTGGTTTATTTTGTTATAATTTCACAATATTATACCATCAAACAGTTAGCTTAAACTTGGCTAGGCGGTCAGAGTCAGTCTATCTAATGGCACTGCAGCTTGCCTCAGTGGGGAGAGGCTGACCGACAAGCCGCCTGGCATTAGCCTAATTGTCAAGCCGGCCAATTTTGATCGCTATTCTCTATCAATTCTGTTCACCCCCAGTGGAATCCTTGCTCGTCTACAACATCTGATCATATATGTATGTTGTTCTGGGATGTTAATTTAGCTTAGCTGAAGTTTATTTTCTCTCACCAAGACCCAAAGCAGCTAGCTGAAGCTAGCAGTATAGCCACTCATTCACAAATGTTTCTATGCTTATTGTACTTCAGGGACTGGTTATATCCTGCCAACCACAAAAGCCACACACCCCTGTTCACTCGTGATGCTTTATTTAATTCATTCTTTAAGACAAATGCATGCTAATTGGCTCAGGCTCGAACTGAGATAGGAGCTAGCCAGCTAGTCAGCTGAGGTTAACAACAGTGACGCAAGAGGGAGGGTGGAGTTAAATGCAGTTTTAAGCATTTGAAGAGGCATACACCGAAACCAGCCATTTTGAGAAAGGCTGCAAAAGATGATTCACAATCATGCTGCAATAATTAAAGGGAATTTAACCAAAATATGTCAAAAACACTTCATTAAGACTTGTGGGAGCTGTCGGCTGCATTGTTCGCACACATCTTTTCAGGACAACCCACAAATTTTTCTGTGGGATTGAGATCAGGGCTTTATGATGGCCACTCCTGAACACTGACTTTGTTGTCTTTAAGTAGGGCTGTCGCAGTAGAGGAATTTCCCCTGCAGTGACGGTGGACAGCTCAACACCACGGTATGCAGTATTATTGCAAATGTTTTTCGGACCCTATGGTCTCCTAATTTAAACACAGGGTTCATAATTTATGTGGCAAATGACGGCAGCTGTATGTTGAGAAAGTCCCTGCAGCTCCGCTGTCAATTTGTGTGTGGAGCTCAGGTCTTGCTACAGTCATGAGCTGCTGTGTTTGTTTATAGTGAGTGACGAAGGGAGGGAGGCCTGAAATAGGCAAATGTGAGTCAGGTTGTTATACTTGTGTATTTATAATATTTATAATTGTGTATTTATAATCTTTTTACATTGATGTATGTGGTTATTGTGTATTTTTTCTTTTCTTCACTTGATTCTCTTTTCTAAAGCCCATCCAGGGACAAGAGTTGCAAATTAGCTAATAGCTATACACTCTATGTGCAACACATCAGATTGATTGTCATTGATTAATTGGCTATGTTTATTGCACTGTCCCTGTCAAATAAACTAATCTATCTATCTATCTGATTCTGTTAAAAAACAAACTTGGATCGTTTTCATAAAGCAGTGGCGGTAACTCCAGCATTTCAACTAGGGTGTATGGACTGGTTGGAGAGATCGGCGACGTTCAGCTTATTTAAACAGAACAGACTCCGTGCAGGACTCCGCCTGTCTCTCCATCGTGATTTCTGGACAACTTGAAGTTGCCGCTGTCCGAAAAATCCCATTCACACAGCAAACAAGCAATGCACTCTGCAGTAGCTGTTTCAGAGCTTCATCGTCAGGCTCATAAACACTCCTCTCAGAAGGAGCCCAACCAGCCATTATCATACCAACCAGATATTTTCTCACCTCGTTTTCCCCCATCTGCCACAAGCAATCACACCAAAAAAAAAAAAAAAAAAAAACCACGCTTTAGGCCCTTTCAGGGCTCTACAAAATCGTTTTTTTTCCGTTTTTTTTTTTTGCACCCAGCACTCTGAAAGCTTCCACAGCTTCCAGAGTGCCATGTGCAAAAATGTTGCTGGCAAAAAAAATACACTTAACTTTTAAAATGTATTTAATATTCAATAGGGGCACACAAGTAAATAAGATTTAGACGCACAAAAAAGTGAACACCGCGGTTGTTGCAGTTGCTCGTTTTCCTCCATGATAGGCGTGTCCATACTGCAGTATTACATAATTGTGGTTATCGCAACAGCCCCCACTTTGTAATTAATTTGGCGGAAGGTTTAGGGTCACTGTCCATTGGAAGAGCTTTAACTTCCTGGCTGATGTCATGAGATGTTGCTTCAATCTTTCCACATAATGTTCTTTCCCCATGATGCCATTTATTTTGTGAAGTGCACCAGTCCCCCCTGCAGCAAAACACCCCTACAACATGATGCTGCCACCCCCATACTTCACATTTAGAATGGTGTTCTCAGGCTTGCAAGCTTCACACTTTTTCCTCCAAATATAATGGTCATTATGGCCAAACAGTTCAATTTTTGTTTCATCAAACCACAGGAAATGTCTCCAAAAATTAAGGTCTTTGTTTCTGTGTGCATTTGCAAACTGTAATATGTCTTTTTATGTTGCTTTTAAAGTAATGGCTTCTTCCTTGCCGAGTGGCCTTTTCAGCCCATGCTGGTACAGAACTTGTTTCACCGTGGATAATGACACTCTTACAAGTTTCAGCCAGCATCTTCACAAGGTCTTCTGCTTTTGTTCTGAGGTTGATATGCACATTCCACACCAAAACACTTTCATCTCTTGGCCACAGAACCTGTCTCCTTCCTGAGCAGTATGATGGCTGGACCATGGTGTTTATACTTGTGTATAATTGTTTGAACAGATGAACGTGGCACCTTCAGGCAAAATAGCCCAATCTTGTGTTCCGCTCCCTTTATTGTTACACCTTTTAATTTCTTATTTTGTCTCATTGCTTGAGCCAGTGGCTCTATGAACAGAGCAAACAAGGTGGGCGATAGGCAGCATCCCTGCCTAGTTGATCTTTGTATATTTACTTTGTCTGTTAAGCTACCGTTTATCTTGATTCTTGCCACAGGTTTTTGATACAGTGTCTTTATGCATTGTACTGATTTTTCGTTAAATCCAAAGCATTCCAGCACATTATATAGGAACTTCCAATTAACCCTATCAAATGCTTTTTCTGCGTCTAAACTCATTATTACTGCGCTTTTCTTTTCTTTATGTATTTGATTAATTATGTGTACAGTTCTCCTGATATTGTCATGTGTTTGGCGTCCCTCTATGAAACCAGTTTGATCATCCTCTATCAATTCCGTCAAGAATGTCTTTATTCGTTTACATATAATTGTTGTATATATTTTATAATCCACATTTAATAAAGAGATTGGCCTATAGTTTCCGCATTGTTGCTTATCTTTCCCTGGCTTTAAAATAACTGAAATAATGGCTTCGTTCCATGATGGAGGTATTTTGTTGTTGTTTAATGTCCAATTAAATGACTTTAGGAGCTGTGGCATGAGTTCTTCTATAAACAGTTTATAAAACTCAGATGGGTATCCATCACTACCTGGTGATTTACCGTTTTTAAGTGACTTAATCACATCTTTAATCTCTTGTGTTGTTATTTCTGCTGTTAGCTTTTCATTTTGTTGGTTTGCTATTGATGGCAAGTCCAATGTGCATAGAAATTTTTTAATATCCTTAACATTTGTCTCTTCAGGTTGCGAGTATAGTTCTTGATAGAAATTATGGAATATTTCTTCAATGTTTTCTGGGTTAACTGTGGTTTTATTTGTGATGGGGTCCTTAATCTTATATACATTATTCACTGTTTGTTGTTTTCTTAACCGTTTTGCCAGCAGTTTTGTGGCCTTTGGCCCCGTTTCATAATATTTTTGTTTTAAATATCTATTTTTCCTTTCAATTTCATCTATTTGTATTTCTTTTATCTTTATTTTTTCTTCCTTAATTTCTTGATATATTTTTGGGTCGTTTGTGCTTTGATGTTTACGTTCTAATTCCCTCAGTCTCTCACATCTTTGTTCATATGTTTCCAGTTTAGACTTATTTGCTTTTCCTGATTCAGCAATTAATTTACCTCTTAACACGGCTTTTAGTGCATCCCATAGTATTGTTGGGTCCACTTCTTCATTATCATTCTCTTCGATATACTCGTTTATGTTTACTTTATCTTCTGTTATTTTAATGGAGAGAGTTGTAACAGTAATCATATAATCGCCCGTCATTTTATTTATAATATGATCACACACTAAATAGCATTTTTATTCCAGCCAGACTTATTTTAATTGCTGATTTACCATTGGAGTCTACAGATTAGGCATTTATATATGATTTTTTTAGGGAAATGAATGAATAGGGAGGATGTGTGCGTTTCTGTGGATATGCAGCGCACAGGGGGAGGCGTGTCAGTCTGAAGATTTTTATTCCATCCACATTTTCATCACAGACTTATTAGGCATTAATGTGTTTATTTTTAGGGGAATAAATGAATGAACAAGGAGTTCATTTGGCTGCACGGTGGCGCAGTGGTTTAGCACTGTGACGGCACAGTTTTACCCTCGGCCGGGGGACCGCGGGGATCATGAGATCGTGGGTTCGACCCCAGCCCCCGACCAACAGTGAGCTGTGTGGAGTTTGCATGTTCTCCCCGTGTTGCGCGGGTTTACTCCGGGATTTCTCCGGTTTCCTCCCGCACACCAAAAACATGCAGGTTTAGGGCGCTCGCGCACGCAGCGACCAGCAGCCGGTGGCTTGTCACCAGACTGCAAACCAAGCCTACCTACGGGTACAAATAAGTAACAAAAAAAAAAAAAAAAAAAAAAAAGGAGTGTGCAGCATTTTACTTTTTGCTGTAACTCCCCAGAGAGACAGGAGATGCATTCACATCTGCTTAGACCGCGTCCCCCGGTTTCCAGTCGAACCGAGACCTCCTGCACCTCGCCTACGGTCGCAGTTCTCCCCTATCAAGCCCCCTGATTATTACCTGTCAGGCTCTGGCAGGGGCCACCGAGAGTGGGCGCTTCCATCTCCCCACAGGCCGGGAGCGTCTTCTGCGCCATTGTTAATGAAAGTATATGAAAGTTTACACAGGCATCATCCTCTTTTCCTGACGTTTCAAACCCATCGTGTCTGCGTGTTGCACCCGTGCGCACTACATTAAACCATTCAGCTGATTTTTCAGCCCAGCATTCTTCCCCATTTGTTCAACTGTGATTGATGTCTTCCTTATTACCAAGCAACGTGTGCATTTTGGCTCACATGCACGGGTTTTGGCCAGCGCAAAACCCGTCTTAAGCCATCTAAATCGGAGTTCACATTAGATAAGGCACCTCTTTGCATTAAAGGGATGGGCAGGAGTGCTTTGGATTGGATTATCCAAAACACACCTCTGAATAATTAGACCGGCCTCTTCGCACCAAGTGCCCGGTGGAAAATTTGTTTCTGTGCTATTGTGATAAGGAAATGAACTTGGAAACACCCATGAACGCGTTCTGCGTCAGTGACAACTGACTGACCAACCAGGTCCTTGTAATACGGCCCTTAATGCCAGACAGTGAGGAAAAAAAAGGTTATGTGTGTTTTTATACAGTGTATGTAAATATCTGGTTTCAACTGTATTTTAGCTGTGCTTTTAGCAGATGACAGCTTAAAGACAAAGTCAGACTGACAGGGGAATCAACAGGTGACACATGAGCACACAAACCGTTTTTGAACTCTATTTCCAGAACATCAGGTACATTAGGAGAATCTTCTGGGTTCTTGGTCATCAGGTACAGGTCAGCCGGTGCATGGGTCTACAAAGAAAAAAAAAAATAATTCAGAGACTCACTTTTCTCTATTTCACACACTTTTATTCTCCTAGACAAATAAGAAGGACCTTTTGAGACCTCATCAAAGAACAGAATGTGAACATAGAGGCGAGAGGGGAATGATGCGTGAAAAGGAAGAAACCTGAAAACAGCATCAGGAATGGAGCAAAGACGAGGGGGGAAAAAAAAAATCAGTGGTCCATTTTTCTCCTCTATTTGGTTTCATTTTCCTTGTGTGGCCCTTCACCACAGGGGAAGGTGAGGAAAAGCAAAACGCAGCAAGAAGGAGCAAAAAGAGAGAAATGACTCACATCCATAAGAACAGTGAACACTTGACAAGTCAAAAAAAAAAATCTTAGTATGACAGTATCTATCTGAGCAGCAGTAAATCCTCAGTAATATCCTGCCATCTCTGTCATATGTCTGCAGCTGCAGATGCTTCTGATTTTTTTTCTCCTAAATTAAGACTTCCTTAAATGGATAACACAAGACTAAACCTTTAAGAATACACTAAAGTTGTCCAGGGTGACAGACGCTTGTCGTCCCTTTTTTTTCCAGCTGGTGGGAGCTGGGAGCGATTTCAGTAAGTCACGGCTGGGACCTAAAAGAGCATTCCGGGCTGACATGCCCGCCCAGCGATGCACCCCCTCCAACAATTACATGGCATTAGACCAAGACGATGGTCAATGTCTCCTGAGCTGAGACAAATTGCAGGGAGACTATGCAAAGTAACTACTGGGTGCATTTAAATGGAAAGCTTTACCAGACTCTAAATCATCATACAATAACTAATCGGCATCCGCTTGCCGCCTGTCAGTGAGGAGAAAACGAGCAGCGCAATCACTTTCCTTTCCTTTTAACTAAACACCAAAATTGACTGGGAAGGCGCCCGGCGTCTCCCGCTCCTTTATTTTCTGCCTCAGTGCCCTGAAAGATGCCAAATGAGAGCGAACAGGAGAGGGACAAAATGACTGGCCTAAAAAGCCTTTTGATGCATACTCTGAGAATCTTTTTCAACCTTCAAATAAGACACGACACAGCATATACAAGTTGCCACCACCTGAAGTAATATCTGTACATGGTTGACAACTTTTAGCATTTATGTATAAGGGGTTTCTCCTGCATAGAAAAATGATTGCATCATCATCCTCGAAAAGGTTTTGGCCTTTCAACAATGTGAACATCATGTTGAATGTTTGTAAAGAGCTTTACACAAGCATCTGTTGCAGTTTTGGTGTATTAAACGGTCAAAATTTACAGGAAAATCTCTACTGCTGTAGAGTACATTAACAAAAAGTTACTGACATAAAATTGGTGTGGTAGCCAGACCCACAAGCCCCATTTTGATGCAGGAGAAGCCCTGTATGTTACATAAAATCAAACTTTATTTACATAGTGCTAAATCACAACTATTAAAAACCCTATTAGGTGTGCACTCCACTCCAGGGTTGGGGTCAATTCTGAGTGGATTTGGAATTGGAATTGAAGGTTTTTTCAAATGTTGCGATTGGGATTGGAATTGAGTCCCATGTGCAAGTGGAATTGATCAATTTCATTTTCAATTACAGTGATTTTCAAGGGCCCTATTTTGACGGTCATCAGCAGAGTTTTGCATCAGGCTTCCCACCGTACGCCAGTGTTTTTTGCTAGTTTCTGTCAGTGCAATGTCTGTCTTTTACGCTTTGCATCACGCCATCTAATTACCAGTAGAAAATACGCCTGGGTTGCGATGAGAGGTGGAGGCTCATTTCAAAGATGTGTGGCGGCGCACAATCTCATGCGCTTCACTATTATGGTGCATTTCATGAAAATCTGCTTTAGATCAGGAAAAAGGAGGTCTATCGTCAGAAGCGCATTGTTTAATGATATTTCAATGGTGTGTTTTGAAATCACACAGCTCTGGAGCTCATGAGGAAACAGCATGTGCAGGTAGTTTTTTCTTTCTTCTATTTTCATAGAGAGAGTTGTAACAGTCATAATATAATCGCCCACCATTTTAATTATAATATGATGATCACACACTAAATAGTTTTTTTTAATTCCATCCACATTCTCATTTTAACTGTGGACTTGCCATTGGAGTCTATAGACTAGGCATTAATGTAGGATTTTTTTTTAGGGGAATGAATGAATGAATGAACCACTGAACAGGAAGCATGTATACGCTCTGGTGAGGATGTGCTGCAAGGGGGAGGCATGTCCATCAGAGTATTTTTATTCCATCCACATTTTCGTCACGGACTTATTAGGCATTAATGTGTTTATTTTTAGGGAAATAAAGGAGTCTGCAGCATTTCACTTTTCACTGTAACTCCCCAGAAAGACAGAATAAGCGTACATATTGTATGTGCCTTCGCAGCACCACACCTATGGTCGCGGTTCTCCCCCAGTAAGGGCCCCGACTGCCACCAGTCGGCCTCCAGCAGGGGTCCCCAGAAGTGGGCTCACTTCATGGCGGGGGTTGCACAGACGGGAAGCCATGCCACATCTCCTTCTTCCCTCCCACCCCCAAGGGACAGGAATAGAGAGCAGCAAACCTTGGCAGACCCCACACAAGACGGAGAAGACCCTTGGTCTGCGAAAGCAACAGCATAGGGAGCCCTCCATCTCCCCATGGGCCGAGAATGACTTCCGAGCCATCGTTAATGAAAGTCTGAAAATTTGCACAGGAGTCATCCTCTTTTCCTGAAGTTTCAAACCCATTCATGTCTGTGTGTTGCATCTGTGCGCATTACATTAAACCATTCAGCTGATTTTTCAGCCCAGCATTCTTCCCCGTTTGTTTTCATTAAATCACTAACTGGGTATCAACTGTGATTAATGACTTCCTTCGTGACATGTACTATTCAATTCAACTTTATTTATATAGCGTCATATCACAACAACAGTCATCTCATAGCACTTTCAACTGTAGGGGTAACCCCCACAGCAGAAAGACCCCAGCAATCAGGCGATCCCCTGTGAGCAAGCACTTGGCGATGGTGGAGAGGAAAAACTCCCTTTTAACAGGAAGAAACCTCCAGCAGAACCAGGCTCAGGGAGGGGCAGTCATCTGCTGCGACTGGCTGGGGGGTGAGGGGACAGAGAAGATGAAAAGAACAGACATGTAGAAAGCAAACAGCACAATGGGGACTCAAACTATGGGAGAGAACAAACAGATGTCAATGACCAGCAAAAAAAAAAAAAAAAAAAATACTTCATTGAGAGTGAAGAAAGGAGTGAGGCCCAGTGCATTATTGGAGGTCCCCCGGCTGACTAAACCCATTAGCAGCATAACTAATAGTTAGCTCTTTGTGCACTACACAAAGAGCAGAGATGAACAATCCTATCATCTGGTCAGTCACTGCAACAGATACTGGAGTCAGTTTGTCTTGGCCTGTCCTTGCCACTGATAAATACTTCTATCTGCCAAGAATGTGTCGCTAGTCCAGCAAAAGCTAGCAGTACTCAAATACTTTGCAAGCAGTTTCATGAAATGGTCAGTCAGAGAGCAACTCATACCGGCTCGGACGTCGCCCGGGTTAACAAGGTCAGGAGTTCCTGGCAGCGGAAGGCGAATTACAGAGCTGCGTGGAGGAATCTGATCAGACCTAAATGAAACAGTCATTGTCGCCCCCGACAGACTGCTATGATGATGATGATGATGATGATGATATTACTAAGCAGCATTACTATCGTGTGCATTTTGGCTCACACACACGCACTTTGGCCAGCTCCATTATAATCAGAGTTAACTTTAGATAATGCATGTCTTTACATTAAAGAGATGGGCAGGAATGCTTTGGATTGATTATCCAAAACACACTTCTGAATAATTAGACCGGCCTCTTCGCACCTTGCGTCCAGTGGAAAATTCGTTTCTGCACTGCTGTGATAAGACTATGAACTTGGAAACGCCCATATACGTTTTGTGTCAGTGACAAGTGATGACTCACTGCATCCTCAAAATACAGCCCCTAGTGTCTTGTTGCTCACCCGTGCCTGTCTGTGATAGCAACACCTATGCATAGATAGCCATGGCATCAGTAAGTACGACAGGCTTAGTACAGTGCCTGGATAAAAACAGCTCTGAAAAGCTAGAAAATAAGATGCAATGTGAAAAAATCTTTATGCAAAATATACCAGTACTACTTTAGGCTACTAAGCTGTAATAAGAAGTGGATTATAAATTGAGAAAGTGAACCTAACTGGTGGCAAAGATCCCTACAAGATACATTCCATTTCATTTTTCACAAACAAATTCTTGTCAGACTGAAGCCCAATTCATTCATTCATTCATCTTCTTCCGCTTAATCCTTTTCGGGTCACGTGTGTGTGTGTGTGTGTGTGTGGGGGGGGGGGGGGCGCTGGAGCCTATCCCAGCGTCTTTGGGCGAGAAGCAGGGTACACCCTGGACAGATCGCCAGTCCATCACAGGGCCAACACAGAGAGACAGACAACCATTCACTCTCACAGTCATACCTAAGGACAATTTAGAATCCCCAGTTTGATGCCAATTAACCTAACTTGCATGTTTTTGGCATGTGGGAGGAAACCGGAGAAATCCCGGAGTAAACCCACGCAGACACAGGGAGAACATGCAAACTCCACACAGATCACTGCTGGTCAGGGGCTGGGATCGAACCCAGGATCCTCCAGCCAAGGGTGAGTTGCTGTGCTGCCGCAGTGCTAACCACTCCCTTTGAAGCCCAATTCATGGTGACAAAAACGCATTGATACACGAGCGAGCACAGTGGATGCATTCATGCGCAAACCCTACGCAGAGGGTGAGCACTGATCGAGTGCATGCAGCCCCCAAAAAGTGAGCGCATGTACAAATACACAAATGGTTGCAGTGAACTGCGCATGTGACCGTAAACTCCCGCCAGGGGGATGTACTGAGCAATCTGCCAAAACTGGGAGAGCATATGTCCATCTTTTTGTCTGTTTTCTTCCTCTACCATTAAAGAGCAAAAGCTCCTGTTCGTCTTGATTGTCATTGTATTCACGTACCTCCATTGCTTCAGTCATTTAAAATGTCCGCCACCATACTCTTCTTTTGTGTTTTGTTTGGAGCTGTTCAAATCAGTTTGGTGGCTCTTGGCTGCTGCCGACAGTACGGGCATGTGAACTGCAGATTATTTTCACTGCGCATGCATGAAATACAGCTGCTGAGGGGCAGCTGCAGTGGCTCAAAAAGCACACTGAATATTGCTGTGTACGCAAGCACAGTCTACAGAACGCAAATATTTTCCACCTGGAGGGACTCTGATCAGGCCTTAACCCCATAGTTTTGGTTGAATTAGCTAGGTAAGCTTCAAAGGTGAAAAATTTGAAGCACACCTTCAAAGTTTTGAAGGTGTGCCTGTTTAGCAACAGTTAACTGCCTTTGTCTTTAATATATGGGATCATTGTCACATGTATCTGGGGTCCTCCCACTAGGCAGTCAACCTTTGAAAACTTTAACAAATCTTGTAAGCAGTTCAACATGTTGTAATCATTGGATTTTGTTACATCACTCATTACAATTCTCAGATGCCACAGAAGGTTGACCTTTAGTAACTATAAACAAGTTCCATCAGCAAAACTCAATAGTCTCGGAATTTGAATTGAATCAAAATTGATACATTAGGAATTGAAAGTGAATTGGAATTGAGCTTTAAAGATATGCATAAATTAGAATATCAATGGAATTGAAACCAGAATTGTAACTATAAAATAGGAATTGACCCCATCCTTGGTGCACTCCTCTCCATCAAACTGCAACAGAATGAGTCAGTGTCACATAAATGCTACAGTGGGGCAAAAAAGTATTTAGTCAGCCACCAATTGTGCAAGTTCTCCCACTTTAAAGATGAGAAAGGTCTCCAATTTTCATCATAGGTATACCTCAACTATGAGAGACAAAATGAGAAAAAAAAATCCAGAAAATCACATTGAAGGATTTTTAAAGAATTTATTTGCAAATTATGGTGGAAAATAAGTATTTGGTCACCTACAAACAAGCAAGATTTCTGGCTCTCACAGACCTGTAACTTCTTCTTTAAGAGGCTCCTCTGTCCTCCACTCGTTACCTGTATTAATGGCACCTGTTGGAACTCGTTATCAGTATAAAAGACACCTGTCCACAACCTCAAACAGACTCCAAACTCCACTATGGCCAAGACCAAAGAGCTGTCAAAGGACACCAGAAACAAAATTGTAGACCTGCACCAGGCTGGGAAGACTGAATCTGCAATAGGTAAGCAGCTTGGTGTGAAGAAATCAACTGTGGGAGCAATTATTAGAAAATGGAAGACATACAAGACCACTGATAATCTCCCTCGATCTGGGGCTCCACGCAAGATCTCACCCCGTGGGGTCAAAATGATCACGAGAACGGTGAGCAAAAATCCCAGAACCACACGGGGGGACCTAGTGAATGACCTGCAGAGAGCTGGGACCAAAGTAACAAAGGCTACCATCAGTAACACACTACGCCGCCATGGACTGAAATCCTGCAGTGCCAGACGTGTCCCCCTGCTTAAGCCAGTACATGTCCAGGCCCGTCTGAAGTTTGCTAGAGAGCATTTGGATGATCCAGAAGAGGACTGGGAGAATGTCATATGGTCAGATGAAACCAAAATAGAACTTTTTTGGTAAAAATTCAACTTGTCGTGTTTGGAGGAGAAAGAATGCTGAGTTGCATCCAAAGAACACCATACCTACTGTGAAGCATGGGGGTGGAAACATCATGCTTTGGGGCTGTTTTTCTACAAAGGGACCAGGACGACTGATCCGTGTAAAGGAAAGAATGAATGGGGCCATGTATCGTGAGATTTTGAGTGAAAACCTCCTTCCATCAGCAAGGGCATTGAAGATGAAACATGGCTGGGGCTTTCAGCATGACAATGATCCCAAACACACTGCCCGGGCAACGAAGGAGTGGCTTCGTAAGAAGCATTTCAAGGTCCTGGAGTGGCCTAGCCAGTCTCCAGATCTCAACCCCATAGAAAATCTTTGGAGGGAGTTGAAAGTCCGTGTTGCCCAGTGACAGCCCCAAAACATCACTGCTCTAGAGGAGATCTGCATGGAGGAATGGGCCAAAATACCAGCAACAGTGTGTGAAAACCTTGTAAAGCCTTACAGAAAATGTTCGACCTCTGTCATTGCCAGCAAAGGGTATATAACAAAGTACTGAGATGAACTTTTGTTATTGACCAAATACTTATTTTCCACCATAATTTGCAAATAATTTTTTTAAAAATCAGACAATGTGATTTTCTGGATTTTTTTTTTCCCTCATTTTGTCTTTCATAGTTGAGGTATACCTATGATGAAAATTGGAGACCTCTCTCATCTTTTAAGTCGGAGAACTTGCACAATTGGTGGCTGACTAAATACTTTTTTGCCCCACGGCCAGATTCAACACTGATACGACACCTGTATGTCTGTCAGTAGGACACAGTTCTGAATCATGCAAGTACATACATCATTAGGTATGGGTCTTGAAAAAGATGCTGTTCCGGCATTGAAAAAATTCACACAGAAGTTCCGGGCGCAAAACCCCAGCTACTACTGCAATTTCTTTTGTTCATTGCCCCGTGTGGCAAAAAATATGTCTTCAAATTGGTCTGATGACAAAATTATTCTCGGATTACAGCAAAGATCTTTCTTAACTGATGCACATTTCAGCCTTGAGAGTATTGTATGTAAAGTAAGTATATTGGAAGTTTCACTCTTGCTGCCTCAGGTATGTTTAATGATGGAATGGCATCACTTAGATGACAGTAATTATATATAATCAAATCGTCAAAGATGAAGCAGCTCACTCTAACCTGATAAACATACCTGTGGTCCCAAAAAGCCTTTGTTTCTCTCTCTAAACATATATATAAAAACTATATTCAAAGTAAATTTGAAGCATAAAACTAACATTTCCTGTCTTGAAGCATTTTTAAGAGAGAATAGCTTAAAAGCTGAACAGTTAGCTTAGATAATTAACTTAAAACCAGGATAAACTTAATTTAAAATGCTAAATAAGAATTTAACATTGATAAATTTAAAACCCAATTTAAATTTAAAACTCAAAATGGCTTAAAGTTGTACAATGGTAGTGTAAAAGCTGCCGTGACATCAAGTTAAACAAAGTTAGATTAAAAATGCTAAATAAAAGTTTAAAGGAAGGCTGGCCTTCCCGGCTTCCCAGGTTGCACTGAACATTCAGTTATGATCTGGGAGCCGATACAGCGTGCCAGAAGGGAAAAAGGGTGACCTACATGTGGTGTGGCTTGACCTGGAGAATGCCTATGGGTCTGTGCCACATAGGTTGATCAAGTTTGACCTGGAGTTCTTTCACATCCCAACATGCATCATCAGCATCACTGCAAAGTACTTCAGTAAATTCCATCTGTGCTTTGCAACTAAAGGCTTCATAATGGGATGGCAACAGCTAGAAGTCGGCATTGCAATGGGTTGCTCCATCTCACCAGTGTTATTTGTCATCACATTCGAGGTCATCCTCATTGGAGCAAGACAAGTGGCAAGAGGTCTGAAGTTACCAAATGGAGAACGACTCCCAGCTCTGAGAAGCTACGTGGATGACATAACCATCATCTTGCAGACTGCCCCTTGCACATCAAGATGACTGAAATGGCTTGATGAGGTGGTAGCATGGGCAAGGCTAAAGATCAAGCCCCCAAAGTCTGTCTCGCCGGAAGGGAGTGAAGAACGACAGTGCAGTGTTTGTGGTAGGAGGGGAAGATATTTCGCGTCTGGCAGACAAACCAATCTTAAGTCTGGGGAGAAAGTATACGACAGAGCTCTCAGACACACAAATGGGGAGACTGGCACAGAAACAGCTGGTGAAAGAACTGACAAGGATAGACAGCAGTCAACTGCCAGGGAAAAACAAGATGTGGTGCTACCAGTTCACTCTCTACCAGCAGATAATGTGGCCACTCAAAGTGTGTGAAATACCATCAGCAGCAGCCAGTAGGATGGACTGCATTTCCAACACTTTCATCAGGAAGTGACTGGGGCTCCCTCATTGTTTGTCAGACACTGGCTTCTTTGGCAACAACATATTGCAGCTTCCACTACAGTCCATCAGCCTTGGGCACAGACAGGAGAAGACACGCCTAGTATTGGAGTTGCGGGAGTCAAGGGACAGACTGGTGAGAGGAGCAGAGGCAGAGGTACGCACAGGACGAAGGCGGGAAGCAGAGACAGAGGTGGACCAAGCCACAAGCTGGTTGCAGCAAAAGGAGATCCTCGGCAGGGTGCAAAGCAACCGGGTAGGCTTGGGGTGGGGAGGGATGACAATGTTCTGGTCGAAATCTACAAGGAACCAGAGGAAACAAATGGTGGTGGAGGAGGTGACACAGGCAAAACAAAGGCACCTTTACAGTACGGCAGTGGCCCAAGACCGGCAAGGGGCATGGACAAGGTGGGAGGCCGTAGCAACAAGAGCCATCTACTGGGCAGACATCTGGTGAACTCCTCAGGCATGGCTAAGCTTCATGAAAAGAGCAGCTTATGACACTTTACCATGCCCCTGCAATCTCTCCTGCTGATACGGAAATGAGGACAAGTGCCCCTTGTACAATGTCATCGACACAGGACTCCAACACATCCTGTCAGGGTGTAAGGTGGCACTGACACAGGGGTGCTACAGGTGGAGACACAACCAGGTGCTGTCAAAGCTAGAGGAGTTCCTGGAGAAGAGCAGGGTTACTGCAAATGCCACACCAGCCCAGCAAAAGCTTGTGTACTTTGTAAGAGCAGGGTAGGTCCATCAGAAGCCAGGAAAAGGAGGAACAGCTCACCCCTGGAAAGGCATGGGAGATGAAGGTTGACCTGGGCAGACAGCTGGTTTTTCCATCAGAGATTATCGAAACTACGCTCAGACCAGACTGTGTCATGTGGTCCTCAGCTATAAGCAAGGTTGCCATCATCAAACTCACTGTCCCTTGGGAGGAGGGGATACCAGCAGCTAACGAGAGTAAGCGGCTCAAATACACAGAACTAGCAGCAGAGTATAGGGAAGTAGGCTGGGCTGCAACAATGCACCCAGTGGAAGTTGGATGTAGGAGCTTTGTGGGAAGGTCAATGATTCATCTCCTGTGGGAAGTTGGCCTCTCAGGAGAAAGGTTACGGAGGGCCATCAAAAAACTGGCAGAAGACGAAGAGAAGGCAAGTCACTGGCTGTGGCTTCGGAGGAGTGATAGCATGTGGGGTAAGGCACCCCAGTAGGGTCAGTTGCAAGGGGTGGCAGGGAGACATCCCATTTGCCCCCACCGGTACTGGATAGGGGGCAAAACATAAGTGATCAGTTACTCCAGCTGGCAACCCTGCAGCTAATCCAAAGGGCACCATAGGAGGTGCGGCAGGCTAAGAAGCCAAGCAGGAAAGTCATCACCTGTACATTTTGTTGTTAAAGCTGAAAAATGCTACCTAAAAATGCAACCTAAATTTACCAAATGCATGCGTAAAAGTGAAATACTATAGCAAAAAAAGCATTAAAATGTGGCATAAAGGCTTAAAGCTTTAAAAAAATGTTAGCATAAAACCTAAAATGGCTTAAAGCTGAACAATGTTGCCATAAAAGCTGAAATATTTTAGTATCAAAAGGTTAATGGTTTCTGTACAGAAGTTTTTAGCCTAAATAACTGACAGGGCATAAAGAGAATTTAAAGGACTTCTCCATTAACTTCCATTATATATACACCACACACACACACCCACACACACACACCCCTCACAAAAAGTAAGGGATATTTGGCTTTCGGTTGAAATTTATGGAAAATGTAAAAAAGTCCACGCTACAGTGATATTACATCATGAAAGTAGGGCATTTAAGTAGAAACATGCAATGGTGATTTCCTCATCTCAAACAATTTATTCAAACAAAAGCCAACAACAGTGGTGGGTATACCACAACAAAAACCGTCAGCGTTTCAATAACTTGTCATGTGCCCTTGAGCATCAATTACAGCTTGACAACGACGTCTCCTGCTGTTCACAAGTCGACTTATTGTCTGCTGAGGCATGGCATTCCACTGTTCTTGAAGTGTGGCCATCAGGTCATTGACGTTGTGAGGTGCAGGGTTACGAGCCTCTACACTGTGACTCAGCTGATCCCATAGATTTTCTATGGGATTCAGGTCTGGCGAAAGTGCAGGCCACACCATTTGAGGTACCCCAGCCTCCAGCAGTCATTCCCTAATGATGCAACCTTGATAAGATGGAACATTGTCGGCCATGAAGATGAAATTAGGCCTGTGTTGTTCATGCAGGGGCACAATGACTGGATTAATGATATTCAGGTAGCATCGGCTTGTCACTGTAACATTCACAAGGTGTAGGGCAGTTCTGTTTTGACTAGATACACCTGCAAAGAGTGTAATGCCACCGCAACAGTGGCTGATGCATAGCGCTCTCCTTGACATCTCCAACATCGATGGTGGCCATCATGTCTGCTCAACGTGAATCGACTTTCATCAGAGAACCCCACTGAACCCCACTGTTTTATCAAGACCAAAGTCAGCGCAGTCGTCTACCAGGAAATTTTAGAGCACTTCATGCTTCCATCTGCTGACAAGCTTTATGGAGAAGCTTATTTCTTTTTCCAGCAGGACTTGGCACCCCCCCACACACACTGCCAAAAGTATCAAAACTTGGTTTAACGACCATGGCATCACTGTGTTTGACTGGCCAGCAAACTCTCCTGACCTAAACCCCATAGAGAATCTATGGAGTATTGTTAAGAGGAAGATGAGAGACACCAGACCCAACAATGCAGACGAGCTGAAGGTCACTATCAAAGCAACCTGGACCTTCATAACACCTCAGCAGTGCCACAGGCTAATCACCTCCATGCCACGCCACATTGATACAGTAATTAATCCAAAAGGAGCCCCGACCTGGACATACTTTTCAGTTGGCCAACATTTCTATTAAAAAACACTTTTTTAAAAATTAATTTTATGTAATATTCTAATTGTTTGAGAAACTGAATTTGGGGGTTTTATGGGCTCTAAGCCATAATCATCAAAATTAAAATAAATAAACACTTGAAATATATCACTCTCTGTGTAATGAATCTATATAATATATGGATTTCACTTTCTGAAATGAGTGACAAAAAATATTGAACTTTTTCATGATATTCTAATTTTTTTGAGATGTACCTGTATATTGCTATCGTCAAATAAGATTTATATCATGATATGAAATTTTGGTCATACTGCACAGCCCTACTGCTGACACTTGTTATGCTTATCTTTTTATGGAATCTAACAGAATCAACACATGCTTCAAACACTATTTTTAGACCTTGTGGAATCCCTTTTGCCACTGCCAATTTCACATTTTTTATGTCTGAAAAGTGACTTAATGTGACTCAACTATCACATGCCCCCTTCCAATTCCTAGCAACATCAAATCATCAAGTATGTTGGCAGAAATCTATAGTTCGAATTTCCATGTCAGCATTACATTAAATAAACACTGTTTAGAATTAATGTCTTCAATGTAAAATAAAATTTAAAAAATGAACGTGACACTGCGCCGAGGCTTAAAAATCCCATGAGAACAATTTTCCTGTGATCAATTAAAATAAACAAATTCCCATACAGTGGTGTGAGAAAGTGTTTGCCCCCTTCCTGATTTCTTATTTTTTTTGTATGTTTGTTACACTTAAATGTTTCAGATCATCAAACAAATTTAAATATTAGACAAAGATAACACAAGTAAACACAATATGCAGTTTTTAAATGAAGGTGTTTATTATTAAGGGAAAAAAAATCCAAACCTATATGGCCCTGTGTGAAAAAGTGATTGCCCCCTAAACCTAATAACTGGTTGGGCCACCCTTAGCAGCAACAACTGCAATCAAGCATTTGCGATAACTGGCAGTCAGTCTTTTACAGCGCTGTGGAGGAATTTTGGCCTCTCATCTTTGCAGAATTGTTGTAATTCAGCCACATTGGAGGGTTTTCGAGCATGAACCGCCTTTTTAAGGTCATGCCACAGCATTTCAATCAGATTCAGGTCAGGACTTTGACTAGGCCACTCCAAAGTCTTCATTTTGTTTTTCTAAAGCCATTCAGAGGTTGATTTGCTTATGTTTTTGGATCATTGTCCTTCTGCAGAACCCAAGTGCGCTTCAGCTTGAGGTCACGAACAGATGGCCTGACATTCTCCTTCAGGATTTTTTGGTAGACAGCAGAATTCATGGTTCCATTTACCACAGCAAGTCTTCCAGGTCTTGAAGCAGCAAAACAGCCCCAGACCATCACACTACCACCACCATATTTTACTGATGGTATGATGTTCCTTTTCTGAAATGCTGTGTTACTTTTACACCGGATGTAATGGGACACACACCTTCCAAAATCTTCCAACTTTTGTCTCATCAGTCCACAGAGTATTTTCCCAAAAGTCTTGGGGATCATCAAGATGTTTTCTGGCAAAACTAAGATGAGCCTTGATGTTCTTTTTGGCCAGCAGTGGTTTTCGTCTTGGAACTCTGCCATGTAGGCCATTTTTGCCCAGTTGCTTTCTTATGCTGGAGTCATGAACACTGACCTTAACTGAGGCAAGTGAGGCCTGCAGTTCTTTGGATGTTGTTGTGGGGTCTTTTGTGACTTCTTGGATGAGTCGTTGCTGCACTCTTGGGGTAATTTTGGACGAACGGCCACTCCTGGGAAGGTTCACCACTGTTCCATGTTTTCTCCATTTGTGGATAATGGCTCTCACTGTGGTTCACTGGAGTCTCAAAGCTTTAGAAATGGCTAGAAAATTGAACTGAGCTTTCAAAGTTGTGATAAACCACAGTTAATTTGTGTTTTAACAGGGGGGCAATCACTTTCCCCGCACAGGGCCATGTAGGTTTGGATTTTTTTTTTACCCTTAATAATAAACACCTTCAATTAAGAACTGCATTTTGTATTTACTTGTGTTATCTTTGTCTAATATTTAAATTTGTTTGATAATCTGAAACATTTAAGGGTGACAAACATACAAAAAAATGAAAAATCAGGAAGGAAGCAAACACTTTCACACCACTGTATATTCAGCAGCGCTTTAAAATCTCCACATCCTCCACTGATGAGAGCTGAGACTTAAGAGGCTATTGGACAGAAAGGGAAAAAAAGGAATAGGCTTGTTTCCAGTGAGGGAGAGATCAATGCATTTCAATTCAAACCCCCTGCAGGTGGACCTGTCCCAAAGCCATGGCCCTGAAAGAGAGGAAAAGGTAGAGGTGGAGAAGGCGGGGGGTGGCGGGGGTATTGGTGGGAAATGGGGCGTGAAGCGCAGCATCATGTAGCACAGAGCAGCTCCTTTGGCAGTCTTTGCTCCTGCGATATTGTTGTGCTAAACGCAGCCCAGGCAGCAAAGGGGGAGGCTGACGCATGAACTTAAAGCAAGTAAATTTCTATCTTTCCACTTATTAGTCGCCTCATTGGTTTTCAATCGGAGCCGAAAGGGCCGAAGGAGGCAGAGGTAGCAGCCGGAGAAAGGAGAGTTGGGGAAAACAGGAGAGGATGGTGAAGAAAAGGGGAAGAAAAAAAAAACATCTTAAAGGCAACAGATTGGAAATGATGCTTAAATCACCACGTTTCAAGCCTGTGACTCTCTCAAAAATGCAAACATAGAAAATTGAGCTCAGAATAAAACAACACAGGCACAATGCACATGGAATATATTTACATTCTTTACACACAGGATATGTTGGTTAATGTTGCTCCCTCAGCTAAATTTAATGAAGAAGGGAATGTTGAGACGGACATGGAAAGCTCTCGCCAAGTGTGACAGGTAAGAAAAATGAGAATGAAAGCGCCTAACAAATGCTGACCTCTGCTTCAAAGCACGCATTCACTTGTATACATACACCTGCAAGCCCACTTCCTTCCCCTCCAGGCGGTCACCCCCTGTCTGACCATCCATTTTTCTTGCACGCAAAGTGAACAAGTTCTCATTTCCTCTAGGTGACCACAGACTTGGCGTTTGGGTCCTTTAACCCTGATCAACAGGAGTAGCAGCCCATCACCTCACTGATCAAAGAAAAAAAAAGAAGTAGTAGGCCAAGGGAAACTCACTGACAGAGGCTATAATTAAGACCGAGGTGATGTTTTAATGACTCAGGACGAGTGTCCGGCTGCCTCAGGGCGAGCTCTGACTGCTCATGTGTGAAGGGGCGAAGAGAGCGGAGATTGTGAGGATAATGAGGAGGATGTAGAGGCATTCAAACAAACAATCAGCACATTGTTTATCACTTCTCACAAATGCCACAGCAATAAGGAGTACATAGCACAAATAAAACTCTAAAAATACAACAGTTACAGTTTCTAAATCTGTCTAAAAATTTACATCAACTCCATTTTGGATTAGAGGATTCTGCTAGGTTATTAGATCCATGAAAATATAGAGGTATGTGGACATTCTGTAAATAAAGGTGGCATAAAAGTGCTTTCCTGTTCATGTTGCACTGACCCATGTTACAGACAGATACTCATATCAAAACTTCTCTTCTTTTCAGCCGTTCCCTTTAGGCATCACCACAGCGGATCATCTACCTCTATCTTACCCTATCCCTTGCATCTTCTTCTGCAATACCAACCCTCTCCATCCATGAATCGTCTCTTTGGTCTTCCTCTTTTACTCCTGCCTGGCAGATCCATCTTCAACATCCTTTGTCCAATATATCCACTATCCCTCCTCTGCACATGTCCAAACCATCTCAGCCTTGCCTCTCTTACTTTGTCTCCAAACTGCACAACCTGAGCTGTCCCTCTAAATTGCTAATTTCTAATCCTGTCCCCCTTAGTCACGCCTAGTGAAAATCTCAGCATCTTCAACTCTGCCACCTCCAGCTCTGCCTCTTGTCTTTTTGTCAGCGCCACCGTCTTCAAACCATACATCATAGCAAATCTCACTACCATCGTGTAAACCAGGGCTATTCAGTTACAAAATCACTTGGGCCACAATTTGAAATCAAGACATGTAACTGGACTGCACATGTTCACCAATCTGTTGAGTATGACAAATTTCAATCCAACACAGATCAGTATGATGAAAAATATGCACTTTTTATTCACTGTCTTGATTTTAAATGTGTACCTGGCACATGACAAAGGCACATCAAATGTGCATAAAAACACAACAACAGTGCTGGGGTTGAGCAGAATGTGAAGTAGTAGAAATATTTTTTTTCTCTTGAACAACAAATAAATAGAATGGGGAAAAAAATAAAATTCTGTAAATAACCATTTTGGTCACATCTTACTCAGGCATATCTGAAAGCGCACTCAATGCGCACTGTTACTAACATTAACATTCGTTTCCCTTTTGAAATAAAATATACTACATCCTGGTCATAACTGACCTTGGCACATCACAAAGTGCATTTAGCTGAATAAAAAATGAACTGTTAAACACTTGAGTGCACCCCCCCCCAGAAAAGATTGATAACATCAACAAACATTGCGCATCCACTATTGTGGTTTGTTTTGTTTTAAATCACCACATGTGAGTAGGAACCTCTTTTTATAAGTCCACATTTCATTACACACACAAATCAGTCAACCAAAAATTTCTAGTAGAGTTAAGGATGCAAAAAGTACCCACTTAAAAACTTGAGTAATGACTTCAGTTTTGAAGGTTTGAGGTTTTTCTCCAAAATTTATAACAATTCTCTTATAGTTTTCCATTTTTTTCTGTAAATTTATCTAAATTTGAAACAATTTTCGTCAAATTTGTAATTTCCTTTTGTAAAATTGACTGTTCTTGTACATTTGAGACTTTATTATACATTTGTGTATTATTTTATGGCTAATTTTTGTCTATTTTTTTTTTAAAAATTACTGGGTTTTTTTTAATAAATTTGAAACAGATTGTGCTAAAAATATGACCTTTTCCTTATACAATTTACACTTTTGACCATAATTTTGCAGAGCCACAACAGAACAATAATTTAACTGATTTCAAAGAAAAAAAAAATATAAAATTACATTTAATGAAATAAATTAACTTAAATTACCAAAGATTCAGTTACTTCTGTTAAAATATTTCTATATAGTTATAGTTTTTTAGAACTCTCCTGACCAACCCGACAGCAGGAAAAACCTTCCTTATTTTAAAATCCAAATGTTGGCACAATTAGTTTGTCTGAAGGCTGCTGACGGATTAAAGTCATTGACTTCGTGAATTTCGGTCATCTTAACTTGCCAGGTACATAATAATGAACATAAATTATTGTAATGGCTGGTGAAGTAAATCCTCAGCAATTCAGTCACTCTTGCCTCTTTCCCTGCATATGAAGTCTAACCACACCTGTTTACTCAGCAACTCATTATTGTCCCCATTACCAGCAGGTTAAAACCACCATAAATGCCTCCAGTGCTTACATACCTCTTCTGATTTTTTCTGTGTTTAAAGTACTTTAATAAACTCATGTTTCTCTCGGACAGCAACGCTAGCGAGACGCTCTGCCTGCAGACTGGAATGGTCACGCAGGTGGAGCGCTTCTGAGCTCCGCGCAGATGACAGTCAAACGCGTTGTTCGTGTGGGTGCTTGTGGACTGCCATTCCTACACATTTTTTTCTTAAATTTGTATTTCCTTGGCGTGGCCTGGGCTCGCGGGCCACTTGGAGGTTGCTTTTGGGCCGCATGTGGCCTGCAGGCTGCTAACTGAATAGGCCTGTTGTAAACCTTCCCTTTCATTCTAGCTGCTATCCTTCTGTCACAAATCACCCGACACTCATTTCCACCCACTACACCCTGCCTGCATGCTCTTCTTCATCACTCTTGTGCATTTTCCATTGCTTTGGATGGTTAACCCCAGGTATTTAAAATCATCTGCCAACCATACCCACCCAAAGTTTCTGAGCCTAAGGAGTTAGCTTCAGGCCTAACAGTACTTCTATGAAGTTAGCTAATCAAGCATGGTTTTTATTGTTATTTTCTTTAAAATTGAAGTCATCCCACGAGACATCCTTGTTCCCATCTGGTCCACAGTCAATATTTAGCTTGGCTGGGAAGTTGGAGTCAGTCTGTCTAACCCCATTTGGGCACCGCTCACCAATGAGAGGCTGATTAGGGAAGGCCATCTTGCATTAACTTAACTGTCTCATCACAGCCAGTTTTGATCTTCATTTTTATCAATTCTATCCACCCCCAATGGAATTGTTGTTCATCTATCAACACTTGACCATATACGTCAATCTTGGACATTATTTTAGCTTATTTTACTGTAGTTTATAATACTCTGAGTGGGACCAAAGATGGCTAGCTGCCGTTAGCAGTTTCCATTCCCACATTCACAATTGCCTCTGTGCCTATTGTACCCCAGAGATCAGTAATATCCTATCGACCACTGAAACCACACATCCCTGTCCACCAGTGATGCTTTATTTAATTCATTCTTTAAGACAAAGTTAACTTAGCTGACTCACACTCTGTTCGCTACCAACGCAGGGAGCTAGCCATTTATACAGGTCATCATATATTAAAGGCCTCGGACGGTGACATTTTTTTATTGAACCAATAAACTGATTGTATGAAAATATTCCATTCTGGCTATTCCCGTGATTTAAAATGTGTCACCAGCCTCCATAAATGACTTTATTTGTTAATAGCCCATATTTCACTTAGTGATGCTGCAGTACCGCCATCTCTCGATAGGGGCGGGCAGCAGTGACGTCAGGTCAGGGAGAAACAGGAAATGGCTGAACGACAGCAGAGTGATTCGGACAGCGATTATTTTATCGAGTATGACGACCGCAATATAAGTGATGATATTGAAACTGAAGAATCTGATGATGAAGTAGTTTTGGGTGGTGCTGATGGGGTTATTCAGCCGTATTTGTTCGAGCCCGAGGGTGCGGAGGAAGACGCGGACGAAATAGAGACCGGAGCAGACCACGTTGAGGACGAGCGGCTCGCCGATTTATATTGGTAAAATATGCTTTGAAATTTTTTTTTTAGGCGATATGCATGGTCACACACTTAATTATCAAAATAAAACTGCCAATTGTTCCCTCGCTGCCTTACTTGGCGACTTATAAACATTAGAAACATTTAGAAACATTATCATTGGAAATAAAAGGATAATGTATGTGAGGGATAATATGTGTACTTTACGAGTTTGTTAGGAGATGTTGTTAATCATCATCATGTTAATCCTAGTCTCAAAAGCTATATAATTCTCTTAAGAGATTGATGGATCAACATGATCCATCATGGATCATGATGGATCATGGATCATGATTATTGTGATTCATTATTTTTTTCCTATAACTTCTCTTTCTGCTCAAAATTTTTTACATGTTTTTAATATTTTCTAATCAAACTTCATAGACCAATTTATATAGCACTCCCACGAGCCATTAGTTTATTATAAGCATCTGATTATACCATTTTTTTTAACAGGCGCACTTGTGAGAAATGCAACATTATGCCAACATCAACTGAATCTCGGTGCTGCCAGGAGGTATTGAAGGTGAAGGAGAAACTAGAAGAACTGAAGGGCTGTGGATACACAGATGATAACCTACCAAGGTGTATCACTGATCACCCCGGTTTCCGTTCTGTCTGTCTTGACATCTGGGTTTTACAGACAGCTTATCTGGCCTACAGACAGCAATATGGTGATCATGACGCAAGTCAACACGAGTGAGTTTTTAAACAATATTTATTCATGTGTTTTAATTTTCCAGATCAATTATGAAGAAATCATTCAATACATTCAATAATCAATGCAAACGGAATAATCAATGCCAACCCCATATTTTTCAGGCGATACAGATTCATAGCCTACAGGCAACTGGTCCGGTGGTGTTGGGGATATCTTGGGAAAGAAGTGAGGGTGATATTGCCTGCCTGTGCTGTGAGCCTCATCAGAGAAACATTCCCATCTGATCACTACAAGGGATTTTGCCTACCAAGATTAGATTTGTGATCAATGTTATTTAAATAAAGTTTTTTAAAATCATATATTGAGTTTATTAATGTGCATGTCAATTTTATAATTCTAATTTTTCAGCATTCATCAAAGTCGGATCTCATATACATTAGACTAATTTTTCTACCATTTTATGGTGTAAAATTCGTGTTCAATTTTTAAAAGCACATTTCTCTAAAAATCTTAGGCTTATATTTGTTTGTCTTAGCAAAATATGTTGCTTCCCTAACAAGTGAAAGCTGAACTTTCATTGCTAATTGGAAATTTATTCTACTTTTACATGTTTGATTTTGAAAATCTAGATACATGTTGCTCAACAGCATCAGCTTTGATGGGACGCTGAAATTTGGCACTCAGTGTTGCGGGAACTCTGGCTTGTACAGAGTGCCACTGCTCCAATAAGTGGGTTGGATCAACCAAGGTTTTGTCGAAAAGAGTGTTCATCAGATCATCCACATATTCTGAAATAAAATTAATTTAATAAAAATTAGAAATCGAAAGCTCCTTGTAAGTGGTCGTGGAAATTCCAACAATACCGGCTGCATTTAGAACTCTGAGGACCTTGACATATGACGCCCCAGTGAAGAGAATGGCGGATGAAAGCTGTATGTTACCAGCTGGCATGTCCCTGATCATCGGCTGGCTGTGCCAGGACCGATCCTCAACACAATGTGGACAATGTTGTTTGATCACCAACAGAGAGCCTTTAGTGTGACTTGTTACCTCACATGGATGACTGCAATGAGGACAATTGCTGAATAATCAAATTCAAAAAAAAAATCCACAGTATTTGAAGGTTGAGTGACAGTGGATAACATCTGCAAAAACAGTAGATCAACATAATTTCATTCCAGAGGTGTCAAATTGGATTACATATATAGAAATATAACTTGAGCAAACAGGCACAACTACCTCCCTATACAGCACTGAATATTTCATATTTGATTAGTATGAATACCCTAAAATTCTAATATTTGATAAATTGTTAAGGCAATGAAATTCATTGCTTGTAAATAATTTTAGTAAATATTGGCAGTGAAGACTTCCGGTTATGGCTGCCACGTAGGACGGACGTGTCTCGCTCTGCTCTGCTCCTGGAGAAAAAAATCGGCAAATAACTCTCTCATTTGGGACAGAACGTATCCCAGCATTTGGGCGAGGATATGTCGGCGAAGCCTAAGGCTGGAAAACCAGGAAAAGGAAAAAGCGAGCCGCCGAAACAGTCCAAATTAACGGACTTTCAGGTCTGTGACGCAGTAAACAAAACTCCATATATGGCGGAGGAGGCTGGCAACGCTGCGATTTCTGCGGGGAATGGCGCAGATGCGCTGATGGCTGCCATGAGTTCAATGAGAGCGGACTTTTCCTCTAGATTTGATGGGATTATGACAGCGTTGGAAGGAATAAGAAAGGAATTGGGTGACTGTGTAGAACGAACGGCGCAGATGGAGCTCCGTCTCGCTAGTGCTGAAGATGACGTCACCCGTCTTCAATTAAAGGTGCGCACTTTGGAAAAAAAAAATAAATCTCTGGAAGATAATATTTTGGATTTGGAATCTCGGTCGAGACAGAATAATTTGAGGCTGGTGGGTCTTCCAGAGGAATCAGAAGGTCGGGACGTATGTTCCTTTCTGGAAAAGTGGATTCCGGAGGTGCTGGGCAGCGAGGAGTTGCAATCAGCAGTGGTTCTGGAAAAAGCGCATCGTATTGGCCCACGGAGAGATAAGGGACCGCCGAGGACCTTAATTATGAAGTTTCTTAGCAACAGAGACAGGATGAAGATCTTCAACGCTGCACGCGCTAAAGGAGAGATTAAACACCAGGACCAGCAGGTGCGGTTCTACCCAGATTTGGCTACAGGAATCCAGCAATTGAGGAAGCAGTTTGATCCCGTACGTAAGGAGCTGCGCAACCTTGGGATTCGTCATGGTGTAATCTATCCTGCGAGACTGTTGACCACGTATGAGGGCAGAACCCACATCTTCAAGACCCCAGAGGAGGCGCAGGAGTTCATCAAGAAGATCAAAGAAGAAGAAGAGACTGGTGGGAGCTAAGCATGAACAAAATATAAGGTAGAATAATTAAGCATTTGCACAGGCATCTGACTGACTTGAAGTAAATAGTAAGTTTACAAAATATAGATTGTATTATATATTAAAAAAAAAAAAAAAAAAAAAAAAAAAAACTATGATGTACAAAGTTGTTAAAAATTTTGGAGTTAAGTTGGAAAACTACAGAGGAGAGTTAATGTTACGTCATTAAAAGCAGTAGAGTTAGGGTGATTGGGAGGATGAAGAAGGAGTGGCTTAGGCTGTTCCCCGTGGGTGTGGAACGGTCGATGGCTATATCGGGAGACAGAATTTTTCTTTTGATTTTGGGGGGTTTGCCACAAGTGTGGGAAGGGGAAATTTGTTTGTGTGTAGTTTGTAGGATGAATGTTCAACCACTCATGTTTTTGCTTCTCTGTATGAGCATGTTTACACTGCAAGGTAATCCCAAACTCTCTATTGATCATGGACCAAAGTGTTAATCTTAATTTAACTTCATGGAATTGCAGAGGTCTACAAAATTTAAAAAAACTTAAACAAGTTATGAATAAAATAAAGGACATGGGTTCAAGAATTGTGTTTTTACAAGAAACTCATCTGATAGAGGAGGATGTTAAAAGAATTAGGAGCAGATGGCAGGGAAGTGTATTCACCTCTTCATTTTCATCCCGAGCCAGGGGAGTTATGACTCTCATACATAAATCAGTTCCTTTTCAAGTGAAAAATGTAATTGGAGACAAATTTGGAAGATATGTAATCATTCAAGGCTCTTTGCTATTAGAAAATATAAATCTTGTGAACTTATATGGTCCCAATATAGATGATCAGAAGTTCTTTGCTAATTTATTTCTCATCTTATCATCACTTACAGGGCAACATATAATAGCAGGGGATTTTAATTGTACATTGAATCCAGGTGTGGATAGATCAACAGGACTGGATTGTACGCACATTGGATGTAGGATGACTACTAATCATTTTATGAAAGAATTGAGATTGTTAGATATATGGAGAGAAATGAAACCACAAGTTAAAGCCTATTCTTGTTATTCCAGTACCTACAAGACATTCTCACGTATTGATTATTTTTTGATTTCCACAGAATTAAGGTCCAAGATTCAAAACTGCTTTTATGATAACATCGTGATCTCTGATCATGCACCCTGTTGTCTAATATATGTAGATAAAAAATTGACAAAGGAATCAGGTAGATGGCAATTTCAGCATAAATGGCTTCAGGATGAGGAATTTGTCAAGTATATAGAAAAACAGATAGACGAGTTCTTTGACATCAATACTACACAAACATCAGCATGTGTAAAGTGGGAGGCTTTCAAAGCTTTTATTAGGGGACATATTATTAGTTATACAGGATCAAAATCTAAGAAGACTCGAGAGGAGAGAGCTAAATTGGAACATAAAATAAAAAATCTTCAGGAAAAAGTGTATGCAGGAAGTGACCCAAGGTTGGAGAATGAATTACTGATTTTGAGAGCTGAATACGACAAAAAATCAGCGAATAGAGCTGCCTCGAGTCTTCTAAGATTGAAACAATCTTTTTATGAACAAGGTGAAAAATCAGGAAAATTATTAGCATGGCAGATTAAACAATTGGAAATTAAAACACCAATTACCAGTATTATAAGTAATGGACAGGTAGTTATAGATCCTTTAGAAATTAATAGAGCCTTTAGAGATTACTATGAAAAATTATATGATACCAAAAATGAACCTGATTTAACAAAACTAAATGGGTTTTTGAACGAACTATCTATACCGTGTATTCCAATTGAAAACAGGGAGATATTGGAGTCTAAAATTAGTCAAGAAGAAGTTGGGCTAGCCATTGATAATATGAAATCAGGAAAAAGTGCAGGACCAGATGGTCTTCCAGTTGACCTTTATAAAAAATTTAAGAATAAATTAATAAAACCTTTTTTGGAAATGGTTTTAGAAGCATTTCAAAATAATAATTTACCATCATACATAAATAATGCCTTAATTATACTGCTGCCAAAACCAGGTAAGCCCTCTAATAAATGTGAAAATATGAGACCAATAAGCCTATTAAACGCCGACCTTAAGATAATCTGTAAAATTTTAGCAAGACGAATACAAGAAATTTTACCAAATATTATTAATCGAGATCAGAATGGCTTTATAAAGGGTAGACAAGGCTTCCATAATGTAAGAAGACTATTTAATATTATTTATTTTAATAAAGAAGCACCGGATACAGCTCTCCTATCATTGGACGCCGAAAAGGCCTTTGATAGAGTTGAATGGCCCTTTCTTTTTGAAGTCCTACAAAGGTTTGGACTTGGAAATAATTTCATAAAATGGGTTCAAATAATATACAATAATGCTACAGCAGAAATCCTAACAAATAACAATATTTCAAAACCAATAAAAATCAATAGAGGATGTCGACAAGGCTGTCCACTTTCACCTTTACTGTTTACTATGGCAATTGAACCTTTAGCGATAGCGATACGTTTACATTCACAAATATATGGAATTAAAGTTGGACCAACAGAACATAAAATCTCCCTGTACGCCGATGACATAATTTTGTTTATGTCGAATCTAAAAAAATCAATTCCAACCTTGTTGAATTTAATAAAGAATTTTGGGGAAATATCAGGATATAAAATAAATAAAACTAAATCTTCAATATTAATGCTAAATGAGACCCAGAGAAATTACCCAGCCCCTGAGGTAAATCAATTCAATGTTGTAAATCAGTTTAAATATTTAGGAATCCAAATTATGCCTAAGCTAGAATCAGTCGCCAGTGTCAACTATGAAGCCTTAATGTCAGATATCAATGAGTTAACTCAGAGATGGATGTCACTACCAATGTCGATGATCGGGAGAATCAATATACTTAAAAGTAATATTTTACCTAAAATACTTTATTTATTTCAATACATTCCCTTATCACCACCTTTAGATCTATTCTCAAGAATAAAAAAAAAGTTAGTGGAATTTATATGGAACAACAGGAGGGCTAGATTACGTTTGTCTTTATTATATTTACCATTTGATCGTGGAGGTCTGAAATGTCCAAATTTTATGTTGTATTATTGGTCGGCACAACTGAGGTCTATGACATATTATTTTTCATCAAATGATCTCCCTCACTGGACTGAAATGGAATCATACAATTTACCTTTACCTCTTCCCATATTCATATACTCAGATTCGGCAAAAAAATTACAAAAACAAGTTAAAAATCCATTTGTAAAGCATATGATCAAAATATGGTGTGAAGCTAAAAACTATTTAAAAGAACCACAGTTATTGTCACAATTTAGTCCAATATGGGGTAATCAATATTTTAAACCAGGGAGAGCGGACGCTGTATTTAAAGTATGGAATTTAAAAGGGATACAAAAGATTCAGGATTTATATTTGCCATGTGCAGACAACATAATGTCTTTTGAAGAGCTGAGGATCAAATTTAATCTCAATAGAACACATTTTTTTAAATATCTTCAACTTAGAAACTTTATTCGATCAAATCAAAATAAAGCTCTCACTCGACCTATTTATTCATCCTTGGAAAAAATGATGATGAAAGATAGTAAAAGAAAGGGTATTATTTCAGAGTTTTATAACTCACTGACACTATCTTCAAGTGAAAATTCACTGAAAAGATTAAACTACTGGAAAGAAGATCTGCAAATTGAAATTTCAGAGGAACAATGGGAATTGGCTTGTACAGAAGCTCAAACCAAATCAATAAATGCACGCCTTAAATTGATACATTTCAAATGGTTAATGCGGATGTATGTTACACCGGAGGAGTTAAATAGATATAACAAAAATATACCAGATACATGCACAAAATGCATGGAAAGTAAAGGAACCCTATTTCATTGTTTATGGGAATGTAGATTAATAAGAATGTTTTGGGAAGAGGTGAGGGTAACAATTGAAAAAATAATCTCAAAACAAATCATATTGAATCCTAAACTGTTTTTGTTGGGTCTGTACCCAGAAAAGCATAATTTTAATAAAAGTGAAAGAACATTCATAGACCTCAGTTTGCTTAATGCCAAAAAATGTATTGCACTATTATGGAAAAAGACTCATAGACCAGATGTGACTCAGTGGTTAAGACAGATGTTAACAAACCTTCCATTAGAAAGAATAACATATATACTAAAATCAAAGGAAACTGTGTTTGAGAATATATGGAGACCTTTTATTGATTATGTAAAAAATTTAAACATAACTCTTGAAGAAGAAGGTGAATGATGTGTGTGGACCTTGTAAATTCCAAACTGGTGAACATAATATGTATACTTAGGTATTGGATTGTCTAGACTAAACAGAGGAGCATTGTTGAAGACTTGATTTTGTTGGTGGTTGTTGGTGTTTTTAGTGCATTTTTTTTTTGTAGTACTTTAGTGTTAGTGTTTGATTGTTTGTATCATGTTTGTTAAAAAAAAAAAAAAAGGTTCAATAAAGATATTGTGGAAAAAAAAAATATTGGCAGTGAATATTAAAAAAAGAAAACTTACCCTGTTTACTTCTCTTTTTCTGACAGCAGATCGCATCGGTAGATCACCCTTGCTTTTCACGCCACTGTCACTGACACTTGTCTGAGAGTGGGACTTTGAAATGAACGGATATATAGTTGGAACAGCCGATTTTTTTATCAGCAATCTTTTTGCTAATTTCATTTCAAATTGCATCTTATTCTCAAAATCGCTGTCAACGAAATGTCGACTGCACATGTTGGGTGATTTTCCAACATCATTCCAATTTTTTCGCGTTTTCTGAACGAAATTCACCCATGCGGTTCTGATTTTCCCAGGCAGGGGAAATTCATAAACACTCACCGCATGCTCCTCCGGTATACCGTCGCACCCGTAGACAACACAACGCCAAACCATAATTAATTCGATCACTGAAATCCTAATCGTAATAAATACTCTATTTGTAATCCACAAGTACTCCTAGAAATATCCGTTATCGCCAAACGTAAACAACACGCAATGTCCGTTGAGTGTTTGCTGGTCGCTTCCTGACCTGACGTCACACAGTCAGTGGCCATTTTAGCCGCTGATCGCTTGGCAGAGTCAGACAGCTCTCAAGGAAATCATACTTCAATAGCGCATTGTCACCTTATGCGACATTTGTTGACACCAAAACATGTGCGGTTCAAATTAGCTCGTCTCACACAAAAATTTAAGATATGATTTAGCGATATTGAAATTTCGTCCGGCCGACGCCTTTAAGCTATGATGTATATAGGTTTTATAGTCATGTTAGTTTTACTTTCCATAGGTAATCCCTTTGTTTGTCATGCGTGTGTTTCTGTCATTTGGTTGTCTACCGTCATGCTGCTGTTACACTGTAATTTCACAGTTTGGGATCAATAAAGTATATCTATCTATCTAGCCAGCTAACATTATCAATATGGCGTCAACAACTTACATCATAAGTGACAAAACAGGGAGGTTGGGGTTAACTGGGACTCATAAGCATTTAAAGAGACATGCACTGAAATGAGCTATTTTGAGAAAGGCTTCAAAAGATGATTCAGCGATGTTGCCATAATTAAATTTAATAAATTTGACCAAAGTCACATGTCACAAACATGCGGGAATTATTAGCATGTGTAAAAAGTGCAGTGAATGGGACCTTTAAAACCTGAAACTGTCATTAAAATATCCAACATGCTATAAATAACACAACATAAAAATATTTTTTGTAAGTTGTGTTTTTTCAACTGATTTAAGACAATTTTGCACCGCTGAATCCGAAAATGACATTCGTTTCTCTCAATCAGGTCAGGTTTTTATGCTAAGTTGTAAGAAGTTGTACAGCAGTTGTACAGTTGTACTGTAAATTGAATAGTAGACATTGATAAAGGTAAGTACATGTAAATTGAATGTTATGTCATCTCTGTTCAAAATTCAGAGAATTTCAAGAAATAAAAAAGAATTCTGCATCATATAAAGCAAAAACACCTGTACATGTAAACAAAAACGTAAAAGACATGTGGCCATAGTTCACAAAGTTGACATGACTGAGCAAAACCAATGTGATTTTTGGATTCAGCACATCAAAATTGTCCTTCATCAGCTAAAAAAACTTAGACAATAAATTTGTTGTTGACCAGTGTAATACATCAGTTGCCTTTGTCTGACCATCCAGAGCATCATTCAAAGGCAGGTGTTATTATAGAGCTTTAAATGCAGGTGTCCATAGTGAAAACCAAAAGTCTCTATCTTTTACTACTGCTAACAAATCAAACCTTGAGTTTTGGAGAGGGGTTTTATGCCAACTCTGCCCTACAAGGTCAGCCCCAGGAACACCTGGGCAGACAACTTACAAATACTATGTGGCATTTTTTTTTTTTTTTTGCCATGCCTTATGCAATCACAGGAATGCAGGCCTTATAGAATCCCATGGGCAAATTGCTAGTCTCAAAATAACAAGTAGGGAAAAAAGAATGCAGAAGCTCTGGAACCTGTGGCTCTGCAGCCTGGAGTTCTTTTGCAAAAACCAGTGGCTCCCTCTGGCTTTCACAAAATAAAACACCCAAATCTAAAAGACAAAAACACTTCAAAGTTTTTTGTTTTTTTTTTAAAAGTTGCAAAATTGCAAATGAGGAAAAACAAAATGTACAAGACAAAAGATGCAAATTTACAACAAAAAAGTAAAATTTATGACTGAAAATTGCACATCCAATTGCACATAAGAGGAAAAAAAATTCCAAGTCAGAATTTTCTATAAAGCACTCAGTTATAAAAAGTTGCCTCAAGGCACTCAATACTTAAAAGGCATGAACCATACAAAACTCACCCATTATTAATGTTAAAAGGCCAGTACATAGGAACTCTTTTGGCATGACTCAAATGTTTTGCAACTCTATACAGAATTTTTAGGGGAAAAAAAAAAATCCTTAAAATTGTTCTTTTTATATTAGAATTTGCTTACCGTGTGACATACAAAAGCAAAATGAGCTCCAGAAGATAATGACCTACTAGATGCATGTTATGTGTGTATATAACCTTATATTCCTCCAGAGTGCATATCTTCACACAGGTTAATACTGCCAGATGGAGCTGAGTAAATAATAGCCTTCAAACCAATGGGGTATAGGTAACAAGGTTTGGGGTTATCAGGAAGGAGATACAGTGTTAATCACGGCGTAACCCGAACTCCGCTGACTCTTATCTACAGCAGAACATATGAGCGACCATTTGGACATGTCCTAATGTGACGGCATAGAGCAGAGAGGGAGCATTGTGTCACAGGTGGGGGGAGCCGGACCTGTCTGAATAGTCGAGGTCTGGCCTGAGCCTTTAGGGCTGTAACAGGAGGAGGCAGAGGGCAGATATTTAGAACGAGCTGACCTCAATCAGATGACCTACAGGTAGATCAGAATCTGACATGTTTCAAGTGTTTAGGGGAGGAATCAACTTTGCACAAGTTTAATTTCCATCTATTTTGAGCTAATTTTGTAATTTTTGTATGAGAATGACCACATTGTTTAAAAAAGAATACAGTACTGTGCAAATGTCTTAAGCCACCCCTCATTTCTTTATAGTTTGTTGGGAAAAATTGGAACATATAAGGCAAAAATAGAGTTTGTACAATTCTAACAAGGTTGAAAGTCAACAGCCTGAACTTCTCGTAATGTCTTTACATAACCTTTAGGAAAAGTCCTCCAGGCTTCTTCAAGGGTATCCCAAAGTGCTTCTTTGGATGTTGGCTGCCTTTTATTTCATTTTTTGTTGGGATAATCCAGGGAGGCCAATCCATGATTGACAGCACTTCAGAGTGTGTGTGTGTGTGTTGTTTTTTTAATTCTGCTAAGTTTTTACTGCATTGGCAGTGTGTTAGGGATCACTGCAAAAAGTTAAGCCACTGCTCAGATTTTCTGAGTTAAGAGATCCTAAACACCAGTGGGTGATACGCAGCCCTAAATCATGATAGATCTCCCACTGTGCTTTACAGAGGGCTGTAACATCTGCCTCTCTCCTGACTTTCTCCATACATTTTGCCATTAATTATCAGTCCAGTTCTTGTGTGATTTTGTATACGTCGCTCTTTTCTCTCAGTTTCCCTTTCTTAAGAAAAGATCATTCCTGAAGAAGTAGCGGTGAACAGTAGAGGGATCAACTGAAGAATCAGATGCATTTCTCAGGTTCTCTTCTTATATATAACTTTTAGATGATGTTCATCTGCTGTGAATAGTTTTGTTTTTTTTTAGGCCTGTCACTTCCTCTTTTGCGCTCCACTTTTCCAGTTTCGTCAAATATTTTGAGAAAACTGACATTGGTCAGGTAGAAACACAAGAGTGAAAATGAGTGGACAAGCAGCCAGTACTCAAAATAAAAACTTTTACACAACTTTAGAAAGCCTGGATAACTATTGCTCAAAAGCACTTAAAAATTACAAGAAAATGTAATTCCTTGGAAGCAAGATGTAAAAAACTGAAGGATGCCTCAAGACTTTTGTGCAGTAGTGTACAATTAAAAGAAGTTGAAGTTATGGAAAACTACCCAAAGAATGTTTCTCTTCTCAAAGTTTAGAACATAATTTCATGCAGGGGTAATGTATTCAAATCCCCTGCACCATAAATATTTCATTGTATTTAATGCCATTAATCGATTAAATATTGGAGTAAATGGTCCAGCACAAACCCCCTGAATGAACTCCCTCACACAATACCATCATCATACATCGCTATGCCATTGAGCCGCTCCGTCTCATTCTTTTCAAAACATTTCTCCACAGGACGACCCCTAAAGAGGCAGCAGAGGGGTGGGAAAGGGCCAGAGAGAAAAAGGAGAGATGGAGGTCTGAGTTACAGTGGTCCTGCCCCTGAATCTCCACTCCAGCAGCGCAGGACCCCGCGCCTCCCTGTGACACCCCGTCCATTGGGGACTCATCTGTCTGGCGCACTGTCTTTGTACTTTACTGTTACTGGTGACATTTTGGTGTCACGGTGTCACGATGAAATGGCTCCCCTCCCACGTCGCAGCCTGCGGCGGCACAACCAGAGGAACAATGAGGTCCCAAGGAGTTGGGGCTGGAACTCAGGAGGCCCCAGCTGGGTGCAACGCCCTAACCCTTCCCCCTCCCAGGCTCCCATGAAATCGGGAATTAGTCGAAGCGTTGCTGACGACAAGTCAGTGTCTGTGTGTCCCAGGCTCTTCCCAGGGCCCGGCGAGGACCCGGGGTGAGGAGACACAGACAGACACAGCAACCAAAGGGATGGGAACTCTGAGGGTCACTGGGGCCAACCTGTATGTACGGGACTGACCTCTGACCCTCGCAGAGATCAAACTGCTGTCTCACCAACGGCATTGTGACAGAAGGACTTATGGGGTCCTTACTGTTGTGTAACTGCAAATGTAATTGACTGTAAATGTAGTATTTTACTGTCTACGCTGTGTGAATAACAACCAGAGTGGTGGCTTAGTAGCAGAGCACCCTCACACCCCCCAACAGCTGGGGGGTTGTGGGTTCAAACCCCAGATGGGTCATACCAAAGACCATAAAAATGGTACTTTCTGCCTTCTAGCTTGGTGCTCAACAAAAATAGAAGGAAAGTTGCTTACCCAGCCACAGGGGGAAGCACAAAACCAGTGTACTCCCTGTGCCAGTCCCAAGCCGAGGTAAAATGGTCATTTAGTCGTAAAACAAAATGTCATTGCACAGAGACTGCTGAGAGACTGGTCCAGTTTTTGATCTTTGGGATCGTTTGGGAGATCCTTGTGTGTTTTGAACAGAGTCAAAACTTTGAGGAGACCTTGGTGGCTGTGGAGCTCACTGAAAATCATTGATAGATCAAAAACTGGCCAGATCTCTCAATCTCTCAATGATCTCTACCCCTGTGTAAAGGGGGTATTAGATATAGCAGGAACACTGGTGTAACAGAGACAGAACAATCTTCATTTGTTTTCTCATCTACCCACTTTAGTGTGTATTGCAGCAACTAAATGCTTCTGATGCAGCATGTGTAATTTCGTGGTTACTTGTCAAGGTTCATGTCTGAAAGGGAGACCCATCAGTTTCCCTTCACTTGGATGACACTTCACTTACTCAATACGTTTTCTGATTTCAGATGCAAATTTCTCTCATTTTCTCCATTGTAAAAAAAAAAAAAAAAATCTGTATTGCATTAGAAATGAATCCATGTGACATTCACAGGAACTCATAAACATAATTGGCCAAAATGCTTTTCGGGTATTTAATTGCTATTATTTTAAAACTGTCTTATGCATGCCTGTGCATTGTTTAAGGGCCCTTTTACACAGCACAAAGGTTGGGTGACCATTCAAAGATCAAATATCACCCCCCATAGCCTCAAAAAAGCTGTTTTTGTGTAAATGTTGTGGTGAGACCAAAAATTCAATTTTCAATAACTCACGGTGATCTGGAGAGATCTTTGAAAGACCCTTGAGAGATGACTGCGAGACCAGGAGAGAATGCTGAGGGATAATTAAAAAGAGTTTCTTGGGCAACCAAGGAGACTGCCGAGTGTTTCTTGGTTGAAAGGGAGCCTCTGGGTATATATGAGAGGTTTCTAGTGCTCTTCTACCCCCTTTATACAGGGGTGGCGATTGTTGAGAGATTGTTGCGTGATGGAAAAAAAATGCCCAGATCTCTCAACAGTCTTTCAATGAGTACCCATCGATCATCAAGATCTCTCAGTGATCTTCCAGTGATCTCTGCAGCCACCACAGTCTCCTCAAAGGAGACTATCCAAGGGAAATGATCTTGATCAATGATCTCTCAATGAATGCTCAAGAAGCACTCAATGACCTCTCAGCCATCTCTACCTTTGGGATGGAAAAATTTACCGTTCACTGAAAGATCGTTGAGCGCTTCTTGAACATTCAGTGTTTTTTTGAGAGATTATTGAGAGACTGTTTTGGACTGAGTCAAAAGTTTGAGAAGACTGTGGTGACCATTGAGATCACTGGAGAGCACTGAGAGATCTTGGTGATGGCTGGGCTGTTGCGAGATCTGGCCATTTTTTCATTGCTCAATGATCCCTTGTGTAAAGGGGGTATTACCATGTTCTAGTTCAATATAGCATAAATTGAGGAAATAAACTTAAGAATTTTTGTGCACTAACCTTGGGATTCTCCAGGATGCCAGACTCATAGCTGTAAAGAAATGTATATATTTAAAACATGATCCATTTATCTCTGACAAACAATGCATTCCTAAATCTAAAAAAGGTCCTCACTCACCTTATATGCATCAGATTTGCATCCATGCTCCAAGGTGCCTTAGGGGTGACGGGCACTGGGATACCACGTTTCTACAGTAGGAGACAGAAATGAAATTCTTGTGCTACAGCTTTAGAAGACACTTTTAACCCAAAAAAGTTCAGTAAACAAAGATCAGAATAAACTACGGCACACAGTTTGTTCTTGGCATGCTGTGTAACCAAGATACACCCATTTCTCTACATCACTTTTGTCTCCACAACTCCACAAAGAAAATGATAAAAACAACCAAAGAAAAAACATTTTGGTAGGTCAAAAAAAGGAGTTGTCAGTGTTTTAAGGTGTGTGATTTTAGGAGTGCTACACAAGCCAGCACGGAGAGAGGACTTCACTGAAACAGTGTGACCACCCTCTAGTGGGAAAAACAAGCCAGGACAGACAGGGACAGACAGTGAATGTGTGTGTCTGTCTTTCAGCAGCATAACTCAAAACAATGAATGATTCTAATTAGGGGATGCACTGATATTTTCGGTTAACATCGTATCGCCCGATATTCAGCTGACGACTCCACCTATCAGGAAATAAGATCCATTGATATCAATGGTCCATATTTATATGGTGTGTCCCATTTCTTTGGAAATGATTTCATATTCTTTTGTTTCCTTTTGCATCACGTTCTGGCACTTGACCAAATTATTACTTTAAACATCAGTATCATTATTTGGCCAAAAATTAACAATTTTTACATACCTAATTTTGATATTTTTGGAACACTCCATAAGAGTTTGACTGTGGTTTGGATCACTACTTGGATTAAGAATGTTATTTTCATTATTTAAACAAGTGACATGAGCTACCTTGGGGGATGTTTGTTCTCTCTGCATGCTTCTAGTGTTTGGTAATATACAGCAGGGAAAATAAGTATTGAACACGTCAGCATTTTTCTCATTAAACATATTTCTCATTGACCTGAGATTTTCACCAGATATCAGTAACAACCCAAGTAATCCATACATACAAAGAAATCAAGGCAACTGTGTTCACAAAACAAGTGATATTTAATAAAGAGGAATGACACAGGAAATAAATATTGAACACATGAAGAAAATGAGGTGCAAAAAGGCATAGAAAGCCAAGGAACCAGCTGAAATCCATCAGAATTTAGGAAGCCATTCCATTCCCCATCAGTGCAAATTAATTTCATTAATTTCTGGTTGAGTCCTGACTGATGGCCTTTAAAAAGGTCTGTGAATATCAGACTGTCACACCACAAAAAAATTTATGATGGGTAGAAGCAAAGAGCTCTGTCTAGCCCTTTGCAACCTTATTGTTGCAAAACATAATTATGAATTTAGGAAGCCATCCCATTCCCCATCAGTGCAAATTAATTTCATTAATTTCTGGTTGAGTCCGGACTGATGGCCTTTAAAAAGGTCTGTGAATATCAAGACTGTCACACCACAAAAAAATTTATGATGGATAGAAGCAAAGAGCTCTCTCTAGACCTTTGCAACCTTATTGTTGCAAAACATAATTATGGCATTGGTTACAGGTGCATTTCTAAACTGCTGAATGTTCCAGTGAGCACTGTATGAGCCATCATTCGGAAGTAGAAAGAACATCATTTTACCATAAACTGGCCACGACCATGAGCTCCTCGCAAGATTTCTGACAGAGGAGTCAAAAAATTTATCAGAAGACTTATCCAAGAGCAAAAGACCACTTGTGGAGAGCTCCAGAAAGACCTGGAGTTAGCAGGTACTGCTGTTTCAAAGAAAAAAATAAGTAATGCACTCAACCAACATGGCTTCTATGCTCACTCACCTCGCAAGACTCCATTGCTGAAGAAAAAGCATGTTGAAGCTCAGTTAAAGTTTGCTGCACAACATTTGGGCAAGTCAGTAAAATACTGGGAGAATATAGTCTGGTCAGATGAGACCAGAATTGAACTTTTTGGATGCCACAACTTTAACAGGCCTCCCATTGCCTGTCCTGGTTTGGCTCCACCTGCTGACTCACCTAGGTGTCTGCAGGAGTTCTGGAAGTAGTGCTGGAGAGGAGTTGTTGACCTGATTGAATCCTCTTCCACTCCTCCATGACGACATCATGGAGCTGGTGGATGTTGGAAACCTTGCGCTTCTCCACCTTCCATTTGAGGATGCCCCACAGATGCTCAATAGGGTTTAGGTCTGGAGATATGCTTGGCCAGTCCATCACCTTAACCCTCAGTTTCTTCAGCAAGGTAGTGGCAGTCTTGGGGGTGTGTTTGGGGTCGTTATCATGTTGGAATACTGCCCTGCGGCCCAGTTTCTGAAGGGAGGGGATCATGCTCTGCTTCAGTATGTCACAGTACATGTTGGCATTCATGGTTCCCTCAATGAACTGTAGCTCCCCAGTGCTGGCGGCACTCATGCAGCCCCAAACCATGACACTCCCACCACCATGCTTGACTGTAAGCAAGACACACTTGTCTTTGTACTCCTCACCTGGTTTCCACCACACACGCTTGACACCATTTGAACCAAATAAGTTTATATTGGTCTCATCAGACCACAGGACATGGTTCCAGTAATCCTTGTCCTTAGTCTGCTTGTCTTCAGCAAACTGTCTGCAGGCTTTCTTGTGCATCATCTTTAAAAGAGGCTTCCATCTGGGACGACAGCCATGCAGACCAATTTGATGCAGTGTGCGGTGTATGGTCTGAGCACTAACAGGCTGACCCCCCACTCCTTCAAACTCTGCAGCAATGCTGACAGCACTCATACGTCTATTTTCAAAAGACAACCTCTGGATATGACGCTGAGCACGAGCACTCAACTTCTTTGGTCAACCATGGTGAGGACTGTTCTGAGTGGAACCTGTTCTGTTAAACCGCTGTATGGTCTTGGCCACCGCGCTGAGGCTCAGTTTCAGGGCGTTGGCAATCTTCTTATAGCCTAGGCCACCTTTTTTTCACATCTTCAGAGAGTTCTTTGCCATAAGGTGCCACGTTGAACTTCCAGTGACCAGTATGAGAGAATGTGAGTGCGATAACACCAAATTTAACACACCAGCTCCACTTTCACACCTGAGACCTTGTAACACTAACGAGTGACATGACACCGGGGAGGGAAAATGGCTAATTGGACATAATTTGGACATTTTCACTTTGGGGTGTACTCACTTTTGTTGCCAGCAGTTTAGACATTCATGGCTGTGTGTCGAGTTATTTTGAGGGGACAGCAAATCTACACTGTTATACAAGCTGTACACTGACTACTTTACATTGTATCAAAGTGTCATATCTTCAGTGTTGTCCCATGAAAAGATATAATAAAATAATTACAAAAATGTGAGGGGTGTACTCACTTCTGTGAGATACTGTATATTCCAGGTCTGGCTCTGACTTGAGGCTCTCTCCCCACCGCCTCATGCTGCAGGATGTGTGTTTGTTTTTGTTCATCTACATACATTCAACACTGCATACACTATTGACTTTCTGACATCACTTTTGCTTTTAAGTTGATTTTCATTATGATTTAAAATAAAAAATTATCTACAAAACTGATTATCACTGTGTGGTCTCCCCTTTTTGTCCGTCCCTTTGAGCCAGGGTCGTGACAAAGTGGGGGCTTGTCCACTTGTTTAAGATTTGATTAATGCTGTTCCAATTTGCTTGTTTGTTTGGTGCCAATTTTAGGCTTATTGGTGCAGTATTTGTTTGGAGAAATGCTCCAAATGCTTGCTTCTTCTTCCGGCATTCAGAGAGAGCAGACGCTTTTCTCCCTCCTCTCCCTCCTAATCCTCTCCCTTCTGATCCCAGCTTGCAATGTTGCGTTTTTGTCTGTGTTTAGTCACTCTTCTTCTGCTCAATCTTAATCTAAACGGAAATTATGGATCTGGAAAGCGGCTTAAATGTGATTGTCACCACTTTAAAAGAAGATCGGGTCAGGGGGGACCCAAGGGGAAGACTCATGGACATTGGGAACTCATGCGTCTGTATGATTCGACTGGAGATGCAGAAGACATCTATTGGCTATGATCACAGGACTTCTACTTTGGCTTTGGAGTTTCCTGATGTTTCAGAAATTGAGGAAGGTGGAGAGCTGTTCAAAATGCGGACCCAGGCAAGCTCCTTCACCAAATTCGACCAGTTTTTTAAGCCTGTACATGGAAATTATGAAGCACAGAATCGCATGAGAGAGGAAAATTCTATTCTCTGAGTGCACTGTGCAGATTTGACCTTGTTTGGTGCCCTGTTTACATTCCTCCTCGATGAAGATAAGGTGGAAGAGGCAGCTCTGCTAACCCAAACAATCGACAAACAATTGCTGTTGTTTCAGCAGACTGAACTCTTCAAGGACAGTGTTACCATGTGTCTTCAAACTCTGCCATCTGCAAGCACGAGAGAGATAGACTCTGGACTTGCTTATAGATCACATGATTATAACATCCATCCACTGCCAGGAGGCGCCCTCTGCTGTTCACTAGCAACTGACACACCCACACTACACACTGCATACAACATCACATGACTGATACATACACTGACACACATACACACACACTGTCTCTCTCAACTTTTGTTTTTGTGTGATCTATTGTCTGCTAATTGTGCATTGGAGAGTTTTTTCTAAGTAATCACAATTTTGGTCATAAAATGAGCTTTATTTTGATTAACAATGCTTTTTTCTCTCTGCCCATTGTGTCACTTCCCTTTCCCCTCATTCCCTTCTTTACCCTCTACTACTGACAGGCGCCTCCATGGCTGCCGCGTCATTGAGATGCGCTTATTCAGCGCGCCCAATGTCAAGTCAAATTCCTCATATGTTTATGTTTTTTTATGTAAACATGCTTGGCAATAAAGCTTTCTGATTCTGAGAAGTCCACACAGTGTTAGTTGATGCTAAATTTAGACTGGGAGTTGGGGGGGGGGCATGTTTTGTCCCTATGTTTTTTTTTTTTCCACAATATCTTTATTGAACCTTTTTTTTTTTTTAAACAAACATGATACAAACAATCAAACACTAACACTAAAGTACTACAAAAAAAAAAAAATGCACTAAAAAACACCAACAACCACCAACAAAATCAAATCTTCAACAATGCTCCTCTGTTTAGTCTAGACAATCCAACACATAAGTATACATATTATGTTCACCAGTTTGGAATTTACAAGGTCCACACATATCATTCACCTTCTTCTTCAAGAGTTATGTTTAAATTTTTTACATAATCAATAAAAGGTCTCCATATATTCTCAAACGCAATTTCCTTTGATTTCAGTATATATGTTATTCTTTCTAATGGAAGGTTTGTTAACATCTGTCTTAACCACTGAGTCACATCTGGTCTATAAATCTTTTTCCATAATAGTGCAATACATTTTCTGGCATTAAGCAAACTGAGGTCTATGAATGTTCTTTCACTTTTATTAAAATTATGCTTTTCTGGGTACAGACCCAACAAAAACAGTTTAGGATTCAATATGATTTGTTTTGAGATTATTTTTTCAATTGTTACCCTCACCTCTTCCCAAAACATTCTTATTAATCTACATTCCCATACACAATGAAATAGAGTTCCTTTACTTTCCATACATTTTGTGCACGTATCTGGTATATTTTTGTTATATCTATTTAACTCCTCCGGTGTAACATACATCCGCATTAACCATTTGAAATGTATCAATTTAAGGCGTACATTTATTGATTTGGTTTGAGCTTCTGTACAAGCCAATTCCCATTGTTCCTCTGGAATTTCAGTTTGCAGATCTTCTTTCCAGTAGTTTAATCTTTTCAGTGAATTTTCACTTGAAAATAGTGTCAATGAGTTATAAAACTCTGAAATAATACCCTTTCTTTTACTATCTTTCATCAACATTTTTTCCAAGGATGAATAGATAGGTCGAGTGAGAGCTTTATTTTGATTTGATCGAATAAAGTTTCTAAGTTGAAGATATTTAAAAAAATGTGTTCTATTGAGATTAAATTTGATCCTCAACTCTTCAAAAGACATTATGTTTTCTGCACATGGCAAATATAAATCCTGAATCTTTTGTATCCCTTTTAAATTCCATACTTTAAATACAGCGTCCGCTCTCCCTGGTTTAAAATATTGATTACCCCATATTGGACTAAATTGTGACAATAACTGTGGTTTCTTTTAAATAGTTTTTAGCTTCACACCATATTTTGATCATATGCTTTACAAATGGATTTTTAACTTGTTTTTGTAATTTTTTTGCCGAATCTGAGTATATGAATATGGGAAGAGGTAAAGGTAAATTGTATGATTCCATTTCAGTCCAGTGAGGGAGATCATTTGATGAAAAATAATATGTCATAGACCTCAGTTGTGCCGACCAATAATACAACATAAAATTTGGACATTTCAGACCTCCACGATCAAATGGTAAATATAATAAAGACAGACGTAATCTAGCCCTCCTGTTGTTCCATATAAATTCCACTAACTTTTTTTTAATTCTTGAGAATAAATCTAAAGGTGGTGGTAAGGGAATGTATTGAAATAAATAAAGTATTTTAGGTAAGATATTACTTTTAAGTATATTAATTCTCCCGATCATCGACATTGGTAGTGACATCCATCTCTGAAGTAACTCATCAATATCTGTCATTAAGGCTTCATAATTGACACTGGCGACTGATTCTAGCTTAGGCACAATTTGGATTCCTAAATATTTGAACTGATTTACAACATTGAATTGATTTACCTCAGGGGCTGGGTAATTTCTCTGGGTCTCATTTAGCATTAATATTGAAGATTTAGTTTTATTCATTTTATATCCTGATATTTCCCCGAAATTCTTTATTAAATTCAACAAGGTCGGAATTGATTTTTTAAGATTCGACATAAACAAAATTATGTCATCGGCATACAGGGAGATTTTATGTTCTGTTGGTCCAACTTTAATTCCATATATTTGTGACTGTAGACGTATCGCCATCGCTAAAGGTTCAATTGCCATAGTAAACAGTAAAGGTGAAAGTGGACAGCCTTGTCGACATCCTCTATTGATTTTTATTGATTTTGAAATATTGTTATTTGTTAGAATTTCTGCAGTAGCATTATTATATATTATCTGAACCCATTTTATAAAATTATGTCCCTATGTTTTTTTAACTAGACTTGCAGTGTTCTAGTTTTATTGTGTTGCACACTTTTACAGGTACCCATTGTTTCAGAGTGTTTCCCCTGCTAGTTAGTAGATGAATTCTGTTTAGGGAGTTCACCTCTTGAATCGTTTTATAGGGCAGTGGTGAACATGGGTCAAGCTGAGCTTGTGGAGCACCCACTGTGGCTGTGGGCAGGGCGTCAGCTTGCTGATCCTTCGCTCACACCACTGGTTAAGCGTGTGTAAGTACCGCCCATATGTGACTGCCAAGATGAGACAATTGAGGCTAGTTAGATTGGTTTTCATGTCAGGTCAGGGAGGATACTTTGGGTCTGGGTTGTACTGTATTGCTAGAATGGCCCAGTCAGTCACCTGACCGGAATCCAATTGAAAATCTATGGAATGAACTGAAGATCAGAGTTCACAGAAGACATCCATGGAACCTTCAAGATTTGAAGACAGTTTGTGTGGAAGAATGGGCTAAAATCACTACTGAGCAATACCTGCACCTAGTTTCTCCACACAGGAGGCATCTGGAAGCTGTTATTACCAACAAAGGCTTTTCTACTAAGTATTAAATGAATTTCACCAAGCATGTTCAATACTTATTCCCTGTATCATTCCACTTTATTAAATATAACTTGTTTTGTAAACACAGTTGCCTTGATTTCTTTGTATGTATGGATTACTTGGGTTGTTACTGATATCCGGTGAAAATCTTAGGTCAATGGCTTCATCAGAAATGTGTTAATGAGAAAAATGTTGTCATGTTCAGGATGTATTTTCCCCGCTGTAGATATTTTTTCATGAAAATGGGACTGATTTGTGAATCGTTTGATTTGCAAGTCCTTCTCAGAAATAAGAGTGAATAAATCTGCATTTCACTCAGCAACCAGAAGGTGTATCTAAACCCAGAGTATCCAAAAATTCCTTTCATTCCTATTAAAACACTGCTCAGTTCTCACTTTTCCAAGCTTCTATCTATCATCTCACACTTCCCAATTGTTGACTGATAAAATATTCATGCAATTCTATGATTCCAACATAAGTTACCTGTGCATAGGTCATCAATTCCTTCCTCCCAGAGAATCGCTCGTAAAACTCTGGGATCCTCCAAGGTGAGATGATCTAAACAGAAGAAACAGATTTGTTCCTGCCGCTGTAAGGGTTATTCTATATCTATGCAGCATAAAACTCAAACTCACCTCCACCTCAGGGTACAGGGCATAGAATGTGAGCTCAAAGCGTATCTGGTCATTTCCCTGAGAGGCAAAAAGAAAAGTTCAGTCTGATGAACCATAGATACAGAACTTCCAAAACTTATTTTAAGTGAAAATTTACACCTACACATCTAATAGTACAAAACCTAATTCCAATGAAGCTGGGATGTTGTGTAAAACTCAAAGAAAAACAGAATACAATGGTTTGCAAATCCTTTTCAACCTATATTCAATTGACTACACTACAAAGACAAGATATTTAATGTTCAAACTGATATTTTTTCAAATATTCACTCATTTTGAATTTGATGACTGTGACATTCAAAAAAGCTGGGACAGGGGCATGTTCACCACTATGTTACGTCACCTTTCCTTTTAACTACACTCATTAAGTGTTTTGGAAGTGAAGACATTAGTTCTTGAAGCTCTATAGGTGGAATTCTTTCACATTTTTGCTTGATGTACACCTTTAGTTGCTTAATAGTCCATGGTCTCAGTTGCCACACTATTTTATTACAAAGCCACATTGCTGTAACACATGCAGAATGTGGCTTGGCATTGTCTTGCTTAAATAATAATGAAAGTCCCCGAAAAAGACATTGCTTAGATGGTATTATATGTTACTCCAAAACCTGTATGTACCATTCAGCATTAATTGTGCCTTCACAGATGTGCAAATTACCTATGCCATAGGCACTAACACACCCCAATACCATTACAGATGTTGGCTTTTTAACTTTGCACTGATAACAATCTGGACAGTCATTTTCCTCTTTGGCCTAGAGGACACAACATCCACGATTTCCAAAAACAATTTGAAATGTTGACTTGTCAGACCACAGCACACTTTTCCACTTTGCATCAGTCCATCTGAAATGAGCTTGGGCCCACAGCAGCCAGCGACGTTTCTGAGTGTCGATATATGGCTTTCACTTTGCATGGTAGAATTTTAACTTGAACTTGTAGATGTAGCGATGAACTGTGTTAACTGACAACGGTTTTCTGAAGTGTTTCTGAGCCTGCATGGTAATATCCTTTACAGAATGCAGTTTTTAATGCAGTGCTGCCTGAGTGAACAAAGTCACATCGAAGATCGAAGATGATGAAATCCCTATATTCCTTGCAATTGTACGCTGAGAAACATTTTTAAACTGTCGGACTATTTGCCCATGCAGTTGTTCACAAAGTGGTGAACCTCACTCCATCTTTACTTGTGAATTGACTGAGCCTTCCAGGGATGCTCCTTTAATACCCACTCATGACGCTCAAGGGTTTCTAATTAATCTGTTCACCTGTGGTATGTTCCAAAAAGGTGGTTTTTTGTGCGTTCCTCAACTTTGCCAGTCTTTTCTTGACCCTGCCTCAGCTTTTTTGGAACGTGTTGCAGGCATCAAATTCAAAATTAGTGAATATTTGCAAAAAAAAACCCAAACAAAAAACCCTAAAACAATAAAGTTTAGAAGTTTGGACATTAAATATCTGGTCTTTGTGGTGTACTGAATTGAACATACAGTGGATATAAAAAGTTTACACACCCCCTGTTCAAATGCCAGTTTTTGTGATGTAAAAAACTGAGACCAAGATAAATCATTTCGCAATTTTTTCCACTATTAATATGACCTATAACCTGTACAACCCAATTGAAAAACAAATCTTTTAAGGGGAAAAATAAAAAACTTACAATAACCTATTTGCATAAATATGCACACCCTTAAACTAATACTTTGCAGCACCTTTGGCTCTTTTTTTTTTTTTAACTCAGTCTTTTTGGGTAGGAGTCTGTCAGCGTGGCACATCTTGATGTGGCAATATTTGCCCACTCTTCTTTGCAAAAATGCTCCAAATATATCAGATTTCAAGGGCATCTCCTGTGCACAGCCCTCTTCAGATCACCCCACAGATGTTCGATCAGATTTAGGTCTGGACTGGGGTCGGGCCATTACAAAACCTTAATCTTCTTCTGGTGAAGCCATTCTTTTCTTGATTTGGATGTGTGCTTTAGTCATTGTTGTGCTGAAAGATGAAGTTCTTCTTCATCCTCAGCTTTCTAGCAGAAGCCTGAAGGTTTTGTGCCAACACTAACTGGTATCTGGAACTGTTCATGATTCCCTCCACCTTGACTAACGCCCCAGTTCCAGCTGAAGAAAAACAGCCCCAAAGCATGATGCTGCCACCACCATGCTTCACTGTAGGTATTGTGTTCTTTTGGTGATGTGGAGTATTGTGTTTGCACCAGATATACCTTTTGGAATTATGGCCAAAACGTTCAACCTTGGTTTCATTGGACCATAACACATTTTCCTACATGTGTTTGGGAGATTTCAAATGTGTTTTTGCAAAATGTAGTCGGGCTTGGATGTTTTTCTTTGTAAGATAAGGCTTCCGTCTTGCCACCCTAGACGGGAGATTATTGTCACATGTACTAAACAACCAATACTTGTCAGAAATTCCTGCAGCTCCTTCAGTGTTGCTGTCGGCCTCTTGGCAGCCTCCTTGACCAGTTTTCTTCTCATCTTTTCATCAATTTTGGAGGGAGGTCAAGTTCTTGGTAATGTCACTGTTGTGCCATATTTTCTCCACTTGATGGTGACAGTCTTCATTGAGTTCCATGGTATATTTAATACCTTGGAAATTCTTTAGTACCCTTCTCCTAACTGGTACCTTGGAACAATGAGATCCCTCTTATGCTTTGGAAGCTCTCTGTGGACCATGGCTTGTGCTGTAAGATGTGACTACAAAAATGTCAAGAAAAGCCTACTAGAACAGCTGAACTTTATTTGGGGTTAATCAGAGGAACTTTAAATGGTGGCAGATGTGTGCCGACTCCCATTTAACGTGAGTTTGAATGTGATTGGTTAATTCTGAACACAGCCACATCCCCAGTTGTAACAGGGTGTGTATATTTATACAAACAGGTTGTTGTATTTAATTATTATTTTTCCCCTTAAAAGATTTCACTTTGTTTTTCAATTGGGTTGTACAAGTTGTAGGTCACATTAATGGTGGACAAAGTTGTGAAATGATTTATCTTGGTCTCATTTTTTTATATCACAAAACCTGGCATTTGAACAGGGGTGTGTAGACTTTTTATATCCACTGTAGGTTGAAAAAGATTTGCAAATCATTGTGTTTTGTTTTTATGTACATTTTACATCGCTTCATTTGAACTGGGGCTTGTACAATAATAAGTCGAAGTGGATTTGATGACAGGAAAGCACTGTGTTGTGAACAAATGTAGTGTTGTTTGGCTTTTACTGTAAGTGAACTGACCAGCAGCATAGAAGGTGGAAGTATATTACACTTTATTTGGTCCAGTGGATTCTGTCTAAAGTGATTCATAGTTAATCCACTTCTGCCAAGAGCAAATGTTTCTTCATAAGTTTTAACTCTACACTGTTTCCATATGGATGGTAAAAGTTAGTTATTTGACCTCATATCTATTTTTACATCAGCCTACAGAACATGTCATTACATTTTGCATGATTTAAAGGTGACATTTTCTACTCTTTGCTCCCCTGCTCATCAGACTGGCATCTAGCTCAGCTCCAATAAGCAAAAATGCATTCATATTATAATTTGAAGAGCCGGGATATATTTAATTTAGTGATTTCATCAATTTAAAAAAAAAAGGTTAAAATGTTAACATTTGACAGGAACTGAGTGAACAACCTTATGAAAGACTTTAATGAGAGCGGATTTCTGACTGTCAGATGAATGCCCTTCATCTCTATGAATCTCAGTGAAGCTGTAAATCATACCTGAGCCTAAAAACGAAGGTAAAACCATCAAGTTTTTAGTATAAACTGTAGTTTTTCTTCTTAAACGTGCAACTTTTCTTAATCTGCATGATTTTTTTCTTGTAAATTTGCAAATTAGTTTTCTAATTTATCGGATCTCAAATTCAACTTTTTTCCACAAAATCTGTGTTTTTCCCTCCTAAATGTAGGACTTTCTTGTTGATTTACTACCTATGTGCATTTAATTCCTTCTTTTTTCTTGCCAACTCATGACTTTTTAAATTTATTTTCTGATGTACTGACTTTTTTGTAAAGTTGACAGACTTATTTCTTAATTTTTCTTTTAAACTATTTTCTTGTAAATCTGAACTGAAATAACAAATTGTTCTCATAGATTTGCGATTGTTAACATGAATTTGTGGCTACTTTCACGTGAGTTTGCAAGATTCAAGATTGTCATAGCACTTTTTTTCCAAATATATATTTATAAATTAATTTTCTAATTAATTTTTTTTTACAAAAAAAAAAAAAAACAACAAAAAACAACAAAAATAAAAAAAGAATTAACCAGTAAGATGACATCTACAGAATTTATTTTTATTTTTGTCTTTTGTCTTGTTTTCTGTCAAAGCAACTGGGACCTTCTGAATGTGGGCAAGAGAGTTGCACATGCTCCAAAACCACAGGTTACAGACCTCTACCCCAGTGGATCAGTTAGATGGCTTAAACAATATATAGTAATTTTAAAAATGATAACGTTAACAGTCTTAATGCTTAATTGAAAAACAATTTAAAAAGAAAATGAGAAAATTTTTCAAACTTTATTCTATAATTTTAGCTCTAGCTTTATGCTTTGCGCTTCTGCTTGAGTGTGAGGGTTGTGTGACACAAATTTCATCACCGTCTCCAGTCTGCTAGGCTCCACAGAGGCCCTCTGCAGGACACAAAATTTTGCGACTGTGTGATACTGATTTTATCAATCACTTAACAACATATAATTACAGTCAGTTTAAACAGTGTGTTAATACAAGGGGTTAAACAAAAAGTTAAAAAAAATATATATATATTAAAACTTGGGAGTGTAACAACTGGATTCACTACACATGCGCAAGATCCAACCTCCTGTTGAAAAGGACACAGCATACAAAGACGAAGAGAAAAAAGAAGACAAAGAATTAAAAAGAAATGTGACAAGACCAGAGAGAGAAATCCAAAAGCACATCCTATCGGGCTGATGTAAAACTGCAGTTGATGGTTATGCGCATTTGTCAAACAGTTGATGCAAATGAAGCACATGTACAGCTGCGTGCGTCCCGGAGTTGTCCAAAGCACAGACGCATCACAGATGCACGAAGCATAAAGCCATAGCTACATACAGTGCTGTTGTCTTCTGTGTGACTTACCTTTCCGGTGGCTCCATGGGAGACAAAGTGGGCGCCCTCCCTTTGTGCTATCTCCACCTGACGACGGGCGATGCAGGGCCGAGCCAAGGAAGTGCCCAGCAGGTACCGGTCTTCGTAGATGGCGTTGGCCTGGACTGCAGGCCAGATGAAGTTCGTCACAAAGTCTGCACGCAGGTCTTCGACGAAAACCTTGGGAGAGGACACAAAAAAAAAAGAGACATTTCTTATGTGTCACAATGCAGTGAATTATTTAAAAAAAAAAAAAAAAAAAAAAAAAAAAAAAAAAGGGGGGGAAATATAAATAGAAGTATTGGTCACAAAAAGGACTGTGGTTGAGTAAAGATTTCTCATGTCATATCAGAGGAAAAGATGTATTCATTATTTATTAATAACACTTTCAGCAAAGAAAATATAAGGCTTTTTAAAGACAGCTTTTCAGTGAAATAGTGAATACATTTCTTCACCAGCAGAACCGTACGGAACACAGTTATCTGTGTGATTTTGGCTACTTCATGCAGTTGCTTAGGATTCTCACAACTGGACTTCTTGCCAACTAGCTCAAACTTAAGCCTAGCATAAAACTACAGATCATTAGCACTATGTGACACATGGCACCAGAATATGCCAGATTTCACTACTAGATAATCAAGTTTCAACCAATGTATTCAGAGTTTACTTCGCTACATCTACGTCACAAGATAAATATCGGTATCAAAACCCAGTATGGCCAGGCTCTACAAAAGAAAATAAATTTAAAGTTTTTTAATTTCTGGCAAAATGTTTCTAAGGGCTGGTCACTGCTTCCAAAGTGGCATCTTTATATTTCACTCACTCCCTCTCACCTTCTTTGCTCCAAGGCTCTCTGCCTTCTTCCGGGCAGCTTCAAAGTCTTCATCTTGCCCAATGTTGGCCTACAAAGACACAGATGATTCCACTTAAAAGTGATGCAAAAAATAGCAATTTTTACACAATATCTGTAAAGGGACATCAAAGCAACGAGATGAAAGAACAGGAAGTCCAAAAGACTTTTGTCATAAAGTCTTCTAGAGGAATATATGCAGGAACACACAGAGGCACATGCCAGTGCAAGTGCTATTTCTGATAATCCTCCATCTTGTGATTCAGATCACACTTGTAGAGGAGATGTAACCACATTGTCACATCTGAAACCGAGCATGAATGACATCACTTAAGGGCATGAAGAGGCCTGAGCTGAACAAGGAGATTTTTCCTGAAAAAAAAAAAAAACAGCATCTATACAGGCCTCACATATGTGCTTAAAATGACTAAATAAATGTGTGTATTTTTTGTAATCTATGCTAACTTTGGATTTTAGTGCATCCTTACCATTATATTTTTTCATATTTTATAAATTCTGAAGATTTCACTGAGTATTTTCCAGAGATTAATTTTCAGGTTTTGACAAATTTAAGGACAAACAAACAAAAACAATTTCTGTCTTTACAGCTACTCAAAAACAGCTGTCTTTAAAGTTCTGCTCAATAATATTAATGACTCCTTAATCCGATTGGTTCACTCAAAAAAACTATACCCCGTCACAAATAAAAAGGCTGTCAGGGTGTGTTTGTTTTGCTAGCTCGGTGATTTTTAAACTGTGTAATGTGGGAAATTGTCCAATTTCACTTTAACTTGTGTTAAAAAAATGATTATTTCAAAGGTTCAAGGTGCAGTCAGAGCGGCCATGGGGCTGTTCCCGGCACTGGACAGGCGGGCCAGTGTCCAGTTTCATGGGCTGCCAGCCCTCATCGGCGGACTGGTGGCAGCCTGGCGGGATATCGTGGGTGGAAACAAACTTTTGCTACGGAACCCCGGTCCATCTGTCTGAGGTGGGTAGTGATTTCTTTTTCAAACTAATTTGTCCTCTGTTGTTGGTGGACTCTCCTGGTATCAAGCAATTTCTCACCTTGAGTGGTGTCCAACTCGCACAAACGTGGGTTCATATGTGGTCGTGGGCCGTGGGTTGCCAACCCCTGGCCTAGGAGTAGTGATTTTTTTCTAAAATCATGCAAGTGGCCAGATCTCCTGATCTCTGAGCTTGACATTGGCCTTGAGCACAATCTGGATCCTAAATGAGTTTGGTGACCACTGGGACAACTGGCTAGGAGGAGTAGCAATTTTCATGAAATCACCTAAAGGTCCAGGTCTCCTGACCTTTGACCCTGACCACAAATTGGATGCAAACCCACCTGAGGATCATTGTGAGTGAGCTTGGTCAGAATTGAGACGATTTCCCAAGAGGAGCAGCGATTCCTGTGAAATGTGAATGGACGGACAGATGGTCGGAATGAACTAAAAATGTGCCGTGGTTCAAAAAAAGGTTGAAAAACACTGCTAGCTTATAGAATTGGAGGTGGGGTTTATTCAATTTTTTAAAACCAGGACGTGCCAATCACTTGCTTTAGGAGTTTAAATAAAGGCAGTTTGTATTTCTTTGCCAAGTGAGTGTTTTAATATTATAATGAAATGAGACCATGGGCTGTATTTTATAAGGTTAAAACTCACAAAAATACAATTTTCCACAGTATGAGCCCTTCGACTCCTATCAAATAAAATAAGGTGAACAACAGACAGGCTTTGCAAGTTAGCAAAATATTACTCAACATCTAAAGCACACTGAACAGAAAAAAAAAACCTGTCCACAATTACAGGTTTGTGCTTCCTATAGATTATTTTGACAGGTTCACTCAAGTGCATTATTTTGTCGTTTTGTGAAACATTACACTAGATGACAAATTAAATCACTGCCTCTTTTTCCATCACGTGGGTTGGTAGCCAAATCAAAAAAAACCAAACATTTGGAGTGCTGCTGCAGTGAACTGTAGACCCATCTATAGGCTCATCCCCCCACGCTGACCCATTAAAACTGTGAAGTTAAACAATAAGAAAATCCGCCTACTGTGCAGTTCTGACTCACGGCGGGGCAACACGTTAATCCAGCCAGATTTGCGTTTTCATTAGGAGCCCAAAGCTTGTCAAACAACATAGAGATAACACGATTCAACTGCTTTTTTTTAGGCACCCTATAGAGATCCTATATCCCTGTGCAAAAAAAAATCTTCAAATACATGACACACATAAGCAGCTGAACAGGCGAATTAAGCCACCAGCTGTGCAAACACTTGCTCTGAAAACTCACCATGTACGCAATGACATCGTAGCCCTGGTCCTTGAGCCACACCAGGATACAGGATGTGTCCAGTCCGCCGCTGTAGGCCAGAACCACAGTCTTCTTGGACATGATGGAGGCTTTCAGTTCAGAGATGGAAACGCTGAGAGGAAGCAGCAGAGCAGAGGCACAGTGGTGATTAGATTAATGCAGCAACTGCTTTAGAAGGGGGAGGAGAAGTCAATGTGTAACCAGAAAGGACGTCAGGAAGCCATAGATGATGTGAACTCTTCAAAGTTGCTGATTAATGATAAACTCCTCACATAATATTCCAAAACACAAAAAGCTGCATAATGGGGGGAAAAAAGTAGGTTTATGAAAGGGAACAAAAAGTTGCAAATTAATGAAGAAGGAAAAAATGATCAAATTATGAGGGATTATAGACCATCTGAGCGAGAGACCATCTGATTATTGTACCCTAACCCTTAACATCCCACTCTTATATTGTTCAGATGGTGTCTTGCTCAAATAAACTATTACAAGTGGCAGGAAAAAAAGTTAGACAATACTGTCCTTTTATCAAATCTTAAATAGGTTACATTACTCTAAAATATCAGTTGTAAAATAACAGTTGCATCAAATTATGGAGACAAAGTAAGAGAGGCAAGGCAGAGATGTTTGGACATGTGGAGAGGAGGAATAGAGGATATATTGAACATAGGATGCTGAAGATGGAGCTGCCAAGCAGGATGAAAAGAGAAAGACCACAGAGAAGATTCATGGATGTAGTGAAGGAAGACATGGAGAGGGTTGGTGTTAGGAACAGGGCGAGATGGAGGCACACGATCCACTGTGGCCACCCCTAAAGGGAACAGCCAGAAGAAGAAGAAGGGGAGGAAGAAGAAGAAGATCAGTGTGTAGTTCAAGCAACATCTTTAATATTATTTAGGCATAGACACACTTTTGTTAATGAATTATTAACAAAATCAACATTTTGAAATAATCTCCTTCGAATGTTTATGAAATCATATACGATTTCATACTGTGTAAAGTATAAATTTATATGATAACATTTGATTATCAGTATACAGATAAATAATCAAATGTCATCATATAAATTTATACTGGCCCTGACCTGTACCAACAGGTAGTAGCTTGTCAGTGCAGAGTAATTAGATTATATTCGACAGTGCATCCATTTGTGCTGTACTGGCTTGATCATCTACACAACACATTGCAATCACGCTGCCACAGCTTTGCTCTTCAACATACCTTCAGTATATAGACGTGTGACATTTCTGTTTGATCATATTTACTGTTATTCTTAATATTACCCCTCATTTTATAATCTTATTATATTTAATTACAACAATTTCTTCTTTGCTCGTCTCTGACAGGGACCATTTTCCGTCACGACCCTCCTCGTGTGCTTTTACGCAGCGCATCGAGGAGTGACGAAGAAGGATGGATTTAAGCACAGGTTACACCACAAACACATTTATTAACAAAAAGGAAAAACAGTCCCAAAATACATACAAAAAGGCTACAGGGTGCACTAAAGGGCTCACATGATTTGGCGTGCAGCGAGCAAACCACAGTGCACAGTTGCCACATGACAAACTGTACAAAATAACGTAATAGCTCGGGTTAACTTCCTCCAGGATGCTCAACAGCCTCGGGAGAATGAAACTGGGCAACGGTGCCAAAGCGTAGCAGCTTAACTGCAAGGGGAAACGCACACAGTTCATACTCACAGTACTGGAGCAGTCCAAGTAGTCCAAGTCTTCCGGCGAGCACACACAACCAGTAACTACACTGAGGCGAGTAGCGACAGCGTAGCTCCCGATACCCTCAGAGGGCAATACAATGGTCCAGAAATGCTTGACTGGCAAAGCCTGCTTAAGTACAAGCATTGCTGGCACAAGAGATTGGGTGCACTTGGGTGAGGCGTGCGAAAAACAATCACCGGAGTGGAATGAGCTGGCTGTCATGAGAGAGGGGGGGTGGTCGAACCGGAAAATGTCAGACAACGCCCACACATAGGTCAAAGGAGGTTGCCTAATAGCTACGGGCCAGAACAGTGGCAAGTCACATATAAACTACAAGAACTCAAAAAATAACACAATACACAAATACACAGATAAACCTGAGCCACAGCAGTTCAGAACTGAGCTCAAAGAACAACCCGGCTTGGTTCATGACAATTTTCAGTTCTGTTGAAACTTGCACCTGAGCAGTGCAGAGAAAATCAAGTCATTCTTTCCTAAAGATTAAGAAAATAAAGTTTATAATACAATGATAAAGCAAACACAAGGCAGTTTAAAAAAAAGGTTGTTTTCCCACCATGAGACACCATAATCTAATATTACTTTCAGTGTCAACATATGCATAATAATTAAGATAACAAGAGCACTCTGTTCATAATTTTTATGGACAGGATTTCTAGGCGCAGCCAAGGACGCTCGGCGACCACAGGAGCTCATCTCTGTTTGCAGATGATGTTGTCCTGCTGGCCTCATCCAGCAATGACCTGCAGGTCTTACTGGGATGGTTTGCCGCTGAGTGTGAAGCAGCTGGGATGAGAATCAGCACCTTTTCACCTTCACCATGGTTATTTTCACTGCCGACTTTTTTTTTTTAGCAGAATTATGCAAAAACTATTTACCTGATTTAAATTAAGGTTCCAGGATTTTTTTTTTCTCCCCACCTTTCAATTCACTTTGGCCGTTTCTCCCTCTTGTTACACGTTAGTTTTCATTTCCCGTTATTTTTGTCTGACTCTCTTTTAAAAAGGATGACGACATCTCCACAGGTTGTTTCCTCACCCGGAACCAGCCACGCGGTAGTACCGCGTGGAGGAGTGTGGCGGCGGCAGGAGGAAACGGCCCCAAAAAACACGCTCCCCGTAGCGTGTGGATTGTTTGCGGGAACAAGAAAGCACATCCTCTCAGAAATAGTTACACTGCTGTGTTTTTTGTTTGTTTGTTGTTGGGTTTTTTTTTCCGACGAATGAGCCATACTGTAACAGCAGCCTTACCGGTCATGAACCTCTGGCGAAAAACAGTTCGCTTTCTGCGCCAAAATCACAGCGGTTTAACTCTGAAATAACAGCAGCCCAACCGGGAATACAAACACGTGAAAAACGACAGACTGTACTCACAGAAGCAGTGGGTTTGTTTGTAATAAATGACATTGAAGAGCCTTACTTGAGCAGCAGCAGCAGTAACGTGGCTTTCACCTCACCGGCTCAGTCTGGATGTGATTCAGTTTATTGCGTCATCAGCACCCATCGTCCGGAGGTCGGATGGATGCATGCGCATGATGCAAACTAGTACTGTATTGCTACCTTTTTTTTTTTCTTTTTTTTTTTCTTTAAGTTTTTGTAAAGGGTATACACGTCATTACAGCATTGCATTGTTTACATTTTCATCACATGTTCCCCTTTTTTTGTTTTTTGACAACATTGGAAGAATAATTATTACCTTTTTGTAGTTAAAAGTTTATCTTGTGGTGCACATATGTGGGTTTCATATGCTTCACATGTGTATTACTGTATGCTTGTTGTATGCTTCAAGTCTCAGAGGAACAAAAGGACTGAACCTCCTAGGGGTAACAGGAGGATGTGAAGTCTGGCCTTTTGTATGCGAAGAGATGGCCTTGAGGGATTTCCTGACCACCAGGACTTTAGGTGGAGACGAGAAGACCCGGAGGGGGGTGCGTTGTGATTTGGGATTAAAAGACAATGTGACTGTGTGCTTTGATGTCCTGGGGTATTAAAGGGACAGATGTTGGGGGATTCCCTCTCTTTCTGCTTTTGGATGTTGGAGAATGTGATTGTGAATAAAGTTGGACTTGAGAAATAAACTCAGCCTCGTCCTTTCCACATCTCTCCACACTGGTGACCCTAAGGCGTATCATGAGCGGAGACGAATCTCCCGAGCCAGACGCGGCAGGAGCCAGCCAAACGAATGCAGCCACAGTTCAGCTACCGGACTTCTGGCTGAACAATCCGCGCTCCTGGTTTAACGCAGTCAAGGCACAGTTCCACCTCCGGAGGATTTCAGTGGACGCCACAAAGTTCTACCATGTGGTTGCAAAGCTGGACAACTACACAGCCCAGCGGGTGGAGAGCCTGATCAACCACCCGCCGGACAGCGACAAGTACAGCACGTTGAAGGCTGCACTCATCCGTTACTTCACCCCCTCGGTGGAGGAGCGAGCAGAGAGGCTCCTGGCGCTGACTGGATTTGAGAGCGACAGACCTGCAGACCTGATGGGGAAGATGTTGAGTTTGAGAGACTCCGAAGATGATAACTTCATCTTCACCCACCTTTTACTCAGGACCCTACCGTCAGCGGTGAGAGTGACCCTGGCCAGTTCACCACTGTTGGCCCGACGAGACTACCACGAGCTGGGCCAGGAGGCGCAACGACTCGTCGACGCCAATAAACGGTGCGCGGCTACGGCAGCGGAGCTAGGCACAACGTCCGGAGATGGCAGGGGGCCAGAGGCTGCAGCACCAGATTCACCGACAACGGCGGCGGCAGGGGCCAGGAAACACAGGGCAGACGACGTCCTTTGCTTCTACCATCGCCGCTTTGCAGAGAGGGCACGCAAGTGCATTCCACCGTGCCATTTCAAGCGCTTGGGAAATGCCAAGACCGGGAGTCGGTAGCAGCTGCGGCCCTCGGAGAGGAGAACAAGCTGCTCTACTTGAGGGATGCGCGCTCGGGGAGGCACTTCCTCGTGGACACAGGCTCCCAGCTGAGTTTCATCTCACCTTCCTACGCTGACCGGCTGGCACCCTCCAGTGGTCCCAGGGTGTCAGCAGCGAACGGCTCGGCGATTAAGACCTCCGGTGAGAGGACTCTGCTTCTGTCTTTACACGACCGTACATTCGAGTGGACTTTCGTCATAGCGGCAGTCAATTTAAACATGTTAGGGGCTGATTTTTTGTGCTCACATAGTTTGTTGGTCGATCTTGCTAACAGACGCCTGGTTAATGCACTCTCTTTTTATTCTATTCCCTGTACAGCTCAAGTGGCCCCGCCAACAGCACAAGCCAACGTCACAGCTGCAGGTGGTAAGTTCCACACACTCCTCACTCAGTTCCCAGCGCTCACGGTCCCAACATTTTCGACGACCGTGGCTAAACACGGGGTGGAACATTTTATTACTACCACCGGACCGCCCATTTTTGCAAAAGCTCGGCGCTTGGATTCAGCTAAACTGACCATAGCGCGCGAGGAGTTCGCCAACCTGGAAAGGTTGGGCATCATCAGATGTTCGAAGAGCCCATGGGCTTCACCGCTTCACATGGTCCCGAAAGCTGATGGCTCGTGGCGACCTTGCGGTGATTTCTGCAGGTTAAACAATGCTACAGCGCATGACCACTACCCGATCCCGCACATCCAAGATTTTTTAGTTCATTTGGCGGGGACGCGCGTTTTTTCTAAAATAGACTTGGTACGCGGTTACCACCAGGTCCCAGTGCGTGCTGAGGACATACCCAAAACAGCGGTAATAACTCCTTTCGGGCTTTTCGAATTTTTGCACATGCCGTTTGGGCTTAAAGGCGCGGCGCAGACATTCCAGTGCATGATGGACGCGGTCTTGCGCAATCTCCCCTTCGTGTTCGTCTACCTGGACGACATATTGGTAGCCAGCGCGTCCGAAGACGAACACAAAAAACACCTCACGGCAGTTTTCTGGAGGTTGGCAGAGTACGGGTTAATAATCAACCCAGCGAAGTGTCAGTTCGGGGTGACGCAGATTGATTTTTTGGGGCATCGCGTCTCCCCAGAAGGAGTGGTTCCTCTGCCTGACAAAGTGCGCGCAGTAACAAATTTTCCCCAACCACAAACGGTCAAAGTGTTACAGGAGTTTTTGGGAATGGTGAATTTTTATAACCGTTTCCTCCCCCGCGCAGCGCAGCTCATGCAACCATTGTATGCTGCACTAAAAAAACAAAGGCCCACAAATAAAGTCGAATGGTCTCCAGAGCGAGAGCGCGCATTCTCTGAAGTCAAAACAGCCCTGGCAAACGCTGCGTTGTTGGCACATTCAGTCCCAACGGCCCGCATGGCGCTCACTACTGATGCGTCAGATGTGGCCATAGGGGCGGTCGTGGAACATTATGTAGCCGGAGCCTGGCAACCGCTCGCATTTTTCAGCGAGACCCTGCGCGATAGCGAACGAAAATACAGCGCATTCGACAGGGAGTTGTTAGCTCTCCACTTGGCCATTCGCCATTTCCAGTTCTGGCTGGAAGGACGCCGTTTCACCACGTTCGTCGACCACAAGCCGCTGACTTTCGCGATGGCCAAGATTTCAGAACCTTGGTCGGGCCGGCAGCAGAGACAGCTGGCCGCGATATTGGAGTTTACTACCGATATCCAGCATGTTGCGGGTAAACTTAATGTAGTGGCGGACTGCCTCTCGCGCGCCGTGGCGGATCCAGCCCGCGTAGGGGTAGATTCTGCAGCCACGGCCGCGGAGCAGGTTAGTGACGCGGAAGTGCGCGCGGCCCCAGTCCGCGTGGGGATAAATTACGCAGCCATGGCCGCGGAGCAGGTTAGTGACGCGGATGTGCGCGCGCTCCAGTCTGGACCAACAGGGTTAAGGCTGGAGAACAGGGTGCTGCAAGACGGTATGCCCCCCCTAATCTGCGATGTCTCCACGGGGCGACTGCGTCCTGTGGTACCAGCTGTGTGGCGCCGCCGCATTTTTGACTCGATCCATTCTCTGGCGCACCCGGGAGTGCGCGCGTCGGTCAAAATGGTAGGAGAGAAACTTGTATGGCCGAGCCTGCGCAAACAAGTTAGAGAGTGGGCAGCAGCCTGCATGGCTTGTCAACGAGCCAAGGTCCATAGACACACGAGAGCTCCCTTGGAGCTGTTTCACATTCCAGCTAAAAGGTTTGATCATGTCCACGTGGACCTCGTAGGCCCCCTCCCGCCCTCACAAGGGTGCACACATCTTCTGACAATGGTTGACCGCACCACGCGCTGGCCGGAAGTGGTTCCGCTGTCGTCAACCACAGCCGAGGAGGTGGCGCGTGCGTTTTTAACGGCATGGGTAGCGCGTTTTGGAGTCCCGTCGGACATTACGTGTGACAGAGGCCCTCAATTTGTTTCCGAACTTTGGTCAGCGATGGCCCGCAGCCTGGGGGCAACAATCCACTGCACGACTGCGTACAACCCGCAGGCTAACGGGTTATGCGATCGTTTTCACAGGTCATTGAAGGCGGCTCTCAGAGCATCGCTTACGGATGCAAATTGGGTGGACAAGCTACCATGGATTTTATTGGGGTTGCGTTCTGCACCTAAGGAGGATTTAGAAGCCTCCCCAGCCGAGCTAGTTTTCGCACAGCAACTTCGGCTGCCTGGAGAATTTCTCCCAGATAATCCAGCGCCAGAGTGCTCCCCGGCTCAGTGGTTACAGAATAGCATGGGCCCGAGCACGCTACCGGGCCCTGTTCACCACAGTTTTCCGCGTGTTTTTGTGCCTAAGACTTTAAAAAATGCAAAGTTTGTTTTTGTCAGACATGATGCCCACTGCCCACCTTTACGCCCGCCTTATGACGGACCATATAGAGTGCTGGAAACAGAGGATAAGCATTTTTTGCTAGATTTGGGGGACAGAAAAGAAATGATTGGCATAAACAGGCTCAAACCCGCTTTTGTGATAGCTAACGAAGGTGTGCAGTTGGCTAAGGCTCCTCGGCGTGGCAGACCCCCTAGAGAGCATTCTCCAGAACACCCACAGAGATTGACGAACAGTTCTCATCCCCAGGCAACAGCTCCACAGCAGGAAGAGGCCGCAGAAGTGGTACAGCCTGCTTACAGTAAATACGGGAGAAGGCTGAGGCCCAAGCGGCACGTGGACTGATATGTAGTGATTTTATTATGACATGCAATCTGTGGTTATGTTGTTCCATCTTAGACGTTTGGGGGGGGGGGTCATGTGGTGCACATATGTGGGTTTCATATGTGTAGAGGGTTGGAAATAGTTAATAGTTATGTAAGAGGTGAAAAAGACATTTGGATAAGAAAATTTAAGAAAAACAGGCACCCCTACAATTTTATGTTATTCCTTAATTGTTTATTTTTCTACAATGCATTTGTAATACACCTGGTTCCATTATAACTCATGTGAGTTGAGTGCAGTTCCATACGCCGACCAATAGATGGCGCATGTCGCACAGTGATAGAGAGTAGACTCACGCACTGGAGTACGAAGAATAAAACTCCTTGTGTGAAATAACGAAACGTGTTTGCCGATTCTCTATCACAGGTTGGTAAATACTAATAATTCAAGAGTGCAATATAAACTGTAAGAGTCCTAGGATGTCCGAGATTATATTGTGATAAGTGTGAGGCGAAAAGCGGGTTTGTAAGGTGTGATATCCTACCGTGTAGCAATGATCACACTTGAGTTATTTCTTTGGCTAACTCTGCCGTTTATTCTGCAACACAAATAATATGACTGAACATGGATTCTGCGCGGGGTTTTCACACTCTTATTCTAATGTGTCCCCTTAATAGTAGTGCTAAACAATACAGGTAGTTCCCCCTAGAGGCATGTGCCAGTAATGTTTTAAATTAGACTTGCAGTCTACCACATCCCTCCCCTCTAGATTAAACTACTTTTAATTACACTAGCCAATTATGCTAGACATCCTGGAACTCCCATTTAACCCTAAACAATCACAGTTACTTTTAACTTCTTAAACACATGTGCCATACACATAATTTCTTTCTCTTTTTTTTTTTTTTTTTTTTTTACATGTATAACACACATAACAGTCTAACTGGGGAATTGGTTTGACTACCGCATCCCAGTGAGGTTCCAGGACGCATTCTTGTCCTGTGGCTGGGGAACTCACTACTGACTAAGTATAGTCCTTCAAGTAGTCTGGAGCTTTCCTAGCTCGCTGAGATCTTCTCACGGCGGGTGAGCCAACTGCAGGTGAAGACTCAGACTGCTCCACTGTTTCGGCTGCTGCAGTGCTGCCCGTAGAATCTGCAGAGACGGTTACCTCAGGTTTCACCTGAAGTGGTGGTTCGTTGATGCTCTCCTCAGGATGGGTGTCAGACAACACCTCTGGTGCCATCGGCAGGGGAATGGAGCTCCTACCATGAACTTGGTCGATGTGTCGCCTCACCACTTGTCCATGGCCTAATGTCACCTTGAATGACACAGGGCCTGTCTTTTCTGTTATTTCTCCTGGTACCCAGGCTGGTCCTGAGCCAAAGTTGCGGGTGTAGACCACGTCTCCTTCTCTCAGTATTCTCTCTCTAGCATGCATGTCATGATAACCTTTTTGTTTCTCTTGTTTGTCATGCACTTTGTTTCTGAAGTCTGGATGTATTAAGTCAAATGTTGACCTCAACTTTCTTCCCATCCATGGACCTGCGTAGTCAATGTGAATTCTTCTCCATGGTTTATCTGGAACTTCCCAGGGATGTAGTGGGGCTGCTGGAGGACTGTTCCTGTTCTCCTGGCATGCCGCACATGACTTCACAAGCGCCTCCACCTCTGCATCCATGTTGGGCCACCACATGTAACTCCTCGCCAACGCTTTCATGCGAGTGATGCCAGGGTGTGCTTGGTGTAGTTGTTGCAGTAAGGCATTCCTACCAGGTGGTGGAACAACCACGCGTCCTCCCCACAGGATACAACCTTCCTGGGTGCTGAGCTCATCCTGTCGTCGGGCATAGGGAATGAACTCAGGACTGTTCATCTTCGGCCATCCTCGCAAGATGTATTCTCGCACTCTTGCTAGAACAGGGTCTTTGTCTGTCCACTTCTTTATTTGTTGTGCGTTCACCAGGGGCACGCCGATATCTTCAAACAATAGCACTCTCTCCTCCTCCTCAGGCGTGCTGTCTCTTCCTCCATCCAAGGGTAGCCTACTCATCGCGTCAGCATTCGTATGGTCCCGTCCGGCTTTGTAAACGATGGTGTACTCATACGCTGCTAATGTAACGGCCCATCTCTGAATTCTCTGAGATGTCATCTGGGGTATGGCTCTCATTTCACTGAACAGTGAAATTAGTGGCTTGTGGTCAGTCACTATAGCGAACTGTCTCCCATACAGGTATTTGTGGAACTTTTTTACACCAAATACTACTGCAAGGCCCTCCTTGTCTAGCTGGGAGTAGTTTTTCTCAGCTGCACTAAGAGTTCTTGAGACGAACCCTATGGGTCTCTCTGAGCCATCCTCCATACGATGAGAGAGTACAGCACCCACACCGTAGGGTGATGCGTCACACGCCAGGATGAGTGGTTTGTTTGAATCATAGTGCACTAACACACTACAGGACTGAAGTAGCGCTTTGGACTCTTCAAACGCCTTCTGCTGCTTGACCCCCCATGACCATTTTTCTTCCTTCTTAAGTAAGGTATGTAGTGGTGCCAGCAGCGTGGAGAGCTTTGGGAGGAACCTATGGTAATAGTTCAACAAGCCCAGGTAGGCTTTTAACTCAGTAACATTTTGTGGCTCAGGCGCCTCCGCAATGGCTTCCACTTTGTCTGTTAGAGGGTGTAGACCACTGGCGTTGATCTTGTGGCCTAGGAACACCACCTCTTTTCCCATGAACTCACACTTGCTTCTTTTCAACCTCAGACCGCTTTTCTCCAACCGTTGAAGCACTTCCTTCAGCGTTTTCAGATGTTCTTGTTCATTTGGTCCTGTACAAAGGATGTCATCCAAATAAATGGCAACATTTGGAATTCCACCTAGGATGCCCTCCATAGTTCTCTGGAATATAGCAGGACTGGAAGCTACTCCAAATGGTAAGCGTGTGTAGGTATATAAGCCTTTGTGTGTATTGATGGTTACATACTTTCTTGATTCTTCTTCCAGGACTACTTGTTGGTAGGCGTGACTCATGTCTAATTTCGTGAAGTGTCGGCCGCCGTTCAGCTGTGCGAAGAGGTCCTCCACTTTAGGAATTGGATACTGATCCACCCGTGATGCTCGATTGACAGTGAGTTTGTAATCTCCACATATTCTAATGGAGCCATCCGGCTTTCTCACTGGGACTATGGGCGCCGCCCATTCTGCAACCTGCACTGGCTCAATGATCTTGTCATCCAGCAGCCTCTGTAGCTCGCTTTCAACCAGTGGCTTGACTGCATAGGGTACCGGTCGGGGTTTGCAGAATCGTGGTTGGGCCTCCTTGTCCACATTAATCTTTGCAGTGACACCTTTTAGCTGTCCTAAGCCTTCTTTGAACACCTCAGCGTGTCTTTCGAGGATCTCCTCCAGCTGCAATTTGGGCTGAGATTCCACTTTATTCACCAACTGATCCATCATGGCCAGTTCTTGTAGCCAACTTCGCCCTAGTAGATTTGGTCCTTCGCTCCCAACTACTACTACAGGTAAGTCCTTTTCTTTGTTTTCGTGCTGCACCTTCACTTGTGCCATGCCTAGCACGTCTAGCTTCTCTCCTGTGTATGTTTTTAATTTTAATGAACAGGGATTTAATTCTGCTGTGTCTGTTTTCTTCCACAGTTGTGTATATTGCTGTTTACTTAATATGGTTACTCCACAGCCTGTATCAACTTCAAATGTTACTTTCATTCCATTAACATTCATGGTACGCGTGATGGGCGCTACCTTGGTCAGCTCCTCTGACGTGTTGTAAATTGTGTGAAAACCCATGTCTTCTGTATCACTTTCTCCCTCCCCTCTCAGTTGATTCGCTCGCTGTTCCTTTCCTGGGCCCTTGTTTTCATACTTTTGCCCATTAACTGTCGCTTTCAGCACCTGTGCGCTGTCCACCTTTATTCTACATGCTTTCTTAATGTGCCCTCGCTTGCCACAATTATGACACAGCTCAGTGGCAAATTTGCACTCGGCGGCATTGTGCTGGCCTTTGCAGCGATAACAACTGGGGAATTTGTGCTGAGTTTTGTCAGTCGACTTTTTGTGGACACCTACTTGGGTCTTAGGCACACGAACATGCGTTGCTGTGTCCTCTGCTAGTTTCCTTTGCATTTCTCTCACATCTTTAGATGCTGTTTCCATCGCTTGGCATAATTCCAAAGCCTTTGCAAAAGTGAGTTTTGTTTCAGATAAAAGTCGCCGTTGCATTCGGTCATCATTCACTCCACACACAAGTCTGTCTCTTAACATTTCTTCCAATGAGTCTTTGTAATCACAGTGCAGTGTTAATTTACTCATTTCTGCCACATACTCTGCTATGGACTCAGTGTTCCTCCTTATGCGTGAATTAAATTTGAATCGTTGTACGATTTCACTCGGTTTGGGGCTGAAGTGCTTCTGAAGCTCAGCAGTAAGCTGGTCGTACGTTTTATCTTTCGGTAATGCAGGGCTTATTAAATTTCTCAACAAGCTGTAAGTAGTTGCACCAACTCCACTCAACAGTACAGCCTTCCTTTTGTCTGGCTCCTCAATGTCATTAGCTTGGAAGAAAAAGTCCAACATTTCACTATATTCTTCCCATGACTGAGTCGAGTTATCAAAAGGGGTTACCGTTCCGATTACAGCCGCCATTGCTCGTCGTGGTGGGGAAACCTCGTTTTTCCTCCTCTGAACTTGCACTCGAACTACTGGAGTCACTTGAGTTCGCCACACTTGCAATGTTCTCTGTTTCTCGCCGCTGATTTTTTTCTTTTAATCCTCGTCGCCAATTGTGTGATATCCTACCGTGTAGCAATGATCACACTTGAGTTATTTCTTTGGCTAACTCTGCCGTTTATTCTGCAACACAAATAATATGACTGAACATGGATTCTGCGCGGGGTTTTCACACTCTTATTCTAATGTGTCCCCTTAATAGTAGTGCTAAACAATACAGGTAGTTCCCCCTAGAGGCATGTGCCAGTAATGTTTTAAATTAGACTTGCAGTCTACCACATAAGGGTATTTCTGTTAAAGTTGATGTGTTGTTGTATAAGCTAACCTGCTAATGTTATTGATCGAGTGTATGGGACGTGCCACAACAGTGAAATCCGCCCACATGTTGGAAACCATTTGCTTACTTTATTTAAAGACAGTTATGAAACAGTTTTCATACAGTACGACATTTACTGGTTTGATTTGTCACCAAGTGTGCACATTTCGAGGGTATTACCGAATACCAGGAATACTATTGTAAGTGTGTTAGGTACACAGTGGCCAGGTCAGTGAATTGTTAAGAATAACACCACATGCTGTACATTTATGACAGTGCTTAAAATGATTAATGTAAATGTAAGTTCATGGGTTATTGTTTAAAATATAAACATTTGAACAAGTTAAAAGCTATATACATGGGAAGGAGATAAAACCAATAATTCATTCCATGTTAGAGTAATTTGTTAAGAATGTTAAGTATACAGTTAATGTCAAATCGGAAATTGTGATAAATGGACATGATTGTGTTTTGTTTAATGGTGATGTGATCAGACAATAAGAGAGAAACTATGGACTTTGATAGTAAATACTAGTCAGTTGATGTTGGTCATGTGAATGACTTGGAAGAATAAAACTCCTTGTGTGAAATAACGAAACGTGTTTGCCGATTCTCTATCACAGGTTGGAGAGTTAACTTCCACATGCACGTTTCCTCCTCCTGGGCCGCTACCCAGGGGAGCAACATATGCTTCACATGTGTATTACTGTATGCTTATTGTATGCTTCACGTCTCAGAGGAACAAAAGGACTGAACCTCCTAGGGGTAACAGGAGGATGTGAAGTCTGGCCTTTTGTATGTGAAGAGATGGCCTTGAGGGATTTCCTGACCACCAGGACTTTAGGTGGAGACGAGAAGACCCAGAGGGGGGTGCATTGTGATTTGGGATTAAAAGACAATGTGACTGTGTGCTTTGATGTCCTGGGGTATTAAAGGGACAGATGTTGGGGGATTCCCTCTCTTTCTGCTTTTGGATGTTGGAGAATGTGATTGTGAATAAAATTGGACTTGAGAAATAAACTCAGCCTCGTCCTTTCCACATCTCTCCACAATCTCGAGGTTTAAACCAGGGCATGAAGTTGCATCTTTGAGCCCGCTAGTTCTAACGGATTAAGAAGTGCAATTGGAGACATAGAAATGGCCAAAGTATTAAGAGATGGAAATCTCCTTGTGAAATGTAAAAATGCAGAGCAAAGGAACAAAGCACTTCAGCTGCAGAGAGTGTGCAGGAAAGAAATTGCAGAGAAGAAAGAAGTCACTGGGTTTGATGGTGTCAGGGGGGCGATATCTGGAATTCCACTGGGGGAAAACTTAGAAGAACTGAAAAAAAAAAATGATTAAAGGATGAACAGTTGGATAGCCCATCTGTGATGCTGGAATTTAAAGACAAGGCCATGCCAGAAAAAAGTGTTTATTAAATACCTAAGTTTTCCTGTTAGGGCTTATATCCCCCCCCCCCCCTCCTCTCAGGTGTTTTAAATGCCAGAGATATGGACATATTGCTAGTATGTGCAAACGACGAAAGCAGAGGTGTGGAAGATGTGGTGGTGAGCACAGTTATGGATAATGTGGAAGTGACAGCAAAATTAAATGCTGTAATTGTGGAGGGAATCACACAGCAGCATATGGAGGCTGTATAGTGAGAAAACGGGCAGTAAAAATTCAACAAGCAAGAGTAACTAACTAACTAACTAACTAACCTGCACTTATATAGCGCTTTTCTAGTCACAAAGACCACTCAAAGCGCTTTCATTAATACTAACCCTCTATTCTAAGGGCCTATAGGAAACAGATATCTAGGGACAATTTAGAACAGCCAATTAACCTAACATGCATGTTTTTGGCATGTGGGAGGAAACCGGAGAAATCCCGGAGTAAACCCACGCAACACGGGGAGAACATGCAAACTCCACACAGATCACTGTTGGTCGGGGGCTGGGATCGAACCCACGATCCCACGATCCCCACAATCCCCCGGCCAAGGGTAAACTGTGCTGCCGCAGTGCTAACCACTGCGCCACCGTGCAGCCCGTAGAGGAAGTAGAGAGGAAGCTGACATGCGCAGAAGCAGCAAAGGTTGTGAATCAACAGGAAAAAGTAAATTAAATCACTCTTTATTGTCATTCAATTGGACAACCAATCATGTACAGTAGAACGAGATTGTGCTTTACCCATCTACTGTGTTAATCACACACACCCCAAGTGTAGAATCAGAGGGCCGCTGCCATGCAAGGTGCCACCACAGATTTCACTCCTCCATTCCATTTTTGCTGAGCACCAAGCTGGACGGCAGGAAGTTCCACTTTTATATGGTCTTCGGCATGACCCGGCCGGGATTTGAACCCCTGCCTCCCGGGTGTAGGGCAGATGCTCTACCAACTGAGCCACCACTCCGGTGGTGAATAAAAAATAAAGAATCTGTGCTGACCTACGCATGTGCCTCGCCTCCACATCCTTTTTCCTTCGCACCCTCTACATTGGTGACCTAACATGAAATGGACTATCTCTCCCTCTCACCGTGCTGTGGATTCCAGAAACCGGGGATTGCCTACATTGCGCGCACGCCTTGTCCTCTCTCCACGATGGCGACCTCCAGGACCGGACGGAGAGCGCAGCACTGGGACCGAGACGCACAAGGATCAGCGACACGAGCAACGCATAGAAACAGCCTGAACAGGGAAGACCATCGGCGACGACTGCATTGCTTTCCATCAAGCTCCCTGACCCCGACTCACCTCTCCGCAACGGACCTTCCGCGCACAGAAGCCACGCGCGCACACTGCAGGATTATGAGGACAGCGCAACTGGAAGCTACGTGGCCGCAGCGCACGCTACACACCAGGGACAAACCAGCTCCATTGTTGGTATGGGTTTCTCAGCCGCGGCACACAACGGGGATTTAGCCGATTGCTGTCCCTTCCGCATCTACGGCCACACCACCAAGTCCCTCACACAGCTACAGTTGTTTCACAGCCGCTACGCATCCTCGGGGAATTTGGCCGCCCGCCTTCCCCACGTCCTCGCAGGACGAGCCGCGGGAAGAGAGAGACATAAGTTTTCTTTTTTTTTTTTTCCTCACAACCACCGGCTTTTCCACCCCTCCCCTTTTCCCCCCACAGACTTACAGGCCCTCCAACACTTCTCACCAGCAGGCAGTTTGACCGGAGCGGCAACCCCCACCCCCCCCACCCCCGTTGCAGCCTCCACTGGCGTCAACTTGAGCCCAAACGACGGGGGGGTCACAGCCCTTTCTGGGTGTTCGGGGGGGGGCTGGTATGGTGACACTAAACACAGCAGGAGGACATTCCTTTGGAACATTCTTCACACCCAGCAGCAGGGCTGGAAGAAACAGAGGACAATTTACATGCGGACGGGGAACGAGTGAAACAAGCTCTTTTATACCGTGATACAGACAGAGAGAATGCATGGCACATTAGCATATCAATTGTCATCTAATACACATCGGTCAATACACGTGATTAGCATGACATTGGTTGGCTCGAGGACGCATGCATACAGTCCTGTCTGACTGCTTCCTGTGGTTCCCTGTCCGCATGTAAATTGTCCTCTGCTTCTTCCAGCCCTGCTGCTGGGTGTGAAGAATGTTCCAGAGGAACGTCCTCCTGCTGTGTTTAGTGTCACCATACCTCTCCTTGACTCAGTTCTGCATGAATCTTTTCCCAGGATAGAGCCTTGGTATAAAAGAATTTTGCTGCCGCTTTCACAATGATCTTTATCTTCTCAGTTTTAGTCTTAGCCTGCTCCAAGCAGTTGATGACAGGCTAGAAAAAGAACAAGCTTATCTGTTGTGATATTAGTCTGACAATTTTGTGTTTTTGCTTCCTTGTTTTTGGCCATGCTTTCTACTGATGAAGACCCTGGAGAGACTGCTCCTTGCTCACCTCCGCCCCCTGGTGGGACCAGCGATGGATCCACTCCAGTTCGCCTACCAGCATGGCATTGGGGTGGAGGATGCAGTGATCTACAGGCGCCTTGCATGGCTGCCGCGTCATTGGATGCGCCTAACGTGCGCGCCCAATGTCAAGTCAAATTCCCCGTATGTTTACTTGTAAATATACTTGGCAATAAAGCTGATTCTGATTCTGAGTCTGATTCTGATCTTCCTTCTTCACCGTTCTCTGTCCCGTTTTTTTTTTTTTTTTTTAGGTTGGCACAGATTCTTTATTGACCCTCTAACATGAACACAGCCTGCTGACCCCAGCGTTGCCGCTGGGGCCCTCTTGGATGGTCTTGAGAGTAGAGCGTAGAGCGAGAGAGCTGAGAGTGAAACACGCTCTTTTATACTGTGATACAGACAGAGAGAATGCATGGCACATTAGCATATCAATGGTCATCTAATACACATCGGTCAATACACATGATTAGCATGACATTGGTTGGCTCGAGGACGCATGCATACAGTCTCATTGTGAAAGCGGCAGCAAAATTCTTTAATACCAAGGCTCTATCCTGGGAAAAGATTCATGCAGAACTGAGTCAAGGAGAGGGAGCTGTAGAGGGGAGCCAACAGGTTAATTCATGACAATCACCCTCCAATGGAACGCAGGGAGTCTGATTGCAAATGGGCAGGAATTCAAAGGATTTATTCAGAAATTGGAAACAAAACCAGATATTATTTGTATACAGGAAACATGGCTTAAGCCATCACTAGATTTCATTATTAAGGGATATTCTGGAATGCGTAAAGATAGGAAGGATGGGAGTGGTGGGGGTTGTACAGTTTTTGTTAGACAAGGGGTTAAATGTAGGCAACTGATCACAGTACAAGAGCTGGAAGTAATTGTCATCGAGATATGGACTAAAGAAGGTAGTATGACCATAATCAATTTCTACAATCCATATAAGCAGTTAAAAGCGAGTTGGAGTCAATTCTCCAGGACTGGAGAGGGAGAGTGGTCTGGTGTGGGGATTTTAATGCACATAGTACATTATGCGGGGAGCACAACAACACTAATGGAGAGGTTATAGAAAAGATAATGGAGGACAAGGAGTTGGTGTGTTTGAATGATGGTTCGGGCACTAGGGTGAATTTGGCGAGGGGGACAGAATCAGCCATTGATCTCACTTTGATTTTGCAAAGCTTAGCTGGAAGGCGCAGGTGGAGGGTAACAAGGGAAAGCACTATAGGAAGTGATCACTACCCAATAGTGGTTGATATTGGAGTAGGAAATAACAGATCAAGAAGGAAGAGACAAGAGATGGGCATTTGATAAGGCAGATTGGGGAAAACATACAATTTTAAGTGAGAGGAAATTGAAGGAAGTAAATCCAAATCAGACAGTGGAAGAGATGAATGCAGGAATTACGACAGCTATCATGAGAGGAAGGGGGAAGATAGGAAGGGATATTGCTTACTCCATGGAAAGAGGCTGTTGTTGTACCAATATGCAAGCCAGGTAAAAATCCAGTTACAGACCAATCGCTTTAACATTGGTAAAACTACGGAAAAAAAATGATTAATGAGAGGTTAATATATTATCTGGAGTCTAGAGAGGCGTTGAAAGGTTACCAAAGTGGATTTAGAAAAGGGAGAAGTACTACTGATCCTGCTGTTTGTTTGGAACATGAGATTAGGAAGGCCCAAGTGAACAGGGAAAGTGTGGTTGTGTAGCACCTTGGTGGAGTCAGATTATTTAGCATCTCAGACAAGAGACAGTGGATAAGCATGGGAGAACAATGCTCAGGAGGTTCCAGGCGAGATAGCAGGAAGGAGTCAGGGACGTAGGGAGTTGAATGCAGTGTAATGCAAATGTCATGTTGTGTGTGGAGAAATGCCATGAAACTTGTGAGGAGAGATTTGGGTAAAAAGAGAGTGCCTGCTGAAATGAGTCAGTCTGTTCTGTGCTTGAGAGATGTGAAGTGTGTAATAAACCGTCTGCCATGAGTGTGCCGCCATATTGGATGGCAAGAAACAACAGCAGCAGCAGGGTGAAACAAACAACATAGCTCACGTGTACCTACAAACTCGGCAAAATGGTGTACTCCTATGCTGTCCATGGATGTACCAACAGATACAGCCAACCAGGACTGGAAAATGTGTCATTCTACAGGTTCCCAGCAGATGAAAATCGCAGAAATGATTGGCTTGGAAACATGCAGAGATTCATCTTGCTGCCTTCTCAACGCTGCAAGGATGAGGGGAAAGTTGTCATTAATGATAAGGGGATAAGCGGGGAATTAAATGGCCGGTGTGAAATGGAAAAAAAAAAAAAAAAGTTGGATTTTTGAATAATTACCTTCACTGACATAATCTCTCGCTTTCTCATAACTTTCTGAGTCGGGTCTGGTTTGGGGGCGCCTCTCTGCTTGCTACAAAGGACAATGCACACATGAAAGGGGAAAAACTATTGTAAATGTGTATAAAATCAGGTACGTTTTAACGCGTCGCGCCATGGAGAGCCTTTAAAAAAAAACAAACACACGCAGCGCGTTTCACTCACCTCTGAGTCCGATGAGCTGCTGTTGTTTTCCGACTCGTTCACCAGCGAGGACTTCACATCATCCAGATCCCTTTCCGCTGACATGTTTTCCGATATCTTTTCTTCCTGCTCCCCTTCGTCTTTGAAAGATATCATCTCATCGTTTGCCCCCAAATCATCCCCGCCACCTCCGTTCAACTGAGGCATTTCGGCACACCAGAGGAGCGCACGGGAGCAAGATTAAAAACAAACGCGAAAACAATCGACCTAGTGGTTAGCACTGCGGCAGCACAGTTTACCTTTGGCCGGGGGATTGTGGGGATCGTGGGATCGTGGGTTCGATCCCAGCCCCCGACCAACAGTGATCTGTGTGGAGTTTGCATGTTCTCCCCGTGTTGCGTGGGTTTACTCCGGGATTTCTCCGGTTTCCTCCCACATGCCAAAAACATGCATGTTAGGTTAATTGGCTGTTCTAAATTGTCCCTAGATATTTGTTTCCTACAGGCCCTTAGAATAGAGGGTTAGTATTAATGAAAGCGCTTTGAGTGGTCTTTGTGACTAGAAAAGCGCTATATAAGTGCAGGTTAGTTAGTTAGTTAGTTAGTCTGATCGGTGTTGTCCAGACGTGCTGCTGCTGTCCTGGGCTGGAAAAGGAAACAGACTACTACAGGGAAACGTCCATGATTCAAAACTCCTCTTTCATCCTCTGATCGTGATCCCGTCCATGTCGGGCGCTGCATAATTAATCCACATTTAAATTTTGCTCTGCAGTGTGCTAAACGACTAAGGATTTTGGTCCTGAACTTTAAAAAAAAAAAAAAAAAAAAAAGATGTGGCAACCCTATCATGAGCAATGAGAGGCAGAAGAGAGCAGGAAAGCCGGAAAGAAGCTGCAGCAGGACTACTGGACTTGTCTGCTGTTATGACTGCTGACAATGACTCCACTGAATCTGACACAGACATCGCAGACACAGTGTCAGAGGCCACAGTGTCAGTTGTTGAAGAGGATTATAGGGATGTTATTATGTCAGACTGTGACTGTGTGTTCTCCTCACTCATTCTGATCGCTAAACAGTACAAGTTACGCCTGGGTTGTCACAGTGCACCTGCTGCTCTTGCCATCCAAGATGGCGGCACCTACGGCATGTTTATGTTTACCCCCCGCGAGTCACGTGACCTTAATGGCCCTAAGCAAAGACCCTATAGGAGGGTGATGTCATTTTGAATCACACTCCATTCCAGAAGGTGGCGGTAATGCACCTATAAGCTGTTTGCCAACTGCCATAAAAACATCAGAAGAAGAACACCACAGACTAAGAAGTAGCAGCGCTAGTTTGTCAACATGCAAAACATGTAGGAGCTTCTTGTCTCTTTGGGAGCGCTGCTTTTATTATTCCAAACCTGTATTTCAATCCAAAAACAGTTTTATTCTTAATCACAGAGAACGGCAGCTACGTTTAAGGAGACCGGTAATTATCAATATTTCAGTTAGCTGTTGTTAGATCAAGTCTGTAGTGCGAGCATTGACTGCACTTTTAAACATTTTATGTCAGTTCTGTAATAGGTGGTGTTATGGCGCATTATGAGACTGAGGTCACCTGTTATGTCATGCCAAAAAGTGATCAGCTGCCCAAAAAAATTGCCATGGGCCATATAGATATGGCTTTATATTATCCATTAAATATATATTTCAACAGATAAACAGTACTTAAATATATTTTGTTATACCTAACACATGATGCATTTTGAACCCAAAACAAACTTGATCTAGGATTAAAAGCAATTAAAATAATGCAGTCACAAGGTTACATGGAAAAATGCATAGATTTACTGCATATATACATGAAGATACTGTATCAATACATATTCTATGTACCTCCAAACAACGATGTTTTTGCACATAAATATTGCAATCAGATAAATTCTATACGTTGTTTTCCAAACTGCAACACTTTGGCCAACACTATAATTTTTCAGGTGCGATAAAACCTCAAAATATTTAGACACATTGTAGGTGCACTGAGACCAGGCAGTCCACCTTTAACAAGCGGGCACTCCTGGCTCCTGTAGACAGTGATCACTTTTTGGCACAACACCAGATTTCACCACCCAGCTGACCCCATGCAGAAGTGGCTGATGAAACCCCTTTCAGACACAGGCAGACTTACCCCTGAACAACGTAACTACAACTACCTGCCAGGTACCGGAGCATCCGGGTGTGGGGCGGATGCTCTACCAACTGAGCCACCACTCCGGTGGTGAATAAAGAATAAAGAATCTGTGCTGACCTACACATGTGCCTCGCCTCCACATCCTTTTTCCTTCGCACCCTCTACATTGGTGACCTAACATGAAATGGACTATCTCTCCCTCTCACCGTGCTGTGGATTCCAGAGACCGGGGATTGCCTACATCCTTCGCACCCACACGGGAGCGCGCGCGCCTTGTCCTCTCTCCACGATGGCAACCTCCAGGGCCGGACAGAGAGCGCAGCGCTGGGACCGAGACGCACAAGGATCAGCGACACGAGCAACGCACAGAAACAGCCTGAACAGGGAAGACCATCGGCGACGACTGCATTGCTTTCCATCAAGCTCCCTGACCCACCTCTCGGCAACGGACCTTCCGCGCACACTGCAGGATTATGAGGACAGCGCAACTGGAAGCTACGTGGCCGCAGCGCATGCTACGCACCAGGGACAAACCAGCTCCATTGTTTGTATGGGTTTCTCAGCCGCGGCACACAACGGGGATTTAGCCGATTGCTGTCCCTTCCGCATCTACGGCCACACCACCAAGTCCCTCACACAGCTACAGTTGTTTCACAGCCGCTACGCATCCTCGGGGAATTTGGCCGCCTGCCTTCCCCACGTCCTCGCAGGACGAGCCGCGAGAAGAGAGAGACATAAGTTTTCTTTTTTTTTTTTTTCCTCACAACCACCGGCTTTTCCACCCCTCCCCTTTTCCCCCCACAGACTTACAGGCCCTCCAACACTTCTCACCAGCAGGCAGTTCGACCGGAGCGGCAACCCCCCCCCCCCCCCCCCCCCCCGTTGCAGCCTCCACTGGCATCAACTTGAGCCCAAATGACAGGGGGGGTCACAGCCCTTTCTGGGTGTTCGGGGGGGGGCTGGTATGGTGACACTAAACACAGCAGGAGGACATTCCTCTGGAACATTCTTCACACCCAGCAGCAGGGCTGGAAGAAGCAGAGGACAATTTACATGCGGACGGGGAACGAGTGAAACAAGCTCTTTTATACCGTGATACAGACAGAGAGAATGCATGGCACATTAGCATATCAATTGTCATCTAATACACATCGGTCAATACACGTGATTAGCATGACATTGGTTGGCTCGAGGACGCATGCATACAGTCCTGTCTGACTGCTTCCTGTGGTTCCCTGTCTGCATGTAAATTGTCCTCTGCTTCTTCCAGCTCTGCTGCTGGGTGTGAAGAATGTTCCAGAGGAACGTCCTCCTGCTGTGCATAGTGTCACCATACCTCTCCTTGACTCAGTTCTGCATGAATCTTTTCCCAGGATAGAGCCTTGGTATTAAAGAATTTTGCTGCCGCTTTCACAATGATCTTTATCTTCTCAGTTTTAGTCTTAGCCTGCTCCAAGCAGTTGATGATAGGCTAGAAAAAGAACAAGCTTATCTGTTGTGATATTAGTCTGACAATTTTGTGTTTTTGCTTCCTTGGTTTTGGCCATGCTTTCTACTGATGAAGACCCTGGAGAGACTGCTCCTTGCTCACCTCCGCCCCCTGGTGGGACCAGCGATGGATCCACTCCAGTTCGCCTACCAGCATGGCACTGGGGTGGAGGATGCAGTGATCTTCCTCCTTCACTGTTCTCCGTCCCGTTTTTTTTTTTTTTTTTTTTTTTTTTTTAGGTCGGCACAGATTCTTCATTGACCCTCTAACATGAACACAGCCTGCTGACCCCAGCGTTGCCGCTGGGGCCCTCTTGGATGGTCTTGAGAGTAGAGCGTAGAGAGAGAGAGCTGAGAGTGAAACACGCTCTTTTATACTGTGATACAGACAGAGAGAATGCATGGCACATTAGCATATCAATTGTCATCTAATACACATCGGTCAATACACATGATTAGCATGACATTGGTTGGCTCGAGGACGCATGCATACAGTCTCATTGTGAAAGCGGCAGCAAAATTCTTTAATACCAAGGCTCTATCCTGGGAAAAGATTCATGCAGAACTGAGTCAAGGAGAGGGAGCTGTAGAGGGGAGCCAACAGGTTAATTCATGACAATCACCCTCCAATGGAACGCAGGGAGTCTGATTGCAAATGGGCAGGAATTCAAAGGATTTATTCAGAAATTGGAAACAAAACCAGATATTATTTGTATACAGGAAACATGGCTTAAGACATCGCTAGATTTCATTATTAAGGGATATTCTGGAATGCGTAAAGATAGGAAGGATGGGAGTGGTGGGGGTTGTACAGTTTTTGTTAGACAAGGGGTTAAATGTAGGCAACTGATCACAGTACAAGAGCTGGAAGTAATTGAATCGGTGAATTCAAAAAGGGCCCAAGTCCACACTTTTTCAATGGGGACTTGGGCCCTTTTTGAATTCACCGATTCAATTGTCATCGAGATATGGACTAAAGAAGGTAGTATGACCATAATCAATTTCTACAATCCATATAAGCAGTTAAAAGCGAGTTGGAGTCAATTCTCCAGGACTGGAGAGGGAGAGTGGTCTGGTGTGGGGATTTTAATGCACATAGTGCATTATGCGGGGAGCACGACAACACTAATGGAGAGGTTATAGAAGAGATAATGGAGGACAAGGAGTTGGTGTGTTTGAATGATGGTTCGGACACTAGGGTGAATTTGGCGAGGGGGACAGAATCAGCCACTGATCTCACTTTGATTTCGCAAAGCTTAGCTGGAAGGTGCAGGTGGAGGGTAACAAGGGAAAGCACTATAGGAAGTGATCACTACCCAATAGTGGTTGATATTGGAGTAGGAAATAACAGATCAAGAAGGAAGAGACAAGAGATGGGCATTTGATAAGGCAGATTGGGGAAAATTTACAATTTTAAGTGAGAGGAAATTGAAGGAAGTAAATCCAAATCAGACAGTGGAAGAGATGAATGCAGGAATTACGACAGCTATCATGAGAGGAAGGGGGAAGGGAGGAAGGGATATTGCTTACTCCATGGAAAGAGGCTGTTGTTGTACCAATATGCAAGCCAGGTAAAAATCCAGTTACAGACCAATCGCTTTAACATCCCACATTGGTAAAACTACGGAAAAAATGATTAATGAGAGGTTAATATATTATCTGGAGTCTAGAGAGGCGTTGAAAGGTTACCAAAGTGGATTTAGAAAAGGGAGAAGTACTACTGATCCTGCTGTTTGTTTGGAACATGAGATTAGGAAGGCCCAAGTGAATAGGGAAAGTGGGGTTGTGTAGCACCTTGGGGGAGTCAGATTATTTAGCATCTCAGACAAGAGACTGTGGATAAGCATGGGAGAACAATGCTCAGGAGGTTCCAGGCGAGATAGCAGGAAGGAGTCAAGGACGTAGGGGGTTGAATGCAGTGTAATGCAAATGTTGTGTGTGGAGAAATGCCATGAAACTTGTGAGGAGAGATTTGGGTAAAAAGAGAGTGCCTGCTGAAATGAGTCAGTCTGTTCTGTGCTTGAGAGATGTGAAGTGTGTAATAAACCGTCTGCCATGAGTCAGCCTCTTATTTCACACACTCCACAGTTGCTGTGTTTTTGGATGTTGAGAAGGCGTATGACATGATGTGGAAGGAGGGACTGATTATCAAACTACATAAGCTAGGCATTAGAGGGAGAATGAAAAGATGATTCAAAAAGTTTTTGAGTGACAGGAAAATTTCAGTAAGAATAGGGGAGCAGTATAGCTCAAGTCAAGTGATAGAAAATGAAACCCCACAAGGCAGTATTATTAGTCTCATTTTGTTTTCAGTCATGATCAATGACATTTTTTGTAGAGTTAAGAGTTCTGTTGGTGTCTCCCTGTTTGCAGATGATGGTGCTATGTGGACAAGAGGAAGAAATCTATCATTTATTGTTAAAAAGTTGCAGCAGGCGATTGATAAAGTTGAGGCTTGGGCAGTGGAATGGGGATTTAGGTTTTCTGTGGGGAAGACAAAGGCTATGGTCTTCACGAGGAAGAGAGTAGACAAGTCAATCTTAAAATATACGATCAAAACATAGAAACAGTCGAGTGCTTCAAGTATTTGGGTGTGTGATTTGATAAGGGTTGTTCTTGGAAGATTCATGTTGAGAAAATTGTGGCAAAATCTAAGAAAGTTTTAGATATTATTAGATGTTTGAGGGGAAGATAATGGGAGCAAATAAAGGTGCTTTAAAAACATATGTGGCTTTAATTAGGTCAGTGTTTGATTAGGAGTGTGTTATGTATGGATCAGCTTCAGAAACATTATTGAAAAAGCTGGATATGATTCAATACCAAGCTCTGAGGTTGTGCTGTGGGGCCATAAAAACTACTCCAGTAGCAGCGCTCCAGGTGGAGATGGGCGAGATGCCTCTGGAGTTAAGAACTCAAATAGCAGCTACATACTGGACCAACATCAGAGGATTTATTGACAGTCACCCAGTACACAGTGTGCTGAAGCCTTGCCAAGAGAAGGAAAAGAGGCAAATGAGAAGTTTTGGATGGACAATAGAGAATAAAGTCAGGGAGCTAAGGGTTGCCGATAAAGAAGTATGTCCAACAGTCCCTCTTTCTGCAGAGCCACCATGGTGTCTGGAAGAAGCAAAGGTGGATTTTAGACTTAAATGACAAGAGGGAGGATAAACAAGAATGAGGTCAATAACTATTTAGTAATTATCCTGACTTTATAAAGATTTATACAGATGCATCTAAATCAACAAAGAATATTGTGGGAATAGCATTCATCATTCCAGAATTAGATGTCATGAAGAAGGAAAGGGTTAATGATGACTTAGCTGTGCATACTGGTGAGCTTTTGGCAATCTTTTTGGCATTGGGTTGGGTGGAAGAAGTAAAGCCCAGAAAGGTTTTGATAGGGTCTGACTCTAGCAGCGCAATGGAGAGTATTAGGCAAATGCATTCAGAATCAAGACAGGATTTGGTAATGGAAATTGCACATTCAGTAATGAGAATTTCAAAGGCAGGCGTGGATATTAGGCTCATTTGGATCCCAGCGCACATTGGAGTGGAGGGGAATGAGCTAGCAGATAAATATGCAAAAAGTGCAACTAGGAAGAGTCAAGTTAGTAGGAATGTGAAATATAGCAAGGCAGAGGTCAAGAGCATTATTAAAACACAAATTAAATAGAAGTGGCAGGAAGAGTGGGATAGAGGAAGTAAAGGACGGAGCCTGTATGGCATACAAAAGAAAGTAGTGGAAGCTAGAGAAGTTCACAGGAGTAGAAAGGAGGAGGACATCATATCCAGGTTAAGATTAGGTCACACAGGGCTGAACAGTACGTTAGTTAAAATGAAAAAACACCCAAATGGAAAATGTGATTATTGTGGAAACAATGAAACAGTTGAACATACATTTATGCACTGTCCAAAGTATCAGTTTGCATGGTTAGCATTGGTGGACAGTCTATACAGGGACAAAACCCAGCTCAATATTAAAGAGATTTTGCAGAGAAGTGCAGGGGATGTGGTCTATAAGGCAGTTTTTAGGTTCATAAGGACAACAGGTCTAATTTCAAGGATATAGGAGGGTGATGTCATTTTGAATCACACTCCATTCCAGAAGGTGGCGGTAATGCACCTATAAGCTGTTTGCCAACCGCCATAAAAACATCAGAAGAAGAACACCACAGCCTAAGAAGTAGCAGCGCTAGTTTGTCAACATGCAAAACATGTAGGAGCTTGTTGTCTCTTTGGGAGCGCTGCTTTTATTATTCCAAACCTGTATTACAATCCAAAAACAGTTTTATTCTTAATCACAGAGAACGGCAGCTACGTTTAAGGAGACCGGTAATTATCAATATTTCAGTTAGCTGTTGTTAGATCATGTCTGTAGTGCGAGCATTGACTGCACTTTTAAACATTTTATGTCAATTCTGTAATAGGTGGTGTTATGGCGCATTATGAGACTGAGGTCACCTGTTATGTCATGCCAAAAAGTGATCAGCTGCCCAAAAAAATCGCCATGGGCCATATAGATATGGGTTTATATTATCCATTAAATATATATTTCAACAGATAAACAGTACTTAAATATATTTTGTTATACCTAACACATGATGCATCTTGAACCCAAAACAAACTTGATCTAGGGTTAAAAGCAATTAAAATAATGCAGTCACAAGGTTACATGGAAAAATGCATAGATTTACTGCATATATACATGAAGATACTGTATCAATACATATTCTATGTACCTCCAAACAACGATGTTTTTGCACATAAATATTGCAATCAGATAAATTCTATACGTTGTTTTCCAAACTGCAACACTTTGGCCAACACTATAATTTTTCAGGTGCGATAAAACCTCAAAATATTTAGACACATTGTAGGTGCACTGAGACCAGGCAGTCCACCTTTAACAAGCGGGCACTCCTGGCTCCTGTAGACTGTGATCACTTTTTGGCACAACACCAGATTTCACCACCCAGCTGACCCCATGCAGAAGTGGCTGATGAAACCCCTTTCAGACACAGGCAGACTTACCCCTGAACAACGTAACTACAACTACCTGCCAGGTACCGGAGCATCCGGGTGTGGGGCGGATGCTCTACCAACTGAGCCACCACTCCGGTGGTGAATAAAAAATAAAGAATCTGTGCTGACCTACACACGTGCCTCGCCTCCACATCCTTTTTCCTTCGCACCCTCTACATTGGTGACCTAACATGAAATGGACTATCTCTCCCTCTCACCGTGCTGTGGATTCCAGAGACCGGGGATTGCCTACATCCTTCGCAAACACAGGCAAACACAGGCAAACTTACCCCTGAACAACGTAACTACAACTACCAGATGAGCCGTGCACGTTCAGTTGTGGAAATGGCTTTCGGTGGCTTGTAAGGACAATGGAGGTCCCTCCTGACAAGGAAAGACTGCAAACTGGAGCTGAGCAAGAAAATGGTGCTCAGCTGCTACATACTTGATAATATCTGTGAGGAACATGGTGACAACTTTGGACTCCCAGACACACCTGATCACAGTCAGCCTCCAGTTCAACCACTACCTGACCATGCCAGTGTAGAATGACATTAGGGCAGCTTTAATGGAGTATTTTAACAGTGGTGAGCAATAACCTGTTTAATCCCTGCCATATCATGTACAGAATATAACGTGAAGTAGTTCAAAATAATTAATGAATAAAGTATTCAGCTGACAATCAGTCCTCAGTGTACTCCGTTTTAAAATATTTATGGTCTATGTATATATTTTAAAGGCACATTTACAGAGTTGTTAAAGGTATACCCTTCTGTACTTGTATGTCATCTATTCTGGTTAAAGTACTGATTCAAGTTTGTATTCATGTAGGGGTAACAAGAAACTGAGTCTAAAGTGTACATGTTAAAAGTACTTTCCCCAGAAATGATCTTGTCCAGAGCTGACAGAATGTCATGTGGTACGTTGTCAAAAGAATATACAGTAAACTCATCATTTTTGAAGCTGGCAACTTGGAACATTTTCCACAGAAAAAGTGCATAGATTTAAAGTTTGTTGCTGCTTGTCCTTTAGAAAATGTGAAAAAAGTTGTCAAAAATATGAGTAAGTCCACAAATACCTGATATATTGTCCAATACCTGAAAAAATGAACTTAAGTGCAGTAATTCAGTACTTGTACTTTCACTTCCCACCACTACAATGTTATAGTGATTTGCATTGTTTGTCCTAAATAGCTTCACATTTCATGCATACGTTTGGTGTGAGGATAACAATTAATGTAGAAGCAGAAAAACACTTAAGGAAAGAAAGCTTTTATTTACAAAATGTGCAAAAACTTCAGACTGCTACATATGAAATATTATGTGCACACAGCCAAAAATACCAATGCTGTGATAGTTACTTTGTTTGCAGTCCCTCAAGCACAGACGACATGTCCCATCAGTTCAACAGTCCTGTCCTCCATCTTCTGGATGCTTTGCAGTAAAGCGGAGGTCAGCTGCTCCTCCCTCCTGCTCTGCTCCTGCCGTCTCCAGGTAGCCAAGAAGGAGGTCCATGTTTGTGTCCCACTTCTGTTTTCCTGTTTTAAAGTAAAAAAATAAACAATATAAAATAACCACACACTGAAAAACGCAGGAATTGTCAGTCCAAGATTGAATGTGTCTATTCAACATCCATTTACTGCTAGTGGCATCACAACATTCAATTCAAGCATGTAATTGGTTTAATTCACTCCCTCCTTTGTGTGAATGGGTCATGATCTGAACATATATTACCTAATCTGGTCTGATGAGAAGAGGAGGAGGAGCAGGAGGAGGACAAGCTTGGTGCTGGTGAAGGTGAGCTGGACACCACAGGTCTGGGGGGTTCTCCCTCATCATCCAGTTGTGATGAATCTGTAAATACAAAAAAAGTGTTTTAGTTGTGCAGTGTCCAACTTACGCCTTCCATTAAATGTGCAGACATAGAAGGCAATCCATCCATCCATCCATCTTCTACCGCTTTTCCGGAGGTCCGGGTCGCGGAGGCAGCAGTTCAAGCAGAGAAGCCCAGACTTCCCTCTCCCCAGCCACCTGCTCCAGCTCTTCAGAGGGGATACCAAGGCGTTCCCAGACTAGCTGGGAACGCCTTGCCATAGAACATTGCCATAGAAGGCAATGTTATTCAATATCAATATTAGCAAAGCTTACATGTCTGATTATGGATTAGAAGAATAGGAATAGAATAGGCTTCACTGGCTATGTTTACATGGACACAAGTAACTGGTCTAAAAGCCTGATCTGAATATTCTAACTCAATCACGCTCATTCGGATCAAAATTTCATTCCGATTGAGAAGGGTGGGTTATGCCGATTGTTAATCGGAATGGTGCGCATGAAAACACTTACAGGTACATCTCAAAAAACTAGAATATCATGAAAAAGTTCAATATTTTGTGTTACTCATTTCAGAAAGTGAAACCCATATAGAGATTTATTACACAGAGAGTGATACATTTCAAGTGTTTATTTTAATTTCGATGATTATGGCTTACAGCCCATGAAAACCCCAAATTCAGTTTCTCAAAAAATTAGAATATTACATAAAATTAATTTTAAAAAAATAGTTTAATAGAAATGTTGGCTGACTGAAAAGTATGTTCATGTACACACTCAATACTTGGTAGGGGCAAATTTTGGATTAATTACTGTATCATTGTGGCGTGGCATGGATGTGATCAGCTTGTGTCACTGCTGAGGTGTTCTGAAGGTCCAGGTTGCTTTGATAGTGACCTTCAGCTCGTCTGCATTGTTGGGTCTGGTGTCTCATCTTCTCCTTGACAATACTCCATAGATTCTCTATGGTGTTTAGGTCAGGAGAGTTTGCTGGCCAATCAAACACAGTGATGCCATGGTCATTAAACCAGGTTTTGATACTTTTGGCAGTGTGAGCAGGTGCCAAGTCCTGCTGGAAAATGAAATGAGCTTCTCCATAAAGCTCGTCAGCAGAGGGAAGCATGGAGTGCTCTAAAATTTCCTGGTAGACGACTGTAGTGACTTTGGTCTTGATAAAACACAGTGGACCAACATCAGCTGATGACATGGTTCCTCAAATCATCACTGACTGTGGAAACATCACACTAAACCTCAAGCAACTTAGATTCTGTGCCTCTCCACTCTTTCTCCAGACTCTGGAACTTTGATTTCCAAATGAAATGCAAAAGTTACCTTTATCTGAACAGAGGTCATCTGCTGGTGTTGGTCCATTGTCTTTTATCAAGACCAAAGTCACTGCAGTCGTCTACCAGGAAATTTTAGAGCACTTCATGCTTCCCTCTGCTGACAAGCTTTATGGAGAAGCTCATTTCATTTTCCAGCAGGACTTGGCATCCCCCCACACTGCCAAAACTATGAAAACCTGGTTTAATGACCATGGCATCACTGTGTTTGATTGGCCAGCAAACTCTCCTGACGTAAACCCCATAGAGAATCTATGGAGTATTGTCAAGAGGAAGAAGAGAGACACCAGACCCAACAATTCAGACGTGCTAAAAGTCATTATCAAAACAACCTGGACCTTCGTAACACCTCAGCGCACAGGCTGATCACCTCCATGCCACACCACATTGATACAGTAATTAATCTTAAAAGGAACCCTGACCAAGTGTTGAGTGTACATGGACATACTTTTCAGTCGGCCAACATTTCTATTAAAAAACTATTTTTTAAAATTAATTTTATGTAATATTCTAATTTTTTGAGAAACTGAATTTGGGGTTTTCATGGGCTGTAAGCCATAACCATCAAAATTAAAATAAACACTTGAAATATATCACTCTGTGTAATCAATCTACATAATATATGGGTTTCGCTTTCTGAAATGAGTGACAAAAAATATTTTACTTTTTCATGATATTCTAATTTTTTGAGACGTACCTGTATTCCGAACGCAGGGCAGAAAACGTTTACTACGCATATCTGTACACCAGCCGCACGTCGACGTGACGTATTTCCGCCTTAGCAGCAGCTAGCGGAAAGCATAGCGGGAGTAAAACAAAACTGGTCTGTATTGTCCTGCTGTCTCCCTCTGTTCGTCATATGCAGAAGTATGTACTTGTAGCTTCATTACGGAGACCAGCAGAAGCAAAAGTACAGTCTGAATAACAATACAGGTCAATTTCGACACGAAGCGGGGCTTGCTAACACCGGAAGTTGCTTCTACTATTTTCGGAATCTTGAAATGTCAACGTGCGCATGTCAAAGTGATTTATTCCGTTCAAACGTGTGACACATGGAAACGCACGTCCTAATCAGATCAGCTTTTTCAGGATCCATGTAAACAGTAAAATTCTGATCCGAATTGTAATCAGATTGATGAAATTTTGCCCATGTAAATTTTGCCATTGTCAATGTACAGTTGTACATTGACAATTGTACAGTTGTACATTGTTTTTTGCACTGGCTTAGCTCAGTGGTTACTTCTCATAATTAATTCTATCCTTAGAATACAATTACTCCACCCCGCAAGGGGTTCGCACCACGGGCGCAGTCCAGTGCTTTTTTTGGGCTGCACGGTGGCGCAGTGGTTAGCACTGCAGCAGCACAGTTTACCCTTGGCCGGGGGATTGTGGGGATCGTGGGATCGTGGGTTCGATCCCAGCCCCCGACCAACAGTGATCTGTGTGGAGTTTGCATGTTCTCCCCGTGTTGCGTGGGTTTACTCCGGGATTTCTCCGGTTTCCTCCCACATGCCAAAAACATGCATGTTAGGTTAATTGGCTGTTCTAAATTGTCCCTAGATATTTGTTTCCTATAGGCCCTTAGAATAGAGGGTTAGTATTAATGAAAGCGCTTTGAGTGGTCTTTGTGACTAGAAAAGCGCTATATAAGTGCAGGTTAGTTAGTTAGTTAGTTGTACAGTACAATGACATTGTAGGAGCGCCACCAGGCGACTGTGCAATAAAGTACAAAGGATTAGATAAAACACGGTTACACAACACACAATTAAATGAGTGAAATTTTAAAAAATGGACCAAGATTATGGAAATATTACCAAAATAGTAAAAAATATGACGTTACTAGTGTGGTAGAAAAACCTCCCATAAAACAACGCAAGGCACCCATTAATAGACAATACTGATACCACAAAAAAAAAAAAAAAAAGGTATTTTGCGCTGGATATCTTTATTTTTAAAAAAAAGTATTTTGTACCTAAAAATCCTAAATTGATATTTGCATTAAATTTTGGTGAGTTTATTGCAGACCTTAAGCGACATGTAGACAATTGGAAAATCCTACCTTTGTCTATGATTGGTCAAATAAACTCAATCAAGATGGTCTCTCTCCCTAGATTTCTTTATCTCTGTCAAAACCTTCCTATATGTCTCACATCAGCATTTTTCAAGGAATTGGATACAACTATCTTATGTTTGGAACTATAAAAATCATTGGATTTCTAAATCCCACTTGCAAAAGCCTAAACTGGAAGGTGGGCTGGGCCTGCCATCGTTCAAGCATTATTACTGGGCCGCCAATGTCAGATCACTAATGTTTTGGTCACATGCTGCCGTGGATAAGGTGGCATTTGAGGCCCCCTTGTGGTTGCACATGGAATCTGACTCTGTCACTAACTTTGCCTGTCCTGCTGTTCAATAAATTGGATGACTTGAAAATTCTGAAATGTTTAGCTTTATAATAAGAAATTCGGTTAAAATTTTAAATCAGGTATGGGCATTTTTGCATTTACCAGAGACCTCCGCAGATACACCAATTTGCTATAACCATTCATTTTTACCCCCATGGTCAGATAAAACTTTCCACGTCTGGAGGGAGAGGGGTTTGGTATCCATTGGGGACTTGTATATTTAGGGGAGTTTAGTGTCATTTAATTTGCTTAGAGAAAAATTTGGTCTTCCTCATTCACATTTTTTTCCGATATCTACAAATCAGACATTATGTTCAATCCATAGTTAATGAATCTGGTGCAGTTCCGGGAAAACATGTCTTCTTTGATCTTATTAAGAACCCCCCTCGCTCCAGGCACCTAGTCTCTAAATTTGTGAATATGTTTGACAGTGTTTTCACTGCCTCTTCCGAGACGATCAGGACAGCTTGGGAGGAGGAGTTGGGTATTGAATTGTCTGGAGGCATTTGGGACAGAAGTCTGTCAGCAGTTAAGGATTGCTCGGTCAATAGTAGACACCAGCTGATCCAATATTGGTTCACCCCCTTCATTACTCAAAGCACCGACTGCATAAGATTTATCCTTCTATTTCATCACTGTGTGACAGATGTCAAATGTCAGTGGGTACGTTGTCCCATGCTTTTTGGTTCTGTCCCTTGCTTTTTGACTTATGGTCTAGAGTGTTTGATTGGTATTCTACGGCTTATCAAATCACTCTTCCCCTGGATGCAATTCTCGCCATCTTTGGCTGTTCCCAACTTACTCAACGTTTTTGCAAATCTATACAACAGTCATTGATTGATGTTGGGTATGACTGTTGCAAGGAGACTTATTTTGAAGGAGTGGAAAGCCACTTCCTCTCCATCTTTTCGTCAATGGTTGATGGACATGATGAATGTTATACAGATGGAAAGACTCAGGTATATAAGAAACAACTTGCAAAAATTCACTGATATTTGGGGTCCCTTTATCACTCACTTTGATAATTGCAAGGCCTAAAGGTTTGAGTTAAGTCAGCGTTAATGAATGGGCACCTATGGCCACCTGGTGACACAACAGTGGGACATCGGCAGATTTACTATATATACACATGTAATTTGTATACAGTATGTGTATATATACACATGTGTGTCATTTTTTTGTTACTGGTTTCAGTGTGTGTCAGTTTATGTTTTTATATGTTTGTGTGTTTATACATGAGCCCGTTAAAATGTGTCAATAAAAAATATGAAAAAAAAGTATTTTGTAAGACGCTAAGATTTCTGTTCTCGTTTTCTCTCAAATGAGCATTTCAAGCTATATGCCGACGTCACTAACGTCATTTGAGACAACAATAAACCGTATTGACACTGAACAAACAGCGTATTTTGCACTGGATATCTAACAAAGTATTCTGTAAGACGCCAAGATTTCTGTTCTAGCTTCTCAAACGCGCATTTCTGTATGGCGAGGAGAAACGTTCGTGGTAAAAACACTGTTAGCTTGTTAGCATAGCTAACCGAAAATACGAGTCACAAGAGTCAAAAAAAATATCCGCACTTTGGCTGTTACATATCAGTACAAGCGATATATATGTATATATTCGTTAACTTTTGGCATTTTAAAGACAATACACTTACCAGTGTGTTTTGAGCAGTTTGTTGTACGGACTAATCCACGGCTGTTACGATGGTCCAGTGGCTGGCCTATCCCCCCAAAGAGTTCATCAGATGAGCGGCCCCCTCCAGCTTATCTTGTACTTCTGCTCATGTCCATAGAGGCAGCAAATGTGTCACCGTCTCCTCTTCGCTCCAAATCTGTTCGGTTTTGGAATCCGTCGCTTCCTCCGCGGTTTGGAAAGCAACATGGCGGTCAATAATGTTTTGAAGCTGGTCAGTTAACCACGCCCATGGCTGTGGACGTCACCAACGTAAACTGGTGTTTGCCGCTGGACCAGCTAGGAGTTCGGGCCACGACAGGTGTCGTGCCGAGTTCTGCTCGCTTGGCGAGAATTGCATCCCATAGTCGCAGACACGCGGATATGGGCGGGACTGGCGCGCGACCGTGTGCGACATCGCGCATCTAAGGGAGTGACGCTGTGATACCGCCAACTGTAAAATATAACCGGACAGCCAGGCTGGTAAATGGGCTTTAGATTAAGTTTATTCGCCAGACATTTGAGTGTTTCAAAAGGTTAGAAATCGCAGTGATCCAAGTCTACATAATAACAGAATAAAATGACTGTCGTGATTTTTTTTTTTCAGATTCTTTGAGACTCTTGGATTCTTTAGTACATCCACATGTTTGAGGTTCAGTTTATTATGAATGTGTCAAGCTGGTGCAAACTTGTTTTTGAACTTAATTTATTTACATATTATTACATATGCACTATTTTTTGATCATTTATTTTCAGTTAATGTTGTAATGATGTTCTAGTTACAATTTTGATGATGACGGAAATTGTTTTTCATGTATTGTTCATTGCCGAGTTAGCTTTCCTATAAAATGTGTTAATTCCAGCTGGTGTCTGTCATAACCCGAGTGTCGGTTCTGTCCACACTCGGGTCTCATATCATATTTCCCTGGCTTTGGCAGCAGAGGATTCCTTCTTGCTCCTCGGGCTCTTATTATGAAGGCGCCCAGGGGAGCTCCCTGCTGTCAAAGTCAGCTGCTGCGCTACTGTCATTTGGAGCAGCTGCGCCGCATTGGGGTCATTAGCCGCCAGAGATAAAAGCTGGTGCTGAATGTCCTCCAATGCAGCAGTCTCTGTTATGTTCCTGTTAATCTCGGTTGATTCCTGTTAACGGTCCTGTTTGTAAGGTACGTTCAGTGTGACTAACCTTCATTGTTATTCGTCTGGCGCATCGGGCGCTCCCCGGCTCAGACGTGCTCATTCCTTGTGTGTATTCCTATGCCTGCCTAACCTGCACTGTAAATAAACATCACTGCAAGCTCACTGGTGACTGAGGCGTCTTGTGATGGTCCGTGAGGGCCATCGTGACAGTAGACTGCCGCCAAACGCCCGGAGAGGAGGCGTTGTATCGAGACGCCATTCACCGTGCAGTTTGCAGTATTGGACTGTTTGTTTCTACCTGTCTGAGTGTCTGCAGCTGGGAGTATGACGTCATCCAGGAGCCGCAGCCGGCGCCTGGGCAGGCAGCTAGTGGAAGCTCTGGAAGATATTGACAACACCATCTTTTCCGCTATGCTGTGGGATGCTCCCAGCGACATTTTAAGACATTTGGACTACGCTGAGGAATTTCTGCTCAATCTCCCCCTCGAGCTTGACGATCACCCGGAGGTGATGGCGAGGTGGGAGGAACTCGCCGCCCAACACGAGTCGCTTCGTGGGCTGGAGGAGAGGAGCAGGAAGCAGGGGAGAAGGCATCCTCGCTCCCTGCGTCGTTGCTCCGTTCCCATCCCGGAGCAGAACCAGGAGTATGCGCCGTCTGGGGGCCGCAACAACGTCGGCGTAACAATGCGGGCTCTCCTCAGCAGAATCCTCAGCTGAAACTCCGTCTGGATCCAGTTCCGGGTCGCCACAAGGGCTCAACCCACCACACAGCTGTCACTCCTGTGCCTCGTCAGAGGGGAATCCCCGCAGCCTCGTCTTTTTCCGGGCCTTCGCCTGCTGTCCCGTCAGCGCTCCATGCCCGACTGACCCCGGCTGTCGCCCCCTCCTCCTCGTCGCCTATCCTGGCTGCTGTGTGTCTCGGGAGCTCCGTTTCAGCGAGTCCCATCCCGGAACCGTCTCGAGTGGCCTCATCTCGTCTTCCCAGAGGGCCCTCTGTCGCCATCCAGCGGGGAAAGGGAGGAACGACATCCCCCACAGCGGGAACCATCTTACCCTCAGGAGAAAGGCAAGTGCATGATAATTTCTCTCATTTCGATATTGTTTTGCCTTGTCTGACTCCTGGGGGTGGAGTTCGGGGTATGCAGCCCCCCGAGCTCCCTCCACCTGCTGTGGATGAAAGAATTAACCCTGTTTCCTCTTTGTCTCCCTCCGCTGAGCGGTCCTCGACGCCAGGCCAACCTCGCTGGATGAGGAGGGGGCCTGCGGTTCTGGAGAGCCTGGTTCTGGTTCCACAGCCATGCCGTGGGTGGAGGAGGAGAGCGGACTGCAGCGTGGAGCCTTCGCCGATGAGAAAGCGTCCCCGGGGTTCCACGGAGGAGCGGTCCGGTCCAGCGGGTCGAGGTTCTCCTGCCACCACGCCGTGCGGGCCATCGGCGTGGACATCGTTGCCGGAGGACTCTCAAGCTGCGCACACCATCACGCCAGCTGCGGAGCCCGACGCAGCTGAGTGGGAGCCTGAGGACGACCTCCTGACATCTGAGCCCGGATCTTCGCAGTCCTGGACGGCGTCAGAACCCGAGCTCAGGCAAGTGCTCTGTTTTGTCTTTCTTTTTCACCTCTTAGAGCACTTTTGCCTGTCTCAAGGGGAGATGAGCCGGGTGCAGCCGCCCGCTGCGTCCGAGCTTATCTCGCCGGGTTCTGGCGCTGCCGGTGATCCTGATCCCGGGTTTTCTCTCTCTTTTGAGCCTTCTCCCGGGGTCGCCGGCGAGGGGCTGCTCTCGCCTGCTGCGCCAGAGGTTCCGGTTTCGGGGTTGGAGGTCGAGTCTGGTGCCACGCCGACCCAGTCGGGGTCCGTCGCGGGTTCGGTTCCGGAGGCCCAGTCGGGGTCCGACGTGGGTGCAGCACCAGCAGGTCCTGGATTCGGTGAGGGAGCTGCAGATCCCCGGCCACCGGATGCTGGACAGACTCATTCCCCTCTTCGCCCTCATCACCACCGTCATCCTCCTCGTCTCCCTGAGGAGCGCTACCCATCTCCACCTGGGGCCGTTGGGGTCCCGAACGCTCCGCCCGGTTCCCCCTCGTCTCTCCCCTTTTCAGCGGGACCGCCGGCTGCTTCTTCCCAACGGTTCTGGTGGGCTGGCGTTGCGGGGCGGCCGCCTGAAGGACTGTCTCGCCGGTTTGGTTCTCTGGGCCGGCCCCCCGACATTTTTGACTCCCTGTGTGGCGACCTGCTCCGGCCGCCTGAAACTCTCTGCTTCCGAGCATGGGACTGGGGTAGGCCGCCCGAACTGTCCTCTTTTCCCTTCCCTGTTCTGTGGCCTCTTGATGCCGGACGACCCCCCCGAACCTTTTGCCCCCATCCCTCCGGGTCAGGACTGCACCCTCCCCGGGTTTCTGATTTCGTCTGTGGGACTGTTGGGGTGTGCGGGGGGGGGGGGGGATTGATTTGTGTTTTTGTGGTTCACTACTTTGTTTCTGTGTTTGGTGGTTCTTTTCCCTCCATCTTATGTTAATGTGTTTTTTGCCAATAGGTGTACTGCCTATTTTGACTCTGTTCTTGTCACCCACATTCAAGGGAGTATGGTTGTGGGGGGTTTTTTCTCCTGTCTCTACTGCCTTGTTCTTGTTTTTTGTCTCTCTCCCTCCTGCCAGCGCCCCATCCACCCACCCTAGGGGGGGTGGGGGGGCTTGGGTGTTACTCGGACCGCTCAGAGCTCGGCCTCGAGGGGGAGGTACTGTCATAACCCGAGTGTCGGTTCTGTCCACACTCGGGTCTCATATCATATTTCCCTGGCTTTGGCAGCAGAGGATTCCTTCTCGCTCCTCGGGCTCTTATTGTGAAGGCGCCCAGGGGAGCTCCCTGCTGTCAAAGTCAGCTGCTGCGCTGCTGTCATTTGGAGCAGCTGCACCGTATTGGGGTCATTAGCCGCCAGAGATAAAAGTTGGTGCTGAATGTCCTCCAATGCGGCAGTCTCTGTTGTGTTCCTGTTATGTTCCTGTTCTCCTTGCTCATCGTGGTTAACGGACTTGGGAATCCCCTGTTACCCGCCTGTTAACAGTCCTGTTTGTAAGGTACGTTCAGTGTGACTAACCATTGTTATTCGTCTGGCGCATCGGGCGCTCCCCGGCTCAGACGTGCCCATTCCTTGTGTGTATTCCTATGCCTGCCTAACCTGCACTGTAAATAAACATCACTGCAAACTCACTGGTGACTGAGGCGTCTTGTGATGGTCCGTGAGGGCCATTGTGACAGTGTCTGAGTGTGGATTTATTCAACTAGATGGACTTCTTTGTAAGGGGAATTAGTCTTGGTGTGGGTGTGGGTGTGTGTGTTGGATGAGACTTTAAATTTATTATATTTGTCTCATTATCAGCCACTTAGGTTTGTAAAAATTCTGGCATATTATTATTACCTGTCAGTTTAATTTTCATGTAAGATGCCCAATAGCTTCACTTTTAATCATGAAGCTAAAAGATCCAGCATGCATGCATTTATTTATGTATTAATTGAACTGATGACATTTTTGACATTTTGCAGATGTAGCAGAACAGAGACTGTGTGCAGCTGTACACAGACAGGAGAACTTTTATAAAGACTTGAATGAATGAATTTATTTATTTCGGATAGTACATTACAGGTTAAAAGAAACTGTATAATATAACAACAAGGTCAAATTAGACAAAGACTCCTTCTACTATACAATTCCACGTGAGTTATCCGAAATGGGTGATGGCTGAAGCCGCAGCTTATATTGCCCACCCATATTCCATCCAAGAATTCAAAGGAGAAAAAAGAGAAAACAAGACAAGAGTGATTACAATTTAAAACAAGGCTAAGACAAAATGTGACTGAGAGAAAAAGAAAACTGAGCTAGTCTAAGTTAAGCGGTTACTATTCAAAAACAAATCTAAGACATAGTGTCACAGAGAAAAAAGAAAAAAAGAAAAACTTAACACACAAACATGAGACAACTGATGTTTAATAAGCACTGTAAAGTAAAAAGGTTGGAATTATAATCAAAACTTACAATAGCTCAAACACAGTGATCTGTCAAAATAAAAGTCAGCCTTCAGATCACTGCTAAAAAAAAAATAAAAAAATCTGAGACAGTATTCAGTACAGTACTTTTAGACATGTATTTTTACAGGAAGTAAAGTCAAACATGCCAAGGAAAGATACCCCCCCCCCACACACACACACACACACACAAACTTACCTGAATTTGCTCTGGTGTAAAATTCTGTTGCAATCAGAATGAAATTATGATGATTGAAGCTAATAAATGTAGTAAATTTCTTCAGTCATACTCTGCATTTCCTGACAGCTACTCCTGCTGGAAAATGTCTCCATCCTAAAACTCACCTTCTGTTGGTCCAAACAGAAAACATTTTTTGCAGGAGAGTCGGGGCAGGACTGTGGAGATGACCCACCTTTGGGTCAGATGCATTTTCCTGCATTTCACCCCCCCCCCAGAAATTGCATATATTTTCATCTCCACAGCAGTAAAGACTGAAATGCATTTAATTTCTCCATTTATTAGTATCATTCCTCTAAGAAATATTTTATGCTTGGACAAGATTTGCATTGTAGCTAGCTTATTTCTGTGTTGGACTGATAGTGCTACATGTGTTATCTTCACAGTGTGCTGCTAAAATGGAACAAACTGTTAAAACCCTTTCACTTCTGGGTTTCCATGATTTTTTTTGGTGTCAGTATTCCAAAGTGCAGGTGTAGCTTTAAATAGGCTTGTGTGTTTTATGTCGTCTTTCTCCCTTCATATCCAACACTACCCTTTGTCAATGTCATGTGTCTTTGTTATGCACTTTCAGAATTTCAGATATTAATACAAAAATAAATCCATATCAATTCTTCTGTCACACCCACAATCCTTTCAACATTAATTCAAGTGGTTAGGCCACACTAAACATGTAGTATTATAGCTATAAAGTCTCCTAGGGGCCCAAAGACCAAGACCATGCCTGCCTATATTTGCCATAAAATGTGATTAAAATCACTTTCATATTGCTAGAAACCAAAGCCTTCAGAGTTTTTGTTTAAAGGTTCTGTATTGTAGCCTGCTGACAGCCATTTGCTTTGCACTTGACTTGACCTCCTATTATTATTGTAATAAGATAAGATAAGATAAGATAAGCCTTTATTAGTCCCACAACGGGGAAATTCCAGGATTGCAACAGCACAGGGATAGCAACAATGGACAGTGAGACAATGGACACTCTAAAGGACTGTTTTGAAGCCACAGCCTGGAAGCAGCTCTGCGATCCACATGGTGAGGACATCGATGGCCTCATTCACACCTTCACGGGCTACCTCAGCTTCTGTGTGGACAAATCAGTTCCCACCAAGACCATACGGCGTCACTCAAACAACAAACCCTGGATCAACCCTGAGATAAAAACACTTCTGAGAGAGAAGAAGAGGATCTTCAGGTCGGGGAACAGGGAGATGCTGAAGTCCGTACAGAGGAAGCTGAGGAGAAAGATCAGAGAAGGCAAGGACAGCTTCAGGAAGAAGATGGAGGACAAGCTGCAACAGAGCGACATCAGCGGGGTCTGGAGAAACCTCAAAACCATCTCGGGGCTCCAGAATACCTCCCCCCAGGCCACGGGGGGCAGGGAGTGGGCGAACAACCTGAATCTGTTTTTCAATAGATTTGACCAACCGCCCTCCCCCCTGTCTGCACAACAACCACTGCTGCCTCTAAGAAATCAAGTCCTGCTGCCCACTCCCCACTCCACCGACACCCCCCCCACTCCCAACACACAGCCCCCCATCCTGACCCTGACCAAGACCCAGGTGAGGACGGAGCTGAGGAAGATCAAGGCGAGGAAGGCGTCGGGACCGGACGGCATCAGTGCAAAGCTCCTCAAGTCCTGTGCAGACCAGCTGTGTGGGATTGTGACGTATATCTTCAACATGAGCCTGAAACTGGGGAGGGTACCACAGCTGTGGAAAACATCTTGTGTGGTACCTGTACCAAAAACTTCCCACCCCAAAGACCTGAACAGCTACAGACCGGTGGCCTTGACGTCCCACTTGATGAAGACCCTGGAGAGACTGCTCCTTGCTCACCTCCGCCCCCTGGTGGACCCAGCAATGGATCCACTCCAGTTCGCCTACCAGCATGGCATTGGGGTGGAGGATGCGGTGATCTTCCTCCTTCACCGTTCTCTGTCCCACCTGGAGAAGCCCGGGAATATGGTGAGGATCATGTTCTTTGACTTCTCCAGTGTTTTCAACACCATCCAACCGATGATCCTGAAGGACAAGCTGCTGCGTGCAGGGGTGGACCAGCACCTGTCATCATGGATCCTGGACTACCTCACGAACCGGCCTCAGTTTGTGAGAACCCGGGACTGTGTTTCCGACACGATCATCAGTAGCACGGGGGCCCCCCAGGGAACGGTGCTGGCTCCCTTCCTGTTCACTCTTTATACTGCAGACTTCTCACACAACACAACACACTGCCATCTACAGAAGTTCTCTGATGACTCTGCGATCGTTGGTCTCATCTCCAACGGAGATGAAGCTGAGTACAGAGGGCTTATCCAGGACTTCGTGGACTGGTGCCATCGGAACTGCCTCCAGATCAACGCGAGGAAAACTAAGGAGCTGGTGGTGGACTGCCGCAGGCATGGGCAGCCCCTCACAGCACCAGTAAATATACAGGGAACAGACATCGAGATGGTGACATCCTATAAGTACCTGGGTGTTCATCTGAACAATAAACTAGACTGGTCACACAATACTGACGCACTCTACAAGAAGGGACAGCGCAGGCTGTTCCTGCTGAGGAGACTCAGGTCTTTTGGTGTACAAGGGGCGCTGCTGAAGTCATTCTATGACACGGTGGTGGCATCAGCCATCACTTTTGGAGTGGTCTGCTGGGGCAGTGGCATTACTGCAGCCGATAGGAAGAGACTGAACAAACTGATTAAGAAAGCTAGCTCTGTCCTGGGGCAGCGCCTTGATCCAATGGAGGAGATAGGAGAGAGAAGGACGGTGGCTAAACTGTCATCTCTGCTGGAGTCCGAGTTCCACCCTATGCAGGACATACTGGATGCACTGAGGAGCTCATTTAGCAGCAGACTACATCATCCCAGGTGCACAACCGAGAGGTTTCGTAGGTCCTTCCTACCAACGGCTGTCAGACTGTACAACCTAAGCAGGGCTGCTCGCAGAGATAGCAAAAAGACGTAACAAACTAATAGTTTTTTGAATGCAAAAGATGCAATAGACTTACACAATGGTCCTCTCCGGCATACAACTAGGAACATACCGGTTGCTATGGAGGGTGAGAATATGTATGGGCACATAATCATACCATGTAGGATAACTAAGTAGTCGGTTATGCTGTTTCATCCCATCTAGCAACAATCCTCTGCACTGTGTGTGTTTATATATTTACATATTTATTCCATCTAGCTACAATGCTCAGCACTGGGTGTGTTTATATTTATATATCTATATATTTATTCCATCTAGCTACATTGCTCCGCACTGTGTGTGTTTATATACTTGCATATTTATTCCACCTAGCTGCAATGCTCCGTACTGTGGGTGTTTATATATTTACATATTTATTCCATCTAGCTACAATGCTCTGCACTGTGTGTTCATATATTCATATATTTATTCCATCCAGCTACAATGCTCTGCACTGTGTGTCTGTGTGTGTGTGTATATATATACATGTATATCTTATAGTAATATGTACATATGTATATTAGCTGCTCTTGCTTGCTTGTTTTTTTTCTTGCCTTCTGATTGTTGCTCTGAGTGCTGTTGCAATCCTGGAATTTCCCCGTTGTGGGACTAATAAAGGCTTATCTTATCTTATATTACTATAAAATATATATATACACACACACAGACACACAATGCCTAAAAGACAGCAGTCATGCACTTCTTATTCCATTTAGCCATATTTATTTTTGCAGAAATAAAATAAAAAGTAAATAGTCAATGTACATGATTTATCAAAAAAGGTTAATTTTTAATACATAATTTATTACAAATATAATATGCCTTTCTATATGTTTAATGACTTTCTTCTGATGACAAAATGTGATAATTTAAGTATAGCCTATTTATAAACTGACTTTCCCTTAATTGAAATGCTACATCATTTGACAGGATTAATTTACAGTTGCCAGAAATGGTAGCCACTGCTATTTTCACAGTGGAAATACTGAAATGCATGAAATTTGCTACAATTAACAGCATTCTTGCCCTGACTCTCCTGCAAAAAATGTTTTATGTTTGGACCAGCAGAAGGTTGACATGAGTTTGGACCCAGGGAACGCGCACACAGGCTCGAGCAAGGTTCAGTGATTTTATTAACAATAATTGGTGAGTGAGTGCGAGATGTGAATGTGTTGTTGGAGGACAGGATGTGCCGAGGGCGAAGCAGCGCGCCGTACAGCCAGGCAACCCTAAGGGCAGAGCAAACACACAGGTTAATAGCCGGAGAATACTCAGTGGATCTTACACTCAAACTGGTGCTTACTTGCAGGTGGTTTGGTGGCTGGCGTTGGCTTAGCCGAAGGTCTCCTGCCTGGAAGACAGTGCTCCAGTGCGCGCTCAGAGAGGAGATTGTGACGAGGAGGGAGAAATCCGCTGCCAGAGAATCCACCTGTGCACAGGGGAGAGAGACTGGAGAAAAGGTAAGGATGAGGGAGATGATGGCTTACTTGGTCGGCGTAGAAGGACTCAGAGATGCGAAGGAGTAGACGAGTGCTGGAATGCGAGAGCATTGGTGAGTAGATGGCTCCAGGCCGAGGCTCCAGGCAGAGCGGGCTAAATAGCCCAAGCTTGATGAGGCGCAGGTGTGCGCGCAGCTGGAGCGGGAGACAGGCGAGAGCGAGTTGTGACAGTAACCCCCACCCCCCCACCCCCCCGAGCAGCACCTCCCGGTGCTGGCTTACCTGGGTGCGCCCGGTGGAACTCCGTGATGAGGCGCTCGTCCAGCACGAATGAGGGACGCACCCAGGATCTCCATTCAGGGCCATACCCCTCCCAGTCCACCAGGTATTGCAGTCCATGACCCCGGCGGTGGGAGTCCAGGATGGAGTCGACTCTCCACGCCAGGTCACCGTCGATCATCACGGGAGGAGGTGGAGCCCTGGGGGGAGGACAAAGAGGGTTAGACACCAGAGGCTTAATTTGGGAGACGTGGAACATCGGACAGACGCGGAGGAAGGGGGGGAGAGCCAGACGCACAGCCACCGGGTTGATTATCTTCGTGATGGGGTACAGTCCAATGAAGCGCTGGGCCAGCTTCCTCTTCTCGGCCTTCAGATTGATGTTCCGTGTAGATAGTCAAACCTGCTGACCCACCTGATAACGGGGAGCGGCCCTCCTGTGGTGATTAGCTGTTCTGGTGTTGCGCGCCGCCGTGCGTAAAAGCGCCTGGCGCGTAGCAGTCCAAAAGCACCGGAAGCGCCTGAGATGAGCCTGGATGGATGGAACTGCCGCCTCCCCCTCCTCTTCAGGGAACAGTGGAGGGTCATAGCCCAGAGACACCCGGAAGGGAGACATCCCGATGGCTGAAGATAAGGTAGAATTATGCGCGTACTCTATCCAGGGCAGATGGGTGCTCCAGGAGGAGGGGTTGGAGGAGGTGACGCAGCGCCGCTTCCAGTTTCTGGTTTGTCTGCTCGCACTGCCCGTTAGACTGGGGGTGGTGACCGGACGACAAGCTCACCGTAGCCCCCAAGGCGTTGCAAAAACACTTCCAGACCCTGGACACGAACTGAGGCCCCCGGTCAGAGACGACATCCACTGGAATCCCATGCAGCCTCACGACGTGTTGGACCAACAAATCCGCCGTCTCCCGCGCCGTAGGAAGGCCGTGGAGTGGCACGAAGTGGGTGGCCTTCGAGAACCGGTCCACGATGGTCAGGATGGTGTCAAACGAGTTGGACGTCGGGAGACCGGTGACGAAATCTAGGGCTACATGGGACCAGGGTCTTCCCGGGACCGGCAGGGGGTGGAGGAGCCCCGCAAGGGGGGAGGTCGACGTCTTACCAGTTGCACACTGAGGGCAGGCACGGACGTAATTGGCAACATCGTCCCGGAGGCCCGGCCACCAAAAGGACCTCTGGAGAAGCTTGATCAGCCGGGAGATCCCAGGGTGACAGGCGAGCTTAGAGATGTGAGCCCAATGGATGATGTCACTCCGGACCACCGATGGCATGAACAGCCTCCCAGCTGGACCGCCGCCAGGATCGGGTTCGGTTTCCTGTGCCCTCCGGACATTGTTCCTGATGGACCATGAGACAGCGCCCATGACGCACAACGCCGGCAGGATGGTGTGATCCCGGTCTTCGGGGGCTTCTGGGGCGAACTGCCTGGACAGAGCATCCGGCTTCCCGTTCTTGGAGCCGGGGCGGTAGGTGATAGTAAACCTGAAGCGGCCAAAGAACAAAGACCAATGCGCCTGGCGGGCATTCAGGTGCTTGGCCGTCCTCAGGTACTCCAGGTTCTTATGGTCTGTCCAGACCACAAAAGGTTGAGCTGCTCCCTCGAGCCAGTGACACCACTCCTGCAGCGCGAGCTTCACTGCCAGGAGTTCTCTGTCGCCAACGTCATAATTCCTCTCCGCCATGGACAGGCGTCGGGAGAAGGCGGTGCAGAATCCGCCAGAGAATCCACCTGTGCACAGGGGAGAGAGACTGGAGAAAAGGTAAGGATGAAGGAGATGATGGCTTACTTAGTCGGCGTAGAAGGACTCAGAGATGCGAAGGAGTAGACGAGTGCTGGAATGCAAGATGATGGGGTAAAGTGATCAATATAACCATATAACAGTTATTTGTGTGACTCAAAATATTTGTACTCTGCTTATATTTAGGTACTATAACCAATATACCATAATGAAATATATATTGCCAGATGTGCGGGTCAGTCTCTGCAGAAAAGAGTGGACCTTTGTCTCAGCAAAGAGAATAACAAACGCCTGGGATTTATGAGAAGGAGGCACAGTTGTGATAAGGAATGGCTGAGTCTGGCCTACGCTGACCTGGGAGGTGAAGTGGCCTTCATGTGGATACACTCCGCGCCAGGAACGGACCCTCCCCTGGACCATGCACCTGGACTGTCATTTGATAATGCATGCTTTCACTTTTGTTCATTTTTGTATAAATATTCTGGGTCAGGGCCAGCATAGTCAGTCAGACTTCATGACCTGACAGAGCCTGTTGTTGTCAGGGAGAGAACATTTGACCCAGCACTGTAACTACTATATTCAACTTGCTTAAATAAATACGTGTTCCAAGTAAACTGATCTCTTCCTTGAAAACGAACCTGGGTGAACCATCTACACACATAGACAATCTTTGAAGAGTAGACTTAGATGGTTTTACACTTTTTAATCTAACAATTTGGGGGCTTCGTCCGGTGGGGGCTTCACTTCCACCTCCCAAAGAGAGCAGACGCTTTTTTCTTCTCTCCTGCTCTGACTTATCTCCTTCCTCCTCTAACTAACTGGATCCCAGCTTGCTATCGTCTGTCTGCGTGTCTCTACTGCTGATTATCGAACGAAATTATGGATTTAATAAGCTGGGCTTTGAACGCAATTGACACTATTTTTTCAACGAGGAAAAGTGCCCCGGGGGAGGTTGTTTGCCCCGCAGGAACGGCTGCTGCGGGCTATTTGAGGGACACAAGTAATTGGAAACTCTTGTGCCTGTCTGATCTTTCCATCGAAGATGTCGAAGATTTGTACGTCTTCGTAGTAATGGTCATCGGGATCGTTCTGATTGGACCTGGGATTGTCCTGGTGTACCGTAAATTGATGAAGATGGACATAGCCTATCAAAATGCTGGCCAGGCGAGGCTTAACCATCAAATTGAAAAAATGGAGAGGACTCTGACAGCGGCAAATGGAGAACTGTCTAGGAAAATGGATTACATCATGATCATGCTGAGAGCCGTCCATGAAGGATTCAACGTCCAGCACTGAAGGATTAAGTACTGAATCTGTAAGAGGATATAAAGTTTTTTTTCTCTGGGATCAGTACTATTCGACTAATCTGACCCCCCTCACACAAGTCCTCCAGATTATCTGCAGTTTTTTGTTTTCAAAACATTTGAGCTGCATTGACTCCACGGACAGGCAGCTGCATGGCTCAAGGACAAATGCCAGCAGCTAAGACAAAACATCTCCTGCCAAAGAGACTTTGTTGTTCTTAACTGATACAAACACCTACACTCAACACTACACCCACACTGACTCAAAAACTGATGAAAAAGATCACTCACTCACTGCTCTCTTTGTGTCCTTGTGTACATTCTTGTCTGCTAACTGTGCATTGAGGGCTTTTTTTCTTGTAATCATAATATTGATCATATATGACCGGTATTCTGACAATCAATGGTTTTTTGCTTTTTCCTATTGTGTTATCCTTTTCCTCCCTATGCATCCTGTACCCATCTGATGACAGGCGCGTTCTCAGACGCTGCCGCGTCACCGGAAATGCAGGTCGTTTTCTGTGTCAAGTCAAATCCCTCGTATGTTATCAGTCCCTGTTAATGTACTTGGCAATAAATCTTTTCTGAGTTCTGAGTTCTGAAAGGAGGAGATTATCTGATTTGGAATTCTTGGAATTTAGTTGCCTGGACACCGGACCTGCATCACCGACTGACAACACGAGCGGCCGCACTGAAAAAGAGGTAAGCAGACGCCTGTTATATCAAAGTTCTGCTATTGGCTATAACCAGAGTCTGTGTTGTCAAGCGGTTTGGTGTGTGTCCTAGTTTAAAGCAGTTGAATATAGTAAATGTTTTTTTGATGAATGCTTGCTTGCTTAAAAAAAGACCGTTAGACCGAGAGTGGTGAAAGGCCCCCGGCTCGGGTATGGTAGACTCGACTTGACCTTCCAATCACAATTTGACATTGATTAGGCTGTGATCGCTTGGGACAGGAACGGCCAAGACCGGGGAGGTGAAAGGCCCCCCGGCCCGGATGATATCGCTGCATATTGAGATAAGATAAGATAAGATAAGCCTTTATTAGTCCCACAACGGGGAAATTCCAGGATTGCAACAGCATAGGGATAGCAACACTCAGAGCAACAATCAGAAGGCAAGAAAAAAAAAGCAAGCAAGCACGAGCAGCTAATATACATATGTACATATTACTATAAATATATATATATATATACACACAGACACACAGTGTAGAGCATTGTAGCTGGATTGGATAAATATATGAGTATATAAACACACAGTACGGAGCATTGCAGCTAGGTGGAATAAATATGTAAATATATAAACACACAGTGCAAAGCAATGTAGCTAGATGGAATAATATGTAGATATATAAACACATAGTACGGAGCATTGCAGCTAGGTGGAAAAAATATGTAAATATATAAACACAGTGCGGAGCAATGTAGCTAGATGGAATAATATGTAGATATATAAACACACAGTGCGGAGCATTGTAGCTAGATGGAATGAATATATAGATATATAAATATAAACGTAAACATAAACACACCCAGTGTGGAGCATTGTAGCTAGATGGAATAAATATGTAAATGCATAAACACACACAGTGCAGAGCATTGTTGCTAGATGGGATGAAACAGCACAACTGTCTACTTAGTTATCCTACTTGGTATGATTATGTGCCCATACATATTCTCACCTCCATAGCGACCGGTATTTTCCTAGTTGTATGCTGGAGGGGACCATTGTGCAAGTCTATTGCATCTTTTGCATTCAAAAAACTATTAGGTTGTTACGTCTTTTTGCTATCTCTGCGAGCAGCCCTGCTTAGGTTGTACAGTCTGACAGCCGTTGGTAGGAAGGACCTGCGAAACCTCTCGGTTGTGCACCTGGGATGATGTAGTCTGCTGCTAAATGAGCTCCTCAGTGCATTCAGTATGTCCTGCATAGGGTGGAACTCGGACTCCAGCAGAGATGACAGTTTAGCCACCGTCCTTCTCTCTCCTATCTCCTCCACCGGATCAAGGCGCTGCCCCAGGACAGAGCTAGCTTTCTTGATCAATTTGTTCAGTCTCTTCCTATCGATAGATTGGTCATCCAGCCCGACTACAGGCTCACGGACTGAACTAATTGGTCCGTGACTTGTGAGGACGGGCACTGGGTTGGACTCCTTTAGCCTTGACGAAGGCTATAAAATCTGGGACCTATATTGACACCCCAGGATTTAGTGGCCCCGAAACGTCAGCGCCAGGAGAATATTCCTTCAAATCCGACGGGAGGCAAAAATTTGGGGTAACGACCCGAGGGAAGTGGCGCCCTTTAAACAGTTGGCACAGGTTGAAGGCCTTTGATTAAGACGTTAATCATAAACGGGGTGAGAGACCTTGGGCTTAGTGCACCCAAAATACTATATTCACTTTTGCTGTGATTGCTATTGTTTTATATTTGTAAAGCTGTGAGTGTGAAGGTAACACTCTGTTTAATAAAACAAAAAACAAAAAAAAAACACAACAGCAGAAGGGTGAGCAGCGGTTCTCTCTCTCCTCAGAAAGGGGAGGGTGAACGGCAGCTCTCTCTCTCTCTCTCTCCTCAGGAAGGGGAGGGGGAGCAGCAGATTTGCTCTGCAGAAAAAAAGAGAAGTGTGAATTTGTGAGCAACGAAGTTTGTGGAATGCAAAAGGAGGGGCTGAGTGGCCGCCTAGCCGAGCAGGCGGCTGGGAGTTCACTGCAGTCACAAAATAGCGTAAACAATGCTGATTTATGTAAAGAAAATATGAAAAAACAGTGGGATTGCACAGTGACTCAAATGCTTAGTGGAATCTCACCCAAAGACAGAAGTGAGGTTAAAATAGAATGTGGTAAATTGTATCAGAAATTGGCGGAAGAAGGCATTCTAAATTCAAATAAGGAGGACAGTTTAACCCAGGTGTTGATGGATGTGGAACAAAAAAAAGGTTGGATAGCATACAAGTCATGACATATGGCTGTGACAGGATTTTTGGTGAAAAGAAAACAAACACAAGATTGAGGAGTGTGAGCGTGAGCGCAGGCTGATTCATAATTTGGTTACATGCTCTGCTGCAATAGATGGCGTGAAATTGATCAAGGCACAGGTGTCTGACAAGGAGTAGAATCAGCACATGATGGAAATGGAAGCAAACAGCGATTTAATGCATGATTCAGCAGTGGTTGGCCCAGTGTGGCATGAGATTGAGATGGAAAAGAATAAAGATCTATTGGTTGATGAGCAGCTGGATAAACAACAGGGAGAGGTGCTGTCCCTCTACACTACGTTGGGAGATTTAAAAGGGGAACTGCCCCACCAATATATTATATGAACCACATGGCCCTACTAAGAGTCAAAGAAGGATTAGTGGAGATTGAAAAAGTGACAACAAAACAGGAGTTTGAACAGCTCTCACAAAAATAAAACATACATAGAATCATGAAAGCAGACCACTGCAGGGAAATAGATCATACCAATTGACAGGAGAGATCAGAATGACAGATGAGGATAGGAGAGAATTAGGAGACCAGGAGAAGCACATGCGAGGCAGGCCCTACAGTTTCAGAGATAGAAACTTATGCCGCAGGGTTTGGGATAGTGATGAATGTGATCCTTATACAGGCCGCCGTCTTAATTCTGCACATAGAAACACAAAACAGGCCACAGAACACCGCATTTATACACAGGCACCACTAGTGATGAAAAGCAGAGGCAAAACATACAGTGGGGTAAAAAAGTATTTAGTCAGCCACCAATTGTGCAAGTTCTCCCACTTAAAAGATGAGAGAGGTCTCCAATTTTCATCATAGGTATACCTCAACTATGAGAGACAAAATAAGAAAAAATAATCCAGAAAATCACATTGAAGGATTTTTAATGAATTAATTGGTAAATTCCTCGGTAAAATAAGTATTTGGTCAATAACAAAAGTTCATCTCAAAACTTTGTTATATACCCTTTGTTGGCAATGACAGAGGTCAAACATTTTCTGTAAGTTTTCACAAGGTTTTCATACACTGTTGCTGGTATTTTGGCCCATTCCTCCATGCAGATCTCCTCTAGAGCAGTGATGTTTTGGGGCTGTCGCTGGGCAACTAAGACTTTCAACTCCCTCCAAAGATTTTCTATGGGGTTGAGATCTGGAGACTGGCTAAGCCACTCCAGGACCTTGAAATGCTTCTTACGAAGCCACTCCTTCGTTGCCCGGGCGGTGTGTTTGGGATCATTGTCATGCTGAAAGACCCAGCCACGTTTCATCTTCAATGCCCTTGCTGGTGGAAGGAGGTTTTCACTCAAAATCTCACGATACATGACCCCATTCATTCTTTCCTTTACACGGATCAGTTGTCCTGGTCCCTTTGCAGAAAAAAACAGCCCCAAAGTACAATGTTTCCACCCCCATGCTTCACAGTAGGTATGGTGTTCTTTCTCCTCCAAACACGACAAATTGAGTTTTTACCAGAAAGTTCTATTTTGGTTTCATCTGATCATATGACATTCTCCCAATCCTCTTCTGGATCATCCAAATGCTCTCTAGCAAACTTCAGACGGGCCTGGACATGTACTGGCTTAAGCAGGGGGACACGTCTGGCACTGCAGGATTTGAGTCCCTGGTGGCGTAGTGTGTTTCTGATGTAGCCTTTGTTACTTTGGTCCCAGCTCTCTGCAGGTCATTCACTAGGTCCCCCCATGTGGTTCTGGGATTTTTGCTCACCGTTCTCGTGATAATTTTGACCCCACGGGGTGAGATCTTGCATGGAGCCCCAGATCGAGGGAGATTATCAGTGGTCTTGTATGTCTTCCATTTTCTAATAATTGCTCCCACAGTTGATTTCTTCACACCAAGCTGCTTACCTATTGCAGATTCAGTCATCCCAGCCTGGTGCAGGTCTACAATTTTGTTTCTGGTGTCCTTTGACAGCTCTTTGGTCTTGGCCATAGTGGAGTTTGGAGTCTGACTGTTTGAGGTTGTGGACAGGTGTCTTTTATACTGATAACGAGTTCAAACAGGTGCCATTAATACAGGTAACGAGTGGAGGACAGAGGAGCCTCTTAAAGAAGAAGTTACAGGTCTGTGAGAGCCAGAAATCTTGCTTGTTTGTAGGTGACCCGATACTTATTTTACTGAGGAATTTACCAATTAATTCATTAAAAATCCTTCAATGTGATTTTCTGGATTTTTTTTTTCTCATTTTATCTCTCATAGTTGAAGTATACCTATGATGAAAATTGAAGACCTCTCTCATCTTTTAAGTGGGAGAACTTGCACAATTGGTGGCTGACTAAATATTTTTTTGCCCCACTGTATCAGCCATTCTCATGGACAGACATAAATGGCATTTCAGAAAAAATGCCCCCGCCTTGTGAGGGTGGAGGTCAGTGGATGACTAAATTTGATCAGTTAACTCAAGGAGTTACTGTGGCAATGGGAGATTTTAGAGCTCTAATTGGGAGACAGTTAACTGTAGTGGAGGTCTCTCAAATTGAACAATTGGCAGGAACCCAGGCGGTTTCAGATTCAGCACCCTTCACTCCCGTAGCAACAGCCTTGGGCAGAGCAATGAGACAAAAATTTCTAATTCCACCAGGAGCTTTAAAGAGCTTTGACTTTTTCAATTAAGCCAGGAGAGAGTCCTATGGCATTTTTAAGTAGATGCAAAATAATGGATCCTAACACATCTGATTTTCAAAGAGACGTGTTTAGGCAGGCAGGGTTAAACGGAGTACCTCAGGCACTGAGAGAGGCTATGGACAGTAACTCAGACATTCCCAGTAGCACTATGGAATTGTGGGAAAGGCATTTTACACATCACATGCGTAAAGAGCAGGAAAAGGAAGAAAAAGAAAAATCAGACAGAGATAATCAAGAAATGCAATTGTTAAAATTACAGTTAGAAAAGGCAAAATGAGAAATAAATGAAGTAAAATGAAACCTGCCAAGCAGTTGGTACAGCAGGCTCCGGAAATCCTTTCTAAGCCAATGCCCACGCCACTATCGGGACCGACAGTTTTTCCTGCCCCAGTGTGGTTTAAATTATTAATGGGACTTTTCGTGGGGGCAGGGGTACAGGAGAAAAATTCAGGGTAGAAAGGTTGTGGATTCTGACGCATGCCGCAAGTGGCACAAACAACAGAAGGACATCAAGTGCCCTATGCAGCAGCAGTTTCATCTGCTGCCCCATATCCAGCATACAGTTCAACTGCGGGGGAAGTGTACCTCACACAATATGAGGAACAACGACGGGGCCCACAGAGAAAAAGTGATGTGGGAATGGCAGATCCCAGGGTCACACTGAAGGTTACGGACTGTGACCTGCCTTTTCTGGTTGATACGGGGGCAACCAATTACACTTTGAACTGTGACGTTGCGCCTACACTGTTATCGGCTAAAGCTGTGGAAGTTATTGGTTTCTCTGGGGTTCCTGAAAGACTGCCTGTGAAAAAGCCTTTGGACACTTGTGTTGCTGGTCAAACTGTGAAACAACGTTATGCCTGCTCAAAAAACTCTCCCACAAACTTGATGGGGAGAGACCTGCTGATTAAATTGGGGGCATCAGTGCTGTGCTCGACTGATGGAGTCATCTTATCATTCCCTAATGGTGTCGCTATGAACTGTTCAGTGCAAGGACTGTCTGTGCATGGACAAATGTTGTTAAAACCTGATGTGACATCACAACCGCCAAACACCTGGGCAGACATTTACTGGGGCCTGTTATCACCTGGCTCACCCGAAAAGGCCGGCGTGTTGCCAGTGTTCATGGCCTGGAAGCCTTGGATTGCTCTTCTTGTGCCCTACACACCTCCCATTGATTCCCTACATGTCACTCTGTATTATGACAGAAATTCGGATGATGTTTATCATGACAGATTTTTTGTCTCACCTGGATGGTCAAACTTCGACCATCAAATCTAAGTTTTTGTATGTAGGACAGGAAGGCGTAACCGCAGATGCTGTATTAACTGGAGGGCAGTTACAGTGGTATGAAATGTCAGAGGAATCAGCTCCACCCATCACTTTGCTCATACATGCTAATCACCAAGAAAAAGAGTTAGGGCCTATGGTTAAAACATTGGCTGAAGCCACTGATTGGCAGATGACAAAACTCACAAAAGTAGAATACTCTGCAAAATATCAGGCCTATCGCATCCAAATTCATACAACTGATGAGCTCCTGTGTGAAAACAGGTAAATTGACAGGGAGCGCAGTGATCATGAATCAGCGGCAGACATGTTGGATTAACTGCCGCTAAATTTATGGTCACATGGACCCACAGATGTTGGAAAATGTGTTAATATTTCTCCCATTTCATTTCAGGTCCTAGCAGGTGAACCCGTTTGGCAACGTCAGTATGCTCATAAGCCTGCAGCAGAGGAGGGCATCACTGACACCACTGAAGGGCTGCTTCAGGCAGGAGTATTAGAAAATTCTCACTCTGCCTGGAACACCCCTATTCTCCCAGTTGAGAAGCACAACACCGGTAAATACCGAATGGCTCATGATTTGAGACGTCTGAACTCACGGATCTCTACCCCCACAGTGGTGGTGCCAAACCCATACACTGCTTTATCTGCTCTCACATCACGACATTCATGGTTTACATGTATTGATTTGGCTAATGCATTTTTCTGTCTTCCCTTAGCAGAGGAGTGCAGAGATTTCTTTTCGTTCACCTACAAGGGCACACAGCTGCACTACACCAGGCTACCACAGGGCTACCACAGGGCTTCATTTTGTCACCAGGTATTTTCAATCAGGTCTTGAAGGAACAACTACCGGGTTGTCCTCTTCCACCAGGCATAGTTCTGGTACAGTTCGGGCAGCACGGTGGTGCAGTGGTTAGCACTGTTGCCTTACAGCTAGAAGGTTCCAGGTTCGAATCCCCAGGATGGCAGGGGTTGAAACCTTTCTGTGTGGAGTTTGCATGTTCTCCCTGTGCTGCATGGGTTTACTCCCACAATCCAAAGACATGCATGTTAGGTTAATTGGCTGCTCTAAATTGTCCCTCGATATCTGTTTCCTATAGGCCCTTAGAATAGAGGGTTAGTGAAAGTGCTTTGAGTGGTCTTTGTGACTAGAAAAGCGCTATATAAGTGTAGGTTAGTTAGTACAGTATGTTGATGACATTTTGATAGCAGCACCAAATCCTGACAGTTGTCTGGAAACTACAAAGAGTGTGTTTTTGAGATTGTTTGAATATGGATTCAAAGTGTCTAGGCAAAAACTACAGTGTGCAAGGCGCTATGTGTCCTTTTTGGGCGGTGTTATCACACCTACAGGTTCTGGCCTGTCCGCGTCACACAGAGATTCCATCCTTCACCGCCCCAAACCACACACTGTAAAACAAATGTTATCATTTTTGGGTCTAGCTGGATTCAGTAGAAATTACATACCACAATACAGCGAAAGGACAAAACCACTATGTGCACTGGTTGATAAACAAGGCATGAGAAATCTTGCTGCACAGCTACTGTGTACACAGGAAGCTGAGGAAGCATTTATTACTTTGAAAATGTACTTTCACATACAGCTAATTTGGCAATACCTGATTACAACAGGCATTTCTATTTGGATGTTTCTGAAGCAGAACACACAGTAAATGGTGTTCTGTTTCAGGAAAAAAAGGGGGAGTGAGAAAGATACTCCTCTACGTCAGCATAATATTAGACTCAATGGACATCACATTTACACATGAAGGAATAACATTGTCACCCCACAGAAGGATTGAAGGCAAGATATGCAGTCGTGAGACAAGGGAGAATTGATAGCTATGATCAAGGTAGTGGAGTGGTCAGCAGGAAAAAAGGTCACTATTTATACAGATTCAGCTTATGTGGTTGGACCCATTCATACAGAATTAGCACAGTGGATTAGAGGATTTTTTTGATACATGAAGCTCATGGGTTAGCACATGTAGGAGCTAAACAAATGAACAGACATTTGAGTCACTGGTAGCATCCATTCCTCCCAGATATGATTTGAAATTTTGTAAAAAGTTGTACCGTTACAGATATCTCCTAGTGGTAGTGGACACATTTACAGGATGGCCTGAAGCTTATCCTGTAAAGAAAGAAGACGCACATACAATGCAATATAATACAATACAGACAACACATCCCTACTTATGGGTTTCCCAAGAGAATTAGATCAGATAATGGGACACATTTCAAAAATCAAGACCTACAAAAAGTGGAAAAGATGTTAGGTCTAAAACATTCATTTGGAACAGTTTATCACCCTCAATCTCAGGGTAAGGTTGAGAGGATGAATTAAAACATTAAGGTGAAGCTTGCTAAGATCTGTAGCCAGACAGGAATGAACTGGTTGGATGCTTTGCCTATTGCCCTATTGACAGTTAAAAGTTCTGTTAACAGCATAACAGGTTTTACTCCCTATGAACTTTTAACAGGTCGGGACCGGGAGCTGGATTGCAGCTGTGTGAGGAAGAAGGGCCCAAGATGGGCTATAAACCATTATATGACCAACTAAGAGCTTTTGTGTCAGCTTTCTCACAACAGGTACAGGAAAAGAAGAAGCCAGGAGGTGATTTGAAACCCACGGAACCAATCACAACAGAGTGGGTCCTCCTGAAGTGCATCAAGAGGAAGTTTAAAGATCTTTTTGCATTAGGGTCATCACCACTGCATTGGAAAGTAAACAACCTCCTCCATATCAAATGCCCTTATTAAAAACTGATGGATCAATTGAAAATGGAATGGAATCAGATAAAGATGATGATGAGGACGACTGTGACGTGGCTTTGAGTGCCTAAAGGGTTTGAGTTATTGGTCTCATTATTGATGAGACCAAAAGGGGAAAATTGATGGGATAAAGTGATCAATATAACCATATAACAGTTATTTGTATGACTCAAAAATATTTGTACCCTGCTTATATTTAGGTACTATAACCAATATACCATAATGGAATATATATTGCCAGATGTGTGGGTCAGTCTCTGCAGAAAAGAGTGGACCTTTGTCTCAGCACAGAGAATAACGAACGCCTGGGATTTATGAGAAGGAGGCACAGTTGTGACAAGGAATGACTGAGTCTGGCCTACGCTGACCTGGGAGGTGAAGTGGCCTTCATGTGGATACACTCGGCGCCAGGAACGGACCATCCCGTGGACCATGCACCTGGACTGTCATTTGATAATGCATGCTTTCACTTCTGTTCATTTTTGTATAAATATTCTGGGTCAGGGCCAGCATAGTCAGTCAGACTTCACGACCTGACAGAGCCTGTTGTTGTCGTCAGGGAGAGAACATTTGACCCAGCGCTGTAACTACTATATTCAACTTGCTTAAATAAATACATGTTCCAAGTAAACTGATCTCTTCCTTGAAAACGAACCTGGGTGAACCATCTACACACACGATCTTTGAAGAGTGGATTTAGATGGTTTTACACTTTTTAATCTAACAGAGTATTGGTGAGCAGACGGCTTCAGGCCGAGGCTCCAGGCAGAGTGGGCTAAATAGCACGAGCTTGATGATGCGCAGGCGTGCGCGCAGCTGGAGCGGGAGACAGGCGAGAGCGAGTTGTGACAAAGGTGACCTTTGGGATGGAGGCATTTTCCGGCAGGAGTAGTTGCCAGGAAATGCATAGAGTATGATTGAAGAAATTTGCTACATTTATTTCCCTCATGGATCGTCACCTTATTGTGGTGGGGGGGGTTGCGTGCCCTAGTGATCCCAGGAGCTGTGTTGTCCGGGGCAATTTGCATCTGGTAGGGTCACCCAAGACAAACTGGTCCTGGGTGAAGGACCAGACTAAGAACGATCCAACAGACTCATGATAAATATTAGAACAAGGATTAAGTGTACCCCGCCCGGTATGGGGTTACCGGGGCCCCACCCTGGAGCCAGGCCTGGGGGAGGGGCTCAATGCTCAATGGCTAGTGTCTGGTGGCTGGGTTTCTGCCCATGGGACCTGGCCAGGCTCAGTCCAAAGGAGTTACATGGGTCCGCCCTTCAGTGGGCTCACCATCTGCAGGAGGGATTATGGGGTCCGGTGGTATATGGATCAGGTGGCGGTCAAAGGCGGAGACCTTGGCGGTCTGATCCCAGGCTTTCTAAACTGGCTTTTGGGACGTGGAATGTCACTTAATTGGTGGGGAAGGAGCCTAAGCTGGTCCATGAGGTTGAGAGATACCGGCTAGATATAGTCGGCCTCACCTCAACACACAGCTCTGGCTCCAGAACAAGTCTCCTGGAAAGGGGCTGGAGCTTGGCCTACTCTGGAGTTGCCCCGAGCGAGAAGCGACGAGCAGGGGTGGGTATTCTTGTATCCCCCCACCATGCTGCATCTATATTGGCATTTTTCACGGTGGATGAAAGGGTTGTTTCCCTGCGCCTTCGGGTTGGGAAACGGGTCCTGACCATCATTTGTGCCTTTGCACCAAATGATGGTTCAGAGTACCCACCCTTTTTGGAGTCTCTGACTGGGGCGCTGGAGAGTGCTCCTCTTGGAAATTCCATTGTCCTACTGGAGGACTTCAATGGGCATGTGGACAACGACAGTGAAACTTGGAGGGGGGTGATTGGGAAGAACGGCCTGCCTGATCTGAACATGAGTGGTGTTCAGTTATTGGACTTCTGTGCTAACCACAGTTTGTCCATAACGAACACCATGTTCAAGCATAAGGGTGTCTATATGTGCACCTGGCACCAAGAAACCCTTGGTCGCAGGTCGATGATCGATTTTGTTATCGTGTCAGACCTGCGATCATATGTCTTGGACACTCGGGTAAAGAGAGGTGCAGAGCTGTCAACTGATCACCATCTAGTGATTAGTTGGATCCGATGGCAGGGGAGGAAGCCATTCAGACCTGGTAGACTCATATGTACAGTGAGGGTGTGCTGGGAACATCTGGCTGAGGCCCCTGTCTGGGAGGTCTTCAACTCCCACCTCCGGAAAAACTTCAACCACATTCCGAGGGAGTCTGAAGACATGTAGTCTGAATGGGCCATGTTCTCCACGTCCATTGTTGAAGCAGTGGCCCTGAGCTGTGGCTGCAAGGTCATTGGGGCATATTGTTGTGGCAGCCCCCGAACCAAGTGGTGGACACCAGTGGTGAGGGGGGCCATTAAGCTGAAGAAGTCCTATCATGCTTGGTTGGTTTGTGGGACTCCCGAAGCAGATGAGGTGTACCAGCAGGAGAAGCAACCCGGGTGGCTGCTGAAGCACAAACTCGGGTATGGAGGAGTTTGGTGAGGCCATGGAACAAGACTTTTGGTCAGCCTCGAAGAGATTCTGGCAAACTGTCCGGTGGCTCAGAAGGGGGAAGCAGCTCCTTGTCCACACTGCGTATGGGGCGGATGGGATGCTGTTGACTTCGACTGGGGATATCATCGGGCGGTGGAAGGAATACTTCGAGGATCTCCTCAATCACATTGATGCACCTTCCATAGAGGAAGCAGCTTGTGGACAAGGGGGACGACTTGCCGATTACAGGGGCTGAGGTCGCCAAGGTGGTTAAAAATCTCTTTGGTGGCTGGGCCCCAGGGGTAGATGAGATTTGCCCCGAGTACCTCAAGGTCCTGGATGTTGTAGGGCTGTCATGGTTGACACGCCTCTGCAACAATGCGTGGAGGTCGGGGGCAGTGCCTTTGGCATGGCAAACCAGGGTGGTGGTTCCTCACTTCAAAAAAGGGGACTGGAGGGTGTGCTCCAACTTTAGAGGGATCACACTCCTCAGCCTTCCTGGGAAGGTCTATGCCAAGGTACTGGAGAGGAGAGTCTGGTCGTTGGTCGAACCTCGGATTCAGAAGGAACAATATAGTTTTCGTCCTGGCCGTGGCCCAACCAGTTTACATGCGTTTTGTGGACTTGGGGAAGGCATTTGACTTCGTCCCTTGTGTTTTTTTGTGGGGGGTGCTTCGGGAGTATGGGGTATCAGGCTTGTTGTTACGAGCTATTCGGTCTCTGTACGACCGTTGTGAGAGTTTGGTTCGTATTGCCAACACTTGATCGGACTCATTCCCAGTGACAGTTGGACTCCGCCAGGGCTGCCCTTTGTCACCGATCCTGTTTATAATTTTTATGGACAGGATTTCTAGGTGCAGCCAGGGAACAGAGGGTGTCATGCTTGGTGACCACAGGATCTCCTCTTTGTTGTTTGCAGATGATACTGTCCTGCTGGCTTCATCCAGCAATGACCTACAGTTCTTACTGGGACGGTTTGCCGCTGAGTGAAGCGGCTGTGATGAGAATCAATACCTCCAACTCCAGGGTGGGGCCCCGGTAACCCCATATCAGGTGGGGTACACTGAATGCTTGTTGTAATATTTATCATGAGAGTCTGTTGGATTGTTCTTGGTCTGGCCCTTCACCCAGGACCAGTTTGTCTTGGGTGACCCTACCAGAGGCAAATTGCCATGGACAACATAGCTCCTGGGATCACTAGGGCACGCAAACCCACCACCACAATAAGGTGACGATCCATGAGGGAAATAAATGTAGAAAATTTCTTCAATCATATTCTGTGCATTTCCTGGCAACTACTCCTGCCGGAAAATGCTTCCATCCCAAAGGTCACCTTCTGCTGGTCCAAACATAAAACATTTTTTACAGGACAGTCAGGGCAAGAATACTGTTAACTGTAGCAAATTTCATGCATTTCAGTATTTCCACTGTGAAGATAGCAGTGGCTACCATTTCTGGCAACTGCAAATTAATCCTGTCAAATGATGTAGCATTTCAATTAAAGGAAAGTCAGTTTATAAATAGGCTATACTTAAATTATCCCATTTTGTCATCAGAAGAAAGTCATTAACGTATAGAAAAGCATATTATATTTGTAATAAATTATTATAAATTAACCTTTTGATAAATTATGTGCATTGACTATTTTTTACTTTTTGTATTTTATTTCTGCAAAAATAAATATGGTTAAATGGAATAAGAAGTGCACGACTGCTGTCTTTTAGGCATTACAATAATAATAGGTCAAGTCAAGTGCAAAGCAAATGGTTGTCAGCAGGCTACAATACAGAACCTTTAAACAAAAACTCTGAAGGCTTTCGTCTTTAGCAATATGGAAGTGATTTTAATCACATTTTATGGCAAATATAGGCAGGTATGGTCTTGGTCTTTGGGTCCTGAGCAGACTTTATAGCTATAATACTACATGTTTAGTGTGGCCTAACCACTTGAATTAATGTTGAAAGGATTGTGGGTGTGACAGAAGAATTGATATGGATTTATTTTTGTATTAATATCTGAAATTCTGAAAGTGCATAACAAAGACACATGACATTGACAAAGGGTAGTGTTGGATATGAGGGGAGAAAGACGACATAAAACACACAAGCCTATTTAAAGCTACACCTGCACTTTGGAATACTGACACCAAAAAAAAATTATGGAAAACCAGAAGTGAAAGGGTTTTAACAGTTTGTTCCATTTTAGCAGCACACTGTGAAGATAACACATGTAGCACTATCAGTCCAACACAGAAATAAGCTAGCTACAATGCAAATCTTGTCCAAGCATAAAATATTTCTTAGAGGAATGGTATTAATAAATGGAGAAATTAAGATAAGCTAAGATAAGATAAGCCTTTATTAGTCCCACAATGGGGAAATTCCAGGATTGCAACAGCACAGGGATAGCAACACTCAGAGCAACAATCAGAAGGCAAGAAAAAATTAAAAATTAAATGCATTTCAGTCTTTACACTGTGGAGACGAAAATATATGCAATTTCTGGGGGGAAAAAAAATGCAGGAAAATGCATCTGACCCAAAGGTCGGTCATCTCCACAATCCTGCCCCGACTCTCCTGCAAAAAATGTTTTCTGTTTGGACCAACAGAAGGTGAGTTTTAGGATGGAGGCATTTTCCAGCAGGAGTAGTTGTCAGGAAATGCACACAGTATGATTGAAGAAATTTACTACATTTATTAGCTTCAATCATCATAATTTCATTCTGATTGCAACAGAATTTTACACCAGGGCAAATTCAGGTAAGTTTGTGTGTGTGTGTGTGTGTGTGTGGGGGGGTCTTTCCTTGGCATGTCTGACTTTACTTCCTCTAAAAATACATGTCTAAAAGTACTGTACTGAATACTGTATCAGATTTTTTTTTAGCAGTGATCTGAAGGCTGACTTTTATTTTGACAGATCACACTGTGGTGTGGTACCTCTACTTACGAACGTCTCTACATACGAAATTTTCAGGTTACGAGACGCCTCAACGGGAAAATATTGCCTCTAGTTACGAACAAAATTTCAGGATACGAAAGGCAAAAAAAAGTACGCGCTCCTCGCAGCTCCCGTATTTTACCGAACGTAAACATACCTGTAGCTGCTCTGCCATTGGCTATCGCCTAGCATCTTCCTGGTATCCCACTGGCCACGAATGGATGCGTTTGGTTGATCTCGCTTTATCTTATTATTATTTACTATTCTTACTACTTTATTTTATCCTTCTTACCTCTTTTAAGACTGTTGACTGAACTACACAATTTAGAGAAAAAAAAATTGTTAACTGCCATGTTTATCACCATCTACGTTATAACTCTGTACTTTCACCTTGTTCTTAATAAAGTTTTGGGAAAAAAAAACAAAACATCAACGATCAGCACGGTATTAAAACAAAAGGAAGCCCTTACAAGCCGATAAAAGCAAACGTCCTTGGATCGTTTCATCACAAAACGTCAGGCAAAAACCACTGATGAGACAGAACATGAACCAAAGAAGGCAAAAGGTGACGCCGACGCCGACGATCGCAGTTAAAAGGTAAATGAACATAATTTTTATTATTCTTTCGCTTTTATTATTCTTTCTCTCATTTTAAACTCTCATTTTATGTTTATTGTGCAGTAATCTAATTGTAACATGTATTTGTTACATGTTTTGATGCGTTTTTACGATTTATAAAAAATTTATGCCCGAATTTTGGGGGCTTGGAACGGATTACGGCATTTACATGTAAAACGCGCCTCTACTTACGAATTTTTCACGTTACGAGAATTCTTCCGGAACGAATTAAATTCGTAAGTAGAGGTACCACTGTAATTCCAACCTTTTTACTTTATAGTGCTTATTAAATATCAGCTGTCTCATGTTTGTGTGTTAAGTCTTTATAATAAAGTTCTCCTGTCTGTGTACAACTGCACACAGTCTCTGTTCTGCTACAGCTGCAAAATGTCAAAAATGTCAGTTCAATTAATACATAAATAAATGCATGCATACATACTGGATCTTGTAGCTTTATGATTAAAAGTGAAGCTATTGGGCATCTTACATGAAAATTAAACTGACAGGTAATAATAATATGCCAGAATTTTTACAAAACTAAGTGGCTGATAATGAGACAAATATAACAAATTTAAAGTCTCATCCAACACACACACACACACACACACCCACACCCACACACCAAGACAAATCCCCCTTACAAAGAAGTTCATCTCGTTGAATAAATCCACACTCAGACACCAGCTGGAATTAACATATTTTATTGGAAAGCTAACTCAGCAATGAACAATACATGAAAAACAATTTCCGTCATCATCAAAATTGTAACTAGGACATCATTACATTAACTGAAAATAAATGATCAAAAAATAATGCATATGTAACAATATGTAAATAAATTATGCTCAAAAACAAGTTTGCATCAACTTGACACATTCATAATAAACTGACTCTCAAACCTGAAACATGTGGATGAACTAAAGAATCCAAGAGTCTCAAAGAATCTGGGGGGGGGGGGAATCACAATAGTCATTTTATTCTGTTATTATGTAGACTTGGATCACTGCGATTTCTAACCCCCTTTGAAACACTCAAATGTCTGGCGAATAAACATAATTTAAAGCCCATTTACCAGCCTGGATGTCTGGTTATATTTTAGAGTTGGTGGTATTACAGCGTCACTCCCTTAGATGCGCGTTGTCGCACAATGTTGCGCGCCAGTCCCGCCCATTTCCGCGTGTCTGCGACAATGGGATGCAATTCTCGGCGAGAGAGCAGAACTCGGCACGACATAACCCCATTTTTGAGAGCCTGGGAATGGTGCGTCAGGCAGTGGAAAAATCAAAGAACTGGTGCCAATCAGGCTCTGGCTCCAGTTAAGCACTGGAACCGTTTTGGTGGAAAAGGCCACATTTGACACCGTTGACCACAACCAGTGTTGGGAGTAACGCGTTACTGTAATGCCACTACTGTTGCAGTAACGTGCTGTGTAATGAAATTACTGTTTAAAAAAATTCAGCAATGCCTTACAGTTACTGAAATTTGATCAGATGCTTTACTCACTTTATTAATATGGATAGATATTTTTAGTGCAAATAAATGAATATACTGTGGTGGACACAATACACAGGTCTAGCATTCTCTCACACCCAGAGAGGCAGGAGGAAACACGAGGACAATGGACTGTGTGAGGAAGCTCACCGGGAGGTTCAGACTGGGCAGAGTTTAGACACTTCCTGGGGAGGGGAAAATTTACATGGAGGCAATGGACAAAGATGTGCCTTTTGCCCCCCCCCACTGCACCAAGCTGCCGCGTGAAGTCCAGGGGGGGTGAATGTATTGTAACTTATGTTTCAAACTGTTATGATAATGTTTCACACAATTCTATTGTTCATGCACCAACGCATAATGTCAGCAGCTCCAGTCTCTATGCATAAGTAATAAAGGTATAAAAGCAGAGTGCTGAGAGACTGGAGTAGGCTTCTTACCCCCAACACGGCTGCGCTGGGGTTCATGGCTGTACATGTTTGTTAGAGGGAAATAAAGATTCTGTGTCATCCTATGCTTGTGCCTCGCCTCATATCCTTTCCCTCTACAATACAAACTGACCCTACCGTGACTGAGACGAGTTGTCAGTCGACATGACCTGTTGCAGAGAGCCAATCTTCACTACTGAGACAGGGGCGGTTCTAGGATCAGAGCTTTAGGGGTGCTGAGCACCCATTGAGCTCCACCACACACACGTTATTTTGTTAGAGTTATCATCTTCCATACATCTCCTCCCTGGCTTCTAGTTAGTGAACATGGTACCTGATGATACATAAAGACAGTGACAGCTTGGATTTAATATTTTGCTGATACCAAAATGACAACAGTTACTTTCTCTCAAATTCAAACAGTGCACAGCGGTTGATTGGCAATGCAACCATTAAAGAAAAATGCCTGCTACTAGCCATCTTAGCCAGGGCTGGACTGGGACAAAATCAGCCCTTGCATTTTTGGTCCAATTTGTTAAGTAGCAACATTCTGCCATCACACTAATGGTTTAACAGAGGTCAGAATTATCTCACTTTTGCCCTTAACAAGTGAATCCCTGTGGTTTTGAAAAAGGAAAGAATCTATCTTTTTTGCATAAATATTTTGTCATAATTTTAAAGTCTAAAAATTTTCCAAAGGTGCAAAACTTTGAGGAAAAAGCTACAAAAGGAAAAAAATAACATATATACAATAAAAACTTCAAATTTAATAGAATGTAGCAAATTTATAGAGACAAATGTCCATTTATTTAAAATATGTACTAAATTCATGAGAATAAAAAAGCAAAATTACAAGATTAACAACCTTGAATTTAAAAAATAAGTTATAAATTCATGGCAAAAGTTGTTAATTTATGAGGAAAAAATTCACATGTGCTATTAGTCACTGAGAATGTAAACACAGGAAGTTATTTAAAAGATTTAATAAATTCATTAAAAAGAAAATTAATAAATTGTTGAGACAAAGGTCAGAAAATCACAAGACAAATGGAGCTCATTTGCAATAATTGAAAAAAAAAATTTAAAAAAATTGTGACACCGACAGAGTGTTCACAGAAGGAGGGAAAACGCCAGGCGGAGGCATGTGTGTCTACTGTCAGGATTGCCCTTCCGGGGCAGGGAAGAGGACCCAAATGCAAGGCAGATTTGATACACCATAATTTATTGATAAGAAACCAGAAAATCAAGCAGCACATGGGTTGAACTAAGGCAAACTTACAGGCAGGCAGGATAATACCCAACAGGCTGGACAGAAGCGTGGGGAACACGTAGTAATGAGATGGCAGGCTCCGGAGCTTCGAGGGTGCTCTGAGCTTGTCCAGGAAATATTTAACAAAGCGCGTTTCGAGGCATGTATTGCTGACGTTGTACCATGTGACTGGGTCAGGAAGCCATTCATGATTTTGCACGCAGCATAAAATAAAGTGAGCAGCAATACACAATGGAAATCCCCGTCCCTCAAGTTTTGTGTTGTCAATGTTTGACTGTGTAAGGGATTTGTCACAACCAATTTTTAGATGGAACCAGCACAAAAAACATGGACTTCTCCCATTTGGGAACAGTTTGATCTCATTTCTCCCATTAATACATTTTCCACAAATAGCAACTATTTATTATAACTGAAGTGATGGCCTAGCAGTAAAGCATCTGCCCTGCAACTAGGAGGCTGGGGTTCAAGACCCAGAGTAGTCCTTCTTGTAACTTTATTTTCATTTGCAAGGTGAAGTGTCTGTTGTGTTTCAAAGAGCTTGGATCATTATGCTGAGGCACTATTGTGCCCTGCATGAGAATAAGGACTGAGGTGAATTTACTGGGAGAGACAGAAACATGTCTATCCTGCACTGTACAAACTTGCAGTAGCCTTCCTTTGCACACCTGCATCCTCTGTGATCTGAGAGCGTATTCTCCAAAGCTGGAGAGATAATCTTAAAAGAAATCGCCTTAGTCCAAAGACTGTTGAAAAGTTATTATTTCTTAATTAAAATGGATAAGTACCACAAGTACATTCACTGTAGTCACCCGAGTTTTATCATTTCTTTTTTCCCTTATGATCATTGATATTTCTTAAAAGAGTGCATTTATTGAAATGGAAAAAATACACATTAAACAATAATGCTCTTGCAAAAATCTGCATGTTCTATACCAGGGGTGTCGAATCATGTGCCATGGAGGGCCAAGACCCTGCAGGTTTTCTCTTCTACCCAGTTGCTTCAGCAGGTGTTTTCACTGATCAGCAATCAGTGGGAAGAAGTTCAGTGAAATCTGGTGCTGAACACACTGGTTGGAGGTAAAGCCTGCAGGGTCTTGGCCCTCCATGGCACATGATTGGACATCCCTGTTCTATACTTTTGGTCGACTACATGGCCTAGTAAAGCAAATGAAGTTTCACTTGAGGCTTCGTCTATATGAACAATTTTGATGAAAAGCCTCAAGTCTTCAAGGAAGCCTTAGCTAGCCATCATTAAGTAGTAGCTTAGAGGTAAAGTATCTGTCCTGCAACTGGGAAGCTGGGGTTCAAGTCCCAACTGGACCAGTCTTATAAGTTATTTTATACAATTTGTTTTTATTTGCATGGTGAAGTGTCTGTTGTGTTTCAAAGACCTTGGATACAACAATAACATCATTATGCTGAGGCACTATTGTGCTCTGCATGACAATCAGGACAGAGGTGAATGTACTGGGAGAGACAGAAACAGTGCATTTATTGAAATGGGAAAAAAATACACATTAAACCAATAACACCCTTGTAAAAATCTGCATGTTGTATATGTTTTGTCCACTAGATGGCCTAGTAGAGAAAATGAAGTTTCATATGAGGCCTTCTCTATAAGAGCCATGATGAAAGGCCTCAAGTCCTTTAGAAAGCCTCATCTGGCCATCACTAGGAACACCAAACAGGAACAGGGAACAGCAAACAAGGTCACCACAACTGACATGGACTAATCACTGGCATATATAGGGACAGGGGAGCAATCAAGAAAACATGAGAGAGATGGGAAGCCTCATCACTGACAGCTGGGGCAGCCGACAGTGATGGGGCTGCATACACACACACACCACAAGGGAGACACAGAGATAAAGCAGGATCACAAGAAATGGCAAGACTATAACAAATTCAAACAGAATCACAGCTCTAATAACAAATAATGAAATGTAGAAAACACAAAATAACTCCAGGCGAGGCCGTGGGTCCAGGGCCACCTTAACTTGCCGTAAGGCCCTAGGGCTGAGAGGTCTTGTAGCACCCCCCCACCAAACAGAATCTCAGTTTAAAAATGATACAATGCTAGAAAACAACTACAGTGCAAAAACTCAAGGTAGTAGCTATGGATATGGAAGCTGTATCCCTATACAAAAATTTCTGTTGGTACAGAAGAGTTGACAATCCAACAAAACCCTTTCAGATCAACTCCAAACCAACTACTGCTGTGGCTAACGTAGATAGTAAATTGGGCCTGTGATCAGAAGGTTGCTGGTTCCTGTCCTGCTCTCAGCACCTTATCCAAACCATTTTTACTTGATATGAGATGAAATTTACACTTAAAATTAAGAGGTTGGCCTTAGGATTTGGGAGTGGGTAAGGTTAAAAAGGTAGTAAATGGATATCAATTAGAAATTTTGAAACAAATAAATGCCTCAGATTTCCATACCTGTAGCCTGCTGCTTTCAAGACACGCATTAATAGAATGACTGGCCAATCAGATTTGAGCTGTGTTTGTAACAACAATTCTATGGGTATGGTTCTGTGTCCATAGCCAATGCTAAAACTCAAGTTGTAAGATGAAATATCTGAAATTAAGGCTGTATATGTGTAACGGATGCCAACTAGTACTGTTCGGCGTAGAACGTTAGTAAAACCTCCCTCCCAAAGCCTCATACAGTATCGGTAGCGCTGAGCTATCAGTCGGACCTTTAGCTCAGCGCGATCGTGCTGTGTCTCCCATGCTCGAACTGTGTGTAGTTGACTGGTAGGTCGCGGGTTCGTATCCCGAGTAGGGCGAACTGCGCAGGATGACCTCAGTTACAATGGTGCCGTGAACCCAGGATGGGAGTGAGGTTTAAGGGGGAGAGTGTAACGGATGCCAACTAGCACTGTTCGGCATAGAACGTTAATAAACCTCCCTCCCGAAAAAGCCTCATACAGTATCGGTAGCACTGAGCTATCGGTCGGACCTTTAGCTCAGCGCGATCGTGCTGTGTCTCCCATGCTCGAACTGTGTAGTTGACTGAGAGGTCGCGGGTTCATGTCCCGTGTGGGGCGAACTGCGCAGGATGATCTCAGTCACAATGGTGCCGTGAACCCGGGATGGGGGAGAGTGTAACGGATGCCAACTAGTACTGTTCGGCGTAGAACGTTAGTAAAACCTCCCTCCCGAAAGCCTCATACAGTATCGGTAGCGCTGAGCTATCGGTCGGACCTTTAGCTCGGCGCGATCGTGCTGTGTCTCCCATGCTCGAACTGTGTAGTTGACTGGTAGGTCGCGGGTTCGTGTCCCGAGTAGGGCGAACTGCGCAGGATGACCTCAGTTACATATGCTTGTTTTTTGTCTGAGAAGGTATTTATTCTTGCTTTGCAGTTTTTGTATAAGAAAATGTTAGATACTTTCAGAGATTTTTTAACTTGTTTTAAGCAATTTGATAAACCAAATTTTCTTGTTCTGTTGGCAGATAATTTTACTTAAAGTAACCAAAAATTTTCTGGCAATAGATAATTTTATTTAAAATTGGGGAAAAATTATATGCCAAAAAAGATTAAAGCAAGTAAAATCTTACAGAAAACTGCACAACAAAGAAATTCTTGTCTTGTCAAAATTATCTTGTTAGAGAAAAACAAGCATAGAGTCTTGATTTAAGATATTTGATCTTACTAAGATTTCATTTGTTTTGCAGGGTAACAGTCTATTGGCTACTTCAGCATCAACACAAAATTCAGTTTAATCTCTTACACACACACACACACACACACACACACACCAGCATCATGAATGGCACTAGCCTAAATGCCAGATAGAGGATGACACTAATCAACAATTAAAGTCTAATGATGACAGCAGAACACAACGTTATATCTGAAGTATTTCTGATTCAAACAATAGACAACAGCAGCAATCAAAAACCTGCACAGCAGGTGATTGGAAACCACTACAAAGAGCATGTCTTACCTTTTTAGAAGTGTTTTCTGGTCTTCTTTTTTTTTTTAAAAAAAATAAAAAAATACTTCATTATGTCTTTTAAATCCAGCTCATGAAGAACATCATATGGACATCAGTGTGAGTTCACAGTCTGTTTTTAGTAGCATGCTTGATCCAGTAGTGATGGGTCCGGCAACACCGATGCGTCGGCGCATGCGTCGAGCTCATAGAGCGAAACCCTGTGTCGGTGCGTATCGCTTTAAGAAAGTCATGTGACCGATACAGGTACTGTATCGGTCACATGATGATAGCGCGTCGAAACACTGACGAGCCAGCGTTTATAAGGAAGCACATCTGTCAACGGGATGCATTTGCCCAAAGACTCGCGTATGTGTTGCGGACGGTCCTTGTGCAAATTTATCACAAATTATGGAGCATGCGCAGCCTCAAAGAAAAAGAGAGGTTTCCGCCGTGTGGGACCATTTTGATCTGATATCGGAAAATAAGGTATTTAAAAATAGTATTTTTAAAATACTATTTTCTTTGTTTTAATTTCCTTGTTGTTTCATCCTGTTCCTCTCAGAGTTTCCATTTGATCTATCTGAATTCAAATTCATTTGAAAGTGACTCTTAGTTTACTCTTCATATTTTCTGCAGGCTAAATGTCACATTTGTTCGACAGAACTTTCATATTTAAACAAAAGCGCCTCCTCAATGCTGAGACATTATAGGGCCAGGCATGAAAATGAAGTCCCGGGTACACCCAGGATAGACTCAGGTATACAGCCCTTCTACTACTTACTCACAGTTGCTTTATTGATAATTAATTCCTATTAATTTATTCTTTACTTCATTTTTAACCATCAAGCTTCCAGGTAGCAGATGCTGGATGAGGCTCTGCTGAATTTCATCGTGAAGGACTGCCAGCCCCTCAGCATTGTGGAGAGTGAAGGGTTCAGGGAACTGATTCAGGCCCTTCAGCCCTCATATGTTTTGCCAACCAGAAAGGTTTGTGGAAATTATCTAAAGTAGTAGTTGATATATCCAGTTTATTTAATCTTTAATTTAAATGTATGGATTTGCTTTTGGTTTGACTTGGTGTAATTTTCAGACCATCAAACAAATGGTGGCCAAAAAGTACGAGGAGTAACGAGAACGAGTGAAAATGCAAGTACAGCAAGCTGTGGCAGTGAGTATAACAGCTGACATGTGGACATCTGTGAACATGGAGGCTTACTTGGCTCTTACCTGTCACTACATTAATGAGAATTTGCAGTTGTGTACGTCTGTGTTGGGAGTGCAATACTTTCCACAAAGTCACACTGCTGACAATTTGGCCCAAGTCAAAAGGGGCATGATTGAGGACTGGGCCATAACCAATAAAGTAAAGTGTTTTGTGACCGACACAGCACCAAACTCGATTGCATCCACTAGACAGCTCCGAATTCAGCTCTCAATTTGCATTGCACATAGTCTCAATTTAGACGGGACCATCTTCACAACAGCCGTCTGCACCCACTTCAGCCATGTTATTCAGCATTATTTGTTTGTTGTTGTTTGGAAATCATGTATTAAAATGCCAATTTGTTGTTTTTTAGATTACCTTTGGCAACATCTCAACATCAAAGTGGGCAGGCAGACCAAAAGTGCCACAGCTGATGCCATCCAGGAGGTGCAGAGATACCTGGCAGAAGGCAATATTGCCAGGTCCCAGGATCCTATGAGATACTGGGACAACCAAAAGACCATCTATCCAAACCTCTTTCAGCTTTCCTTACAATTTCTCTGCACTCCAGCCTCATCTGTGCCGTGTGAGCGGGTGTTTTCTACAGCTGGAGAAGTTGTATCAAAAAAGCGTAACAGACTCAATTTCAAAATGTTGGAAAAGCTTTTTTGTTTTTAATAAAAATTTGTAAAAAAAAAAAAAAAAACCCAGTCCACAAGCATCTTCATTCGCAACACGTTCACTTAGATTTTCACGTTATGATACATGTTCACATTATTTATTGACTGTATCTAAAAATATCAACGATATTTGAAATTAAAATGAAGATATGAAATAATACAATATAAAATGCAATGACCTAAATTACATACTGCTCAAAAAATAAAGGGAACACTAAACATCCTAGATTTGAATGAAATATTCTTATTAAATACTTTGTTCTTTACATAGTTGAATGTGCTGACAACAAAATCGCACAACAGCATGTGAAATTGATTGTCAATCAGTGTTGCTTCCTAAGTGGACAGTTTGAGGGACAGTGTTCCCTTTATTCTTTGGAGCAGTATATTATTGTATATACTAGGTCATCAAATCAGTGTCAGTTGAGTCTGTCAACTAGGTTGCCTGTAGGGATTTTTAAGGTCCAGCAGGTGTCAGTATTCAGTGACACAGTATCAATACAGTTTTGCAATGTGTCGAAACGCATCATGACGCCTCATGGACCCATCACTATGATCCAGTCTACCTTTTTACCAAGTTTGGAGACCACTGTCCCACGCACAGCTGTCTGATGTAAGCAATCATGGCCTTTCCCAGCGACCAGGCTTTTCTTGTGCTGGTCATCATCCCTCAGCTTGTCTTCTCCACTGGCTTGCTCTCCTTTGGCAGGATCTGGCGGCACCTGCTTTTCTCCTCCAGGTGAGTGCTTTAACATTCCTCCTGTCTGTCCATCTCTAGTCTCTGCTCAGTTAAACCTGCTCTCCAGCTCCAGGTAATGGCCCACCTGTCTCCTCTGTGCAGTAATTAGCAGCCCCACCTCCATCTGATGCTCTAGTTTAGAAAAATCCTTTAAGCTTCGTGATTTTTTTGAACAATTCCTTTTTTCCTAAGCCCCTTTTCTCTCTCAATAATTTTGTGAGCAGCACCATTCTCAAACTTTTTTTCCTAACATTTTGACATTTTAACCCACAGAGCTGCCAGAGGACTGACCCCCCACTGTAGCTTACACTACTTACAGTAGCTGTGTGGCCTAGGGTCAGTGACAGGGAGATAGGCACCGCTGAGGTGAGTCTGGCCACTGTCCCTCCTCTGGGCAGCATTCCTCCTGTGCACACGGGATGACCGTGCTCTCGACATCATCATCCTGTTGAATCTCGCCCCAGTCATCGTCATCGGCATATGTTGCGTCCCAACCATCATAGTCAGTCAAACTGAGTCTGTTACTGTTGCGGATGGAGAAACCCAGTTGGTAGAAGAGGTCACATCCTAATATGCTGTCTCCATGCGTGGTCACTTGAAGCACAAAGTCAGTAACTACTCTTGACGTGTAGTGGACCGTTAGCGTGATGGTCCCTACGTTGCTAACTCTGTAGCCACTATACCCATACAATGCTGCTGGGTTCTTCTCAATCTTGTGGTTGGGGAAAATTTTTTTCACCGTAGCCCAATTTTTTTTTTTTTTATATAAATATGTTTATTGAACTTTTGAGGGTCACAAGCAGTACAAAATAGCAAACAGTGAGAAGTGAAGAAAAGAACCTTCTTTTTCAGCCCCCAAACTCCCATACCGTCACCTCGTCTCCACACAAGGGGGAAAAAAAAAAAAAAGAAAACACATAAATACAACAATACAGATTTGTCAGGAGCAGAAGGTTTGCATCTTTAGAACACAATCAGAGACAATGGTGCTCTATTTGGTAATGCACTTTGAGATCTCAGTCCATGCAAGACCATAGAGGCCACTCTGGAAGGCCTGGGCTCCATCCCCTCCTATATAGTCCAAAAAGGGGTCCCATATACTGTATTAAAAAAATGAAAAGGTTTGTCTTTGAGCCAGAAGCTAATAGCTTCTAACGGGATGAGTTCCATCACACCCCAAATCCAATGTGGAACTGTAGGAACACAGTCTGAGGTCCATAAAAGAAGAACACATCTTTTACTGAAGAGAAGCACCTGCAGCAGTTTGAGCGTGGAGGAGCGGAGATTCAGTGGGGTAGGATTTACTCCTAAAATGCAGCTGAGAGGAGTGAGGGCTAGTTTTTTCTTCAATATAATATCAATTTCTTTACATATTTTTACCCAGAAGTCATTAATAAAAGGATATTCAAATAAACATATATCCCAACAACAAGCCATGGGTTACAAAACCAGTTAAATCCTGCTTACAGAGGAAAGCACTTGCCTTTAAACGGGGTTGTTTCTGAGCTGCAGGTTGCCACAAAAGAGCTGAAGGCCAAAATTTTAAGAGCAAAACAGAATTATAAATCAGAGTTGGAAAGCAAGATGGCATCAAAGAAACTTGGTTCAGCCTGGGCCAGTACGAAAACTATTGCAGGCCTACAGAGCGCAGTCATCATCATCATCATAGCAGTCTGTCGGGTGCAACAATGACCGTTTCATTTAGGTCTGATCAGATTCCTCCACACAGCTCTGTAATTCACCTTCCGCTGCCAGGAACTCCTGACCTTGTTAACCTGGGCAACGTCCGAGCCGGTATGAGTTGCTCTCTGACTGACCATTTCATGAAACTGCTTGCAAAGCATTTGAGTACTGCTAGCTTTTGCAGGACTAGCGACACATTCTTGGCAGATAGAGGTACAGTGATCCCTCACTTATCGCGGTTAATGGGTTCCAGAACCGACCGTGAAAAGTGAAAAACCGCGAAGTAGCGTCACCCCTAATGACGTCATCCATAAATAATACGTACGTTCATTCTCTCACTCTCTCTCTCTCTCATATGATACGTGTGTGTGTGTGTGTACGTGTACATACATACGTAGATGTAAATAAAGTGTACATAAATATGTTTTTAGAACTCTTTTATTCTTATAACAAGATACGTAACTCAAGATGAAGATGATTTACTGCACAGGTTAATGAGAGCTTTACTGCTCCTCAGGTGACGCCTCATCGTCAGGTGCTAGAAGCGCAGGATCATCGAGGGCAGCTTCCGATAGAGCTGGAGAAGCTGCAGGAGGCAGCGTAGTGGCTCGACGGGAAGACTATTTCGCACAAAATGGCACAAGAGAACAGCAAAAAGTTCCACGCTGAGCTTCCGGTCTGGACGCCATGGCGACTGCAGCTTAACACTGAAGCTCTCAGACTCAATCCAGGATAACACCTTGAAAATCAAACTTAACGGATTTTTGGAGGAGTGAAAATCAAAAGACAAAATCATCATGTCTAAAGGAAAACAGAAGAAACTGAAATTCTCCAGGCTAGGACACGTATCGGCCGGAGAATCTGAACTGGAAGATCCCCGTTCAGAAGACGAGGAGCTGGTGATAGCTAACAAAAGGGTTAGCCTGAAATCACTATTTGAGGAACTACGACGATTTCGCCGAGATGTTACGGCCGAATTTCGGGAATTCAGAGAAGAATTGAAAAGGACAAACAGCAGAGTGGACCAGGCCGAGAACCGAATCTTGGAAACAGAGGATCGAATAAAAGTGCTCGAAGATTCTGTGCTGGACCTACGCAAAAGACAAGCAGCTATAGAGGCTAAGCTAACCGACCAAGAAGGAAAACAAAGAAGAGACAACATAAGAATTCATGGTCTGATAGAAGGAACCGAAAATGGTTTTAACTCAATGGCAGAATGCGTGGAATCCTTACTAAGAGAGAAATTGGATATTCCACAAACCACCGACTTGAAGATAGAAAAGGCACATCGTTCATTAGCCGCTAGGCCGGCGGCGGAAGCGCCCCCACGTTCGGTGTTGGTAAGATTTTCCAATTTCAAAATAAAACAAGAGGTTGTAAGACTGGCCTGGCAGAAAAAAGGATTTATGCACCAGGAGAGAAAAGTCTACGTGGAACACGATTACGCCCCGGAGGTCCTTAAAAAGCGCAGGGAATACAATGACGCGAAAAAGGTGTTAAGAGAGAAGAAATTGCGCTTTCAGACACCATTTCCTGCGAAGTTAAGGGTCTTCTACGGCGATGAAACGTGTCTCTATAATTCGGCGGAAGAAGCAACAGCTGACATGGCGAGAAGAGGGCTCCCGGTAACGGTGTTTAAACCCGCAGCAGACCCGAGTGAGAAGATCAAAGCGCAAACATGGACAACACAAAGACCCTCAAAATCCACGGACCAGCAGCGGGAAACCCAGCACCAGAGCGTCGCGGATAAACTATCCGTTTTCAGGTTGGAATAGCGACCTTTTTTTTTTTTTTTTTTCCCTTCCTCTTGAATCAATCCGCACATCCAACCCCCCTCATACAAGGTAACAAACTTTAAAGGAGATGCATATTCAGCATGTGGTAAAACATTTCATGGAACAATCATATTATTTGAAACAAATAAGTCTTTGTAATAAAAAAAAAAAAAAACTTGTTAAAATAGAAATGTGACAATAATCCACATGTTCTGCTCATACTAACAAATACTGTTTTTGCGTGAATGTTTGATGTGATGGGGGTGGGAGGGTGCACACAATTTCACAGGGTTTAGGCATAAAAGGAAAAAAAAAAAAAAAATCATTACAAGTTTGGATTGGGTTCTGAAACTCACGTTAAAAGCATGGGACTACTTTCAGTGGTACGAGAGGGCCCTCAACACGTAACAGAGTTTGAGGAATTTCCCTCAGGGCCTTCACTCCATCAAGGCTCTTACAGGGTCTTTAAAAAGACCTCAGCTCAGGAAGTTCTTTTGACAGTTTTTTGTTTTAAAGTTTTTTACACTATGTTCTTAATGTTTTTCTTGTTTTTAATGTTCTTTCAGTTTCTGAGTAGCACAAAAGAGGGCCACCACACAGTTATACTAAACAAAACAACACAATGGAGAAACAGGGTGTAACCAAAATAATTTCATATAATGTAAAAGGGATCCTGAATCCAGTTAAAAGATCCAAGATTCTAGGCAAAATGAAAAAAGACAAAGCAGGAATAATACTTTTACAAGAAACCCACCTAACAGACGTGGAACACAATAAACTCAGTAGACAAGGGTTTAAAATGATCTCTTCATCTTCATATAAATCAGGGAGGAGGAGGGGAGTAGCGACATTGATATCAACCAAAATTACATTTGAAAAAAAATCAGAACACAAAGATAAAGAAGGGAGATACAGTTTGGTAACTGGGCGGCTAGAGGGAGAAGATATCACCCTGCTGAATGTGTATGCTCCCCCAGGGGCTAACTGGAAATTTTATAAAAATGTATTCGACCTAATGATAACTAAAGCTCAAGGTTTAGTGATATGTGGTGGGGACTTCAATCTTAGACTGAATCCATACTGGGATGCTTCTGGTAATTCCCCACATCAAAATAACACCCAAAACAGGAAGACTCGGATGCTACTAAAAGAAATGGGAATCTGTGATGTGTGGAGGGAACTCAACCCCAGTGTAAAAGACTATACATTTTACTCAACTCCACATTCATCTTACTCAAGGATTGACTATTTTTTTATGTTTAATAGAGACATTGGTAGAGTAAAAACATGTAAAATAGGACTGATGGATCTCTCCGACCACAGTCCGATCTACATGGACTTAAATATCCAAAAATACACAAATAATACATTTTCTTGGAGGTTAAATTCAAATGTCCTGAAAGGACCATTGAAAGATGAATTGGAGTCAGATATTCTCAGATATTTGGAAGATAACGATAATGGAGAAGTATCCCCTTTAATACTGTGGGATGCATGTAAAGCTGTAATAAGAGGAAAGATTATTGCAAAACTGGCAACCCAAAAGAAACTAAGACAAGAAAAACTATCCACATTAGAGTCAGAACTTAGGAACCTAGAAAAAGAACACAAAGGCAACACTCATTCTACTGACTCGCTCAAGATTAAGGAAATTAAAAACCAAATAAATGAGATCTACACAATAGAAATCCAGAAGAAACTTACATTTCTGAAACAAAAATACTATGAAGCAGGCAGTAAATCGGCAAAATTGCTAGCCTATAAATTGAGGAAACATCAAACAGAAAGAGCAATCTACAAAATCAGAGACCCAGTATCAAAGGAAATAAAATTCAGAATTCAGGATATTCTTAAAAACTTCGAGAATTACTATAAGAACTTATACTCCCACAAAAAACATAAAAACGCATCCGAGGCATTCCTAAACACATTAAACCTTCCCCAACTTACGGAGTCACAAAATAAAACACTACTGTCAGAAATACATTCTAAAGAATTGGAAAAAGCAATTATGAAACTTAAAGCTAACAAATCCCCAGGAGCTGATGGCTATACAGCAGAGTGGTACAAAACCTTTAAACAGCAACTATCTCCTCTCCTCCTGAAAACATTTAATTATGTCCTCCACACAGGGGAAATCCCCCCCTCCTGGAGAGAAGGGGTCATTGCAGTTATACCTAAACCTGAAAAGGATAAACTAGAGTGCTCCAACTACAGACCAATCAGTGTACTAAATCAGGACTATAAGCTTTTTACCATTATCCTTGCCAAAAGGTTAGAGAATATACTGACAGACCTAATTCATTTAGACCAAACAGGTTTTATAAGACAAAGACAGACACAAGACAACATTCGACGCACTTTACACATAATTCATCATATAAAAAAATATAACTTAAATGCAGTCATATTAGGATTAGATGCTGAAAAAGCATTCGATTCGGTTGACTGGTCTTTTCTATACAGAATCTTATCCAGTTTCAATTTTCATAACAACTTCATTAGAACTATACAGGCATTATATAAAAAACCAACAGCTAAAATAAGGATTAACGGTAATTTATCATCATCTTTTGAACTGGAAAGAGGATGTCGTCAGGGCTGCCCCCTGTCTCCACTGCTCTTTGCAATCTTCATAGAACCTCTGAGCCAATGGATAAGACAAAACCAAAAAATTCAAGGTATTACACTTGGTCAGAAGGAACATAAAATAGCACTCTTTGCTGATGACATTTTAATATACCTAGGGCAGCCGGACACTTCTTTACCAGAACTAACCTCAGTTTTTTCAGAGTATGGAGATTTATCGGGGTACAAATTAAATATGCATAAAACCCAAGTTTTAACATTCAACTATGACCCAAATCATTATTCACTAAGCAAACTCAAAACTAACTGGGAGTCGGAATCTATGAAATATCTGGGGGTCAATATCCCGAAACAACTCAACAAAATTATATCACTAAACTATGATCCACTGGTGACAAAAATAAAATCTGACCTAGCAAGATGGAATATGATACCATTCTTGGGTATTGCACAAAGAATTGAAGCAGTCAAAATGAATATACTTCCACGTCTTCTATACCTTTTCCAAACAATACCGGTAGAACCTCCCAAAAAAACATGGCAGGAGCTGGACAGAAGGATCTCAAGATTCATATGGCAGGGCAAGAGACCTAGAATCAGATATAGAACCCTACAGCTAAACAAAGACAAAGGTGGGCTCGCGCTGCCAAATATCAGGGACTACTTTAAAGCCGCACAAATTAAAACTTTAGTAGAGATATGTAACCCAGTCTACTCTGCACAATGGAAGGAGATCGAATGCCAAATAACAAGTGACATCCCCCTACAGGCGATAATAGGGAACAATGTCTTACCTAAGCTTTTGAATAACACTAACCCGTGGATAGAGACCCCGCTAAAAATTTGGTTTAAGATAGTCAGAGAGAATCAAACTAAAGAGCCCTATCGACTTCTGCAATGGATCGCCTATGATCAGGACTTTACTCCTAATAAAACAGACACCAGATTTAAAAAGTGGAAGGAGAAGGGGCTGATAAAATATTACGATTTTTTTAAAGGGCAAATCTTAAGAAGTTTTGAAGATTTGAAAAAACAAGGCCTAATAAATCAAGACCTTTACAGGTTCTTCCAGCTTAGACACCACATAAACAATATACTTAAAAAGGAGGTTTTGGAAAGGGCCCAGTCAGGTGTTCTGAAGGTCTTCTTAATGGCATATAAAGGGATCCCAGGGATCAGATACATTTCTAAAATATACCAAGGTCTTCAAGACTTAAAAGGAGACAACACATCTTATATAAAAGAGAGATGGGAAAAAGAGGGGAATTTCACTTTACATCTGGAAATATGGGAAAAGCTAAATAAACAGCAATGGAAAAGTACCTCATCCCTGCAGTGGAGAGAATTTGGATGGAAAAACTTGGCAAGATTTTTCAGAACACCTGCACAAATCAAATTTACCCATAAGGGATTGAACTGTTGGCGCTTGTGTGGTGAAAAGACTGCAAATCATTTTCATGTGTTTTGGTCATGCCCAGTTATCCACCAATATTGGACCAATGTACAGACAATATTGGGGAAAATATTCAAAATTACAGTTCCCTTTTCTTTTGTAACTTTGTATTTGGGTTTACTACCGGACTCACTGGAAAGACGAGGAGAAAAATACTTATTCAATGTTTTAATATTGGCAAGCAAAAAAGCTCTAACTAAAAAATGGATGTTGAAGGACTGTCCTACACCTGAAGATTGGACTAACGTGATCCAAGACATTTACTCGATGGAAAAGTTGACATTCGCACTGAGACAGGACATGGATGGGTTCATGAACTTTTGGCAACCCTGGACCGCATATGTGTCTTCCATTAGATCTAATCTTTGACAAATACCATTTCAATAATGGTTCTGCTCTTTGTTCCAATGCTACTCAGATGCTCTTTTATCTTTATTTACTTACTTTTTCTTTTTGTTTGTTTTTTACTGGTTTGTTTGGTTTTTTTTTGTTTTTTGTTTTGTTTTTTTTTTCTCTTTAATTTCACTTTTTCTTTCACTTTAAAAAAAAAAAAAAAAAATAAGGGGTGTTGTAAGAATTAATCTTCCAATGTTGTCAGATATCAGAAAATAAGGGAACATGTGATGAAAATGTAAACACTGCATTGCTGTAACGACCTGTATACCCTTTACAAAAACTTAAATAAAAAAAAAAAAAAGTTCCACGCTGCGAGACTACGTAACACGAGCGATAAAGAGCAATGAATGCGGTCTTCCTTCCCTTCATGGGCGCTCGGCAGGGAGAGGAGGTGGGTGAAACGTCTCGGCCAATCAGCTTGCGGGGTGAAACGTCTCGGCCAATCAGCTTGCGAGATTTCCGAGCCGAGCCAACACGAGAACAGCGAACAGAGAGGTGGATTTTTTGAGTTGTGCGGCTCTCCGTGTTGATACCTGATGGTCTAATGTAGTCTCCCTGCCTTCTGCTAGCGCCCGCCCATTATTTCTCAATTTTGAATTTTTAATGAATATTTTTGAAAAATCCGCGATGCACTGAGGGCGCGAAAGGTGAAGCGCGAAGTAGCGAGGGATCACTGTATTATCAGTGGCAAGGACAGGCCAAGACAAACTGACTCCAGTATCTGTTGCAGTGACTGAGCAGATGATAATAAGGTTTGTTTATTTCTGCTCCTTGTGTAGTGCATGTCACGATGCACCGACTGGCAAAGGTCCACCACAGACCTTGCGACAGATGTGCTTATCTGCCAGGAGGTCCAGTCTCACCCCGTGTAACTGGGAGTGGTCCACCACAGACCTGGTTTTACCCACGAGGTGTTTTTCTCCCTCCGAGATGCACAAGACAGTCGACTCCCTTAATCGTGTGTTTTTAGATGGTTTTAATTCAGACACAGAGCTGGCTAATGCTCTTAATTGTTTTTATGGTCATTTTGACTCCTTTGATTTTAGCACAGAAACCCAAGATTTGAAACAGAAACTCAAAGACAATCAGCACTTTAATACTGAGGTGCAGGATGTTAAAAGGACGTTCTGTGCTGTAAAAGTGAACAAAAGTCAGGGCCCTGATAATATATGTGGGCGCTTGGTAAAGTCCTGTGCACATGAACTGAGTCCTGTATTTCACTACATTTTCAATAAGTCCTTACAGACACAACATGTGCCTAAGATCTGGAAAGATGCTGTGGTTGTCCCTGTTCCGAAATCCAGTTGTCCTAAAACGGTCAATGATTTTAGACCAGTTGCTTTGACTTCAATTTTTTTTTTTTTTTTTTTAATTTAAGTTTTTGTAAAGGGTATACAGGTCGTTACAGCAATGCATTGTTTACATTTTCATCACATGTTCCCTTATTTTCTGATATCTGACAACATTGGAAGATTAATTCTTACAACACCCCCCCTTTTTTTTTTTAAAGTGAAAGAAAAAGTGAAATTAAAGAGAAAAAAAAAACAAAAAACAAATAAAAAAAACAAACAAACCAGTAAAAAACAAACAAAAAGAAAAAGTAAGTAAATAAAGATAAAAGAGCATCTGAGTAGCGTTGGAACAAAGAGCGGAACCATTATTGAAATGGTATTTGTCAAAGATTAGATCTAATGGAAGACACATATGCGGTCCAGGGTTGCCAAAAGTTCATGAACCCATCCATGTCCTGTCTCAGTGCGAATGTCAACTTTTCCATCGAGTAAATGTCTTGGATCACGTTAGTCCAATCTTCAGGTGTAGGACAGTCCTTCAACATCCATTTTTTAGTTAGAGCTTTTTTGCTTGCCAATATTAAAACACTGAATAAGTATTTTTCTCCTCGTCTTTCCAGTGAGTCCGATAGTAAACCCAAATACAAAGTTACAAAAGAAAAGGGAACTGTAATTTTGAATATTTTCCCCAATATTGTCTGTACCTTGGTCCAATATTGGTGGATAACTGGGCATGACCAAAACACATGAAAATGATTTGCAGTCTTTTCACCACACAAGCGCCAACAGTTCAATCCCTTATGGGTAAATTTGTTTTGTGCAGGTGTTCTGAAAAATCTTGCCAAGTTTTTCCATCCAAATTCTCTCCACTGCAGGGATGAGGTACTTTTCCATTGCTGTTTACTTAGCTTTTCCCATATTTCCAGTTGTAAAGTGAAATTCCCCTCTTTTTCCCATCTCTCTTTTATATAAGATGTGTTGTCTCCTTTTAAGTCTTGAAGACCTTGGTATATTTTAGAAATGTATCTGATCCCTGGGATCCCTTTATATGCCATTAAGAAGACCTTCAGAACACCTGACTGGGCCCTTTCCAAAACCTCCTTTTTAAGTATATTGTTTATGTGGTGTATAAGCTGGAAGAACCTGTAAAGGTCTTGATTTATTAGGCCTTGTTTTTTCAAATCTTCAAAACTTCTTAAGATTTGCCCTTTAAAAAAATCGTAATATTTTATCAGCCCTTTCTCCTTCCACTTTTTAAATCTGGTGTCTGTTTTATTAGGAGTAAAGTCCTGATCATAGGCAATCCATTGCAGAAGTCGATAGGGCTCTTTAGTTTGATTCTCTCTGACTATCTTAAACCAAATTTTTAGCGGGGTCTCTATCCACGGGTTAGTGTTATTCAAAAGCTTAGGTAAGGCATTGTTCCCTATTATCGCCTGTAGGGGGATGTCACTTGTTATTTGGCATTCGATCTCCTTCCATTGTGCAGTGTAGACTGGGTTACATATCTCTACTAAAGTTTTAATTTGTGCGGCTTTAAAGTAGTCCCTGATATTTGGCAGCGCGAGCCCACCTTTGTCTTTGTTTAGCTGTAGGGTTCTATATCTGATTCTAGGTCTCTTGCCCTGCCATATGAATCTTGAGATCCTTCTGTCCAGCTCCTGCCATGTTTTTTTGGGAGGTTCTACCGGTATTGTTTGGAAAAGGTATAGAAGACGTGGAAGTATATTCATTTTGACTGCTTCAATTCTTTGTGCAGTACCCAAGAATGGTATCATATTCCATCTTGCTAGGTCAGATTTTATTTTTGTCACCAGTGGGTCATAGTTTAGTGATATAATTTTGTTGAGTTGTTTCGGGATATTGACCCCCAGATATTTCATAGATTCCGACTCCCAGTTAGTTTTGAGTTTGCTTAGTGAATAATGATTTGGGTCATAGTTGAATGTTAAAACTTGGGTTTTATGCATGTTTAATTTGTACCCCGATAAATCTCCATACTCTGAAAAAACTGAGGTTAGTTCTGGTAAAGAAGTGTTCGGCTGCCCTAGGTATATTAAAATGTCATCAGCAAAGAGTGCTATTTTATGTTCCTTCTGACCAAGTGTAATACCTTGAATTTTTTGGTTTTGTCTTATCCATTGGCTCAGAGGTTCTATGAAGATTGCAAAGAGCAGTGGAGACAGGGGGCAGCCCTGACGACATCCTCTTTCCAGTTCAAAAGATGATGATACATTACCGTTAATCCTTATTTTAGCTGTTGGTTTTTTATATAATGCCTGTATAGTTCTAATGAAGTTGTTATGAAAATTGAAACTGGATAAGATTCTATATAGAAAAGACCAGTCAACCGAATCGAATGCTTTTTCAGCATCTAATCCCAATATGACTGCATTTAAGTTATATTTTTTTATATGATGAATTATGTGTAAAGTGCGTCGAATGTTGTCTTGTGTCTGTCTTTGTCTTATAAAACCTGTTTGGTCTAAATGAATTAGGTCTGTCAGTATATTTTCTAACCTTTTGGCAAGGATAATGGTAAAAAGCTTATAGTCCTGATTTAGTACACTGATTGGTCTGTAGTTGGAGCACTCTAGTTTATCCTTTTCAGGTTTAGGTATAACTGCAATGACCCCTTCTCTCCAGGAGGGGGGGATTTCCCCTGTGTGGAGGACATAATTAAATGTTTTCAGGAGGAGATAGTTGCTGTTTAAAGGTTTTGTACCACTCTGCTGTATAGCCATCAGCTCCTGGGGATTTGTTAGCTTTAAGTTTCATAATTGCTTTTTCCAATTCTTTAGGATGTATTTCTGACAGTAGTGTTTTATTTTGTGACTCCGTAAGTTGGGGAAGGTTTAATGTGTTTAGGAATGCCTCGGATGCGTTTTTATGTTTTTTGTGGGAGTATAAGTTCTTGTAGTAATTCTCGAAGTTTTTAAGAATATCCTGAATTCTGAATTTTATTTCCTTTGATACTGGGTCTCTGATTTTGTAGATTGCTCTTTCTGTTTGATGTTTCCTCAATTTATAGGCTAGCAATTTTGCCGATTTACTGCCTGCTTCATAGTATTTTTATTTCAGAAATGTAAGTTTCTTCTGGATTTCTATTGTGTAGATCTCATTTATTTGGTTTTTAATTTCCTTAATCTTGAGCGAGTCAGTAGAATGAGTGTTGCCTTTGTGTTCTTTTTCTAGGTTCCTAAGTTCTGACTCTAATGTGGATAGTTTTTCTTGTCTTAGTTTCTTTTGGGTTGCCAGTTTTGCAATAATCTTTCCTCTTATTACAGCTTTGCATGCATCCCACAGTATTAAAGGGGATACTTCTCCATTATCGTTATCTTCCAAATATCTGAGAATATCTGATTCCAATTCATCTTTCAATGGTCCTTTCAGGACATTTGAATTTAACCTCCAAGAAAATGTATTATTTGTGTATTTTTGGATATTTAAGTCCATGTAGATCGGACTGTGGTCGGAGAGATCCATCAGTCCTATTTTACATGTTTTTACTCTTCCAATGTCTCTATTAAACATAAAAAAATAGTCAATCCTTGAGTAAGATGAATGTGGAGTTGAGTAAAATGTATAGTCTTTTACACTGAGGTTGAGTTCCCTCCACACGTCACAGATTCCCATTTCTTTTAGTAGTATCCGAGTCTTCCTGTTTTGGGTGTTATTTTGATGTGAGGAATTACCAGAAGCATCCCAGTATGGATTCAGTCTAAGATTGAAGTCCCCACCACATATCACTAAACCTTGAGCTTTAGTTATCATTAGGTCGAATACATTTTTATAAAATTTCCAGTTAGCCCCTGGGGGAGCATACACATTCAGCAGGGTGATATCTTCTCCCTCTAGCCGCCCAGTTACCAAACTGTATCTCCCTTCTTTATCTTTGTGTTCTGATTTTTTTTCAAATGTAATTTTGGTTGATATCAATGTTGCTACTCCCCTCCTCCTCCCTGATTTATATGAAGATGAAGAGATCATTTTAAACCCTTGTCTACTGAGTTTATTGTGTTCCACGTCTGTTAGGTGGGTTTCTTGTAAAAATATTATTCCTGCTTTGTCTTTTTTCATTTTGCCTAGAATCTTGGATCTTTTAACTGGATTCAGGATTCCTTTTACATTATATGAAATTATTTTGGTTACACCCTGTTTCTCCATCGTGTTGTTTTGTTTAGTATAACTGTGTGGTGGCCCTCATTTGTGCTACTCAGAAACTGAAAGAACATTAAAAACAAGAAAAACATTAAGAACATAGTGTAAAAAACTTTAAAACAAAAAGCTGTCATAAGAACTTCCTGAGCTGAGGTCTTTTTAAAGACCCTGGAAGAGCCTTGATGGAGTGAAGGCCCTGAGGGAAATTCCTCAAACTCTGTTACGTGTTGAGGGCCCTCTCTTACCACTGAAAGTAGTCCCATGCTTTTAACGTGAGTTTCAGAACCCAATCCAAACTTGTAATGATTTTTTTTTTTTCCTTTTATGCCTAAACCCTGTGAAATTGTGTGCACCCTCCCACCCCCATCACATCAAACATTCACGCAAAAACAGTATTTGTTAGTATGAGGAGAACATGTGGATTATTGTCACATTTCTATTTTAACAAGTTTTGTTTTGTTTTTTTTATTACAAAGACTTATTTGTTTCAAATAATATGATTGTTCCATGAAATGTTTTACCACATGCTGAATATGCATCTCCTTTAATGTTTGTTACCTTGTATGAGGGGGTTGGATGTGCGGATTGATTCAAGAGAAAGGAAAAAAAAAAAAAAAAGGTCGCTATTCCAACCTGAAAACGGATAGTTTATCCGCGACGCTCTGGTGCTGGGTTTCCCGCTGCTGGTCCGTGGATTTTGAGGGTCTTTGTGTTGTCCATGTTTGCGCTTTGATCTTCTCACTCGGGTCTGCTGCGGGTTTAAATACCGTTACCGGGAGCCCTCTTTTCGCCATGTCAGCTGTTGCTTCTTCCGCCGAATTATAGAGACACGTTTCATCGCCGTAGAAGACCCTTAACTTCGCAGGAAATGGAGTCTGAAAGCGCAATTTCTTCTCTCTTAACACCTTTTTCGCGTCATTGTATTCCCTGCGCTTTTTAAGGACCTCCGGGGCGTAATCGTGTTCCACGTAGACTTTTCTCTCCTGGTGCATAAATCCTTTTTTCTGCCAGGCCAGTCTTACAACCTCTTGTTTTATTTTGAAATTGGAAAATCTTACCAACACCGAACGTGGGGGCGCTTCCGCCGCCGGCCTAGCGGCTAATGAACGATGTGCCTTTTCTATCTTCAAGTCGGTGGTTTGTGGAATATCCAATTTCTCTCTTAGTAAGGATTCCACGCATTCTGCCATTGAGTTAAAACCATTTTCGGTTCCTTCTATCAGACCATGAATTCTTATGTTGTCTCTTCTTTGTTTTCCTTCTTGGTCGGTTAGCTTAGCCTCTATAGCTGCTTGTCTTTTGCGTAGGTCTAGCACAGAATCTTCGAGCACTTTTATTCGATCCTCTGTTTCCAAGATTCGGTTCTCGGCCTGGTCCACTCTGCTGTTTGTCCTTTTCAATTCTTCTCTGAATTCCCGAAATTCGGCCGTAACTTCTCGGCGAAATCGTCGTAGCTCCTCAAATAGTGATTTCAGGCTAACCCTTTTGTTAGCTATCACCAGTTCCTCGTCTTCTGAACGGAGATCTTCCAGTTCAGATTCTCCGGCCGATACGTGTCCTGGCCTGGAGAATTTCAGTTTCTTCTGTTTTCCTTTAGACATGATGATTTTGTCTTTTGATTTTCACTCCTCCAAAAATCCGTTAAGTTTGATTTTCAAGGTGTTATCCTGGATTGGGTCTGAGAGCTTCAGTGTTAAGCTGCAGTCGCCATGGCGTCCAGACCGGAAGTCCTTGACTTCAATTTTAATGAAAATTTTTGAAAAACTGGTCAGATTTGAGGTCCTAAAGCAGACTGAGCATGCATTGGATCCTTTGCAGTTTACCTATAGGCCTCACAGAGGAGTGGAGGATGCCACTGTCACTCTGTTTAACATGCTTTTTGAACATCTGGATTTTAATGGGACACACACCAGGCTTTTATTTGTGGACTTTTCTTCCGCCTTTAATACAATCCAACCTCATAGTTTAGTTGAAAGGCTCCTGCAACAATTTGATTTGAGTAATAATATGGTGGGTTGGATTCTGGATTTTTTTTAACCAACAGGACACAGAGAGTAAGGGTCAATGGTACATTGTCTGACCAGAAGTGTTCTTCTACTGGCTCTCCGCAGGGGTGTGTGTTGTCACCACTACTCTTCATCCTGTACACAAACATGTGTCGGAGCAGACATGACAACAGACACATTTTAAAGTATGCTGATGATTCAGTTGTTGTCAGTCTCCTCCAGGATGGTGAGAGCGGCCACGGCTCAGTAGTTGATGATTTTGTTCACTGGTGTGAGGATTCCTACCTGCGGCTGAATATGACAAAAAATAAAGATATGATTATTGACATTAGGAGGAAAACTCCCAGGCACGAAGTCACTGTACTAAAAGGCCAGACCACTGAATGTGTACAATCCTACAAATATCTTGGGACGATTATTGATAGTAATTTAAACTTTGAAGAGAACTGTGAAAGGGTGTGCAAAAAGGGTCAGCAACATTTGCATTGTTTAAGGAAACTTGCACACTTCCAAATTGACCGAACCATAATGACAATATTTTATTGGGCTTTTATTGAATCTGTTTTATCCTTTTCTTTAGTGTCATGGTTTGGTCAGATAAAACTGAAACAGAGGAAATCCTTAGACCAGGTTGTTAGATGGTCCAGTCGTTTTCTTGGTGAGTCACAGCTGAGCCTGACATCCCTGTACAACAGACAGGTACAGAGGATTGCTACCTCCATTTTAAATGATGACTCCCACCCTTTGCACTGCCACTTTCAGCTTCTTCCCTCCAGACGGAGGTTTGCTGTCCCAAAAAGTAAAACCCAGCGCTACAAAAACAGCTTTGTTCCTGCTGCTGTTAAAGAGTTGAACAAGATGTACTAACAATATATTGCACATAATTTAGTTACCTATTTATTAATTTGACTTTATATTTAGTTATTTTTGTAGGTTTTTTTATTTGGGTTCTAAATCTTTTATTGGGTTTTAGACTTTTGAGTTTTTAACCTCTTTGACTAGTCTTTAACTTTTTAATATGACCCTTCTCTCTTACCTCCTTGTTTTTTTCCACTCTTTGTCTTATGTCCTGATTGGTGGAGCCTTGAGTACTTTTATCATGTTTATAGTCAGCTACATGTGTGCCTGTGTTTGTGTTCATGTTGAATGTAATTGTGGTTTGTAACTATAGATGTCACCTGACTGCAAAACCCTATGGGTACAAATAAAGTAACCTGAACCTGAACAGTGGAAATATGAGCCTTCAGAAATCTTACACTTAATACAAAATTTTGAGAGAAGAGGGTTAAACTTATTGCGTTTCACTGGAGTGATGTGGAGCCTGTGTATGATCTTGAATTGTAATGCTCTAGCTTTAAAGAGGTAATTTGCAGTACCTGACCACACCTCATTCCATATATCAGATAAGATAAGATAAGCCTTTATTAGTCCCACAATGGGGAAATTCCGGGATTGCAACAGCACAGGGATAGCAATACTCAGAGCAACAATCAGAAGGCAAGAGAAAAACAAGAGCAGCGAGTATACATATGTACATATAAATATAAATATATATATATAGACACACAGTGCGGAGCATTGTAGCTGGATGGAATAAATATATGCGTATATAAACACACAGTGCGGAGTATTGTAGCTAGATGGAATGAATATGTGAATATATAAACACACACACAGTGCGTGAGATGAGAATGATTCTCCAAAATCCACTTCCCAAAGAGATCTGACATGAGCTGTGCAATCACTGAATGGTACTGAGAGGGTTTTGTAGAACCTAGTGATTAGTCTTCGAGTGTGTGGTTTCTGAATAACCTCCTCCGTAGGTGAGAGAGAGATTCCATTAGGGTGCAACTTAATGGATGAAGAAATAAAACTACGGCTTTGCAGATACCTAAGAAAGTTATTCTGCGGGAAGTTATACTTTTGTCTGAGCTGTTTGAAAGACACCAGAGTGCCCTCTGTCATCAAGTCACCTACAGTTTTTATGCCCCTATCAAACCACAAGGAGGCTTGGTGGGCCAAACCAGAAGGAAAATTAGGGTTTAAATAAATAGGTGTGAGGAGGAGAAAGGAGTCATCCTGATTTCCAAGCTTCTTCACCTTCCTCCAAACTTTTAAAGTGTTCTGTGTAGCACCTTGGGAGAGTCAGATTCTAGCATCTCAGATGAGAGACAGTGAATAAGCATGGGAGACAAAAGAGAGGAGTCTGTTCTGTGCTCGTGAGATGTGAGGATGAAATAAAATCATTTTGAAATGAACCTGCTTGTGATTTCACACACTCCACACTGGTGACCCAAGACGTATCATGGAACACGAGTTAAGATCCCTGGAGCCGACCTCAACGGGAACCTCCAGCCACGCATGTGTGGTCGCAGTCAAGCTACCGGATTTCTGGCAACACAACCCGCACTCTTGGTTCCACCTCATCGAGGCGCAGTTCGCCCTCCGAGGGATAACGGCAGATGACACCAAATTCCACTATGTGGTCGCAGTGCTCGACGCCCGCACAGCTTAGCACGTAGCGAGCCTGCTCGATCAGCCACCAACCGGCAACAAGTACGAGGCGCTTAAGGCTGCGCTCATCCAGCGCTACACACTCTCGGACGATGAGAGAGCAGAGAGGCTCCTGACGTGGACCGAGTTGGGAGACGAGTCAGCCATAGACCTCATGGAGAAGATGCTGACGTTAAGGGGCACGGACGACGACCTCTTCCTCCGGAACCTTCCGACGGTAGCGAGAGCGATTCTGGCCAATTCGCCGCGGCTGGCCGCGCGAGACTACCGTGCGCTGGCCCAGGAAGCAGACCGGATCATCATCGCCACCAGGGCGACCACAGTCAACGCAGCAGCGGCGGAGCCCAGCAAGATGACCAGAGGAGGCGAGGAGCCACCGACGGTAGCAGCAGCAGGGACCAGGGAGCGCCAGAGAGACACGCTCTGTTCCTACCACCGCCGCTTCGGAGAGAACGCACGCAGATGTATGCCACCGTGCCAATTCCAGCACTCGGGAAAACGCCAAGGCCGAGGGCCGGTAGCAGCGGCGACCCTCGGTGAAGAGAACAAGCTGCTCTATCTAACGGACGCACGCTTGGGGAGGCACTTCCTCGTGGACACCGGAGCCCAGAAGAGCTTCATCCGGCCGACCTACGCTGACCGGCTGGCAAGGTCTAGCGGCCCCGAGATGGCGGCAGCAAACGGCTCGGAGATTAAGACCTTTGGTGAGAGGACTCTGCTCTTATCTTTACACGGCCGTACATATGAGTGGACTTTTGTCATAGCAGCACTGAATTACCGTATACTGGGGGCTGATTTTCTGTGTGCACATGGTTTATTGGTTGATGTTGCTAACAGGCGCCTGGTTAATGCACTGTCCTTCGATTCTCTCCCCTGTATAGCTCGAGTGACCCGGCCAACAGCACAAGCCAACGTCACAGCTGCAGGCGGTAAGTTCCACACACTGCTCACTCAGTTCCCAGCACTCACGGTCCCGACGTTTTCCGCGGCCATCGCTAAACACTGGGTGGAGCACTTTATCACCACCACCGGGCCGCCCATTTTTGCTAGACCTCGGCGCTTGGACGCAGCTAAGCTGGCCATAGCGCGTGAGGAGTTCGCCAACCTGGAAAGGTTGGGCATCATCAGGCGCTCGAACAGCCCATGGGCTTCCCTGCTACATATGGTCCCTAAGGCTGAGGGATCATGGCGACCGTGCGGTGATTTCCGCAGGTTGAACAACGCCACGGCGCACGACTGCTACCCAATTCCCCACATACAGGATTTTTCTGTTCACCTTGCCGGGGCACGCATTTTTTCCAAAATAGACCTGGTCCGCGGTTACCACCAAGTCCCAGTGCGCGCTGAGGACATACCTAAAACAGCGGTAATAACTCCGTTCGGTCTATTCGAGTTCCTGCGCATGCCATTCAGGTTAAAGGGAGCGGCACAGACGTTCCAACGCATGATGGATGCAGTGCTGCGCGATCTCCCGTTCGTGTTCGTCTACCTGGACAATATCCTGGTAGCCAGCGCGTCCGAAGATGAACACGAAACCCACCTCAGGACGGTTTTCCGGAGGTTGGAGGAGCACGGGTTAATAATCAACCCAGCGAAATGCCAGTTCGGCATAACGGAGATTGATTTTTTGGGGCACCGCGTCTCTCCAGAAGGAGCGATCCCGCTGCCCGGCAAAGTGCGCGCCGTAGCGGATTTTCCCCGGCCTCAAATGGTCAGAGCACTACAAGAATTTTTGGGAATGGTGAACTTTTATAACCGTTTCCTTCCCCGCGCGGCGCAGCTCATGCAACCATTGTACGCCGTGCTCAAAAAACAGAAACCCGCGGATAGGGTCGAATGGACTCCGGAGCGAGAGTGGGCGTTCTCGGAAGTTAAAGCAGCCCTGGCAAACGCCGCACTGCTGGCACATCCAGACCCGACGGCCCGCATAGCGCTCACCACCGATGCTTCAGACATGGCCATAGGGGCTGTCGTAGAGCAGCGCGTCGCCGGGGCTTGGCAGCCGCTCACCTTTTTCAGCAGAACTTTGCGCGACAGTGAACATAAATACAGCGCGTTCGACAGAGAGTTGCTGGCTCTCCACCTGGCCATTCGCCACTTCCAGTTCTGGCTGGAAGGGCGCAGTTTCACCATGTTCGTGGACCACAAGCCACTAACATTCGCGATGGCCAAGGTTTCAGAACCGTGGTCGGGCCGGCAGCAGAGACAGCTGGCCGCGATCTCAGAGTTTACTACCGATATTCAGCATGTGTTGGGTAAACTGAATGTAGTGGCGGACTGTCTCTCGCGCGCCGTGGTGGCCCTGGTCTGCGTGGGGGTAGATTACGCAGCCATGGCCGCGGAGCAGATTAGCGATACAGATGTCCGCGCGCTCCAGTCTGGACCAACAGGGTTAAGGCTGGAGAGCAGGATGCTGCAAGACGGCATGCCCTCCCCCCTAATCTGCAATGTCTCCACGGGTCGCCTGTGTCCCGTGGTCCCGGCCGCGTGACGCCGCCGCGTGTTTGAGTCAGTTCACACTCTGGTGCACCCAGGAGTGCGCGCGTCGGTCAAAATGGTGGGAGAGAAGTTTGTGTGGCCGAGCCTACGCAAACAAGTGAAAGAGTGGGCTGCAGCCTGCGTGGCGTGCCAACAAGCCAAGGTACACAGACACATGAAGGCTCCCTTAGAGCCGTTTTGTATTCTGGCTAAGAGGTTCGACCATGTTCACCTGGACCTCGTGGGCCCCCTCCCGCCATCATAGGGGTGCACGCACCTCCTGACCATAGTGGACCGCACCACGTGCTGGCCAGAAGCGGTTCCGCTGGCGGCAACCACGTCCGCAGAAGTAGCGCGTGCTTTTTTTAACAGCATGGGTGGCGCGTTTTGGAGTCCCGTCGGACATTACGTCCGACAGGGGCCCTCAATTTGTTTCCGAACTCTGGTCTGCGATGGCCCGCAGCCTTGGTGTTACAATTCACCGCACAACTGCGTACAACCCACAGGCCAATGGGTTATGCGAGCGTTTTCATAGATCACTCAAAGCAGCGCTCAGGGCCTCATTGACTGATGCAAATTGGGTAGACAGGCTGCCGTGGGTTTTATTGGGGTTGCGTTCCACGCCGAAAGAGGATCTAGAAGCTTCCCCGGCAGAGCTTGTTTTCACGCAGCCACTACGGCTGCCCGGGGAATTTCTACCAGATAATCCCACTCCGGGCAGCTCCTTGTCTCAGCTTTTGCAGCGTAACGCAGACACAGGCACGCTGCCGGTCCCTGCCCACCACAGTTTTCTGCGTGTTTTTGTGCCTAAAACTTTGAAGAGCGCAGAGTTCGTTTTTTGTCAGACACGATGCCCACCGCCCTCCATTGCGCCCACCCTATGATGGACTGTTCAGAGTGTTGGAAACAGGGGATAAGCATTTTTTGCTAGACTTGGGGGGTAGGAGGGAAAAAATTGGCATAGACAGACTCAAACCCGCTTTCGTTGTGGCGGACGAGCAAGTGCTGTTGGCTAGGGCCCCTCGGCGTGGAAGACCCCCACGGAGAGCTCCCCAGGGAAACAATTCGCCAGAGCAGCCACACAGACAGACCGAAGTGGCCCCCCTCCCAGCAACCTCCCATCGGCACAACAGCGCCACGGAGGCAGTAAAACCCAGTTACAGCAGATATGGGAGGAGACGGAAGCCCAAACAGCATGTGGACTGATGTTCTGTTGTTCTATCACAGCATGTGAACTGTTATTCGATTGTCCTATCTAAGATGCTGGGGGGGGGGGTATTTGTAGCACCTTGGGAGAGTCAGATTCTAGCATCTCAGATGAGAGACAGTGAACAAGCATGGGAGACAAAAGAGAGGAGTCTGTTCTGTGCTCGTGAGATGTGAGGGTGAAATAAAATCATTTTGAAATGAACCTGCTTGTGATTTCACACACTCCACATCTGTAAAATAAAATTCCCCTTTAATTTGAGACAAACCCATTTCTTAGATGCATATAATATGTGACTAAGAGGAATAGGGGCCACTGGAGCTGCCTCTACATTAAGCCAGGTGGATGCCGGGTCATTTTTGAACCAGTGCCAAAACTAAATAGAGAGGGAAGCAATTTGATAGTGCCTAAAATCTGGCACCGCCAGGCTTCCTTCATCCAGTGGGTGCTCTAAAATGCTGAGTTTTAACCTGGCTCGCTTGTTCCTCCACACAAAAGATGTTAAGGAGCTGTTAAGAGTAGCAAGCGATTTTCTTGTAAAGAGAGGTGGGATCATCTGGAAGTGATACAATAACCAAGGAAGTATAACCATTTTGACAAGGTTGACCCTTCCTAAGAGAGACCGTGGCAAGGCCGTCCAGCGAGCCAAGTCCTTGTTGGTTCTGCGACTTGCAGGGACAAAACTGGCTTTGTATAGGCTAGAAAGAGAGGGGGTAATGTGAATGCCCAGACAGACAAAACCTGTTGGGGACCAGCGGAAGGGGGTAGAGCATAGCGGAGACCAAGATACCTGAGGGGTAAGAGGCATGGCTTCAGATTTAGAGTAATTAATCTTGTAACCTGAGAAATGGCCAAAAGAATTAATTATTTTAGCAACTCTTGTGATAGAAGATTTCTGGGTTATTTAGATAGAGGAGGACATCATCACAAAGGGAGATTTTATGGTTTGTGGAACCCACATCTATGCCTGTTACCAAGGAATCACATCTGATGGCCTCTGCTAAGGGCTCCATAGCAAGGGCAAACAGAAGCGGTGAGGCTGGGCAGCCCTGTCTAGAGCTGCAGCTCACCCTGAATGCGGAGGACCTCAGGCCATTTGTCATAATGGAGGTACGAGGGGCAGCATATAGCAGAGATATCCACCTAATAAAGTTGTCACCAAGATCAAATTTTGAGAGGACACCTAGGAGATAAGGCCATTTAATGCTATCAAAGACCTTTTCTGCATCAAGGGAAACAACAAGATTTGACCTTTGACCTTGATCCATTCTGAATAAGATTTAAGAAGGGAATTACGACCCAATATAAATCCAGTTTGGTCTATTGAAATTAAATCTGGCATGACACCTTCAAGTCTCTTTGCCAATATTTTAGCCAGTAATTTTCAGTCTGCGTCCAGCAAGGCAATCAGCCTGTAGGATGCACATTCATCTGCAGGTTTACCCTTCTTTAGAATAAGAGAAATGTTTGCATCCGTCATTGTGTCAGGGAGAGCCCCTGAATCAAAATAGGACAGCATTTTGAGAAGGGGGTCAGTTAGCAAGTCCCTAAAAGCTTCATAAAATTCTAGGGTCAGACCATCAGGCTCTGAGGCCTTATTATTTTGCAAGCTATTAATCACCTCTATAACTTCTTCAAGGGTAATAGCCCTATTCAACAGCTCTTTCTGTGTGTTGGATGCTTGAGGTAGTTTGACAGATGATAAAAATTATGTATCAAAGTCTCAGAGGTGTGGTCTGACTCAGAAGTGTACAAGCCTCCATAGAAGGAAAGGAAAGAGTTGTTAATATCTTTGTTGTTATAAACTCTTTTACCAGAACTATCCTTTATGATTGGAATAGCCTGAGAGCCGGTATTGCCTTTTATTAGATTTGCCAAATACTTGCTTGGCTTATTGCCAAATTCATATAACTTATGCTTACCAAACAGTATAGATCTCTGAGCCTCTTTAGATAAAAGTGCATCTAGAGCTGCTGTGGTGGCATCAATTTGGAATCTCAGGCTGTCTGAAGGCTTAAGGTTGAATTCACGCTGTAGTTCACTTAGTTTACCTTCAAGAAGCTGTTGCTCTGCCCTCTGTTTTTTCTTAAGGTTTGCCAAGAATGATATAGTAAAGCCTCAAATAACAGTTAGCAGTTTCTCAAAGTACATTAGGTGACACATCAGAGATATTATTTTCAACAATAAAATGATTCCACTGAACTGTTCCATTAGGCATATTACCCAAGCTGACAAAAAAGTGCGCGCCACTTCCGCGGATGTGGTAGAAGCCAGCGGGACCACTTCAGGCCAGCGTGTGGTGCAGTCCATGATTGTTAAGAGGTGCGTAAAACCTTGCGACGGTGGAAGGGGTCCCACCAAATCCACATGGACATGGTCCAACCTCCTGGCTGGGTTTTGGAATGGCTCGAGGGGGGTTCTGGTGTGCTTGTGCACTTTGGCCCACTGGCACGCGACACAAGCTACAGCCCACTCTTTCACGTCCTTGCGCAAGCATGGCCAGACGAATTTCGCCCCCATTCGCTTCACTGAAGCGTACACTCCCAGATGCGAAAGGGAGTGAACCGACTCGAAAATGCGACGGCGCTAAGAGCTTGGAACCACCGGGCGCGGGCGGCCGGTGAAGACGTTGCAGAGCAAGGGAGGGCACCCTTCTTGCACCACCCTGCTCTCCAGCCTCAACCCCGTTGGTGCAGACTGGAGTGCGCAAATGTCCACGTCCCTGGCTTGCTCCACGGCCATGGTGGGGAAATCTATTCCCATGTAGACCGGGGCAATTAACACACACGACAGACAATCGGCCACGACATTGAGCTTACCGGTGACGTGTTGAATGTCGGTCGTAAATTCCGAAATTGGTTCCGAGACCTTGGCCATTGCATATGTCAGTGGCTTATGGTCCACGAATGCGGCGAACTCATACCCCTCCAGCTAGAGCTGGAAATGGCGCATCGCCATGTGGAGAGCCAGCAATTCTCTATCGAACGCGCTGTACTTGTGTTCGTTGTCGCGCAAAGTACAGCTGAAAAATGCGAGCGGCTGCCACGAACCTGAGACACACTGCTCCACTACTGCCTCTATGGCAACGTCAGACGCGTCTGTAGTGAGCACTATCCATGCAGACGGGTCTGGGTGGGCTAACAACGCGGCATCCCCAAGCGCTGTTTTGGCATTAGTAAAAGCCTGGACTTACTCGGGAGTCCAGTCGATGGCTTCCGCAGGCTTCTTTTTTTTTTTTTGAAGCGCAGCGTACAATGGCTGCATCAGCTGGGCTGTCCAGGGAAGGAAACGGTTCTAAAAATTAACCATTCCCAAAAACTCCTGTAGTGCCTTCACCGTCTGCGGACGTGGAAAGTCCGACACAGAACGCATTTTGTCCAGTAACGGGATCGCGCCCTCCGGCGAAATGCAGTGGCCCAAAAAGTCAATCACTGGCACACCGAATTGGCACTTCGCCAGGTTAACCATCAGCCGGTGCGCTTCCAACCTCTGGAAAACTGTCCTGAGATGGGCGAGGTGCTCCTCCTCGGACACGCTGGCTACCAGAATGTCGTCTAAGTAGACAAAAATGAAGGGCAAGTCGCGAAGCACTGTGTCCATTATCCTCTGGAAGGTCTGCTCCATGCCTTTTAATCTGAATGGCATGCGTAAAAACTCAAAAAGGCCAAAAGGAGTTATTGCCGCTGTTTTTGGAATGTCTTCCGCATGCACCGGGACCTGGTGGTAACCGCGGACCAGATCCACTTTGGAAAAAACACCCGCCCTGGACAGGTGCATGGAAAAATCCTGGATGTGTGGAATAGGATAGCGATCGTGTTCAATAGTGTTGTTCAACCACCAGAAATTGCTGCATGGTTGCCACGACCCATTGGCTTTAGACACCATGTGTAGCGGGGATGCCCACGGGCTGTTGGAGCACCTGACGATGCCCAACTGCTCTAAGTTGGCAAACTCCTTTCACGCGCTGGCCAGTTTAGCTGCCTCCAAACGCTGAGGACACACAAACATCGGCGAGCCTTTTGTCGTTATAAAGTGCTCGACCCCGTGTTTCATTACTGTAGCTGAAAAAGTCAGGACAGAGTGCTGGGAACTGCGCGAGAAAATGTTGGTACTTACCCCCTGGAGCTATAATGTTAGCCAGGGTTGTCGACCCAGCTCCGAGCTGTGCAGGGCAGTGGGGTAAAAGAGACAGCGTCCACTAATCTCTTATTAACAACATCAACTAACAATCCATAAGCACATAGAAAATCTGCTCCTAAAATGGTGCCGGAACATGCAACTATAACAAAGTCCCACTCAAAGTTGCGTCTGTGTAAGGATATCATCAGTGTCTGCTTGCCAAATGTCCAGATGTTGGATCCGTTGGCAGCCATGAGCTCGGGACTGCTGCGTCCTGCCACCCTGTCTGCATTGACCAGCAGGATGAGGCTCTTCTGGGAGCTGGAGTCCACCAAAAACCGTCTCCCCGAACGTGTGTCCGTGACATAAAGCAATCTGTTCCTGTTGTCATTGGTTGCAGCTGCCACCGAATTCCCAAAGTGCCGTCTTCCCGGCTTCTTGAATTGGCATGGTGACAGGCAGCGTTGGGCATTCAAGCCAAAACAGCGATGATAAAAACAGATCGGCCCATTCCTTCATCTTCTGGTGTCCGTCTCGGCTACCACGAATGGCTCCTCAACCTTGCTGGAGTCCTTCATGGATGCCGGTGCCACTGTCTGCACGCTGAGAGTTCTGGTCGCCAAAAGGATGTGTTCTGCTTCCTGCGCCAGGGCGCGGTAGTCCTTAGTAACCAGCTGCGGCGAGTTGGCCAGGATCGCCTTCGCTGTAGCCGGTAGGTTCCTGAGGAACAAGTGGGCGAACAGGAAAGATTCATCGTCCTTCCCCTTCAGCGCCAACATGCTCTCCATCAGCTCCACTGCTGATTTGTCCCCTAACTCCGAACGCGTTAGAAGCCTCTCACTGTCAGAAAGGGTGTAGCACTGGAGAAGCATCCTCTTGAGCGCCTCATATTTTCCTTGGGCTGGCAGCTCCTGGAGCAGGCTCGTCACCTGTTGCGTATTGCGTGCATCCAGTGCAGTGACCACATAGTAATACCTGGTATCGTCCATTGTTATCCCGCGGAGTGCGAACGGGGCTTCTACATGCAAAAACCACGCGGTTGGGTTGTGAAGCCAGAAGCCTGGGAGCTCGATTGGGAACACGCACGTGGCGCTGGTGCCCTCCCTCCAGGCAGTCTCCGGGGCGGTGCTCGGCTTGCTTTCCATGGCACATCTTCGGGTCACTAATGTGGAGAAAGGAGGCAGGCGAGACAACGAGCTGGACGACACAGTTACTTTATTCTTTCTCTAACATATTTTACAGCAAAAGAGAATCCCAGGTCTCTGTGCATTCCTCATTTATAACTTTATTTCTATGCATCGAGACCCGGAACTTCCAACCATAACGCATTGTTGTTTGAACAAAGAACTGAATGGCACATTAACATAACACCGGCGCTGCTTCCACACTCTTCTTCTCCCAGTGGCACTGGCATTTTACTCTTCTCCCTGGGGGGCGCATAGTCCTTACGATCCCGTCTGGTACCCCATGGTGACACCTCCTCTTTCGGTCCATTGTTCCCTGGGTGGAGAAGTCCAACACCATGCCCCCACAAGATAACTTTATACTGTATACTACATAGGCTACTACTAGGTTAAATAGATGATGATCCTTATGAATCTATGGATAGTACTGACTGTACAAAGCATTATAAGACGCAGGGTGAAATGTGAGGTACCAATTCGACTGTAAGGTGCAGTATGGCAGCATTAGCATGACCAAGATTCCACATTAAAGTGAGTTATTGTACAGTCCAATGGCATGTGGCAGGAAATATGTCCTGTACCTGACTGTTCGGAAGTGCTCCGCTATTTGTCCAGTGTGTGGTGGAGGGGGTGATCAGGGTTGTCCATGATGGGTAACAGTTTGTTCAGTGTCCTCCTCCCCACCACAGTCTCAAAGGTCTCCAGCCTGAGACCAATTACAGAGCCAGCCTTCTTGATAATCTTGTCAAGTCTGTAGGCGTTGCTGGCTCTGATACTGCTTCCTCAGCAAACAGCAACAAAGATGATGTTGCTGGCAACGACAGTCTGATAGAAAAGCTCCAGCATCTCGCTGCACACGTTCAAGGATCTCAGCTTCCTCAGAAAGTAGAGTCTGCTCATCCCCTTCTTGTACACAGCATCGGTGTTAGATTTCCAGTTCAGTCTGTTGCTGATCACGACACCCAGGTATTTGAAGTCCTCCACTACTCCCACATCCGCCCCTCTAATCTGCAATGGCTGTGAAGGCGTCCTCGTCTTCCTGAAGTCAATCACCATCTCTCTGGTCTTGCTGACATTCAGCCTCAGGTGATCCTGCTTGGTCCAGTCCACAAATCTGTCTACCAGTGCCCTGTACTCCCCCTCTTTTTCACCCAACAACAGCCGAGTCATCAGAGAATTTCTGCAGGTGGCATGACTCGGAGTTGTACTGAAAGTCATTGGTGTATAAAATGAAGAGAAAAGGAGAAAGCACAGTCCCCCGTGGAGCTCCAGTATCACTAACCACGTCAGACAAGACCAATGTTTCCTCTAGCTTAAAGATCTTGGCGTTGTGGCAACATATTTTTCAGGATGGGGGGGGGGGGGGGGGCACATGATGCTATTGTAACCGGAACATGTTAATTTTATACTATTTATTTCTCATTTTTTTTTGCACAGTAACTTTGCATATGGAGCTTATTATTTGAAGTACTGTACAACCAAAGCTTGAATGTTGGAATACTGGGCCAGTTGGGGTCCCACTCAGACACCCTGTATTTGGACTTTTTACTGGTGTATTCTTCTCTCCTGGAAACACTTTCCTCTCCTTGGCTCATCTTTCCCTCTCTGAGCCCTGTCTAATTCAGGTTCTCTCTGTCTATGGTGGTATACAAACAGGTCAGAAAATACCAAATGTCACGTTTTGTCCTGCAGGATTTTTTTTTTTTTGTGTCATGGTTTACGCCAATGACAAAAATGTGTATTTTTATTCGTTTTTTTTTCCATTGAGAAACAGTAGGAAAGAGAAGGGGAAAAAAACATTCATAATAGTACTCATGTGTACCCTATACCCACCTCATGAGGTGGGTATAGTAGCCAGAAATTCTATTAATGTAAATGCAGTGCTATGAAATTAAAACTAGACAACTAAAAATTTCTAGTTAAGGATACAAAAGGCACCCACTTCAAAACTTGAGTAATGACTTCAGTCTTGAAGGTTTGAGGTTTTTCTCAAATTTGTAACAATTTTCTTACAGTTTTCTACTTTTCTCTGTGAATTTATCTAAATTTGAACCATTTTCTTCAAATTTGTAATTTCCTCTTGTAAAATTGACTTTTCTTGTACATTTGAGACTTTATTATAAATTTGTGGATTATTTTATGACTATTTTTTTGTCTATTTTAAAAATAAAACTAGAAGAGCACTCAGAGTGCATACCTCCACCAAGGCTCCTTCAGTCTCATGAATCACCTCCAAAATGTAATGGGTTTGTGTGTAGGCGTAGAGGCAGTTGTGGTGAAAATTGCATCAAAGTCTGTCCATTAGTTTTGCAGTATTGTGGCTGACACACTGTGAGAAGAGCCTTGGCTGAGGTATGCATTCCCAGATCATCACCAAAATATAATGGGTTCCTCTCTAGGCCAAGAACCACCTCTGGTGAAAATTTCATCCAAATCCATCCAGTAGTTTTTGTGTAATCCTGCTGCACAAATACAAAGCCCTTGGTGGAGGTATGCACTCTCAGATTATCACCAAAATCTAATCATCTGTTCCCCGTGCCATTACACACCTTTCCTGAAAATTTCGTCAAAATCTGTTCATAACTTTTTGAGTTATGTTGGTAACAGACAGACAGAGACAGACAAACCCTGGTAAAAACATTATCTCCTTGGCGGAGGTAATTAGTTGTTTTTTTGTTTTTTTTTTTTTATAAATTTGAAACAGACTGTGGCAAAATTGACTTTTTTTCCCCCCTTTATACAATTTACACTTTTGACCATAATTTTGCAGAGCCAAAACAGAACAATAATTTAACTCCGGTTTCAAAGAAAAAAATATTAATAAAATTGGTCATTTAATTTATTTCATTAAATACAAAGATGCAGTTATTTCTGTTATAATATGTCTATATATTTATAGTTTTTTAGAACTCTCCTCACCAACCAGACAGCAGAAAAAAATCTCCCTTATTTTGAAATCCAAATGTTGGCACGTTTAGTTTGTCTGAAGGCTGCTGACGGATTAAAGTCATTGACTTTGTGAATTTTGGTCATCTTAACTTGCCAGGTACATAATAATGAAGTTAATGTAGTGGCTGGTGAAATAAATTATTATAATTAATTACAATATTAATTATTAAAATTAACTTAATGTAGTGGCTGGTGAAATAAATCCTCAGCAATTCATCAGTCCCCCTTGCCTTTCCCTGCATGCTGAAGTCTGCATATGAAGCCTAACCACACCCGTTTGCCAAGTGACTCTTCATTATTGTTACCATTACCAGCGGGTTAAAACCACCATAAATGCCTCCACTGCTTACATACCTCTTTTGGTTTTTTCACATTTAAAGTACTTTAATAAGTTCATACTTCTCTCGGACAGCGACGCTAGTAACGAGACACTCTTCCTGCCAACTGGAACACGTGGGCGGGGTGCTTCCAAACTCCACACAGATGATGGTCACGCACATTGTTCGTGTACATGCTCTCGGAGCATCATTCCTTCATATTTTTTCTTAAATTTATATTTCCTCGGCGTGGCGGCCCGCCACACGGAAGTGTTACCAGAGGAAACCCTGAGACACTGCCCAGCCGGACAAACTGTGGCCTACCTGTCAGGTAGTCAGTAATCCAAGATCACAGAGCTGTCAACCCCCATCACCCACAGCTTCTCACCCAGCAGCAGTGGCTGAATGGTGTTAAATGCACTGGAGAAATCAAAAAATGTGATTCTCACAGTGTCTCCTCCTCCATCCAGGTGCAAATGAGCTCACTACAGCAGGCAGATGACAGCGTCTTCAACTCCTAGATGGGGCTGATATGCAAACTGCAGACGGTCCAGCCACGTCTTCACCTGCGGCCTCAGGCGGGCTAAGACAAGCCTCTCTATGACCTTCATCACAAGAGATGTGAGAGCAACTGGTCGATAGTCGTTCAGGTCAGATGGAGATGACTTCTTGGGGACAGGAACCAGGCAGGACGTCTTCCACAGCACTGGTACTCTCTCCAGACTCAAACTTGACACCAATACTATTGCAAATTAGCACCTTATCAGATGCTAATTTTCAATATCCGAGTATTGATATTTTTACTTTTAATGAATTATAAAAGCAGACACAATATAACGCATGTGCATTGACAATTTTTAAAATATAGCTCGTCATTATATTGCGACACCCCTGTTATTGAGTACATTAAAATTTATCTTAGTTTAGCTTTCTGAATGACAATAACTTTTTCTGAGATTCTAAATTTGAGACTTACCTGCACTCAACCTGCAGTTTACTGTGACAAGGTGTCACTAAGTTTTCAATAGTTCTCCAGCACCTTTTTTTAAACCTTTGACAACAATCAAACCCTTGACCAAACCATTTTTTCATATTTCTGAATATTTATTTCTTCGCCATGAACTTCCAAAATCAAAAAAAAAAAAAAAAAAAAAAAGATCAAAAATACAATATAAACTTCTGAAAATTAATACACTGAATTCTTTTTTTTTAGATTTTCTTACATAGGGCAAAAAACACTGAGCAAAGACAAAAGTCCAGGCGGCTACTGACTCTGCTTAATCTTCTTTGCTTTTCAAGATGGCAGAATATGGTGTTTCACAAACGCTGAGTCCCCCCCCTCCCCTCCTATTTTCCCCCCGATCATATACAGTTCACTAGTTAGGCATTTGCCAAAGACGTACAGTACAAAGTGCCTGATAACAAGTCCTGGAGCTAATAACTGTGTTGAAATTTTCAATCAAGCACGACTGCAATCCACCACTTACTATACAATGTACACATCCCACCCAGATTTGACTCGCCATAAACAGGAGTTAAGAGTCAGCTGAGAGTGAAGGTGTACAGATGTAAGACAGATTAGGGTGCTGGAGAGAAAGAACAGCGTAGGGGAGTTGTATCAGCGTCCAAGGTCTCGGGACTGAGTCTCAGACAGTGCAGGATCCAGCGGTCCAACAGGTCGGTGTCCAGACTGCTGCATACCATCCGGGTTTATTAAAAAAATATGAAAGTTACTCGCTAACAACTTATGGCATAACAAATGTCAACTACAATGAACTGCTTTCTTCTGCACACAAAAACAAATCTCTGTTTCCACTTACAATACACCACTTTACTTCCTATAAAGGGGTGGATGGTAAGTTCATTAATGGTCACTTATTGATAAACTTAAAAAAACCAAAGCTGAATCAGCAATATCTGTCCAATGATGGCTGAAGTGATGTCTCTCAATTTGGCCAATTAAAAAATAAGAAGGAAAAACAAACTGTGTACCCTGGTGACTTGAACTGAAGAGGGAGGGACTTCTCTGTCCCCCGCTGCGGAGGAAGTTAGTGGTGCTGAGCTTCCCGTGCCTACCACTCTTTCTTCTTCTCGTCCATGGATACGCCACCGGGCCCGAGTGCCACCACCAGCAGCAGGCCGCCGATGACCGAGGTGGTCTGGAAGAAGTCGTACTTGAGGAAGTCATGCATGGGCTTGTAGGCCGGGATGGTCCAGAAAGCATTGAAGTAGAAGTTGATGGCTAGAAGCCACACGACGAGAGTCAGGGCCGCCAGCTTGGTTTTGAATCCAATAGCCACAAGGATGATGAGGGCAGTCCCCACCAGGTTCTGCAGGATCTGGGGGGCGGGGGGGAAAGCAAATAATACAGTTAGAGCAGGGATCACCAACTAGAAGTGCAAGAGGTCCAATAAGTCAGTCCTCCTCCCCAGGTTAGGTCTGAATTAGGGCTGGGGATCTTTAGGCACCTCACGATACAATTATGATTCAGGGTCTCCGACTTGATTCTAAAACGATTCTCGATGAATTTTGATTCCTCTCAGTGTGACTGTTTGGTACTTTTAGAGCCAAGCAATGATCCATGAATTTACTTCAAACATCTTTTAATAAAAGAAATGGAAGAGAAATGTGACAAGTCACATGGACAAATTTATCTGAAAACATGCTTTTAAGAACCGTCATCTTTTCATGGATTTTGTTTAAGAAGACCACAGCTGTCTCCAGCAGGCCAATGTCATTTGCTTTTACACATTTTATTAAACAGATGTTTTAGATGATTTTAGTTCTGTACTTTTTTTAAACAAAAAAATCAAATAAATTCTTTGCTCAATTTCAAATAAAACATAATAATCTAATCATAATAATACAGAGGAACACTAAATGTGTTTTTGACTCCAAATAAATAGCTCTAAAATTCTAAAATCTACAACTTAAATCATAAAAATTGAAAGTTTTACAGGAGAACACAAACTAAATTACATCCAAGGTTTCCTCTGGTAACATTTCTCAGTGGTGGTGGCCCGCCGCGCCAGAAATTTTACCGCCTCGCCAAGACGGAGATATGAATTTAAGAAAAATAAATGAAGCAATGACTTTCCACAAGTGTGCACACGAACGACATGCGTGGCCGTCATCCGCGCAGAGTTTAGAAGCGCCCCGCCAACGCGAGCTTTCCAGTCAGCCAGCAGGCAGTGTCTCGCTAGCGGCAGCAGCATCTTTGTGGAAAAGGAGTGAAAACCGGGACGTCAAACAGCAGAAATGGACTCTATTTGAAGAGAAACTTTGTGAAGAAGTCTGCCGTTTCTTCGTAGGTGAAAATCCTGGTGCGTCAGCGCCTTGGCGCTAACTATCGGGCGGGAGTGAAACTACAAATGATGGTTGTGTGCATGCATCAACCGCTTGGCCTGGGTAGATGAAAAAAGTGAGCATGTACAGCACCGTGTGCGTGCCAGGCTTGTCCAAAGTGTACGTGGACCAAGGCAGACTAGATGGGAAATGCAGCATAATAAAGCTCGACTGTCTGAGAGAAACATGAGTTTATTAAAAGTAATTTAAATGCGGGAAAAAAAAAAAAATCAGAAGCGGTATGTAAACACTGACGTTTATCATGGTTATAACCCGTTGGAAACCGGAGCAATAACGGAAGAGTCGCTTAGCTAAGAGATGTGGTAAGAATTCAAATGCAGCCGGCTTCATATGAAGGGAAAGGAAAGAGGGACTGATGAATTGCTGAGGATATATTTCACCAGCCACTACAATATTATGTTATGTTCCCAATTATGTACCTGGCAAGTTAAGATGACCGAAATTCACCAAGTCAGTGACTTTAATCCGTCAGCAGCCTTCAGACAAACTGAACGTGCCAGCATTTGGATTTCAAAATAAGGGGTTTTTCTTGGTGGTGGTGAGATTTCTAAAAAAAAATTTAAAAAAAACCTATAAATATATTGAAATATTATAACAGAAATAATGGCATCCTTGGTCATTTAAGTTAATTTAAATTAGTTTTATTAATATTTTTTTCTTTGTAATGAGAGTCAAATTATTGCTCTGTTCTGACTGCAAAGTTATGGTCAAAAACATAAGTTGTTATAAGGAAAAAGTTTAAAAAAAAATACCACAGTCTGTTTCAAATTTATTTAAAAAACAGTAATTTTATTTCAAAAAAACAGACAAAAATGAGCCATAAAATAATCCACAAATTTAGATAAATTTACAGAGAAAAGTAGAAAACTATAAGAAAATTGTTATAGATTTTGGAGAAAAACCTCAAACCTTCAAGACTGAAGTTATTACTCAAGTTTTAAGTTGGTGCTCTTTGTACCTTTAACTAAAAATTTTTAGTCGTCTCCTTTAATTTACATGGCACTTGATATTTTCGAACCTGTTTGTATACCACCATAGACAGAGAAAGAAGCTGAATTAGAGCTCAGAGAGGGCAAGATGAGACAGAAGAGAGGAGCCAAGGAGAGGAAAGTGTTCAGGCAGAGGGTCCAGGAGAGGTGAGAGCAGAGGAAGGAGAGAAGGGTGACACCAGTAAAAAGCCCAAATACAGGACGTCTGGGTGAGACCCCAAATGGCCCAATATTCCAACATTCAAGCCTTGGTTGTACAATACTTCAAACTGTAAGTTCCATATGCACGGCAGTGGCTCAGGAGGGAGAGCGGGTCGTCCAATAACCGGATGGTTGGCGGTTTGAATCCCGCTCTCCCCAGATATCCTGCCGTTGTGTCCCTGGGCAAGACACTTTACCCACCTTCCCTCCACTGTCCATAACACTGGGTATGGATGTGTATAAATGTTAGGTGGCATCCAGAGAGGCCGTTGGCCCGGATTGGCAGCCACATTTCCGTCAGCCTGCCCCAGGGCAGCTGTGGCTACAGTAGTAGCTTGCCACTACCATTGTGTGTCTGGAGTGAATGAATAATGTATCTGTAAAAAGTGTCTTTGAGTGTCTATGATAAAGTGCTATACAAATCTGATCCATCGTTATTATTATGTGCAAAATTAAAAAAAGAAAGAAATAGTATAAAATTAACATATTCATACATATGTGTTTTCTGCCCCCCCCCCCCCGAAAAATATGTTGCCACAGCACCAAGGTCTTTAAGCCAGAGTAAACACTGTACATGCATTTAAAAAGATTAATATTTACAAAACAAAATCTCACAAAAATCTACCTCTATACCAGGGGTGTCCAGTCATGTGCCATGGAGGGCCAAGACCCTGCAGGTTTTCTCTTCTACCCAGTCTCTTCAGCAGGTGTTTCCACTGATCAGCAATCAGTGGAAGAAATTCAGTGGAATCTGCTGTTGCAGACACTGGTTGGAGGTAAAGCCTGCAGGGTCTTGGCCCTCCATGGCACATGATTGGACACCAGTGCTCTATACTATATTTTCAGTATTAAATAAAGTTTCAAACTGTAAGCCTAAAAAAGGGACAGAAAATATAATTAATTCCACAGTACAGAATTCTTTTGGAGTTTTTTTTATGTCAACGATGTTTTTATCGTTTTAACCTCGTCTGGGTAACACTCTGTCACAGAGAGAGAGGAGATGGATGTGTGTGGAACTTTTCATGTTCCGTAACACACAGAGCAAATTATCGGTTTTACACGATATCACGAGGGTTGCGGGAATTACCTCCATAAACAACGTTGTGCAGCCCAATGGGGATGCTGTCCCAGGAAGGTGTGGAGGAGCCACAGGGACCTTCCATCAACAACCCCCCCGGGTGGACCCGTACCATCGCAGGCAGCCACAGTGGCGGTGGACACAATTTCACAGCAGTGTTTCATTCAGCGGGTTACACTGGGAAGGAAGTGTGGCTGTCCACCCGCTGTACCCCACGGATAATGTTCAAGGTTCCATGTTATAAAATGTCCGGGCGGCTGCCGCCGATACAGCACTTGAGTTCCGCTTTTTTGTTTAGTTAAAACAAAACAGTATAATTTTTCCCCAAATTATATTAAAAAGCTTCAGGGTCCAGACGGAGAACTCTCAGGGCCCGGACCCGGACCGGAGTCCGCCAGTTGGTGACCCCTGAGTTAGAGGGTTAATGGAGTGCTTTAATTTTAACAAAATTAACCAGTACAACATGAATGCACAAATCATTCTCAATATGTTTTCAAGGATATAAATTTTGTGGGTCTTTTTACTCAGGAAAAAATATATATACATTTCATGTCAGCTGCTCTGCTGGGGAATCAGCCCCACAGACCTAAAAAGAAATGAAAGAACCTTAGTGAGCAAACTCGCATTTAACCTTTTATTTACACAGGGGAGGTCCATTAAGAAGCAACCTCTCTTTTTCAAGGATGCCCTGTTCATACCTGGAAGCAGCCCAGTACAACTACAGACTGACCTGCGGCAACTGAGCAGCTCCACTGGAGCAGGTGGGGTTAAAGGCCTTGCTCAAGGGCACCACGGTGGGGTTAAGGAGTGTGGGCAAACACCACTATGTCATCTGCCCAAATTTCTGTGAAAAGTCACATTTTGACATTGACACACTCCACAGATGCGGAAGAAAGACTATACAGAATATTTAGATATTTGCTTTGGAATACTCCCGAATAGCTGAAGCCCAGAAACTGGCATTTAGGACAGCCCTAATGGACATGTACTGTATATAATATTGGTTTCATCACTGCTGTTGTACAATGCTCTTATAGGTGAACAAATTATATTTTGCTGCTTTTGTCAATCTCATTCATTTAACAGTCCCTCCAGGATTTCGAGGGACGTTTTTATGATTGTTGTGGCCCAAAAAAGTCTGAATTCGTGGGAGCTTTTTTAAAAAAAGGTTGCGATGTTTTGAGAGGGTTTTTTAGCACTAAAAGTTGTGGGAAAAATTACAAATTTTACAGCAGATGCATTTTTCCATAGTTTACTGCAATGATATTCTATATAACACCACAAGAAAAGCACAGGATTATCATAAATTTCCTATTAAACAGTGATTTGTAAATTAAGCAGAAACTTCTGCTATACAGAAAAACTCTTCTGTGCAACAGCAAATACAGACTTTAACACAATATCCATTACAACAGCTAAATTGCACTGAATGCATGTTAGAGTATAGATTTGGAAATTATTGGCAGCACCTTGAAAACTCCCTAACCACAGCAATTCCCACCCACTTGGTACCGAGCACAGCGAAAAAAGAAATAATTTATTCTGTTGCTCTGTACTGTCTATCGGAGTCTGTGTTTTTCAGAAAAAAAAAATAACAGACAATATTCTCTCTCTCCATGCCTAACTCCTACTTGTCTGTCTATCTCAGGGTTTCCTCTGGTAACATTTCTTGGTGGCGGCCCGCCACGCCAGAAATTTTACCGCTGCGCTAAGGAGATATGAATTTATTAAGAAAAACATATGAAGCAATAACTTTCCGCAAGCGTGCACATGAACAATGCGTGTGGCTGTCATCCGCGCAGAGTTTAGAAGTGCCCCACCCACGCGAGTTTTCTAGTCAGTCAACAGGCAGTGTCTCGCTAAGCACAGCTGGCTGACAGAAACATGAGCTTATTAAAGTACTTTAAACGTGGAAAAAAAAAAAATCAGAAAAGGTGTATGTAAGCACTGGAGGCGTTTATTGTGGTTTTAACCCACTGGAAACGGGTGCAATAATGGAAGAGTCGCTTAGCTAAGAGATGTGGTTAGAATGCATATGCAGCCGGCTTCATATGAAGGGAAAGGCAAGGGGGACTGAAATTGTTGAGTATATATTTCACCAGCCACTACAATATTAAGTTATGTTCTGCAGGAATTGCAGGAATGAAGAGACTGGCAATTTCTCTCTTTTCTCGTACGAGCAGGCGTGCCGTTTTTATTCTCCAGCGGCAGTGACAAAAATTAACAGCTAAAAACGCTAGCTCTCTTTTTCACTCTAAACTGAGGTCCTTCAGCAGCTGCCTAGAGAGGTGCCTGATGAGAAAGCCTAAGAGCACAACTATAACTGCCTAAACAGATCATTGTGTACATGAACACATATCGTAGTGAATTATGTCTTTAGAGTCCGCTACAGTTCCCCATTATGTACCTGGCAGGTTAAAGATGACCAAAATTCACGAAGTCAATGACTTTAATCTGTCAGCAGCCTTCAGACAAACTAAACGTGCCAACATTTGATTTCAAAATAAGGGAGGTTTTTCCTGCTGTCTGGGTGGTGAGATTTCTAAAAAAAAACAAACTATAAATATATAGAAATATTGTAACAGAAATAACTGCATCCTTTGTCATTTAAGTTAATTTATTTCATTAACCACTTGCACTCCGGGCAATTTTCCTAAAAATGCCAAAAAAAAACCGTGCCCAAAGTAAATCGAAAGCTGTTATTCAACCCTTTGCAGCATCTTCATGGGGTTGGTCTCATTTAAAAGAAAACACTTTGAATTTTTTGGCAAAAAAAACAATCTCTCTACGTGCTCCGGCCACTGAGTTACAGTCATCTAAACATACTGAACTTGAAGAAAAAAAAATTGGACACAGTGTTTTTTTGGATACAAATGCTTGTAAATAACACACAGCTGTCCGATCCGGCTGGAAAATGCAACAGAAATGTAGAACCAAGTGTTATCCAGCTGAGATCCAAATTTGATAACAATACCACCAAAAATGAATATTTTACACAGCTTTGTTCTCAGGCTGTTCCCAGGCGTTATGGAACTGTGCCAAATTGTGCCAAATGGCACAGTTTGGAAAAACGTCTGTAACTTTTGAATAATTCAATGTAGAATCTTCATTTTAGGCTCTAATGAAAGGTCACACTCAGGGCTGTGTCTGTGTGTGTGTGTGTGGGCGGGGGGTCGTTCCCCCCCCCCGCTACCAAGGACCAAATTCGGCCCTCGCTACATGACGGAATACACTCTTTTTTTTTTTTCCTTGCATGTTTTCACAGCGGCTCCCCCCCCCCCCTCGCTACTGTGTGTGTGTGTGGGGGGGGAAACCGTGAACGGACCGTGAACGCCCCCCCCCCCCCTTGCTACAGAAGAGGGCCATGATGGAATAGACTGATATGCTTCCCCCAGCGGACTGGGGAGCGTTCGGACCGAGGAGCGGGGGGGGGGGGGGGGCTTCACGGTCCGAACACGGCAAATGAACCGTTTATCGCGGCGCACGCACTTCGTATTTCGTGCGCAGTACAGTTGTAATTTACCGATCGGTCAAAAGTCATTTTTGGATTACAGTTTTCAGGGATAAATAATAATTTAGCTTATAACACCTTACCTCTTCAAAGCAGCAGAGTCGCGGCGAACAGCTCTTCCCACGCGTCAGACGAACGCGACGCTGCTCCGCTCGTGGATCCCGATCAACATAATTCCATTATTGCCGTTTTGGCGAATGATTTACGACTTTTGTCGTCGGCCTCCGTCTATTCTGCTGGAATGAGTGCAGGTCCCACTTGTGGGTGTTTTCCATGCTGCTGGGTGAGCCTGGGTCTGTAGGAGATTCGTACAGAGTCCTTCTGCAGCAGTAAATATTGCTTCACCCAGCCAGAATTTCTGTGCTTCAATTGGCTCCTGCGTTCACAGTAGGCGGGTCCTCCTTCCTAGATTTTCATCCATTGGCTCCTCAAGGTTTCAGAAACCCAATTCAAGGCTCTTATTAGTCGAATGAGAGGTCAATCAGATGAACTAATCTGTTCGCGGCTGTGTTTGCAGATTTTTTTTTCAGTGGCGCTTGGAGGGCACACCACCTACACCATCACCATCAATATCCTTATCATGCGTCATGCGCACGAGGGCGCACGAGCGCGCTCTCGCGCGCCCTCGTGCGTCATAGGACGCAGAGACTTGCCCGCCCGCGGAACAACGGAGCGCAAGTGGTTAAACACAATTTTATTAATATTTTTTCTTTGTAATCAGAGTTAAATTATTGTTCTGTTCTGACTGCAAAATTATGGTCAAAAATGTAAATTGTTATAAAGAAAAAGTAAAAAAAAATTACCACAGTCTGTTTCAAATTTATCTAAAAAAACCCCCAGTAATTTTATTTAAAAAAAAAAAAAGACAAAAATTAGTCATAAAATAATCCACAAATTTATAATAAAGTTTCAAATGTACAAGAAAAGTCAATTTTACAAGAGGAAATTACAAATTTGAGGAACATGGGTTCAACTTTAGATTTACAGAGAAAAGTAGAAAACTATAAGAAAATTGTTATAAATTTTGGAGAAAAACCTCAAACCTTCAAGACTGAAGTCATTACTCAAGTTTTTAAGTGGGTGCTCTTTGTACCCTTAACTCAACTAGAAATTTTTGGTTGTCTACTTTTAATCATTAATTTCAAAGCACTGCTTTTACATGAATGGGGTATCGGGCTTGTTGTTACGAGCTATTCGGTCTCTGTACAACCGTTGTGAGAGTTTGGTTCGTATTGCCAACACTCGGTCGGAGTCATTCCCAGTGAGAGTTGGACTCCGCCAGGGCTGCCCTTTGTCACCGATCCCGTTCATAATTTTTATGGACAGGATTTCTAGGCTCAGCCAGGGAATGGAGGGTGTCATGATTGGTGACCACAGGATCTCATCTCTGTTGTTTGCAGATGATGTTGTCCTGTTGGCTTCATCCAGCAATGACCTACAGCTCTTGCTGGGACGGTTTGCCACCGAGTGTGAAGCGGCTGGGATGAGAATCAGCACGTCCAAGTCCGAGTCCATGGTCCTCAGCCGGAAAAAGGTGGATTGTCCTCTCTGGGTTGGGGACAGGCTCCTGCCCCAAGTGGAGGAGTTTAAGTATCTTGGGGTCTTGTTCACGAGTGAGGGGAAAATGGAGCGAGAGATCGACAGACGGATTGGAGCAGCATCTGCAGTGATGCGGACGTTGTATCGGTCTGTTGTGGTCAAGAGGGAGCTTAGTTCTAAGGCAAAGCTGTCGATTTACCAGTCAATCTACGTTCCTACTCTCACCTATGGTCACGAGCTTTGGGTAATGACCGAAAGAACGAGATCGCGGATACAAGTGCCTGAAATGAGCTTTCTCCGTAGGATTGCTGGACTCACCCTCAGAGATAGGGTGAGGAGCTCAGTCATCCGGGAGAGGCTCAGAGTAGAACCGCTGCTCCTCCACATTGAAAGGAGTCAGTTGAGGTGGTATGGGCATCTGATTAGGATGCCTCCTGGACGCCTCCCACTTGAGGTGTTTCAGGCACGTCCCACTGGGAGGAGACCCCGGGGCAGACCCAGGACACGGTGGAGAGACTATGTCTCCCAGCTGGTCTGGGAACGCCTTGGTATCCTCTCTGAAGAGCTGGAGCAGGTGGCAGGGGAGAGGGAAGTCTGGGCTTCTCTGCGTGAACTGCTGCCTCTGCGACCCGGACCTCCGGAAAAGTGGTAGAAGATGGATGGATGGATGGATGGATGCTTTTACATGAGTAGAATGTCTGGTTACTATACCCACCTGATCATATAATTTAAGTATGCATGAGTACATTACTATTATGAATGTTTCTTTCCCTTTCCTACTCTCTCAAAGGAAAAAAGAAACACTAGAATACAAAAAATACATATATTTTTGTCATTTATGCAAATCATGACAAAAAAATCCTGCAGGACAAAACATGACACTTGATATTTGCTAACCTGTTTGTATACCACCATAGACAGAGAGAGAACCTGAATTAGACAGAGCTCAGAGAGGGAACGATGAGACAGAAGAGAGGAGCCAAGGAGAGGGAAGTGTTCAGGCAGAGGAAGGAGAGAAGGATAACACCACAAAAAATCTAAACACAGGATGTCTGGGTGGGACCCCAAGTGGCCCAATATTCAAGCCTCAGTTGTACAATACATCAAATGGTAAGTTCCATATGCAGCGTTACTGTGTTAAATTTTAAAAAGAAATAAATAGTATAAAATTAAAATATTCCGGTATGTTTCCCCCCCCTCCCCCCAGGAAAAATATGTTGCCACCGCGCCAAGGTCTTTAAGCCAGAGGAAACACTGTATCTGCTGCATATCTTGAAACACACCTGTCTCATCAGATACTCAGCTTTCAATTTACCAGGAGTCGTACGGGGGGGGGGGGGGTCCATGTCCAGACCGGAGATTCACAGGTTTAAAGCTCATTGACAAGATGTTGTAATGATTTTACCTCTAAAGATGTATAAAATGTTCAAACACTGGCTGTAGTCTTACATTTGCTCATTTGTTTGTGGTTTTACGGCACCTATCCTTATGCACGCTCCCACGACAAAATGGTTTTCAGGCAGGCGGACGTTTTTCAACAAAAACCCAGCACTTCATACACGCGGTCAGGGTGGAGAAGTGGTGAGACGCCCACAAGTGGGCCGGGGGAGACAGAGGAAGGAGCAGTGTGGGGAAACTTCGCAGATGAGGGTTTTTTTTTTTTTTTAAATCACACACTGTTTTTTGCTGACGTGCTTTGTTAATACTCAGTGTAAACACAGAAGTGAGCGCGGTGCAGCGACACATTTGATTGGTTAGACTGAGCGTTTGAGCGCTACCCAGGGACAAATCTGATTGGCAAAATTGGTGTAAGATGACGAGGATTGGCCAAAATTGCGGGAAAGTTGCGGTGACTGGACAAAGTTGCAAGGTCACGCAAAAGACAAGGCCAATCAGTGATTTCACGTGAATTGATGCAATCGCAACATTGCGAAATCCTGGAGGGACTGATTTAAACTTTTAGACCCAAAACAACAAAAATAAACCAAATAGAACTGGCTACATCTAATTTCTCCCTTAGATTTTGTCTGTCAGGTGATAGTGCTATGAGATGACTGTTGTTGTGAAATGGCGCTATATAAATAAAGTTGAATTGAATTGAAAACAATAACACGAACCCATCTGTATTTAGAGAGTATACAGAAGCTTTCTCATGTCACAACTCACAGAAAAGAAGCTGGAGTCGAAGTGTAGCAGGGTCATGAACATGAGCACTAGCAGTACTCTGCCGCCCAGCTGCATGTACTGCTTTGGCGAACTCTCTCCCATGGAAGGGACTCCGGCAAACATGCTCTTTCCTTCTGAGCGAGACTCAGCCAGCAGCAGGAGCAGACCGCCTCCAAGGGCCAGGTTTCTTGAAGAGGTGGGAGAGGAGATAAGTTATTTTTGCACCATACAATCGGGAGGAGCACCAAACTGCCATCATCAGATCAGACCTCATGATTTACATTACCACAGTGTGCATTAACAGAATGAGTTAAACATAGCATTGTATTTAGCAGATTTCTTCACAGCCCGATGATTCATCAAGACGATGTTTAAACAAAATCACAGGTCATGGGAACACTAATTACTATAATGGTAAGTGTTGCTGTCTGAAAACGCTGATACTGCCACAACAAGGTGAAAAAAAAAGTCTTTTTGTAGTTGTAATTTTTAGAAAACCCTTGCTGCAGTAGCACCAAAATGATTTGAATTGGGAGTGATTATCATATTTTAGAGACGTTGCTTTGATGCTGCAAATCATTACAATCAATACTGGATTATTAGTAGTGCTTTTACTGAAGCTGCTGTACTTTGAACTTTGTTTTGCAGGGACAAAAATCTACACAGCATGACGCATATACCTCATCAAAAACTTCAGGTCCCATAAAATGCTGTATGCAACAGTCTGGTGGGAGAAAAAAAACAAATAGATTCCAGATGAGACAACATTTTGTTAGTGAACATTTAAAATTAGTCTGCATAAAACACATTCTCACCTGTAGTGCTATGATGCCAAATAATCCAAAGCAGGCATACTGTACAAAATTTCTACTGAGAATAAGGACACAACCACCTGTTTGGGGACAAAGATATGAAAATTTGAAAGGTTTATCTTCAACTGAAATTCCATCAAGTCATCATTTGGGTCATAAAACTATTAAATGCATTGACTTCAACAACATCTGTGGCTGTAGTTTAAGGCCTGTGACAGACATTAAGTAGGGGTGGGGGAAATAATAATTTTTCCAATGCACCGCTATTCTGAATCCATGCACTAATGTCAAGATTGAGTCAAAAAAAAAAAAGAAAAAAGGCAGCACTCTTAAAAGCCAAAGTTAGCACTCGCCCAGACAGTCTTTGGCGCAGCACACAACAGAGATGCATGTGAAGCCCAGCATAAACTCCTCATTTCATTTAAGGCTGGGTGTTCAAATCAATTTGCTGGAGTGTCGCTGTCATACTATGTGGACATATGGACTGTAGATTACAAGGTCTAATGGCAAAGCGGGACACCCGACCAGCACAGCCACAGCTAGACCAAAACATGGAACCACCAAAGACAATAGGTAGGAATGCTTCTATGTTTCATTAAAAGTCTAATACTTATGTGTTAGGAAAAAGATGCATTAACATTTTACTCAGAGCCCCCTGAACCGATTCTGGCTTGAATCGTGGGGTGCCTAAAGATTTCCACTCCTAATATTCAGCTGTCTTGTCTTGCTTTATTAATTCAGACTGGCCAAGTTAAAGATGAAAAACACTTGAATCCACAACAATCCCCTGAAAAGTTTTCTTAGCCTAATTTGGTTTTAATAAATAAAGTATATAGTACGTTATACACTGCCTGGCCAAATCAAAAGACTCCACCTGGACTTACCAATTAAACAGATGAGAGCTTTCCACTGGATAATTACAGCAGTGATTAACATTTCAGCCAGCAAGAAGTTATTAACCTCAGTCTCAGGGGTCTGCAGCCTTTGCAAACCAAAGAGCCATTTTGCGCCTCTCCAATTATTGACACGAACATATTGATATCTGTCTTCTAAATAGCTGTGTAACCAGTCAAAAGCAATTCCTCTGGTGCCATACTTATGTAATTTACTGAGGAGTAATTTATGGTCAACTGCATCAAATGACTTTTGTAAGTCCAGAAATATTCCAACTGTGTATTCTCTTCTATCTGTTGCATCCGTAATCTGTTCAACAAAGTCCATGAGTGCCAGTGAGGTGGTCCGGTTCTTCCTGAATCCATACTGTTGTTCACAGAGTATATTGTGCTTATCAATGAAATCATTTAGCCTCTTAACAAATATTTTTTCCAGTATTTTGGAGAACCGAGGTAACAAGGAGATGGGTCTGTAGTTTGACAATAAATGTTTATCACCAGTCTTATACAGAGGAACGACTCTTGCTATTTTCATTTTCTTTGGAAATTTACCAGCACTAAGTGACATGATGCACATGTAAGTGAAGTGTTTAACAATACAATCAATAATACATGTAACCAAGAACATACTAAAATCATTACAATCAGTTGTTTTTTTGTCTTTGAATTTGTTAATGTCAAGAATTTCTTTTTCATCTGTTTCTTTCATAAACATTGAGTAAGCGTTTATGCTGACATTGTCGCGCCACTTGTATTTGCTGATGATACAGTGGAGTTGGCGATCTTTTTTCCTATATTAACAAAATATTCATTAAACGTGTTGGAGATCAAGCTATTTTCATTGATTTATTAAATTAAATTATTTGAAAAATTGAATTATTTTATTTAAAAGAAGCTACTTTTCATCCTTTTTGTGTTTCCTCAAACAAAAAGAATATTAAACAACTTTCTGATTAATATAACTTTAAAAAAATCCATCCATCCAACTTCTACCACTTAATCCTTTTCAGGTCATGGGGGTGGGGGGGTGCTGGAGCCTATCCCAGCATCTTTGGGCAAGAGGCAGGGTACACCCTGGACAGATCGCCAGTCCATCGCAGGGCCAACACAGAGAGACAACCATTCACTCTCACATCCATACCTAAAGACAATTTAGAATCCCCAGTTGATGCCAATTAACCTACCCTGTATGTCTTTGGCCTGTGGGAGGAAACCTGAGTAAACCCACGCAGACACAGGAAGAACATGCAAATTCCACACAGAAGGGTCACGGATGGTCAGGGGGTGGGATCAAACCCACGATGGTCAGAGGTGGAATCAATCCCGTGACCTTCTTGCTGTGCTGACACAGTGCTAACCACTGCACCACTGTGCTGCCGTTTAAAAAAATCATTTGGTGCAAATTGAGCCAATTAAAATTACAGCAGAGTGAAAAAACATTTAAAAAATCTTCTTCCACCGAGTTAAATGTTATGCCTTTATGATTAAAAAATGCAAGCCATTGAGAAAGTCTGCTGCACATACAATTCAGTGTTTGCCCCAAACCCCATTAACATCACTTAATCTCGCAGTTGTCCTGCAGAGAAAAGGTTGAAAACATCCTTAAACTATCAGGCTCGCCTCTACATCACTGTTGGAGAATCATCTCTCCTCTCGTCACTCATCTAAACTCCTTTTACCATTTTTTTCTTTTTTCTTTACAAATTGTGAGGGAAAAATTGTCAGCTGTAGGTAGTGATTTTAGACAAGTATATCCAGTTGATGTGTTTCACAATAAAAGCACATAACAGAAACAACCATTGTGAAAACTGTAAAGGGCTTTTATTTTTACATAACAGGATATATTGAGTTGTGATGGTGAAAATAAATGTACACCAATTCAGACTTAGGTCATATATCTGTGAATAACAGCATTTATAGCACAGGCTACTAATTTTAAGGTTACTGAGCAGGAATTCAAGGATTGCTTCTCATTTTTTGGTCTCCATATGCACAGAGAGCCAAGCTTGCCTCTGTGCATATGAGCTGCCGTTGGATGTGAGTTGGCAACATAAATAATTTATAACATATTTTACATTCATAAAATTATGTCTTTCAGTTGAAAAATGTATCCAATAAACAATGATTTGAAAAATAATTAAAACAACCTTAATTAATTTCCATGTGTTTTGACATATAACTGCAGGGAGCCACAGCATGGGACCTGGGGGGCTGCATGTGGCTCTGGAACCACGTGTTGCCGGCCCCTGCTGTAACTGATGCAGCAAATAGCTTCTAACTTCTTAAACAACCATATGTTTTCATGAGGGTCAAATTACTGGCTCGCATCAAGCACTGAAAACAAAGGAGAATATTAAAATGACTAGAAATGGGTTAAAAACTGTCCAATAAATTATTAAACAGGAAGGATGGGGGTGAATCATCAATACACGGTCATGAAAAATTGATGCAACTCTGGATGGAAATAAATGTTGTAATAACTGCATAGGCTTATCGCAATGATGTCACAGTTAGTCACAGCTTAAAGTCATCCAACAAAATATTAGTGAGACTTTTTTTTTTGGCTAGGCAGTGTATATACTGGTTAGAAACTCATGTACATGCTCACTCAGTTAAAACAAAATCAGAGGAATAGAAGAGTGTTTAAAAAAAAATTGGTGTTTAAATCCAGGTTAAAATTTAACGAGCCATTTCCAAACTTTCTGCTCACTCTTGCAACATTTAGTTGCAAAGCTCAGACTCGGGCTGATGCAACTGCATTTCCAGAAGCATTGGGTTGCTAGATTATTAGATAAACCCAGTTAAAACTAACAGTCTGATAATTAGTCTTTCATTGGGTTATTTGAGGTCTGTAAAGTGTAATACATGTGGAGAAGCATTTTTCATATTTAGCCAACTCATAATTTCAGTTTCACAAAATCAGAACATTTAAACTAAAATTATCCAACAGTTAGCTACGGTTGGAGTCTATAGCCCTTATCTATAATTTGCATGACTTAAGTCTTTATGTATCAGAATCAGAATCGGCAGAATTTGCATTATACAAGAGCCAGTAAAGCAACAGCACGTTGTGACAATGCACTTCCTTCTATTTGCTCACCAAGCTGTCCAATGAGGTTAAGCAGCACAAAGCACATAGCCAGGAAGTAGCCACAGTTCCAGGTTGCCTCGATGTAGTCTCTCTGCTCGTTCCACTGAAACCACATACGGATCCCATCTTCAAGGAAAGTGCTGATGAGACACAGACGTGCCAGGTGGGGCAGGTACTGTTTGGTTACCCGCAGAAACTGAGAAAGAAAGAGGACACGCGGCTGAAAGAGTGATGCCTTAAAATCAATTTCAGGTCAGACAGCAAAGAAACAGCAACATGAACTTCTATTCAAGAATGATGAAAAATTCCTAAAGACCACCAGCCCACAGCGCACAAAAGAGCAAAAAATTAGGGTTGATATAGTGGTGACTTGAAGCTGGTAAAGCAGCCAAGAACAATTAATCTAACATGCTTCAAAAAAAAAAAAAATTGCTCTTTCTTTTACTCCTACATAATAAATGCAGAGGTTAGTCTTCTCTTTTGCAATTCATCCATTTAGAGTTTAAGTAGTAGAAGGTGGAGTGTCTAATTCAATCTACATGCGTTTTTTTGTCAGATGTGTTCAAATTCTCTTCATAGCCACACAGCTATCAATAATTAAAGTGGCTTTAAAAAAGGAATGCAAAAGTACGTCCCCTTGGGCAGTAGCAGAATGGTAAAAATGTCAGCCAACAATTGCGTACGGACCACATTAAGTGTTTGGATGGTTTACTCTTCCTTCTACACGTTTAATTGCCCACCTGCGTGCATTAACTCATGCATGCCACCAGAATACACAGAATGCTATACTGCTAGCAGCTAGAAAACATGTACTAGCAAATGTCCATGTTTAGTATTTATGCCGATAAAGCTAACATTAGGAGTTTTCTTACATGCAAGTCAGCAACTGTGCACTTTGGATGCACCTGCGATGCACATGCAAACTTTTAAGAGGTGTGTCTTTGTAAAGAGCTGTGACGGAGGGGGTGGGAGGATTTAGGTTGTGTGCTTTCAAAGTCAAACTTTAAATTTAAATTGATAGGCGTGCTACTTCAACTAATCATACGTGTCCATCTAAGCATCCGTTTATTTACTTCCCATTCATTGCATAAGTAAGTAGAACGCTTTGCATTCTAGAGGTGTTGCATCTAGCACTGTGAGATGTGGTGTTGCCCATTTCTTCATCAACATAAATATTAGGTCTTCTCTCCTTTAACCACTTCAGGGAGCCTGTGTCAAAATGTTAAAACTAGCTGTTGTTAGTGAAAGGTAAACATGTTTCAAGAAACATACTTTGCGGTTTACTTTTAAAGACATAAAAAAAAGCCGCCAACTTTAATGTGAGCAAACTACCCAAAATGACCACCCACTGGTCAGATATGTTTAGCCAATGAGGTGCACCCCATGTGTTCAGCCAAACACTAGTTCCTCCACTAGTTTTGCCCCATGCACACGTCTACCAGCATCTTGAGCTCTTGAGAGGCAGTGTGATGCCCATAATAGGTGTTCTGACAGTAGAAACTGGAGGCAAGCACTCTTAGCTAGGCCTTACCTTTGTTCATTTAAGACACTGAAGTGAACATCTGACCATGTCCATTTATATTTCACCAATTAAATTGACAAATCTATTATAACATGCTACAAATGGTAAAATATTTACTATAGAGTGCATCTACCTCCATGTCGAACAGGAAAATCTTTAGTATGGAGCATCTCTGAGCTCAATAACGCAAGTGACTTAACGAACCGTTAAATGGCAGCACAGGTGCACTGAGGCGTGTTTGGTCAATGTTGCAGGAGCGTGTGAATTAAGCCTCAATAAACATTAACAAGACAGTTACCAATTCAGCCACGTGTAGCGAATACGTAATGACAATACAGTTAATGCGTTTCAATTTGAACGCCATCAATAAAGGCTTAAAATTTTGAGAGCAAAATAGATTTATATATACCCACATTTTTTTCTGCACCTAATATTACAACACTATACGAACAGCACAAAATCCACAAACCACATGTCACACTGATAGAAAGTTGACTGCTTGCATTGTCATGCTTGTTAAAATTTTAAACCAATACCACAAAAGAGAAGTTGCTGCCTTTACATTAAAAGAAAAAACTGCCTTTTTCCCCACGTGGATCCTCTCGTAAAGCAACCAACGGAGCAGGTGTATGAATAGTAATACTATGTCATATTAACAAAATGTACCTCAGCTAATATTGGTCTTTCTGTCAATATTTCAGGTGTCAACCTCAGCCAACAAACTCAATATTGCATAGTGGTTCCTTTTAAAAACCTTAAGGGTAACCTGACTGGAGATTTTTCTTACAGTAACCATGAAAAGCCTGTCAGATCATAAAGGCACACATGAGCGCAGCAGACGCGGCCTGCCCCTTTCCCCGCCTGTTCAGCAGTCCACATCAGCACAGTCTGCCCTCAGCAGCAACTCCCACTGTGACTGCCGTGGGGAACATGAATGGGCAAACCTGAAGATAATCCGAGCAAGCCAAAGGCTGTTGCAACAGCACAAAAATGGGGACTATTTTGAAGTGTTAAGGTCTAAGAAAATGCTGGTTTAGTACCCAGTAGGCAGGGATGTGCTCTGAAATTTGGTTTCAGGGGAATAGACAGACATTAACTTTGGCTTGTACACAGCACTGGTGATGGGCTCTTAAGACAATCAGGCATTACTGAATAGGGGAAGTTGTGCATTTTCTGCTATGTGGACTTAGTTCAGTCAACATCATTAACCCCTATTCAGCTTGTTTAAGGAAAGAAGCTAGTTAGCATATGACTATGAAGCACTTGTTTAAACTTTGAAAGAAGCTAGGTAGCACACTGGTAAGAGATCACAGCACATACAACCATTGTGAGACAGTAGAAACATAAAAAGGCTATTTAAAATACTTTGTAAAAATATATATGGATTTTCCCCGTTTGTGAATAGCAGCAAGTCCTGTAATCTAATTATGACATCTCAGTTCATGATTTATAGACGAGCATATTGCCAATAGTCTTAGCAACACATAAATAAATGAGACAAAAGCAGCGTTGACAGATACTAATGGGTTCATAAAGGGGATGTGCCACACTTATTTAAGTTAAAAAATATAAAATGGATTTATATCCAGCTGGTGAGGACAGCCAGGCGGTGACAAGGCCACAGGCGGATTTTAAACCCAAATTCGGGGAAATACCAACAATCTCATCGCCGCTACTTGACTATAAGTGGATGTTAGTTATGCTAAAACAGAAATGTGCTGATGTTACACTTAATAATAATTAGAGTGACAGGAGACACGCTGTCTGTGACCCAGCTGATTTCTTGTCAACTCATCTCTAATCAAATCAGCCACCACAGTAAAATCGGTGAATTATAACGCCGTCAAATCTGCCGAGACACATGACAGCAGCTGACATGTTTTCCGTTTATCGTTTACGTTCATCTGCATTAAAACGAATCAAGTGGCAGCTGGTTTTCCCCGGATTCGGTCAATATCGGCAGCTAGCTCGCTGAAACGAGGGAAAAACTGTTTTAAGAAGCGCCCAACATCCTCGTCCAGCAACTAGTTAGCGGCTAGCATGCTAGCGGCGGCTAGCTGGTAGAGAAGTTACCTGGTCTGCCACGTCTTCGGCCGTGTTCATAAAAGCCTCCTGCCCCATGTTTCCTCCGCTGTAGCGCCCTGTGACAGTTAAGGCTCGCTCTTTGCGCCGTGACGAGGGTTCTTCTATTCGCAGACTGCCGCTCGCACTTTCTTTTTTTTTCCTGCCCTCCCCAGTCAACGTTATTTACTTGAAAGATTTCCCGAGCAGAGAAAAGGCCGCCTCCGCCCCACAATGCCTCGCGATTTGACGAAGAGCGAGAAGAGGGCGCTGGAGGAAGAGGAGCCCCCCTCCACGGTGACGGCGCTTCTGCAGCCCGCTGTGTGCCACGTATGCTGATCCGTCCGCGGGGGCTCCGCCGCTCCGCCGCCTCTCCTGTTTACCCGGCCCTGCGCCAGTAAACAACGTCGGGTTTATGTCACATTATCGTCTCACAACTTCTGTTAACCGTGCCCAGTTTTACGCACGCGGCAAAATCTTACATTGAGAAGAACTAAACGATAATGATAATTAAAAAACAACAACTTTATTTGAAATACATTTTTAACCCACTAACGTCTTATGGCCACCTGGAAAATAATCTTAAAAGCTGCCATGCTTTTCCTATAAACTTGCCACTTTTTGTAAAGTTGCCACTCTTTCTAGCAATTTTTTTTCCTCTGTGAAGTTTACTACTTTTCCTAATATGCCACTTTCCCATCCATCCATCCATCCATTTTCTACCGCTTTTCCAGAGGTCCGGGTCGCGGAGGCAGCAGTTCAGAGAAGCCCAGACTTCCCTCTCCCCAGCCACCTGCTCCAGCTCTTCAGAGGGGATACCAAGACGTTCCCAGACCAGCTGGGAGACAGTCTCTCCACCGCCACTTTCCCCCAAATTTAAAATTTTTTCCTGAAAATTTGCCACTTTTCTTTCATAAATTTGCAATTTTTCCCTCATAAGTTTCCTTATAAGTTTGCCACTTTTTTCATAAATCTGCAAATTTTCCCCATTATTTATTGCTTCTTTCCAGTGGCAGGGTTAGGCCGAAACACCATCAGAATCACTCATCTGTATTTAGACCCTAGGAGTGCATCTGACCACACATACAGCCGCAGGCAAAAGCAGAAATGACCCCCCCTCCCCCTACCTACAGTCCTATACGCACGGGGTTGGCGGAACCGGAACATGGAGCCACCACCCCGTGCCATACAAATAAGAGCTCCAAATATAATACGAACAATAAATAACTACATACATTCACCTCCCCTGCAGAAAAGGTCCAAAACGCACACATACAATCAGCCCACCCCAATTTGGAACCCCAATCATCCGCTAAACATAACTGTACTAAAAATCACAAAAGGGGCCTATGGCATTCACACAAAATAACTAAAATTAGGGGGGACGGGTAGACTGCCGTCCTACCCCCCACACGGCGAGACGGGTTATTCTGCCGCCTATGATATATAAAAGTCCTGTTTAAAAAAAAAATGACTGCCATGTCTCCTACTTAAACAGAGCACCAAAATAATCCCAGAACTACAAAAACATATTAACAACTAACAACACATGCACATCCATGGCTCGGTGAGGATGACTCGTGGCCCCCCAGACCCTTCACCAGTCAGTCCACCCCTGGAGGTAGCTCACTTGCCGGGCCACAGCTGGTTGCCTCAATCCTGGTGCACCTTCTCCTCCACATCTCCGAACGCTCCGATTGTCCGGGGCCATGCCCAACTACCTTCTTCGGGGTACGCCGTAACTCATTGAGATGACGCCACAAGCCATCAGACAGCAGAAGGTAATCATCTTGCGTGGGCTATCTTGTTCCGCTGACTGGCACACCCTCGCAAAATGATGTAGACGGCCACAATTGCCGCAGCGCTTTCCTCTTGCCGCACACTCTCTGGCCTTGTAGCGGTGTTTTGTGGACCTGCAGCCCATACACCTGGGCTTCCCCAGGGCAGACCTCATCCGTACAGCATTGGCCCTCTCGGTGTCATCCTCAACACGTCCATCGCTGTCCAGGTCCACTACCTGTGTGGCCATGGAGGATCCCAACTCTCGTGGTGACAGACGCTCGCGTAGCTCCCGAGTTAGTTTATCCGCTGCCTCCAGCTGGAGAGCCAACTCGACGGCCTTGGCCAACGTCAACTCACCCTGAAATGTGAGCAGCTTAGACCGGACCGCAGCACAGTTGGTGTGTTTCGCCAACTGGTCGCAAACCATTTCTTCCTCCAACCGTCCAAACCGACACTCACAACTAGCTGCCTCAAGTCCGATACAAACCGCTAGATGGGTTCACCAACCTGTTGGCAGTGCTGTCGGAACTTAATTCTCCAGACGATGACGTTGTCTGGCGCCCTGAAATGGCACGCCATGAGCTTGACCACTTCTTCATAACTGACCGCGTCACCAAGTGTGCCCAAAATCCTCTGGCCCTCCATTCCCAGGTTGTGCACAAGCAACGCATGCACCCTCAGCTTCTCCATCCTTCCAAGGTCCAATGCCACCATATACGTTTTAAAGGCTTCCTACCACTACTACCGAGGCCACGGCACCGGCTGCTCACCTGGGAGCCCCAAGAAAGGCCACATTGGTGCTCCACACACTTCCATGGCTTTTCTTCTTGTTGCCAAATATTATGTCCGGAACTGGAGTCAAGGAGGAGAGCAACGGTGGAGCTGAACACACGTTTATTGTAATACAGGGCGCAGTGCACCTGACCACACATACAGGCAGAGGCAAAGGCGGAAGAGACCGCCTCCCTACCTGCATCCCTTCTTATATGCACGGGGTTGGCGGAACCAGAACATGGAGCCACCACCCCGTGCCACACAAATAAGAGCTCCAAATATAATACAATATTGTGGAGAGTGTAAATAACGGAGGCAGACTTATGCAGCAGACGACTTTATTCACTCTCACATCAGTCATACACAGAAAAAGCATGTCAATACACCAGGGTCTCTCCTTTTATAGCCACCGCCCATCTCACATCTGCATGACATCTCGCATCACAATACATTCAGCCCTTCTCCCCCCACTACTTCTTCCTGCTACCTCACCATAATCTCTCTCATCTCAATACCTATTGTCCTTCTCTGTTTACCCTCTGTATCCAGTCTGAGATGATTAACCCAGCTTCTACCCCCCCCCCCCCCCCCACCGAATCTCAGACAGAGTTTCAGTCCTCACGTCCTTTTGGCTTCAGTCTCCTCTCGTATCTGCTGTACCGGGGGTTTTATGCCTCCGCGGCGCTGCTGTGCTGGTGGGGGGGGCTCTTCGACTTGCCCGTGTGGCTGCTCTGATGAATCGTTTACCTGGGGAGTTCTCAGTGGGGGTCTTCCACGCCGAGGGACCCGAGCCAACATCACTTGCTCGTCCGCCACCACAAAGGCGGGCTTAAAGTAGAACTGAAACCACCTTTTTGCGCAAAAAGTAGAATAGCGGATTAATTCCTTATTACCTATTGTATTTTTCAACACATAAAAGAAATTTTTAGGCCGTGCGATGGCCAAGCTATAAGCCGATAAACTTTTGCCTCTGGCTGGCAGTGCCAAACAAACCGGAAGTAGTGCAGACGACGCTGCGTGACGTCACGAGTGTGACCCATATCAAAACAACAATGGCAGATGATAGCCGTTCCAGCAGTCAAGAACACCAGAGTTTTCAGAGTGAAGAGGCATTCAGGATCGGTGACGAGACAGAGGAGGATGCAGGAGTGTCAAGTGAACAGGAAGAGAGCGAGGGAGGCATCGAACCGTACAGATTCGAGCCAGAATTCCAAATAAGGGAGAAACGATATCACTTCAGAGGAACAAGTATATTTCAAAAGCCTACAGTGAGAACAACCACCAAGCAACACTGTATTTCAGTGCAAGGAGTCAGACTATGGAACGATTTTGGACCTGAATTAAAATCATGTACAACGCTTGGACAATTTAAACAAAAACTAAAGGAAGAAATACTCCAAACATATATACAAGACGACATGTAAAATCACATAAGGATTGCCATATCCAGCCTGTGTTGTGTTGTAGCTTAGTTTTTTTTTTTCTTTTTCTCTTTTTTTCCTGTCACATATTGTCTTAGATTTGTTTTGAATTGCAATCGCTCTTGCCTGTTTTCTCTTTTTTCTCTTTTGAATTCTTAGATGGTATATGGGTGGGCAATATAAGCTGCGGCTTCAGCCATCACCCATTTCGAATAACTTACGTTGAATTGTATAATCAGATGAGTCATTGTTCAATTTGACCTTGTTGTTATATCATTCAGTTTCTTTCAACCTGTACTGTACTATCCGAAATAAATAAATTCATTCATTCATTCAAAAAATTGTCGGGGGATTCCGGCACCGACTCAGAGTCAGACCGCAGCAGTGATGGGGAGGAGAGTCGCTTATTGAATACAGAATGGTGAGTCTTTACTTCTCTACTTTGGCATGTTTGGGGTGTCAGGATAAGGAAAATTAACAATAAAAGAAAGAAAAAAAAAAACATCAGCATTTTTCCAACGTATTATTTATACATAGGGTTAGGACTGTACAATAGCCTGGCCGTGTACACACTTGGCATTGAATAGACACATCTGTGGCGTAGGGTTAACACGTGTATTCAGGACAGGTTCCATGACCATGGGCTATGTATTACAATACTTCTACAGACTATAGTGGCAATACACATGAACAGAACTGGCCTCTGCATTTGACTGTGCTATTTATAAATAATATCTATATCTAGAAACGCATCGCTTCCCGGTCGCTCTTCCTCCCCCTTTCTTTTCTTTCGTCGCCGTGACAGCTTTCCTTGGCCACTGAACAGATCTTCCCAGGTGTTGGAAGTGTTTTGTAGTCGACTATCACGACAAAATGCACCAAAAACAACCAGTGTCGACGTGCTCGCAATGGTAAACATGGAGGACTGTGTCCCATTCGTGACGTCACGCGGAACTCCGGCTGCACTTCCGGATAATCGGCGGATTCGTAGGATTTTTCAGGGCGGGAAATTCAAAATCGCGATTTTCTCCAAGATTCCGGGATTGGTGGAGGGGGTGCCAATGATAAATTATCTTTATAATTGTATGTACTATCACCCAGTGCTGTTCAGTGCCGTTCACTTCAGTTCACCTTTAAGTCTGTCTATACATATTTTCTCCCTACGACCCCCCAAGTCTAACAAAAAATGTTTGTCCCCTGTTTCCAGCACTCTGAACGGGCCATCGTAGGGTGGGCGCAATGGGGGGTGGTGGGCATCGTGCCTGACAAACACGAACGCCGCGTTCTTCAAAGTTCTTGGTACAAAAGCGTGTGGAAAACAGTGGTGGGCCGGGCCCGGCAGCGTGCCTGTGTCTGCGCTATGCTGCAAACGCTGAGATGGACAGTTCTCCGGTGCGGGATTATCTGGCAAAAATTTCCCGGGGAGCTGCAGTGGCTGAGAAAAACAAGCTCCGCCGGAAAAGCCTCCAAATCCTCTTTTGGTGCAGAACGCAACCCCAACAAAACCCACGGCAACCTGTCTACCCAATTTGCATCCGTCAGCGAAGCCCTGAGCGCTGCTTTCAGTGACCTATGAAAACGCTTGCATAACCCATTGGCCTGCGGGTTATACACAGTTGTGCGATGAATTGCAACACCCAGGCTACAGGCCATCGTGGACCAGAGGTCGGAAACAAACTGTGGGCCCCTATCGGACGTGATGTCCGACAGGATGCCAAAACGTGCCACCCATGTCGTCAAAAAAGCGCGTGCCACGTCCGTGGACGTGGTTGCCGCCAGCGGGACTGCTTCTGGCCAGCGCGTGGTGCGGTCCACCACTGTCAGAAGATGAGTGCACCCCTGCGATGGCGGGAGGGGGCCCACGAGGTCCACATGAACATGGTCGAACCTCTTAGCCGGTATACGAAACGGCTCCAAAGGAGTGTGTCTGTGTACTTTGGCTTGTTGGCACGCTACACAGGCTGCCGCCCACTCTTTCACTTGTTTGCGCAGGCCTGGCCATACAAACTTTGCTCCCACCACTTTTGACTGACGCACGCACTCCTGGGTGCGCCAGAGTGTGAACTGGCTCAAACACTCAGCGGCGCCAAGCAACTGGGACCACCGGGCGCGGGCGTCCCGTGGAGATGGGGGGGGGGGGTGCTGCTGTCTTGCAGTACTCTGCTCTCCAGCCTTAACTCTGTTGGTCCAGACTGGATCGCGCACACGTCCGCATCGCCAATCTGCTCTGCGGCCATGGCTGTATAATCTATCCCCACGCAGACCGGGGCCACTACTGCGCGCGAGAGGCAGTCCGCCACCATATTCAGTTTACCTGACACATGCTGAATATCGGTCGTAAACCCCGAGATCGCGGCCAGCTGTCTCTGCTGTCGGCCTGACCATGGTTCCGAAACCTTGGCCATCGCGAGCGTTAGCGGCTTGTGGTTCACGAACGCGGTGAAGCTGTGCCCTTCCAGCCAGAACTGGAAGTGGCGTATGGCCAGGTGGAGAGCCAGCAACTCTCTGTCGAACGCGCTGTACTTACGCTCACTGTCGCGCAAAACCCTGCTGAAAAAAGCGAGTGGCTGCCAAGAACCGGCGATGCGTTGCTCCACGACGGCCCCTATGGCCACGTCCGAGGCACCGGTAGTGAGCGCTATCTGGGCCGCCGGGTCCGGGTGCGCCAACAGTGCAGCGTTTGCCAGGGCTGTTTAAACCTCAGAGAACGCCTGCTCCCGCTCTGGAGTCCGTTCGACTCTGTCCGCCGGTTTCCGTTTCTTGAGCGTGGCGTACAATGACTGCATGAGCTGAGTGTGCGGGGGAGGAACCGGTTATAAAAGTTAACCATCCCCAAAAACTCTTGCAGCGCCCTGACCGTCTGAGGCCGGGGAAAATTCGCCAGCGCTACACGCTCTCGGACTGTGAGAGAGCAGAGAGGTTCCTGAGGCACTCCGAGTTAGGAGATGGGTCGGCGGTCGAACTGATGGAGAAGATGTTGGCGTTGATGGGCACGGACGACGGGCATTTTCTGTTTGCCCACCTTTTCCTCTGGAACCTCCCAACAGAGGCAAGAGCGGTTCTCGCCAATTTGCCGTTGCTGGCCGTGCGTGACTACCGGGCGCTAGCCCAGGAGGCAGATCGGATCATCCTCACCACCAGAGCCCTCACAGTGAACGCGGCGGTGACGACCAGCGAGACGACCAGTGGAGGTGAGGAGCCAGCAACGGTAGCAGCAGCGGGGGCCAGGAAGCGCCAGAGAGACATGGTCTGCTTCTACCACCGCCGCTTTGGAGAGAACACATGCAGATGTGTGCCACCGTGCCAATTCAAGTGTTCGGGAAACGCCAAGGCCGGCACTCAGTAGCAGCTGCAACTGCCGGTGAAGAGAACAAGCTGCTCTACGTGATGGACTCGCACTCGGGGAGACGGTTCCTCGTAGACACTGGCTCCTAGAAGAGCCTCATCCTGCCGTCCTATGCCGACAGGCTAGCGGGAGCTAGCGGCCCCCAGCTGGTAGCCGTAAACGGCTCGGACATTAAGACTGTTGGTGAGAGAACACTGACTTTATTCTTACACGGCCGTATGTACAAGTGGACTTTTGTCATAGCGGCATTGAGTTTCCCAGTCCTGGGAGCTGATTTTCTGTGTGCACACGGGATGCTCGTCGATGTTGCTAACAGGCGCCTGGTTAATGCAATGTCTTTTGATTCTCTCCCCTGTACAGCTCGAGGGGCCGGGCCAATAACACAAGCCAACGTCACAGCTCCAGGCGGTAAGTTCCACACACTGCTCACTCAGTTCCCAGCACTCACGGTCCCAACATTTTCGGCGGCCAGCACTAGACACGGGGTGGAACACTTTATCACCACCACTGGGCCGCCCATTTTCGCACGACCTCGGTGCCTGGACGCAGCTAAACTGGCCATAGCGTGCAAGGAGTTTGCCAACTTGGAAAGGTTGGGCATCATCAGGCGCTCAAACAGCCCATGGGCATCCCCGCTACACATGGTCCCTAAGGCCGAGGGATTGTGGCGACCGTGCGGAGATTTCCGCAGGTTGAATAACGCCACAGCGCACGGCCGCTACCCAATTCCCCATATTCAGGATTTTCCCTTTCACCTCACCGGGGCACGCATTTTTTCTAAAATAGACCTGGTCCGCAGAGGACATACCCAAAACAGCGGTAATAACTCTGTTTGGCTTGACCTGAGTCTCCTCAGGAGGTACAGCATGCACTGGCCCTTCTTGTAGAGCGTGTTGGTGTTGTGTGACCAGTCCAGTTTATTGTTCAAGCGAACACCCAGGTACTTGTAAGATGTCACCATCTCAATGTCTGTTCTCTGGATGTTTACCGGTGCTGTGGGGGTTGTCCTCACCTGCGGCAGTCCACCACCAGTTCCTTGGTTTTCCTCACATTGATCTGGAGGCAGTTCCGCAGGCACCAGTCCACAAAGTCCTGGATAAGTCCTCTGCACTCCGCATCATCGCCATCAGCCATGAGGCTGACGATCACAGAATGGTCAGAACTTCTGTAGATGACAGTGTGGTGTATTGTGTGAAAAGTCAGCAGTGTAGAGGGTGAACAGGAAAGGAGCTAGAACTGTTCCCGGGGGGGGGGGGGGGGCAGATACTGCAGATGATGGTGTCAGACACACAGTCCTGGGTTCTGACAAACTGGTCGGTCTGTGAGGTGGTCCAGGATCCACGATGATCTCAACGATGATCTCACCTCCACCAAGGACCTTGTTTGAATTTGTGCAGCAGAATTACACAAAAACTACTGGATGGATTTGGATTAAATTTTTACCAGAGGCGGTGTCATGTGGTGATCCTTGCGGATCGCCAAGAGACGCCACAGAGTTCACCAGAGAGTTTGGCTAAGATGTTATTTATTTTCAGACGTGACAAAACACAACTATGAACCCCTTAGGGCAAATACACACAAGACCTAGACTTGGGCTCGTAGGGCTAACCCAGCCACTACGAGCTAACTGTGACAAAACTAAGAAGACGAACCTGACATGAAGATCTCACGACACTCTCAAACATAACGAGGCGTAGACCCAGACTTGACAAGCAAAACGAGACGAGACGAGACGTTGACAGAATGTAGACCAATACTCCTGCGTCTTACCGTCGTCAGTGCCGAGCTTAAAAGGGCGAAGCACTAACGACGGTAATGACAATCAGCTGACCGGCCGTTGACAGGCGGAAGCCCCACCGAGCACCTTCACAATAAGAGCCCGGTGAGGCCAGAATACAGGCCGCAGCTGTCAAAGCCGGCAGCGAGAATAACTTAGCCCGAGCGCGATCAGAACCGGCGCTCGGGTCATAACAGTACCCTCCCTCCACGGGCGGACTCCGAACGCCCCAAGGAACCACCCTGCCCCCCCCGCCCCCCACCAGGGTGGGAGGTTGGGGGACAGGTGCGGAGGGAGAGAAACCAACCCATGAACAAGACAAAAAAAAAAAAAAAAATATACAAGACAATGACAAGGCAACAACTCAGACCAAAATCACAGACTACTGAAACAAAAACACCAAATATTCAAAAAACAGAGCCCAGATTAACTAAATACAAGAACAAAACATTACCCGCTCATACCAGACTTAACAGGAGACAAAAAAGACAAAACAAAAACAGAGCATTACTTGCTCATACCAGACTACATGAAAAAACAAAAATAGAGCATTACTCGCTCAAACCAAACTATACATGAAACAATAACGGAGCATACCGCTCACCCAGACTATACATATGCCAGATACAAAATAACCAGGACGAAGAAAAAAAAAAGCACAAATACAGAGACAAACCCAGGGACCACTACCACCCCCCGACAGTTCATGTCGACCGATGGTCAAAGGAGGCGAACCAGGCGGCTCACCACAGTACAAAGTCCCGCACGTCCGCTTCTCCGGTGGTCGAACTAGGTAGCCCCATGGCACACACAACAGGTCGGGTGGCCGAACCAAGGCGCCGAACCGGCGAAACAGTCCCTCCGGCAGCCGACCCGTGTCCCTCAGCCACCAGTCCAGGGCATCAACAACCCGCAGCGGCCTCCCTGACGAGAACAAAACTCGGGAGAACCGGGGCGAGCGAACAGGGACCCCCATGGCCCCCGGCGATGATAAAAAGGGGCGGTGATTCTGAGGGGATTGATGAGCAGGACGAGCCAAGAATCCGCTCCGCGAAGAAGGGTCTGCAGCTCCTCCTCCGCCAATGGACCATGCTCGCGCTGCATCACCGCTGGACCCACATTGGGTCCCAGCTGCACCCACGTTGGGCCCCAATTGGGCCAGAACCGCACCTGCGGTGGACCCCGATTGGGCCTCCGACGAACCCACGTCGGACCCCGATTGGGCCGAAACCGCCCCTGCGGTGAGACCCGATTGGGCCTCCGGTGCAGCTCCGCTGACGAACTCCACCCCCAAACCTGGGACCTCCACCTCGGTGACACCGATCCGTTCCCCGCCGGCGATACTAAAACAAAGCTCGGGGACAGGAAAACCGGGATCAGCATCACCGGTAGCAACGGAACCCAGCGAGACGAGCTCGGGCGCAGCAGACGGCTGCTCCTCACTCGTCTCCCCAAGAGGCAGGCAAAAATGCTCAACAAAAGAGGACAGAGACATAAGAGGGAGCACTTGCCTGCACTCGGGTTCCGTTGCCACCCAGGACTCCGACGATCCGGGTTCAGGGCAACTCTCGTCAGCTGGCTCGGACTCAGCTTCGACGGGCTCCGCAGCTGGCACGATGTCACCTGCAGCCTCAGGTTCCTCCCACGCTGTTGTCCACGCCGACGACCCGTATGGCGTGGAGGCAGGGAACCCCTGACCCACTGGTTCGGACCGCTCCGGCGAGGAGACCCGGGGACGCTTCTTCGTCGGCTCAGGCTCCGGGCCGCAGTCCGCTCCTCTCCTCCGTCCAAAACGTGACTGCAGGGCCGGATGCAGGCTATCCAGCACTGCAGGGGCCCTCTTCGTCCGGCGACGCTGGCCTGGCGTCGCGGACCGCTCAACGGGGGAGAACACAGAGGCAGTAGGTTTAATAATTTCATCCACAGCAGGTGGAGGGAGCTCGGGGGGCTGCATCTTAATAATGATCTGCCTTGTCTGACTCCTGGGGGCGGAGTCAGACAAGGCAGATCATTATTAAGATGTGACAAACAAACGAGCACTTGCCTTCCTCCGGGGGCAGAGATGGTTCCTGCTGTGGGGGACGTCGTTCCTCCTTCTCCCCGCTGGATGGCGACAGAGGGCCCCCTGGGAAAACGAGGTGGGGCCACTCTCGGAGATTCGCTGACGGGATATGCCGGCAGCGAGTCCAGCCGGGGATTCCGCTGAGGGTTGCCCGCGCCGTTACGCCGACGTCCTCGTCGGTCCCCAGACAGTGCGTACTCCTGGACCTGCTCCGGGACGGGAACAGGACACCAACGCGGGGAGCGAGGATGCCTCCTCCTCTGCTTCCCGCTCTCTTCCTCCTCCAGCCCACGAAGAACCTCGCGCTGAGCGGCGAGTTCCTCCCACCTCGATCTTACCTCCGGATGATCGTTGTAGTCGAGGGGAAGGTTGTCCAGAAGCTCCTCAACGACGTTCAGATGCCAACGCATGCAACTGGAGGTGTCGTCGAATGTAGCGGCGAGAAGCGCCCCATCGGCGTATTCCAGCGCGCTCGCTAGCTCCTTGTCCAGGCGCCGACCGTGGCCCCTGGATGACGGCATTCTTCCAGATGTTGACACCCGAACGAGAAGAAACGACAGTCCAGTTATGGCACAAACTCCCGGTGAAACGGCGTCTCGATGCGGCGCCTCCGTTTAGGCGACCTGGCAGGAGTATACTGTCATGTGATGATCCTCGCGGATCACCAAGAGACGCCACAGAGTTCACCAGAGAGTTTGGCTAAGATGTTATTTATTTTCAGACGTGACAAAACACAACTATGAACCCCTTAGGGCAAATACACACAAGACCTAGACTTGGGCTCGTAGGGCTAACCCAGCCGCTACGAGCTAACTGTGACAAAACTAAGAAGACGAACCTGACATGAAGATCTCACGACACTCTCAAACATAACGAGGCGTAGACCCAGACTTGACAAGCAAAACGAGACGAGACGAGACGTTGACAGAATGTAGACCAATACTCCTGCGTCTTACCGTCGTCAGTGCCGGGCTTAAAAGGGCGAAGCACTAACGACGGTAATGACAATCAGCTGACCGGCCGTTGACAGGCGGAAGCCCCACCGAGCACCTTCACAATAAGAGCCCGGTGAGGCCAGAATACAGCCCGCAGCTGTCAAAGCCGGCAGCGAGAATAACTTAGCCCGAGCGCGATCAGAACCGGCGCTCGGGTCATAACAGGTGGCTCTTTTCCTAGAGAGGAACTCATAATGCGTGACCCGTGCTGGCAAAATGAGTCACAATGAGGACATTTTCAAAACTGAGGTAACGTGATTTTCATATTCTGTATCGAAAGACCTTCAAAATGATGTTTAATTTGTAGGAATTAGGAAAAAACTGACCAGCAACAAGCCAATTTTGTTTATATCTTGGCTGGTTTGAAAACTCACTTTCAATCAGCCCTTACGTCTTCCGGAAAAACGTGTATTTTTAGAAAGTAGGCATTCCAAGCTTTACAATGATACCAGGAACTGACGGGGGATTTCCCGGGACTTGCCCCCAGCAAAAAAGGAAGACTCATGATCTATGACTTCTAGTGCCTGTTGCTCATAATTACCCAGTGCACATTCCGACACATTTTTCCAGCACAGGTCATATATTTTGGTGATGATCCAACAGTGCATACCTCTACCAAGGCTCTTACCTCCTTACAGTGTGTTAGCAAGAATCCTCCAAAACTACTGGATAGACTTTGTTGCAATTTTCACCAGAACTGGCTCATGGCCTACACACGAACCCTTTACATTTTGGAGGTGATCCATGACGGACAGAAGGAGCCTTAGCAGAGGTATGCGCTCTGAATGCTTTTCTAGTTTGGCTGTGAGAAAGTTGGCAACCCTATGCCTGGGTCAAAGAAACCTACCTTGAGGCCTTCAGAATCGACAATGTAGGCTCTGTAGCTTAAAATAAATGTAATGTGATTGTTACTTTAACCAATCTGATTTCGAGCTTGCCATACGGGGCAAACTAGCAGGCGTACAATAGCACCAACATTTCCACGTCCTTTGAGTGGATGGTCATGGTATGTGTCCACTGGTCTGTATTTTGACACAAGGACTCGCATCGGGGATGCGTTGAGTGCATAACCAGGTGGAGTGACAGAAAATAATTGACATTCTGGAAAACCAATAGCTAGAGCTCCATCTTGGGGGAAAGACTCATTGGTCCTGCTGCTGAGATCACAAAGGTTGCGCTTGATTGGTCGATGCATCTTACGGTAGGTGTTTGGGTTTTTTTTTTTTTCCACCGGATGGACAACGTTGTGGATTGCAAGTAAACTTTGATATCTTTAAAGCAAACCAGCAAAAAGTGTTTCTAACGGCATTTGAGGTTAGAAATAGTAGGTACAGGTAATGAATCCATTGCTGTTGACATCAACCACCACTGGTTTAAATGTTCGGCATGATATCGTTACAGCCAACGCATCGCTGGTGGACTGATGGTAGGTAGATGATTTTGCCGCTTTCAGCTCATTGTTATGTAGGACACCGTGCAACGCATTCTGGTAGCGCTGCATCTCGAATCTCTTGCTGTGGCATAGTTACTCACTCCTTATTAGCATAAAGTCCAGGGCCTCTATTTGATGCTGATGAGGAGCGGGTGTGTGGAGGTGTGTGCTTCAGGGACCTTGTGCTGAACTTTTAAAATACCAGTCATTAGTAAAAAGTAAACAAATTCAGCTACGACACCATTATTTCTTGCCTCGATTGCTTTCAAAAACATATTTCACCGTTTACGTTTGAAGATACAGGAGAAAGTTTACCATCCCAGTGCCATCTTGGATGCGGGTGAACAGACCACTGACCAGAGGATGCATCGACCAATGAGGTGCAGCTCATGTGTTTTGCCAAGCTACGGATACTGTACACGTCGATCATTTGTTGTGGATCCAGTGGTTATGCCCCATTCACACTCCTAACGGATTCCTGGAGCACAGGGGGCATGGGAATCTGGCGGCAGTAGGTGCCAAGGTGGACACGTACCGCAAGTCAGGTTGGACACCACTGAAGGCCTAGGTGTTAAATACACGGCCCGCCACTGCGCCTTTCCGTCTTAAATTTGCCACTTTTTACAGTAAATTTGCTTCTTTTTTTTTTTTTCATAGAAAATTTGCTTTTTTTTTCCTTCTAAATTTGCAAATTTTTGCTATTTTTTCCTTAATTGCCTTTTTTCTCCAAAATTTATATTTAATTAAAAAATCTTCCACCTTTTCTTATAAACTGTCCATATTTTTGGTACATTAGAAACTTCTATTCTCATATTAAAAATTCAAAGTTAAAGGGGAAAAAGTTGTAAATGTTCAAGAAAACGTCACAAAACCTGATAAATTTTTTCATAATTAACCACTTTGCTTTAATCTGGTTGCAGTGATGACCCAGCTTAAATTCCTGGCACAGGAGAGGAATTTAAGATCAACTTTTTAAAAAGTCATGGTAATTCCAGACACTTTTGAAGGGAAAACAGAAACATAACTGCTACAATATTTAAGTGTTGTGTTTTTTAAAATATAAGTATTATTTTAATGCAAGTCCCATTATGAGTGTTTATTGATAAAAGGTCAGTTTTTATAGTAGCATTTTACAAACGTCTCATACACTGGCAATTATTCTATCATAAATTAGCATTTTTTTTAATTATAAATCATAAAATTTTATCATAAACATGCACCTTTATCATCAATTTAGCTCTACTATAAATTTGCAATTTTCCCTCATTCAAAAAAGTAGTGCGTTTACAGAGGAAAAAACTTTATTTCCATACGCACAATTTTATTCTGTAGTTTTTGCCCCCTCAAAGTCATTATTATAAAATTGACTTTTTGTGAAAAATCTGAAACTTTATTGTATAGTTACAACTTTTTTCCTCCTAATGACTATTTTTCTATTTTTATTTATTTATTTTTTTTTGGGGGGGGGGGGGGCTGTCAAAGTCAGTGGTGTCAAAGTACGTGTCCACCTAGGCGTCTGTTCCCTGCGTTTCCTCTGCCTCAGGATCCATCATGAGCACAATACTCCTGTGGCCGCAAACTGCACAGTGTCACTGTGACTGGTCAAAGAACTTAGGCCGATTTTCAAGCAGTATTTTCAGCTACAAAAGTGCAGTTTGATGAGCTTTTTCCGTCTACCCCAACCTGCTCTGCTCTCCCCGACCTGCAGGGCTTGCACCTGACCGGTCGCCGTGACTCCTGGTGGGTGGGCTGCTCTAGTCTGGTCATGACGCTTCCAGACGTTAAAGTTTTGCCTAGATCAGTTCTAAAGAACTGCATGCAGCTATTAGCAAACAACAAACTGCACACCCAGAGGCAGCATTTATTGTGGCGGGTGATTTTAACCACTCTAACCTCAAGACAGTGCTTCCTAAATTCTACCAGCATGTCTCCTGTCACACAAGAGGGGACAAAACATTGGACCATGTTTACACCAATATTGTGGGAGCCTACACAGCAACTCCCCTCCCCCACCTAGGTCAGTCTGATCACTTATCCTTGTTCCTTACCCCCAAGTATGTACCGCTTATCAACCGGGTGAAGCCGTCAGTGAGGACCATCAAAGTGTGGCCAGAGGGGGTTGACTCTGTACTCCAGGAGAAGTTTAGGAACACAGACTGGAGTATGTTCACCTCTCAGGCTACCTGTGGCTCCCACATAAACATCGACTCTTACACCCACTCAGTCCTGGACCATATCAACACCACTATTGACAGTGTCACCACGGAAAGACAGATCACCACGTATCCAAATCAGAAGCCGTGGATGAACAGAGAAGTGCGGCTTCTGCTAAAGGCACGTAACAATGCCTTTAGATCTGGTGATGCACAGGCCTACAGTTCATCCAGGGCAGATCTGAAGAGGGGCATCAAGAAGGCCAAGCACAGCTACAAGCTGAAGGTGGAGGAACATTTTGGGTACTCTGACCCCCGACGCATGTGGCAGGGCATTCAAGCTATCTCTGATTATAAGCCCAGCAACTCCATACCTATAGCCATGACTGTGCCCTTTCTCAATGAGCTAAATGACTTCTATGCTCGTTTTGACAAGGACAATAACGAAAAGAACATCAATTTCCCACCCTCTGACGACCTCCACCACCTCACACTCACCCACACCGACGTCCGTAACGCACTGAGTCATGTCAACGTACGTAAGGCTGCTGGCCCTGACGGCATTCCTGGGCGTGTGCTGAGGGCATGCGCTGAGCAGCTGGCAGGGGTCTTCACAGACATCTTCAACCTGTCCCTGGCCCAGGCCGTGGTACCAGCGTGCTTCAAGACCACTTCAATAGTACTAGTGCCAAAACATTCAACACCATCGTGCCTAAATGACTATCGCCCTGTGGCACTGACGCCCATAGTCATGAAGTGCTTTGAGCGACTGGTCTTGGCACAGCTCAAAAAATGCCTGCCCCCTACACTGGACCCTCACCAGTTTGCCTACCGGAGCAACAGGAGTACAGAGGATGCGGTTTCTACAGCGCTGCACTATGTACTCTCACACCTGGATGACAAGAACACCTACGCAAGAATGCTGTTTGTTGACTTCAGCTCAGCATTCAACACAGTTATCCCCTCCAAGTTGATCACTAAACTTGGGGACCTGGGAATCAGTACCTCCACCTGCAACTGGATCATGGATTTTCTGACCAACAGACCCCAGCATGTTAGGTCAGGCCCCAACCGTTCTTCCGTCATCACACTCAACACTGGTGTACCACAGGGCTGTGTTCTCAGCCCATTCCTCTACTCCCTCTTCACCCATGACTGCAGGCCTATGTATGGATCCAATTCCATCATAAAGTTCGCAGATGACACCACGGTGATTGGACTCATCAGGGACAACGATGAGTCAGATTACAGGGCAGAGGTTGAGCACTTGGCTACTTGGTGCGCTGACAATAACCTGCTCCTTAACACCAGCAAAACCAAGGAGCTCATAGTGGACTACAGGAAGGAGAGGGGAGAGACACATGACCCCATCCATATCAATGGCATAGCTGTTGAACGTGTCCCCAGCTTCAAATTCCTGGGGACCCACATCTCGGAGGACCTGTCCTGGCCAGTTAACACCACCAGCCTGATTAAGAAGGCCCATCAGCGCCTCTTCTTCTTGAGGACACTGAAGAAGAACCATCTGTCAACTGACATCCTGGGCAACTTCTACCGCTACGTGATAGAGAGTACCCTGACCAACTGTGTCACAGTCTGGTATAGGAGCTGCTCTGTCGCTGACCGTAAGGCGCTGCAGCGGGTGGTGAAAACCGCCCAACGCATCACAGGGACTCCACTTCCAGTTATAGAGGACGTCTACAGGAAAAGATGTCTGCGCCGGGCACGCAGCATTCTTAGGGACTCCAACCATCCTGCTCATGGACTGTTCCAGCTTCTCCCCTCCAGAAGGCGTTTCAGAAGCCTTCGGACTAGAACCAGCAGGTTTAGGAACAGTTTCTTTCCAACAGCTGTCACGTTATTGAACTTAGTTCCCCGCTGACTCTCTTACCATCATCTCTTACCATCCTCACCTGTACATAACTGCCCATCTAACTTATTGTACATTATTTGCACATAACAGTACTCTTAACTTTCTGCACTGCTGCATCTACTTGCTTAAATTGCACATACTGTTAATTACTGTATATACTGCACTGCTGTCCTTTGCACTTCTGATTGGATGCTAAACTGTGTTTCGTTACCTTGTATTCATACATGTGTAATGACAATAAAGTTGAATCTAATCTAATCTAATCTAATCTTCAAAAGTAAAAAGCGAAACATTTTTCTGCAAACGGTCGAGGTGAGAAATAAATGAAAAACTATTTTAAAAGCTCCATGAAGTGATGGGCTCCACGCTCCCGATTTGCGTATTATGGATCCGAGCGTTGATTCAGGAAGAGGAGCAGGAACCTCCAAGCGACGGCTTGGGTTTCTTGACGACACGCTACTAGAGTGCATGTCAGGCGTGCTACTTAGACGATGAATGGGAAGCGTGAAAACGCATGCCTAGGTGGACACGTACCTTTAGGGGCAAGAGTGACTTTTGGAGCCACAGATTGAAGACCCCTGTCCAAATCATTGCCAGGAGAGAATAAGGTGGAAGAAACAGTGGATAACTTGAATCAGAATTTAAAAAAAAAAAAAAAAAAAAGACAGCCTATTTGCAAACTGACTTTGACACGGGATATACACGCCAAATAAAAATGCTATACAGAAGAGGTTTCTATGGATTTTACTTTACATTTGGTGTTTTTTATGTTTCTTCTTCATTTTGCCTGATTTCCAGTTGTTATTTCTGAATTTCTTCTGAAAGCCATGACCCTGGACCTGGAAGACAAAAACATGGCCGGATTAGCAAGCTGAGGAAAAAATGCATCGCAAATCAAGAAAAGGAGCCTTGATTTGTACCCTCCCACTACAGTTAGCACAGGTACCAATATCTGTTTCATGATTTAATCAACATACTCATTTCATGATGAGGGATTTGTTGATAATTTTTTTCCTCTTTTAGACGTTTTCAAAATGTTTTTACTAATTTTTATCATCAGAAATGGTTTAGAGTGCTGTTATTTTTCAGAGGTGGGGTACAAATAACGATTTACATTTACTCAAGTACAGGTACTTGAGTAACTTTCACAAACTTGTATTTTTTTCTTCTGTTTTGGCTCGGTAAATATTCGATTCATAACAGTTCCTTTACATGATTTCATTATAGATTATATTAGAGGACACATGTGGCTAGTTTGCATTTCTTAATTTATTTCATCTATGCATTTTCCTCACATTAATCCATTTTATAGAAAACAATGGTGAAAGTAAAGCTGAAATTTAGAAGAACAAAGTAAAACGATACCAGTATACAAGTAAAATGTTGCAAATCTATACAGAAAAGTCAAAAATTTATCATCCCCTCCATGGATCGCCACCTTATCGTGGCGGAGGGGTTTGAATGCCCAAATGATCCCAGGAGTTATGCTGTCGGGGGCAACTTGCCCCTGGTAGGGTCTCCCAAGGCAAACTGGTCCTGGGTGAAGGGCTAGACTAAGAGCAGTCCAGTCGATTTCCATGAAAAATGTTACATTAAGGACCCAGTATACCCAAAGAGGGCACATGGGTCCGCCCTGCAGCGAGCTCACCAACCTGCATGGGGGATCATGGAGATCATGGCGCTATGTGAACTGGGCAGAAGTCTGGGCTACTCTGCCTGGACTGACGCCCCCATGACCCACATCCCCAGACCAGCAGTAGAGGATGGATGAATGGAAAAACTTATCATAAAATTTTGCAGATTTATAAGAAAAAGTTGTAAATTTATTAGAAGACCCACAAATTGTTAAAAAAAAATACAAATTTTTGAGAACAATGTTCTAAATTAATAAGAAAACTGTTGTGAGTTTAGGAAAAAAAGTCTCAAATTTAGGGAAAAAAGAATTAAATTCACAAATTAAAAAAATTCCAAAATAGTGATTAAAAACACAAATGTGGAAGAAAAAAGTTGTACATGTAAAATTAAAATGTCATAAATTAACAGGAAAAACCTTGACAAATTTTTTTGGGAAAAAAAAAACATCAAAAATTTCTGAGAAAAGTACCAAAATTACTAGAAAAAAAAAATCATAAATTTATAAGAAAGTCAAAAAAGGATGATTAAAAAAAAAATAAATGCTGCAAATTATTAGAACACCACAAAGTTTTAAGGAAAAGGCCCAAATTTATTAAGTAGTGAAACGTAAGGAACAAAAAAAATTCAAATCCAAGAAAAAAAAAAAAAAAGGAAATCTATGAAGAAAAAAGCCAAAAATTCACAAGGAATAAAGTCACAAAAATTATGATTAAATAAAAACTCAAATTTACTGGGGGTGTGTACAAGAAAAAATGACAGAATTTACCAAAATATCCTGGAAAATGTCCCACATTTACATGAATGCTATTTCTGACTACTCTCCCCACTTCCAAATAAGTTACAGTATATCAGATTTCCGATATTCTACCAACCTTTTTACGTTTTTGCACCTCCGGCTTCTCCACCTCCATTTCCTCTTCCTCATCCGTTTCAAAGTCGTCATCTTTTCCTCCCTCCGCACTCTCTGGGCTTTTAAGCGTGAACATGGACGCTGCAGGACCGAGAACAAACAAGTGTCACCACCGGACTCGATTAAAAATCATCCGTATATCAATAAATCCCTCCATCTGGCTGCGATAAAGCATTTGGTCATGTCTGCGAGCTACTGACGAGGGTAGAGGTCGCTCATGCTGTCCCCCGAGTCGCCGTGGTCCTCGTCACTGGATGGCAGCGGCTCCCACATGCCGTTGGCACGTTTCGGGGCCCTCTCCCGTCCGTCCTGCTCTCCTCCGGGGTCTCTGGTTTTTCTCTGCGCCAGTCTGGCTGGGACGAACGCAATCCCCTTCTGCACGCAGTCCTCATCTACGACAGGGCAGAGGTGTTCAACGCCATTCTAAAAAGATTTTTAAGTCACAGTATTTTGTTTTTATTTAGGCTTTACATAAAGTCCCAACTTCACCGGAATCAGGGTTGTAATTTTGTACCCTTCTTCTTGCAAAATTTTAGTTATTTTTTTTCCTGTTAAACTTTGGACTTCCTTCCTGGAAATCTGCAAACTTTTTTTCTTGCAAATTTTCCCTTATTCCTACTAAAGTTACTACTTTTTTTTTTTCCATTTAATGTATTAATTTTTTTCTCATAAATCTGCAAATGTTTTCAGGCAAATGACACTACTGTAATTACTGTACAAATGAAGCTCTCACAAATTTGTAAGTTACATTTTTTCCAATGCATATGGGATATTTATTTGCTGCTTTCCTTGTATATTTGTGGTATAAAGTTGCAAATTTATGAGTGTATTTGTAAATTTGTGTATGGGAAAAGGTAACAAATTTTTCACAAAAATGACTAAATTTCTCGAGAAGAAGCAGAGAATTTATTAGAAAAGTCCAAAATGTTCAAGGAAAAAGTTGCAAATTTATCAGCGAAATCTATAAATGTTCAAGATTACAAGAGGAATATCACAAATTGGCAAGAAAATGGGAAATTTAAGAGAGAAAAAAAAGCTGCAAGTGTGTAGCTTTTGTTTTTGCAAATATGTAAATTTTGTCTTTTAAATTTGGGACATTTTACCCCCCCCCCCCCCCCGCATAATTTTGAGCCAAATAATTTTCTTTGCTGTCTGCACATCTGATTCTCCTAAAGTTGCTGTTTTTTCTAATAAATTTAATTTATTTTCATGTAAATCTGGTACTTATTTATTGTAAAATTGCAGCTTTTTGTCATTAATTTGGGATTTACTATTTTTCTTATACACACGGGATACATATTTAACCTTCTGTCAATGTCTGGTTTTCATTTTAAATTTTCAGACGTCCTCAGTCTGAGACATTTTCTTCATAAAACTACTACAATTTTTATTAACACATAATTATGGCTTTATATGTAATTGATGGGTTTTTCTTCAAACTTGAGCCTTTGCTTTTCACAAATTGTTATTTATTTAATCCCATGTCGGACCACACACTTTGGGCAAAAAAAAACCCCTTAACATGTGGCTTACATGTCACAGGTTGCAGACCCTGTACCAGGGTCACCTAGTCAGTTTTGTTCCATTAGTTGATGCAACGAGAGGTTGCACCAGTGTAAAAGACAAACTTTGGCTATTTCTGTTATTTCTGAGCAAAGCAAATTAGGTCTGCAAACTCTGCACAAACTGACATCAGGAGAAGAGAAACACCAGAGTCATTCATTTCAGATTTGCTTCAACGTCCCTCGATGAATGAATGGTGTGGAGCTGCGTGTGACATGAGAGCACAGCTGACCTGCTAGACAGATCTATGTATGCTGATAAGAGATGCACTGACATTTAGCGAGGGCCTTCTTGTAGCGTTTCCCATTGACGTGTTTTAAGACGTGGTGTGGCTGCCGGTTTAAGTGTCTGAGGGTCAGCTTACAGAAAAGCTGATTTCTAGAAGACAAAAAAGGGAAGAAAAAAAAATCAGAAGGTTCAGGTAAGTCTCTGCGATCAACGACAATGGTAATTAAGATAGTCAGGAGTTTATATTCCAAGATCTGTTCGTTAGAGTGACTGTGAAAGGAGTTATGCTGCAGATTTATGTGCTAGAATCCAGAGCTAGCAACTGACTGCTTATGAACACATTAGCAACATTATTTGACCAAATGACCCCTAAAAAAAGATGAACTGTAAAACAACAAAGAAACTATTTGTGATCTTTAAAACTGAACATATACAGCTGATATAAAAAGTCTACACACCCCTGTCCAAATACCAGGTTTTTGTAATGTAAGAAAATGAGACCAAGATAAATCATTTCAAAACTTTTTCCACCATTAATGTGATCTATAACATGTGCAACCCAAATGAAAAACAAACTGAAATCGTTTAATGGGAAAAATAAAAAACTTACAATAACCTGGTTGCATAAATACGCACACCCTTAAACTAATACTGCGTTGTAGCACCTTTGGCTTTTATTACAGCACTCAGTCTTTTTGGGTAGGAGTCTATCAGTGTGGCACATCATGACGTGGCAATATTTGCCCACTCTTTGCAGAAACACTCCAAATCTGTCAGATTGTGAGGGTATCTCTTCAGATCACCCCACAGATGTTTGATCGGATTCAGGTCTGGACTCTGGCTGGGCAAAGAAAGAGTGAATATTTGAACGCCAAACTTGAAAAGTGTACACCAGCATCACTAATGAATATCCAGGTGTTTGAATATTTGGGTACAGCCTGAACAAAGTTGTAAAGTTATCCACCTTATTCCTGGGGGTGCCGCTGTAGGAACGATTATGGGCGGAGCTTTTGGTTTCGGCTGACGTAGTGTTAAATCAGTCAGCAGGAGTGGAGTAGCAGGGGCATTTAAAATAGCGTTTTTAAAAGTTTTTCAAATTCATTTTAATGTATAGTCCACATACGTGTTTTGCACTCAAGTGGCAGCTAATTTCAGCACTTGTAGTTTTTGTATTTTTTGAATGTTTTGGCGTAGTTCTGGTACTTATTGCTGGTGTTCATGGCTGTGCCATAGACTGTATAAATGGAGGCTTCTTTGTGGCTCTGACTAGATTCTACGTCTGCTCTGACGTAAATCTGATTATGTCCAACAGATTTTAACAAAATGCAGCCGACTTTATTGCGGTGGAGACATTGATATATCAGAGCTTTTATTTGTTTATAGCGTTAGCATCTTAGCAGCGGCACTAACTAACGGAGCTACAGTCTGCCAGGCCACTTTTTAAGGTCACCTTCCTGTCCTTGGATAGTCGTGGGAAGTGGTATGATTAAATTACTGTTTTTGAGGCGCAAAAGGCCGTGTTCCCGCATTTCTGACGCGGAAGTCATTGTTTTTTAACAAGGAAAAGTGTCCCGTTTCAGTGACAACAACACGTTTTAAACTCGTACCGGAAGTTGCTACCATAATTTACGCAAGGCATCATGGGGCCTAGGAATAAGGTGGATAAGGGAAAATGGCACATATTTAAAAGAAATACAACTCCGTTACAGAATAAGGAAATAACACTATTAGTTAAAAAAAAGTCACAAATCTGTATGAAAAATTGATAATTTAAAACAATACTCAAATTGATAAGGGAAAAATGCACAAAAAAGTGGCAAATTTAAGATAAAACACCTGACAAACTTGTAGGAGAAAAAACAGCTGTACAAGGAAAAAAAAAACTTAATTTACAAGAAAATGATGGGTGAAGTTTCATTGTTTAAAGGAAAAAAACACTCTTTTGTTACTAGCTTTAAACCCAGCTGTTTTACCTTAATTTTAAGACTAATATGTTTAGTGTTTCTAAGTAGATTTAAAAAAATTAAATTAATTTCTGGCCAAAGTTTGCTGAAACTCGCCCTTTCCAAAGCAGAGGCTGCTGGCCCCTGGTGCCCTAACCCAAGACTATTCGGACCACTGTCTAATGCTACATACAGTGAATCTGTTGCATGCATGTGAAGGAGAAACGTGTCCTTACGGTTGTTTGGTGCTGGGAACGATGTGCGGCTCATACTGACTGTAGTTGAACTCCGCCGCAGCGCGAAGTTCCTGGTATTTTTTCCCCTTTGTGAACTTCTGCAGCTCCTCCAAACTGCAGGGGAACTCGTGCTCATTCAGACTGCATTTGACCTGAAGAATTAAAGAAAAAACATATACTCTTAATCGTACAGTTTGGTCAAAACATTTACTGCACATGGGGTAAATTAGCACAGGACTAGCATCACACTGGACGATTACGCATGTTTGGGACATTTACGCACTAACCCTGTTGCCGTCTGTGAGCTGGAGGTACGGGTGATTGAGCAGAAATGCTCTGAGGTCCGCAGGTTGGTCCTCCATATTCTAGAAACACTCCACAACAGCTGTAATTTAGTTGTTGTGCCGGTCAAACAGACACGACTGCAACCGGAAGCTGAACACACGTGGTTTCACTGCGCACGCTCTGTGGATGTGGGAGTTTGGCGCCACCTACTGCCCCAAATCAGAACTACCACGTCCCCCTCCTTTTTCCAGCGATGCCCACAGGAAAAACATTTTACATCAAGTACAAAATGGACAAAGAAAAATTAACCTAAAACTAACTAAATACAAATGCCACGAAGCCTATAGATATATACAAACATTACATCAGGTTTCAACATCGGGATCTTCAAATCTCAAACTCAACAAGTTTTCATGGCTTTTTGGTGGCTTCTTCTTTCTTCAGCTGCTCCCTGTAGGGGTGAACATAGTGGATCATCTGCCTCCATCTCACCCTGTCCCTCACATTCTCTTCCGTCACACCAGCCCTCCCATGTCCTCCCGTACTACACAACACCTCTGTAGGTTCTCTTCCACCTGCTCCCTACTCTCACTGCAGATCACGATGTCACCTGCGAACACTGTAGTCCACAGAGACTCCTGCTTGACCTTGTCTGTCAGCCTGTCCTTCACTGTCGCAAACAAGATGAGCTGATCCCTGATGTAATTCCTACCCAATCTTGAATCCATCTGTCACCCCTGCACCACACCTCACCACCTTCTTGCTGTCCTCACACATGTCCTTTACCACCCTCATATACTCCTCTGTCACTCTTGACTTCCTTGTACAATACCAATTGCAAAAATGAATCTTTAAGATAGTAAGTGTGATTAATTAAACTGGGGAAAATGCCTGTTTATTTTTCCATCAGTAAAAAGGTAAAAGAGGTCTCATATAAAAATCGCACAAAATCTATCCAGGTAAGCAGTCATGGAAAAGTTTACAATAGATATTGATCCTGTTTACGAATTTTGTAGGAAAGAAAATTTTATTTAGTTTTTTTTCCACTAAACAAAAACAAGTTTGTTCTGTGTAAACATGTAACTCATTTATTTATATATTTTTACACTTATACTATATTTATAGTGTCAATGTATAGACCTGAGCATTTTTCCTGTATTTTGGAAACATGTAGCCAAGTGGACAGGCAGTTAAGCCCCAACTAGCGACGTCCAACTGGGGGTTCAAACCCACAACCTCCGGCTTCAGAGACAAATCAAGACCTGTGACGAGGTCACCTTGACATCTATATGGAGATAAGCATTTTGGGCTGTTTTCTAAATTCATATTCTGTAGACTGAATGATTAGTGGACTAATAGAAAAAAAATAGTTGGCACATTAATTGATAACCAAAATGGTCTTTAGTTGCAGCCCCAATGAAATGTAAAACAAATTTTAATTTTAATTTGAGTTACATTTAAATTCTCAACCACCAGATGAGAATGTGGAAGGTAAAAGGTAAATACTTTTTTGCACTTCCGTCGGAATGTGTGATGAAATAATGCACAAATGTGGCAAATTATTTTTGGTTATTTTAATTAAAGTCCTTCCTGGGCTTCCATATAGATAAGATAAGGTAAGATAAGCCTTTATTAGTGAAGCAAGGAGGCTGTCATTTTCCGAGAGTCTTCAGCTACAACTTCGATGCAGAAACTAAACCGAAGATATTTTCATGCCTTGGAAAGACTCTTTAAAGGCTTTTTATGGTGCGATGAAACTGGTTTCCATCAGATGATCAGTCACCTGACTGACTGCATAATCTGACGCTGACGGCTCAATGACAGAGTGCCTTAGTGAAGAGGGCTCACTCTCTGTGTGAATTAAAAAAAACACTGCGAAGAAGAAAAGTAAAATTACTTCAAAATTTATAATTTTAGGCTAAAATCAATAAATGGCACTTAAGCTGGTCAACAAGCCAGTTTAAAAAGTCATATTGTGGTCGAGAGAATAACATATCTTTAATCAAATACTCTGCGGACAATCTAGTCAGAGTGAGCCATCTTACTTTACAATCAGATTCCGCTCACACTTCTCCCACAATTCAATGCGGTAAACAAATGTCTGACATCTCTGCTAAAGAAGACGGCTAACATCAGACGAGGAGTTCTCATCGAGTGCGTGACTTAAAATTAGATATAGCGATAAATAGAGATTATATACTAAACCTTTATTACTGTCTGGAGCAAGAAGTAAATTATTTTGAGTGTGACAGCCGTGAGCTAGCAGGCTAGCTTACCACAAACACCACAACTGGCCTTATTGCTGCACTGGAATAAAGAGCTTAAACACAATGTCTGGCCCAAATGGAGATCCAGATATCTCTGCCGATGATGGGATCATCAACGACGAGGATGGCTTTGAAGATGAAGGTAGAGGGCGCCTGTACATTCATTCATTTTATTTTTTCTCTCCTACAGATATATTTGGTGCGATAAGCCAACCATTGTTGGCCAGTAGACACCAGTTCATGAGCTGTAAAATGCAAAAGAACAATATAGTGAGGAACACTGTTCGTTTGTAAACAATTTGGTTCTTTTGTGACTGCAGAACAAAACAAGCTACCTCCGTACATTTGTTTCAGTAACCTGTAATGGGGTCATTTTGAGCAATTTGAGACTTTTTATCCCCTAAATTTACACCCTTTCGCCTTCAAATTTGTGTTTTCTTTCTTTTAAATTTGCAGCTGTTTTTCTTTATTTTTTGTTTTTGAATATTCCTAGTGTTTCCCCCATAAAATCTTGACTTTTTCATGTTAATTTGTTATTTTAGTGTGATAGATTTGCTACGTTATGGTGACATTTTACATATTCATTTGCAAATTTTTTCCTGGACAGTTAAATTTTCTATGGCGCTCTATATGGACAAAAGGAACAGCATGTCCTTTTTGAAGACCCCTGTCCTAATGGAAATGGTTAAAAAAAACCTCCAAAACGTGGCAAATCCTTATGTGAATGCCCTGATGTTGCAAAAATGCATGTATCAGAAATTTGGGAACATGTGTACAAATGTGTTCTTGATCTGCAGAGTATGCTGCCATCAACTCCATGCTTGATCAGATCAACTCTTATCTCGATGATCTGGAGGAGCGAAACGACGCACTGAATGGCAAACTACATGAACTGATGGAGTCGAACCGACAGGCCCGTCTGGAGTTCAGAGCCCAGCTGTTCGGCTCCCAGACCCAGGAGGGAGAGGAGGAGCGGCAGCAGCAGCAGCAGCAGCAGCATTGTCCCGACGAGGCAAAAGGGAACTCCTCCTCATCCACCGAAGAAGACCTAAACAAGGACAGCGAGGGCTTACAGTTGAGCGACCAGAACGATTAGAAGAAGAGGTGAATTTCAGCAAAAGAAGCAACATTCGTGGCCCCTGACGTGACAAGTCCATGCTTGCGTGATTCCTCTGTGAATTTACACTTGCCTCCAGCAGATGTGCATACAGCAGTGATTATTGTATTTTTGCATATTCTATCACTGGACTCGATCCTCTTTTCGAATCTTTGGGTGAACTGTGATGATGTTTGGCTCCTCAGCTGCTTCTTCTTATATCAGCGGGACACCAGTTACTTTGCATTCCATTGCACCTTTGTGAAATCTTAAGATGTAAATGGCAGGGATGCCCTGATTATGAAATTCTGGGCTGTAACCGATATTTAAAGTCATAAGTTGACCGATGGCCAGCACTGATTGAGTCTTTTGTCTTTGTTTTCATCTGCTCCATCATTAATGTCAAGGAGACAAAGAAAATGCATTATAGAAAAATAACAAGTGAAATACCTTCAGATGGTTCAGTCTTGGATGTGTTGTAAATTTGCAGTTGTAAGCTACCATTAGCTGTCCCACGCAACTGGGACACAGCTGATAAATATCGACCACAGCTGTGAATCTTCTTAGGCCAGCGTCAACCAGCATAGTGAATGCTGGTCAACGATATATCAGCCAATGTATCGGCGAATCTCTAGTAAATAGCTGTGCCCGTCTTAAAAGATTTATTCAGGTTCATGGAGATTATGAGAGCAGTTCATAAAAAGATGCAGGAACAGTGGTACAGCCCTGGCACGTTTCTCCCTGTCTCTACTGCAGGAGGCTGCTGCAGCTTTTCTACAGGTAACAAACTCATAATGACGCATGACGCCAGCCTCAGCCTCGGCTGGAATATTCTGCAACATTATGAATAGTTTTTGGGTCTGTCTGAATTTTGTTCAGTAAGAGGATGCAGACCTACAAACATTTAGGTTTCAGAATACGTGAGGTTTTCACCTGGGGTGGGGGTTGGAAAATAGGCTATTAATAGGCTGTAACAGAAGATACGGCATCTTTGCTCATTTTATTTTTGATTTTAAATTTATGAGGAAAACCTCACAAATTTGAAAGTCTCAAATGTGCAAGAAAAAAAAAGCCCCAAATTAGCACTGAACGCAAATTATGAGGAAAAAGTTGATTTAAGTGGGAAAAAATCTTTCAAATTTACAAGGAAAAAGTAGTAAATTTAGAATAAAACTGCCATTAATTCAGGAGAAAAGCCTCAAACTGGCCAGACTAAAGTCACATCTCAGTAACTTCTTGACTACTCTTATGTATATTTGAGTGATAATATATGAAGATAACCTACGTTTACTGCAGTTTCAGGCAACTCTACCACCTAAATTAGAGATTTTTTTTAATTGAAAATGTGGAAATTTTTGATGTGAATTTGGAGAGTTCTCATAAATTACCTACTTATGATTATTTTTATTCATTTTGAATTATAGACTTTTTAAGAAACTTCATGAAATTTAAAACTTTGTGAAAATTTTTCCTCATGGATTGACATTTTTTTTCCTTGAATCTGTGACATCATAAACTGGCATCATTTTTCTTCCGTCTTTGTATTTTTGCCTCAATTTTCCGTCATTTTTCCATTGATTTTTTTTTCCTTAATTTTTTTAATTATTGCAAATGAGCTCCATTTCTCGTGATTTTCTGACCTTTGTCGCAACAATTTATTAATTTTCTTTTTCTTCATTTATTAAAACGTAAATAACTTCCTGTGTTCACATTCTCAGTGACTGTAATTGTACATGTGAAGTTTTTCCTCATAAATTTGCAACTTTTGCCATGAATTTATACCTTTTTTAAATTCAAGGTTGTTTTTTCTTGTAATTTCGCATTTTTTTTCTCTCATGAGTTTAGTACATATTTTAAATAAATGGGCTTTTGTCCCTATAAATTTGTTACATTATTCTAGTAAATTTGAAGCTTTAATTATATATATGTTTGTGATGTTTTTTCCCTTGTAATTGTGTAGCTTTTTCTCAAAGTTTTGCACCTTTGGAAAATTTTGAGACTTTAAAATTATGACAAAATATTTATACTAAATAGATAAAGTAACTTTCTTTCTTTCTTTAAAACCAGGGATCCACTTGTTAAGGGCAAACGTGGGATAATTCTGACCTCTGTTAGACCATTAAGTGTGATGGTTGAATGTTGCTACTTAACAAATTAGACCAAAAATGCCAGGGATGATTTTTTTTTTTTTTTGTCCTAGTCCAGCCCTGACTAAGACAGCTAGTACCAGGTGTTTTTCTTTAATGGTTGCATTGTCAGTCAACCACTGTGCACGGTTTGAATTCAAGAGAAAGAAGCTGTTGTCGTTTTGGTATCAGCAAAATATTAAATCCAAGCTGTCACTGTTTTTATGTATCATCAGGTACCATTTTCACTAACTACAAACCAGGGAGGAGATGTATGAAAGATGATAACTCTTAACAAAATAACGTGTGTGTGTGTGTGTGTGTGTGTGTGGTGGAGTTCATTGGGTGCTCAGCACCCCTAAAGCTCTGATCCTAGAACCGTTCCTGACGCAGCCTTCCACAGAACGGCTCATTTCAGTGCATGTCTCTTTAAATTCCTAAGAGACACATTTAACTCCACCCTTCCTCTTATGTCACTGTTACAAATCTTAACTGGCTTGCTCCTAGCTCAGGTAGCGAGCCTGAGCCAACTAATGTAAATTTGTCTCATAGAATAAATATATTGTATCACTGGTTGGTGTAGTTTCCGTGGTCGATAGCATGTGACTGATCACTGGATTACAGTAAGCACAGAAACATTTGTGAATGAGTGGCTAAACCGTGAACTTCAGCTAGCAACCTTGGGTCTCAATACTAAGCTAAAATGACATCTAAGAATGACATAGTTAAGTGTTGTTGGATGAACAAGGATTTCAGTGGAGGGGTGGGAATAGAATGTATAGAAAACAGTGGTCAAAACTGGCCCATGGTGCGCTCCGATCACCCAATAGTGTACTCCGAAGATGACTGCTTATGGTATTCTAACATACAGTGGGGCAAAAAAGTATTTAGTCAGCCACCAATTGTGCAAGTTCTCCCACTTAAAAGATGAGAGCGGTCTCCAATTTTCATCAAAATGAGGAAAAAAAATCCAGAAAATCACATTGTCTGATTTTTAAAGAATTTATTTACAAATTATGGTGGAAAATAAGTATTTGGTCAATAACAAAAGTTCATCTCAATACTTTGTTATATACCCTTTGTTGGCAATGACAGAGGTCAAACGTTTTCTGTAAGTCTTCACAAGGTTTTCACACACTGTTGCTGGTATTTTGGCCCATTCCTCCAAGCAGATCTCCTCTAGAGCAGTGATGTTTTGGGGCTGTCGCTGGGCAGCACGGACTTTCAACTCCCTCCAAAGATTTTCTATGGGGTTGAGATCTGGAGACTGGCTAGGCCACTCCGGGACCTTGAAATGCTTCTTACGAAGCCACTCCTTCGTTGCCCGGGCGGTATGTTTGGGATCATTGTCATGCTGAAAGACCCAGCCACGTTTCATCTTCAATGCCCTTGCTGATGGAAGGAGGTTTTCACTCAAAATCTCACGATACATGGCCCCATTCATTCTTTCCTTTACACGGATCAGTCGTCCTGGTCCCTTTGCAGAAAAACAGCCCCAAAGCATGATGTTTCCACCCCCATGCTTCACAGTAGATATGGTGTTCTTTCTCCTCCAAACACGACAAGTTGAGTTTTTACCAAAAAGTTCTACTTTGGTTTCATCTGACCATATGACATTCTCCCAATCCTCTTCTGGATCATCCAAATGCTCTCTAGCAAACTTCAGACGGGCCTGGACATGTACTAGCTTAAGCAGGGGGACACGTCTGGCACTGCAGGATTTGAGTCCCTGGCGGCGTAGTGTGTTACTGATGGTAGCCTTTGTTATTTTGGTCCCAGCTCTCTGCAGGTCATTCACTAGGTCCCCCCGTGTGGTTCTGTGATTTTTGCTCACCGTTCTCGTGATCATTTTGACCCCACGGGGTGAGATCTTGCGTGGAGCCCCAGATCGAGGGAGATTATCAGTGGTCTTGTATGTCTTCCATTTTCTAATAATTGCTCCCACAGTTGGTTTCTTCACGCTAAGCTGTTTACCTATTGCAAATTCAGTCTTCCCAGCCTGGTGCAGGTCTACAGTTTTGTTTCTGGTGTCCTTTGACAGCTCTTTGGTCTTGGCCATAGTGGAGTTTGGAGTCTGACTGTTTGTGGTTGTGGACAGGTGTCTTTTATACTGATAACGAGTTCAAACAGGTGCCATTAATACAGGTAATGAGTGGAGGACAGAGGAGCCTCTTAAAGAAGAAGTTACAGGTCTGTGAGAGCCAGAAATCTTGCTTGTTTGTAGGTGACCAAATACTTATTTTCCACCATAATTTGCAAACAAATTCTTTAAAAATCAGACAATATGATTTTCTGGATTTTTTTTTTTCTCATTTTGTCTCTCATAGTTGAGGTATACCTATGATGAAAATTGGAGACCTCTCTCATCTTTTAAGTGGGAGAACTTGCACAATTGGTGGCTGACTAAATACTTTTTTACCCCACTGTATTAAGTGAGATTCCAAACTGAAGGGAGTGAAAGATGTTCAGTTCAAAGGGAACTGAGAAACTGAGTAGGGAAGAAGTGAGCAACCATACATCACAGGAAGTTGACAAGATTACCCATAAGTTATTGCACCTTAAATATGAGTAAAACAAACTATTGTTGCTAATTAATGTTGGTTATTATTGTATCCAGGGCTTGACATTAACTTTTTTGCTAACCAGCCGCTGTGGCTAGTGATTTTCCAAAGTTACTAGCCACTCAGCCTTTTCACACGGTACAATTTTGTGGTTGGAAAATTATGTTTAATATGATCAGTTGGGCAACTCGGTGGAGCAGTGGTTAGCACTGTGGCAGCACAATAAGAAGGTCACAGGATCAATTCCACCCCTGACCATTAGTGACCCTTCGGTGTGGAGTTTGCACGTTCTCCCCATGTCTGTATGGGGTTACCCCGGGTACTCCGGTTTCCTCCCACATGCCAAAAACATGCAAGTTAGGTTAACTGGAGACTCTAAAGTGGCCCTAAGTGTGACTGCGTGTGTGAATGGTGAAGGGATTGGCATCATATCATTGCTGCCTCAGCCATCCTGGTGGATGCCCTGAAGTATTTTTTTTTGTTTTTTTTGTTTTTTTACCAGATAAAATGTTTGAGAACCAATTTTCATTTACAAACATGACCTTTTTGGGAAATGGATTAATAAAGTATATAAAAAAATCTAATTTGGCTATTGCATGCTAAAATTTACTTGAACTAAATTTACAACCTATTAAAATGTAAATGATCCTTATACAGACATAAAATAGCAAAAACAAAAAAGCCCCAACACTATTTATGAACAGCAGAAAATACTGTAAAACGGTAGAGAAAAATATTTGTAATGTGGGAGTAAAGTACAGCTAGATTTGGGGTCCGTCCCAATTCTCATTCGTGCCCCTACCCCTTCCCCTTTGCCTACCCCTATGAACTGGGACACCCCTTCATGGCAACACTATGTCATTAGTAGTTGCTGATGGTTAAATCAACCTAACCTGTTTTCACCAGAAAAAAGAAGAGAAAGAAAAAGAAGACTAGAAAAAAGTCTCAGCTTAAGGAGAAAAATGTCTCAAATTTACATGAACAATTCCAATCAGTAGAAAAGGTGAGAAGTTTACTAGAAAGAAAGCTGTAAATTCAGAAAAAAATTTGGACCTCTCTGGTGGCCGGTTTTGGACTATGTCTGATACCCCTGGATCAACCCATTAAAAATACATACACTACTCACAGAAAGTTAGGGATATTCAGCTTTCAGGTGAAATTTCAGGATGCACCTAAAATGCACTATAACCTTTACAGGTGAACTGAATTTGACCTTTTCCAACCTTTTGAATGCACATGTCCAACTGGTCAATGTTTCAATACTTTTTGCATAACTGGCTGTTCTCTAACATGGTGCTTAACGGCAAAATTTACAACAGGTGCTTGATCCATGAATCGACCACTATATGTTCTGGTTCAGTTACAGCTGGTATTTAAACAGTCCTCTTCATCATGCTGTTGTGGAGAAAGGAAGCAGGTGAGGCAACGAGCTAGACGACACATGAACTTTATTCCTTCTCCAACATACAGTACAGAAAAAAAGAGCTCCTGGGTCTCTGTGCATTCCTCTTTTATGCCTTTAATTCCATGCATTGAGACCCGGAACTTCCGACCATAATACATTGTTTGGAACAAAGACCTGTGTGGCACATTAACATAACCACTGCTCATACCCTTCTCTCTTCCAGCGTCTCCGGCGGTTCCTCCTCTCCCCGAGGGGTGCATAGTCCATGCTGTCCCGTCTGAGCCCCCCCCCCCCCCACCATGACACTTCCTCCTCCGGTCCATTGTTCCCCCTTATCCCAGCTGCCTTCTCTGGGTGGAGAATCCCCCACCCGTGCCACCACACAGTTCACATTTTGACATCATGAGACCAAGACAGCACCTAACAGTTGATCAACAGTACCTTGCCATTGCGAGGCTTCAAACAGGATGTTCTCAGAGGAAAGTGACCACTGAGCTTAGAGTGTCACAGAGTGTCATCAGCAGGTTGCAACAGAGATATAGAGAGACTGGAAGAGTCACAGAAAGGCATAGAAGTGGGCGTCCTTTGGCCACATCCCACGCTAATGACTGCTTCATTGTGAACAGTGCCCTGCAGAACCGGATGATGAATGCCACTCAACTCCAGGCACATTTAAGGGAGGTGAGAGGCACCCAAGTTTCACATTGAACCATTCGAAACAGTTTACATCAGTGTGGTCTATGTGCTAGACGACCTGCAAGGGTACCTGACCACACCACCAAGCACAGGTGTCATCATTTGCATGGGCGAGGGAGCATTTACGCTGGACAAGGGAGCAGTGGGCTTCAGTGCTGTTCTCTGATGAAAGTCATTTCACTTTGAGCAGAAATGATGGCTGCCAACGATGCTGCAGACATCAAGGAGAGGGCTATGCATCAGCCACTGTTATCAACATGTTACAGTCTGGGCAGGTGTGTCTAGTCAATACAGAACTGCCCTACACCCTGTGAATTGTACAGTGACAAGCCGATACTTAACTGTGTTATGTCTGGAAATGGGGACCAGCGGACACGTTGTCTGTGTGTTGAAGGACAGCCTTAATGAAGAGCTAGCAACACGTAGAACAAGCAAGAACAACCTGTGTAGCAGGCTAGAGGCGGAGCGCCAAAGACCAGGACTCCCACCACTGATCCCTCAATATAGTCATGGCATGGGTGATATCATCCATGCCTGCGTCACCACGTCCTTGATGCGCATGACGGTGCGTCAGTATACTACAGCACAGTGTTCAGAAACTACAATTAAAAAAGTCTCGCTTCATTTGAAAATATAGCCACACGACACTCCTCTTCCCCTCTGCCATTGTTCTGCTCCGTCTCTGTGCTGCTCATGTGTGTGTGTGCGTGTGCATGTGCTGCAGCTGGCGGCTGCTGCTTGCAAGCTTGTTTACCTGGTGCTGCTGAGTCACGTGATGGCACAACATAAAAACACAAGATGGAGGAGGAGGTGGTGAGGAGTAGGTGGGGGTAATGCACCTAGACCAGTGGTCGGCGACCCGCGGCCCTTCAGCCCCCATGCTGTGGCTCCCTGCTGTTATATCTCATAACACATGGAAATTAATGAAGCTCTTTTTAATTTCATTAGTGTCTACAGGTCCATAAAAAGCTTTAAATGTGATTTTCTAAAATAAACACCTTAATTACCCTTATAAATGAGAAACAATCCTTGAATTCCTGCTTAATAACCTTATAGTCGCCTGCACTATAAATGCTGGATTCACCAGACATGATCGAAAGCAGAATTAGTGTAAAATAATTTCACCGTCACAGCTCAATACTTCCTGTGATGTAAAAATAAAAGCCCTCTATAGCGATTCAGTTTTCAGAAAGGTTGTTTCTGTTATGTGCTTTTATTATGAAACACCATCAACCTAATTCTTGTCTGAAATCACAGCCAACAGTTTTTCCTCACAATTTGTAAATAAAAGAAAAAAGAGGAGAAAAGATTCTGTGACAGTGATGTAGAGGTGGCCCTTTTATTTTAAGAATGTTTTCAGCTTTTTGTCTGTAGGATAAGTGCTGGTTGGTTTGTTATCTGTGGGGTTTTGGACAGTGAATTATATGTGCTGATTTTCTACTAGAGCCACGCATTTTTTAAAAATTATAACCAATGTTTAGCTCAGCGGAAAAAGATTTTTTTTTTAAATGTTTTTCCACTCTTTTGTAATTATTTCTAACAAGTGCATTGCCCGTAGAACGCAAGAATTCCTGTCTGAAACAGGTATCCCAGTCAGGCTTTACAGGCCCAAATGCAATGGCGATTTTGGGGGGTGGCCAAAATGTGATTGGCCACCCCTGTGGCCACCCTTGATTTGATTTGATAGGCAGTTTTACACACTTGCCGTAATTCTTTCAGCTTTCATTCTAGCACACTCACTTCAGTGGGTTCTGAAAGCTGAGATGTTGCCCTTTCCATTGATACAGGATACATTACGGTAATCCCAGAAGTGACGTCGTACAGCGGGCTGTAATAATACAGTGAGAGCCATCTAAACATGCGAATTTGTCACAGCTGCTTGCAGCAGACGGACGGACCTTCAATACGTGAGTGTGTTTGTCTAGTTTTGATTTGATTTCGGCGTTTTTACCGTGTAAATAATAGTAAATAGTAGTTTTAGTAGTGACTGTGAGATTTTTAGAGTGTTTTTATTTTTATCCAACCTATCCCACTTCCAACTCAGCCCACTAACTTGGCCCACTTACCCCAATGTGTTTTGGTTAGTAAACACACAGTAAGTTAGTAAAGTAGGTTAATTGTGGTCTATATTAATCATATATCCCATAACCTACATATGTATAAGCATGTGAGAATGTTTGGTGATTACATATGTAAAGCGACTTCACACCTCAGAACAGGACAAAAGGTCTCAACCGCCAGCGGGGATCAAAGAGCATCCGAGGCACTGCGGTGGAGACCAGATCGATCGCCCTGACCTCCCAAGGCCAGGTGGAGAGCTACGAAGACAAAGAAGGGGGATTAAGATAATGTGGGATGTCAGCTTTGATATGCACGTCTTTTGTTATGTGTAGGTATAAGTATGTAGAGCTGAATATGTTCTGCCTCTTTCTACTTCTGCTTCTGCACTGAGATGAGACTTGTTAGAGGAGCGAAGCTGATAATAAACTTTGGTTTATAAGTCGCATCGCCTCGTTATTCCAAGCTCTTCTACATTAGTAAAAGTTAGTTAATAATGACTCAGCAGATTTTGAATTTACACTTCTCCTGAAAAAAGGAGCAAAATATTTCACAAAAAACATCGTAAAACATATTTATTGACAAAAAAGGTAAAAATTACCAGGCGAACTATTATAATTACAGAAGTAAGAGGGTTTTAAGACTAACATTATGGCTAATCAGGGTGTGGATTTAAAACGGAACCAAGTCAGCAGAGGTGGGCAGAGTAATCATAAAATGCAATCAACTATAAGTAAAATGTTGTGATGTGCTTTAAGAGCAGTCATAAAAATATTAGAGGAAACTGTAATCTAAAAAAGTAAAAGGTGGTGAGTAACATTCACCAATTTGTAATTTTTTCCCCTCTTTTTGGACTATTTTCTCATAAATTTGTATGTTTTTTGCTCTAAATTTGTGGCCTTCATCAATTTTCAACTTTTTATTTTAACTACAAATTTTTACTCACACATCTGCAAGTCTTGTTCTAAATGTGCATATTTTTTTTCCACAAAATGCAACTTTTTTCTTGTACCTTTCTGACCAAATCTGAGGTTTTCTCAAATTGTGATTTTGTGGTGGCACTGAGTGGGAGGTTCTCCACCCAGAGTCGGAAGTTGGGGGGATGGGGGGATGGAATAGAGGACTGAAGGAGGAAGTGGCACTGGGGGGTCTCAGATGAAATGGAAAGGACAAGCCACACCACGGGGAGGCAGGAGGCACCGGAGTTCGCTAGAGTGGGAGAGGGAGTGAGAAGCAGGGTTTGTGTTCTGTAATGTCAATATGCCAGGCAGGCTTTGTGTACTGTGTGCATTGTCTTTGGCTCCCTGGGCCTCATGGGGCGGAAATAAAGTGGTATAAAAGGAGGCACCCAGAGACCCCGGGGGAAGTTTTTTCTGTGTTTAATGTTGGAAGCTGAATAAAGTTCAAGTGCTGTCCAGCTTGCTGTCTCATTTGCTTTCATCTTCCACACTGGCGACCCTAAGATGTGCAATGGAGAACGAGCCGAGCATCGCCCTGGAGACAACCCAGAAGGAGAATACCAGTGCGACATGCGCCGTCACAGTCAAGCTCCCAGACTTCTGGCTTCACAATCCGACTGCTTGGTTTCTACATGTGGAAGCCCAATTCGCACTCCGCGGGATCACAACGGATGACACCAAATATTACCATGTGGTCGCTGCACTGGTTGTGCGCGCCATGCAGCAAGTGACAAGCCTGCTCCAGGAGCCGCCGGCCCAGGGGTAATACGACGCGCTCAAGCAGATGCTACTTCAGTGTTATATCCTGTCGGACAGTGAGACAGCAGAAAGACTCCTAACGTGCTCAGAGTTAGGTGACAGATCAGCTGTGGAGCTGATGGAGAGCATGTTAGCACTGATGGTGAAGAACGACGAATCCTTCTTGTTTGCCCACCTCTTCCTCAGGAGCCTACCTGCTACAGTGAGGGCAATCCTGGCCAACTTGCTGCTGCTGGTAACCAAGAACTACCGTGCTCTGGTGCAGGAAGCAGACTGCATCATCCTAGCAACCAGAACTCTCAGCGTGCATGCAACAACACCGGCATCTTATCTTATCCATGAAGGACTCCAGTGAGGTCGAGGAGCCATTGGTGGTGGCTGGGACGGACGCCAAGAGACGCAGGAATGGGACGCTCTGTTTTTAATCACTGCCATTTTGGCTCGAATGCCCAACACTGTCTGCCACGTGCCAATTCAAGAAGCCGGGAAACGGCACGGCCAGCGGTCAGTTGCAGCTGCGACCGCTGGCGACAGGAACAAGCTGCTTTTCATCACAGACACATGTTCGTGGAGACATTTCTTGGTGGACTCCGGCTCGCAGAAGAGCCTCATTCTGGCGGTCAGCGCAGACAGGTTGGCAGGAGGCAGCAGTCCCGAGCTCACGGCTGGCAACGGCTCCAACATCAGGATGTTTTTTTTTCCAAGGATGAATAAATAGGTCGAGTGAGAGCTTTATTTTGATTTGATCGAATAAAGTTTCTAAGTTGAAGATATTTAAAAAAATGTGTTCTATTGAGATTAAATTTGATCCTCAGCTCTTCAAAAGACATTATGTTGTCTGCACATGGCAAATATAAATCCTGAATCTTTTGTATCCCTTTTAAATTCCATACTTTAAATACAGCGTCCGCTCTCCCTGGTTTAAAATATTGATTACCCCATATTGGACTAAATTGTGACAATAACTGTGGTTCTTTTAAATAGTTTTTAGCTTCACACCATATTTTGATCATATGCTTTACAAATGGATTTTTAACTTGTTTTTGTAATTTTTTTGCCGAATCTGAGTATATGAATATGGGAAGAGGTAAAGGTAAATTGTATGATTCCATTTCAGTCCAGTGAGGGAGATCATTTGATGAAAAATAATATGTCATAGACCTCAGTTGTGCCGACCAATAATACAACATAAAATTTGGACATTTCAGACCTCCACGATCAAATGGTAAATATAATAAAGACAAACGTAATCTAGCCCTCCTGTTGTTCCATATAAATTCCACTAACTTTTTTTTTATTCTTGAGAATAGATCTAAAGGTGGTGATAAGGGAATGTATTGAAATAAATAAAGTATTTTAGGTAAAATATTACTTTTAAGTATATTGATTCTCCCGATCATCGACATTGGTAGTGACATCCATCTCTGAGTTAACTCATTGATATCTGACATTAAGGCTTCATAGTTGACGCTGGCGACTGATTCTAGCTTAGGCATAATTTGGATTCCTAAATATTTAAACTGATTTACAACATTGAATTGATTTACCTCAGGGGCTGGGTAATTTCTCTGGGTCTCATTTAGCATTAATATTGAAGATTTAGTTTTATTTATTTTATATCCTGATATTTCCCCAAAATTCTTTATTAAATTCAACAAGGTTGGAATTGATTTTTTTAGATTCGACATAAACAAAATTATGTCATCGGCGTACAGGGAGATTTTATGTTCTGTTGGTCCAACTTTAATTCCATATATTTGTGAATGTAAACGTATCGCTATCGCTAAAGGTTCAATTGCCATAGTAAACAGTAAAGGTGAAAGTGGACAGCCTTGTCGACATCCTCTATTGATTTTTATTGGTTTTGAAATATTGTTATTTGTTAGGATTTCTGCTGTAGCATTATTGTATATTATTTGAACCCATTTTATGAAATTATTTCCAAGTCCAAACCTTTGTAGGACTTCAAAAAGAAAGGGCCATTCAACTCTATCAAAGGCCTTTTCGGCGTCCAATGATAGGAGAGCTGTATCCGGCGCTTCTTTATTAAAATAAATAATATTAAATAGTCTTCTTACATTATGGAAGCCTTGTCTACCCTTTATAAAGCCATTCTGATCTCGATTAATAATATTTGGTAAAATTTCTTGTATTCGTCTTGCTAAAATTTTACAGATTATCTTAAGGTCGGCGTTTAATAGGCTTTAATAGTCTCATATTTTCACATTTATTAGAGGGCTTACCTGGTTTTGGCAGCAGTATAATTAAGGCATTATTTATGTATGATGGTAAATTATTATTTTGAAATGCTTCTAAAACCATTTCCAAAAAAGGTTTTATTAATTTATTCTTAAATTTTTTATAAAGGTCAACTGGAAGACCATCTGGTCCTGCACTTTTTCCTGATTTCATATTATCAATGGCTAGCCCAACTTCTTCTTGACTAATTTTAGACTCCAATATCTCCCTGTTTTCATTTGGAATACACGGTATAGATAGTTCGTTCAAAAACCCATTTAGTTTTGTTAAATCAGGTTCATTTTTGGTATCATATAATTTTTCATAGTAATCTCTAAAGGCTCTATTAATTTCTAAAGGATCTATAACTACCTGTCCGTTACTTATAATACTGGTAATTGGTGTTTTAATTTCCAATTGTTTAATCTGCCATGCTAATAATTTTCCTGATTTTTCACCTTGTTCATAAAAAGATTGTTTCAATCTTAGAAGACTCAAGGCAGCTCTATTCGCTGATTTTTTGTCGTATTCAGCTCTCAAAATCAGTAATTCATTCTCCAACCTTGGGTCACTTCCTGCATACACTTTTTCCTGAAGACTTTTTATTTTATGTTCCAATTTAGCTCTCTCCTCTTGAGTCTTCTTAGATTTTGATCCTGTATAACTAATAATATGTCCCCTAATAAAAGCTTTGAAAGCCTCCCACTTTACACATGCTGATGTTTGTGTAGTATTGATGTCAAAGAACTCGTCTATCTGTTTTTCTATATACTTGACAAATTCCTCATCCTGAAGCCATTTATGCTGAAATTGCCATCTACCTGATTCCTTTGTCAATTTTTTATCTACATATATTAGACAACAGGGTGCATGATCAGAGATCACGATGTTATCATAAAAGCAGTTTTGAATCTTGGACCTTAATTCTGTGGAAATCAAAAAATAATCAATACGTGAGAATGTCTTGTAGGTACTGGAATAACAAGAATAGGCTTTAACTTGTGGTTTCATTTCTCTCCATATATCTAACAATCTCAATTCTTTCATAAAATGATTAATAGTCATCCTACATCCAATGTGCGTACAATCCAGTCCTGTTGATCTATCCACACCTGGATTCAATGTACAATTAAAATCCCCTGCTATTATATGTTGCCCTGTAAGTGATGATAAGATGAGAAATAAATTAGCAAAGAACTTCTGATCATCTATATTGGGACCATATAAGTTCACAAGATTTATATTTTCTAATAGCAAAGAACCTTGAATGATTACATATCTTCCAAATTTGTCTCCAATTACATTTTTCACTTGAAAAGGAACTGATTTATGTATGAGAGTCATAACTCCCCTGGCTCGGGATGAAAATGAAGAGGTGAATACACTTCCCTGCCATCTACTCCTAATTCTTTTAACATCCTCCTCTATCAGATGAGTTTCTTGTAAAAACACAATTCTTGAACCCATGTCCTTTATTTTATTCATAACTTGTTTAAGTTTTTTTAAATTTTGTAGACCTCTGCAATTCCATGAAGTTAAATTAAGATTAACACTTTGGTCCATGATCAATAGAGAGTTTGGGATTACCTTGCAGTGTAAACATGCTCATACAGAGAAGCAAAAACATGAGTGGTTGAACATTCATCCTACAAACTACACACAAACAAATTTCCCCTTCCCACACTTGTGGCAAACCCCCCAAAATCAAAAGAAAAATTCTGTCTCCCGATATAGCCATCGACCGTTCCACACCCACGGGGAACAGCCTAAGCCACTCCTTCTTCATCCTCCCAATCACCCTAACTCTACTGCTTTTAATGACGTAACATTAACTCTCCTCTGTAGTTTTCCAACTTAACTCCAAAATTTTTAACAACTTTGTACATCATAGTTTTTTTGTTTGTTTGTTTGTTTTGTTTTTGTTTTGTTTTTTTAATATATAATACAATCTATATTTTGTAAACTTACTATTTACTTCAAGTCAGTCAGATGCCTGTGCAAATGCTTAATTATTCTACCTTATATTTTGTTCATGCTTAGCTCCCACCAGTCTCTTCTTCTTCTTTGATCTTCTTGATGAACTCCTGCGCCTCCTCTGGGGTCTTGAAGATGTGGGTTCTGCCCTCATACGTGGTCAGCAGTCTCGCAGGATAGATTACACCATGACGAATCCCAAGGTTGCGCAGCTCCTTACGTACGGGATCAAACTGCTTCCTCAATTGCTGGATTCCTGTGGCCAAATCTGGGTAGAACCGCACCTGCTGGTCCTGGTGTTTAATCTCTCCTTTTTTAGCTCGTGCAGCGTTGAAGATCTTCATCCTGTCTCTGTTGCTAAGAAACTTCATAATTAAGGTCCTCGGCGGTCCCTTATCTCTCCGTGGGCCAATACGATGTGCTTTTTCCAGAATCACTGCTGATTGCAACTCCTCGCTGCCCAGCACCTCCGGAATCCACTTTTCCAGAAAGGAGCATACGTCCCGACCTTCTGATTCCTCTGGAAGACCCACCAGCCTCAAATTATTCTGTCTCGACCGAGATTCCAAATCCAAAATATTATCTTCCAGAGATTTTTTTTTTTTTTCCAAAGTGCGCACCTTTAATTGAAGACGGGTGACGTCATCTTCAGCACTAGCGAGACGGAGCTCCATCTGCGCCGTTCGTTCTACACAGTCACCCAATTCCTTTCTTATTCCTTCCAACGCTGTCATAATCCCATCAAATCTAGAGGAAAAGTCCGCTCTCATTGAACTCATGGCAGCCATCAGCGCATCTGCGCCATTCCCCGCAAATATCGCACCGCCGCCAGCCTCCTCCGCCATATATGGAGTTTTGTTTGCTGCGTCACAGACCTGAAAGTCTGTTAATTTGGACTGTTTCGGCGGCTCGCTTTTTCCTTTTCCTGGTTTTCCAGCCTTAGGCTTCGCCGACATATCCTTGCCCAAATGCTGGGATACGTTCTGTCCCAAATGAGAGAGTTATTTGCCGATTTTTTTTTTCCAGGAGCAGAGCAGAGCGAGACACGTCCGTCCTACGTGGCAGCCATAACCGGAAGTGGAACAACATCAGGATGTTTGGCGAATGGACGCTAACGGTATGCTTACACGGACACAATTACCAGTGGGATTTTGTGGTAGCTGCATGTTCTGTCACCATTTTAGGCACAGATTTTTTATGTGCTTATGGGTTGTTATTAGTCGATGTTGCCAACAGATGTTTAGTGGATGCTGTCTCTTTTTCCTCCTTGCCCTGCACAGCTTGGGGAGTTGGGCCAACAACACTGGCTAACGTTATAGCTCCAGGGGGTAAGTACCAGCATTTGCTTTCACAGTTCCCAGCACTCACGGTTTCGACTTTTTCTGCTACAGCAACCAAACATGGGGTCGAACATTTCATAACCACAAAAGGCCCGCCGGTGTTCGCGCGACCTCAGCGCCTGGACGCAGTTAAACTAGCCAGCATGTGCGAGGTGTTCACCAACTTAAAGCAGCTGGGCATCATTAGGTGCTCCAACAGCCTGTGGGCATCCCCGCTACACATGGTGCCTAAGGCCGATGGGTCATGGTGACCATGTGGCGATTTCCGCCGCTTGAACAACGCCATGGAACACGATCGGTATCCCATCCATCACATCCAGGATTTTTCCATGCATCTGGCCGTGATGCATGTTTTTTCGAAAGTGGATCTGGTCCACGGTTACCACCAGGTCCCGGTGCATACGGAGGACATTCCCAAAACAGCGGTAATAACTCCTTTTGGCCTTTTTGAGTTTTTACGCATGCCGTTCAGGTTAAAGGGCGTGGTCCAAACCTTCCAAAGAATGATGGACGCGGTGCTCTGTGACCTGCCTTTTGTTTTTGTCTACTTAGATGACACTTTGGTGGCTAGCGCGTCCGAGGAGGAGCACTTCGCCCATTTCAAACTAGTTTTCCAGAGGTTGGAAGCGCACGGGCTTATCGTTTCCCTGGCGAAGTGCCAGTTCGGTGTGCCAGTGATTGATTTTTTGGGTCACCGCATTTTGCCGGAGGGCGCAATTCTGCTGCCTGATAAGGTGCGCGCCGTGTCAGATTTTCCGCGTCCGCAGACCGTGAGGGCCCTACAGGAATTTTTGGGCATGGTCAACTTTTACAACTGTAACCTCCCTCGAGCAGCCCAGCTGCTGCAACTGTTGTATGCCGCGCTCAAAAAAAAGAAGCCTGCGAAAAACATTAACTGGACCCCTGAGCGAGTCCAGGCTTTCGCGGATGCAAAAACAGCGCTCGCTAACACCACCTTGCTAGCCCACCCTGCCCCATCAGCGTGGATAGCACTCACCACAGACCCATCTGACATTGCCATAGGGGCAGTGGTGGAGCAGTACGTCTCTGGTTTGTGGCAGCCGCTCGCATTTTTCAGCCGTACTTTGCGCAACAATGAACGCAAATACAATACGTTTGAAAGAGAGTTGTTGGCCCTCCACCTGGTGACGTGCCACTTCCAGTTTTGGCTAGAAAGGCGTGAGTTCACCGCATTTGTTGATCATAAGCTGTTAACGTACGCAATGTCCAAAGTCTCGGAACCATGGTCGGCCCAGCAGCAACAACATTTGGGCGCGATCTCGGAGTTCACGACCGACATTCAGCACGTAGCCGGTAAGCTTAATGTTGTAGCCAACTGCCTGTTGTGAGCGTTAGTCTCCCTGGTCTACATGGGATTAGATTTCTCTGCCGTGGCTGCAGAGCAAACCGGGGACGCGGACATTTGCGTGCTCCAGTCCGAGCCTACTGGGTTAAAACTGGAGAGAAGAGTAGTGCAAGATGGGTGTCCCCCCTTGCTCTGCGACATCTCCACCGATCGCCCACGCCCAGTGGTTCCAAGCTCTTGGTGTCACTGCAGTTTTGAGTCAGTCCACTTTCTTTCACATCCCGGTGTGCGCGCCTTGGTTAAACTGGTGGGGCGAAATTTGTCTGGCCTCACTTGCACAGGTACGTGAAAGAGTGGGCTGCAGTGTGCATTGTGTGCCAGCGGGCCAAAGTGCACAAGCACACCAAAGCCCTCCTCGAGCCGTTCCAAATCCCAGCCAGGAGGTTCGACCACGTCCACGTGGATTTGTTGGGCCCCACAGCACTTCCAACAGGGGTCTGTGATGGCCCAGAGCCTGGGGATCAAAATCCACCGCACCACCGCGTACAACAATCAAAGCAAAAGACATTTCTGGTGATAGTACAACTTTAACTCCAACACATTCCAGCGTATTTCCAGACGTATTTCCAGCAATGTCAAGTTGTATACACTGATAACCATTCATTCATTCATTCATCTTCTTCTGCTTAATCCTTTTCGGGTCGTGGGTGTGCTGGAGCCTATCCTAGCCCCCGACCAACAGCGATCTGTGTGGAGTTTGCATGTTCTCCCCGTGTCTGCGTGGGTTTACTCCGGGATTTCTCCGGTTTCCTCCCACATGCCAAAAACATGCAAGTTAGGTTAATTGGCATCAAACTGGGGATTCTAAATTGTCCTTAGGTATGACTGTGAGAGTGAATGGTTGTCTGTCTCTCTGTGTTGGCCCTGTGATGGACTGGCGATCTGTCCAGGGTGTACCATGCCTCTCGCCCAAAGATACTGGGATAGGCTCCAGCACTCCCGCGACCCACTGATAACCATCCTTTACATAAATCATGACCCCTCCTCCCCTGCCATCTTTTCTGTCTTGTCTATAGGTACTGTACCCTGGTACATTGAAAACAGCTGGAGGTGTTGTTGGGGTTAACCAGGTTTCTGAGAGGCATAGGTAGTCATGACTTGAATTTGTCAATAGTTGTATTTGTTCTGTTTTAGAGACAGTGCTCCTAATATTGAGATGACCTCCAAAAAAGCCTTTAGGTTTCATAGTCAGATCCCACAATACCTTGGCATGATTTACAGTTTGAAACATTTTAGTAGCTTGTTGTTTTTCAGTCACAGTTTTTATCCCATACCCATCCCGTTTTGTAACAGTCTTACCAGGCTTTTGCAGTTTGAATCTTGTTGCAATAATTTTTCCTGCGTTGATGTCACCGGCATTCTGGGCGACTCCACATACCATTCCCCTTCAGATGGGCCACCGCTGCACCGGCGTGTGGGGAGACCTTTCCTGCATTGATAACACCGGTGTCTTTGGAGAACTGACCGATGTCAGAATCCTCTGGATGGGCTGCTGCTGCATCGGTGTCCAGAGAGGCCGGGACAACGTCAACAGCCAGCCACTGGGCCACGAATCATCAACACGGCTCGGCCTGGCAAACATCCCTCGCTGAAAGAGCCACCACTGCAGCAGCGTCCGGGATAAAAGGGTCAAAACAGACATCCAGCTGTTGGGCTCCAAGCTGTCGACAAGGCTCCATTTGATGGACATCCCCTGCTGGAAAAGCCCCCACTGTGCCGGTGCCCAGGTGGACCAGGCTGGCACCGTCACCTTGCCGTTGGGCCACGATTCATCATCCCAACTCCGCCTGGCAGGTCCACCCTGCCAGGAAAGCCGCTGGAGCACCAACATCCCGGGTGCCCAGGTCGGTGTCGACCTCCAATCGCTGGATGCCGTGCTGTTGGCGTGGGTCTGCCGAAACGGCCGCTGTTGCTGTATTGGTGTTTGGAGGAACCATGTGCTGTGGATTCCATTGTAAACAGTTTAGCCGTGGTTGCCGAGTTAGCCACTTTAGCTGCTGTGCTGGCTGCAGGGACCAGGTTGGCCAAATTAGCTGAGATTGTCATTGTGGTTGCGGTATCCATGTTTTCCACTTTATTTGCAGCTGTTCAGCTAGCTGTGGTGACCAGATTGACCAGTTTAGCAGTGGTTGTTGTGCTGGCTGCACCAGCCCAACCGGGTTTCCATTGCTTAGTTTAACATTTTATTCACACACACACATCACACATTATCAACAACATGAATGAATTACTATATGAATTATCAACAGCATGAATAGCAGTATACAACAGGCTTTTTTTCACATTGATTTGGAGTATGAACGGGTCATCCCAAGTCAGCTATTTAAAGATTTTAGTAGGGAGCCCATTGTCCAAAGGCTGTGGGCCTGGGTTCACCTCCACATCTCCCACTAATAATACTAGTGCATTGCCCGTAGAACGCAAGTATTCATGTCTGAAATAGGTATCCCAATCAGGCTTGACGGGCCCAAATGTAGGCTATGTTTGAAAGTGGAATACAAAGAAGTGTAGGCTATATGTAGGCAATCACATGTTAGACTTTGACAAATATAAAAGGGAGTAAATGGCGCTAAGATTTATTTGATCGTGCGAATATTAATTACAGAATACCTAATTATTGAAAATGAATGGGACATCCAATATTGGCGATGGTTTCTGATCCCTTATTTATTTGTTGGTCAGATCACTTATTTGTGTGATCTTTTATCACTTATTCAAGATAATCGTGTATCTTGCACTTTGGGGAATGGGAGTTGTTGAGTCATCATTATAATTATTTTAGTTTATATCACTGTTCAGTGATGAGCTCAGTGTAATATTGAATTTCTTCTGTGTATCGTCAGTAAACTCATGCAGTACTATAACAGGACACGTTTACAGATATTTGAGACCCAATGGCTGCTGCTTTACCCGTGTCCCTCCGACAGACTGCGATTCACTGGTTCAGCGGCTGCTCCCCCCCCCCCCCCCCCCCACCGGTGCACCTGGTGTTCTTCATGCCGAATTATCCATTAGACCTACACAATCATAGCAACTTTATGGTATAATTCTTAAAGCATTAAACCTTAAGTCTATCTTTTGCCGCTATTTGCACTACGGGTAGCATTACTGTACATGGACTGCTGTTGTTGTTTTTCCAGCCTTATTCCTTTTCTTTTTTTTATATTGCGCACAGCACTGAAGAGAGAGAAACGCCATTTAAATTCTCCTGTATGTCCTGCATGTATATCAGCTGTTCTGATGGATATGCCATCAGAACACCGATGGATCCAATCAGCTGATTGCTCAAACCACAGAGCTCAACTGTTTTCCATGATAAATTAGCCTCAGGGCAAAACCACACACTTTGCATTATCTTTTTTTGACTTTATTGAAAATAATTTTTTTTTTATTGCGATCAGTTAACATGCCTTTGAGCCAGGTCTGGCCGCTGCTTCTCCCATAATGTTCTGTGTTGATTTGTCAGACCTGGTCCCCGCTGATGCTCCACCCAGTCTGCTCGTGCACCTCATTCTCCACATATGGCGAATTATCCTTTAGACCTATGCAATAACAGCAACTTTATAGTACAATTTTTTTAAGCATTAAATCTTCAGTATTATGTTTTTGTATTTTTCTAACTTTCATTTCCTTGTTTTGTCCCAGGGACACTGTGGTGACTGACAGGTCGTGATGCTGTGTGTTATCCAGTCAGCATGGTTGTGATGCGGCGTATTGTCCAATCAGCACAGAGTCAATCTGAAACCCCGCCCACACTTCTTAAAGCCAACTCATGAAGAGACAGAGCGGTGGCTAAAACTTTTATTAATAAAAATTACATATTTTGACTGAGTGACTCCATATTCGGGGATGCACACCTTCGTAACCTCAGGAAACCACGTTTAAAATCTGAGGCCAGTCTGACGAACAGTCCAAGAGATATGCGTGGAACAGATGGACAGACAGACAGACACACAAGCACACAGACAGAGATTTCTTGCATTTATAGATAGATTGTAACTGCTAGGTAGCTAGACCCCAAAGCTGTCCTTCTAGGGATTATTTGAACCCGTTTCGCAGGAAGCACGGGGGCACAGCTATTGTCCAGAAATGTGAAGTACAGCAGATGTTGTTGATGAGTGACCATACCATTGTGGTTCTCAATTGTGAGGCGCCGCCGCATTGATAGTAAAAGCAGACAGTTAAAACAGCACCAACTATCCAGTGTTCCTGTGGTAGTTGAGTCCGTTTTGTGAAAAAAGTAGGTCTAAAAGATACAGGTTGAGGAGGTTTAAAAGGAGATTTAAGAGAACTGCATGCAGAGCCTGCCAGTCTGCTTGTGCGTTCAGCTGCTATGTTTGTCAATTTGTCATATGATGTTTGTCAATTTAAAAGATCATTTTCCACATAATTAAAGTTATCGGCTGTCATATAATAACAGAGTAATATTTAATTTTTGTTTCATTGATTAGCGGACAACAATTCCCATCATCCCACATCACTTACCAAAGCATGGCGGGAGATTACTAAAACCTCACCTCCTGTTTCCTGACCGATGAAAAATGATCCCAAGAGGAGAAAAACAACACAAAGGTATTATTTTGTATTTTGAGAGCTGCAGCTGATCCAGAGGACTGTTAGTTACTTCACCCTGGGTGCACTTTGAAAAGATGATGTAAGCTCCGTCCATCTGTGTTTGTAGTTTTTTAATTTATGTATTTTCATAACCTTATACTTTAACAGTTAGATAACAACCTACACCGTTATTTACGTGGAAAATTATCTTTTAAATTGACAAACATCATATGTGTAACTCGTGGCAAAATTTGATCAGGATCAAAAGATAATTTTGCTCTTGCCATTCATTTCCATGGAGAATTTTTTCAATTTAAGGTCCCATATGCGGAAGTGTGGGGGGGGGGGGCTGACTTAGGCTCCATCCATCTTCTACTACTTTTCCGGAGGTCCAGGTCGCAGAGGCAGCAGTTCAAGCTGAGAAGCCAAGACTTCCCTCTCCCCAGCCACCTGCTCCAGCTCTTCAGAGAGGAAACCAAGGCGTTCCCAGACCAGCTGGGAGACATAGTCTCTCCAGCGAGTCCTGGGTCTGCCCCGGGGTCTCCTCCCAGAGGGACGTTCCCGAAACACCTCAAGTGGGATGCGTCCAGGAGGCATCCTGATCAGATGCCCATACCACCTCAACTGGCTCCTTTTAATGTGGAAGAGCAGCGGTTTTACTCTGAGCCTCTCCTGGATGACTGAGCTCCTCACCCTATCTCTGAGGGTGAGTCCAGCAATCCTACAAAGAAAGATCATTTCAGCCACTTGTGTCTGCAATCTCGTTCTTTCAGTCATTACCCAAAGTTCATGACCATAGGTGAGGGTAGGAACATAGATTGACTGGTAAAGCGATAGCTTTGCCTTAGAGCTTAGCTCCCTCTTCACCACAACAGACTGGTACAACAAACGCATCACTGCAGTTGCTGCTCCGATCCATTTGTCAATCTCTCGCTCCATTCTCCCCTCACTCATGAATAAGACCCAGAGATACTTACAGACATGGACAAAATTGTTGGTACCCCTCTGTTAATGAAAGAAAAACCCACAATGGTCACAGAAATAACTTGAATCTGACAAAAGTGGTAATAAATAAAAATTCTATGAAAATTAACTAATGAAAATCAGACAGTGCTTTTGAATTGTGGTTCAACAGAATTATTTTAAAAAACAAACTCATGAAACAGGCCTGGACAAAAATGATGGTACCCCTAGAAAAGATTGAAAATAATGTGACCATAGGGACATGTTCAACCAAGATGTGTCCTCTAATTAACATCACAGGTGTCTACAAACTTGTAATCAGTCAGTCGGCTTATTTAAAGGGTGACAAGTAGTCACTGTGCTGTTTGTTGACATGGTGTGTACCACACTAAACATGGACCAGAAGAAGCAAAGGAGAGAGTTGTCTCAGGAGAGTAGAAAGAAAATTATAGACAAGCATGTTAAAGGTAAAGGCTATAAGACCATCTCCAAGCAGCTTGATGTTCCTGTGACTACAGTTGCACATATTATTCAGAAATTTAAGATCCACGGGACTGTAGCCAACCTCCCTGGACGTGGCCGCAGGAGGAAACTTGATGAAAAATGGAAGAGACGGATAATACAAATGGTAACAAAAGAGCCCAGAACAACCTCTAAACACATTCATGGTGAACTCCAAGGTCAAGGTACATCAGTGTCAGATCGCACCATCCGTCGTTGTTTGAGCCAAAGTGGACTTCATGGGAGACAACCAAGGAGGACACCACTGTTGAAAACAAATCATAAAAAAGCCAGACTGGAATTTGCCAAACTGCATGTTGACAAGCCACAAAGCTTCTGGGAGAATGTCCTATGGACAGACGAGACAAAACTGGAACTTTTTGGCAAGGCACATCAGCTCTATGTTCACAGACGCAAAAATGAAGCATACCAAGAAAAGGACACTGTCCCTGCTGTGAAACATGGAGGAGGTTCTGTTATGTTCTGGGGCTGCTTTGCTGCATCTGGCACAGGGTGTCTTGAATCTGTGCAGGGTACAATGAAATCTCAAGACTATCAAGGTATTCTAGAGAGAAATGTGCTGCCCAGTGTCAGACAGCTTGGTCTCAGTCGCAGGTCATGGGTCTTGCAACAGGATAATGACCCAAAACACAGCTAAAAACACCCAAGAATGGCTAAGAATGAAACATTGGACTATTCTAAAGTGGCCTTCTATGAGCCCTGGTCTAAATCCTATTGAACATCTGTGGAAGGAGCTGAAACATGCTGTCTGGAGAAGGCACCCTTCAAACCTGAGACAACTGGAGCAGTTTGCTCATGAGGAGTGGGCCAAAATACCCGCTGAGAGGTGCAGAAGTCTCATTGACAGTTACAGAAATCGTTTGATTGCAGTGATTGCCTCAAAAGGTTGTGCAACAAAATATTAAGTTAAGGGTACCATCATTTTTGTCCAGGCCTGTTTCATGAGTTTGTTTTTTTTAAAATAATTCTGTTGAACCACAATTCAAAAGCATTGTCTGATTTTCATTGGTTAATTTTCATAGAATTTTTATTTATTACCACTTTTGTCAGATTCAAGTTATTTCTGTGACCATTGTGGGTTTTTCTTTCATTAACAGAGGGGTACCAACAATTTTGTCCACGTCTGTAAACTCCTCCATTTGGGGCAGGAGCTTGTCCCCAACCTGGAGAGGACCTTCTCCACCTTTTTCCGGCTGAGGACCATGGACTCGGACTTGGAGGTACTGATTCTTATCTCAGCCGCTTCACACTTAGCAGCAAACCATCCCAGTAAGACCTGTAGGTCATTGCTGGATGAAGCCAGCAGGACAACATCATCTGCAAACAACAGAGATGAGATCCTGTGGTCACCAAGCATGACACCCTCCAGTCCCTGGCTGCACCTAGAAATCCTGTCCATAAAAATTATGAACAGGATCGGTGACAAAGGGCAGTCCTGGCAGAGTCCAACTGTCACTGGGAATGAGTCTGAATGAGTGTTGGCAATACAAACCAACTCTCACAACGGTCGTACAGAGACCGAATAGCTCGTAACAACAAGCCCAATACCCCATACTCCCTAAGCACCCCCCACAAAAAAACACAAGGGTCACAGTCTAATGCCTTCTCCAAGTCCACAAAACACATGTAAACTGGCTGGGCAAACTCCCACGAACCCTCAAGGATTCTTGAGAAGGTAAAGAGCTGGTCCAATGTGTCATGGCCAAGACAAAAACCTCATTGCTCCTCCTGAATCCGAGGTTCGACCAATGGCCGGACTCTCCTCTCCAGTACCTCCGTATAGACCTTCCCAGGGGGGCTGAGGAGTGTGATCCCTTTAAAGTTGGAGCACACCCTCCGGTCTCCTTTTTTGAAGAGAGGAACCACCACCCCGGTTTGCCATGCCAAAGGCACTGCCCCTGACCTCCACGCAATGTTGCAGAGGCGTGTCAACCATGACAGCCCTACAACATCCAGGGCCTTGAGGTACTCAGGGCAAATCTCGTCTACCCCCGGGGCCTGGCCACCAAAGAGATTTTTAACCACCCTGATGACCTCAGCCCCTGTAATAGGCGAGTCGTCCCCCTCGTCCACAAGCCCTGCTTCCTCTATGGAAGGTGCATCAGTGTGATTGAGGAGATCCTCGAAGTATTCCTTCCACCGCCCGACGATATCCCCAGTTGAAGTCAACAGCGCCCCATCCGCACCATACACAGTGTGGATAGGGAGCTGCTTCCCCCTTCTGAGCCACCGGACAGTTTGCCAGAATCTCTTTGAGGCTCACCAAAAGTCTTGTTCCGTGGCCTCACCAAACTCCCCCCATACCCGAGTTTGTGCTTCAGCAACCACCCGTGTTGCTTCGCCTGCCGGTACACCTCATCTGCTTCAGGAGTCCCACAAACCAACCAAGCTTGATAGGACTTCTCCTTCAGCTTAATGGCCCCCCTCACCACTGGTGTCCACCACTTGGTTCGGGGGTTGCCACAACAATATGCTCCGACGAGCTTGCGACCACAGCTCAGGGCTACTGCTTCAACAATGGATGTGGAGAACATGGCCCATTCAGACTACATGTCTCCAGACTCCCTCGGAATGTGGTTGAAGTTTTTCTGGAGGTGGGAGTTGAAGACCTCCCAGACAGGGGCCTCAGCCAGACGTTCCCAGCACACCCTCACTATACATTTGGGTCTACCAGATCTGAATGGCATTCTTCCCTGCCATCAGATCCAACTCACCACCAGGTAGTGATCAGTTGACAGCTCTGCACCCCTCTTTACCCAAGTGTCCAAGACATACGGTCGCAAGTCTGATGACACGATAAAATCAATCATCAACCTGTGACCTAGGGTTTCCTGGTGCCAGGTGCACATATGGACACCCTTATGCTTGAACATGGTGTTTGTTATGGACAAAATGTGGTTAGCACAAAAGTCCAATAACTGAACACCACTTGGATTCAGATCAGGCAGGCCGTTCCTCCCAATCACCCCCTCCAGGTTTCATTGTCTCTGTCCACGTGCGCATTGAAGTCCACCAGTAGGACAATGGAGTCTCCAAGAGGAACACTCTCCAGCACCCCAGTCAGAGACTCCAAAAAGGGTGGGTATTCTTAACCATCATTTGGTGCATAGGCACAAATGATGGTCAGGGCCCATTTCTCAACCTGAAGGCACAGGGAAACAACCCTTTCGTCCACCAGGGAAAACTCCAATATAGAGGCAGCAAGGTGGAGGGACACAAGAATACCCACCCCTGCTCATCGCCTCTCACCCGGGGCAACTCCAGAGTAGGCCAAGCGCCAGCCCCTCTCCAGGAGACTGGTTCCGGAATTGGAGCTGTGTGTTGAGGTGAGGCCGATTATATCTAGCCGGTATCGCTCAACCTCATGCACCAGCTCAGGCTCCTTCCCCACCGGAGAGGTGATATTCCATATCCCAAAAGCCAGTTTAGGAAGCTTGGGATCAGACCGCCAAGGTCTCCACCTTTGACCGCCACCTGATCCACATAGCACCGGACCCCCATGGTCCCTCCTGCAGGTGGTGAGCCCACTGGAGGGCAGACCCATGTAACTCCTTCGGGCTGAGCTCAGCAGGGTCCCATGGACGGAAACCCGGCCACCAGACGCTAGCCATTGAGCCCCTTCCCCAGGCCTGGCTCCAGGGTGGGGCCCCGGTAACCCCATACCGGGCGGGGTACAGTGAATCCTTGTTCTAGAATTCATCATGAGAGTCTGTTGGATCGTTCTTAGTCTGGCCCTTCACCCAGGACCAGTTTGTCTTGGGCGACCCTACCGGACAACATAGCTCCTGAGATCACTAGGGCATGCAAACCCCCCACCATGATAAGGTGACAATCCATGAGGGGACTTAAGCTCTCTATTGGATATTCCACAACATAGGCCATGGATGTGGGGATGCATGCACAGGATGACGCCATCATGCTGTAACTATAAAGGAGGACTAATGGCTGGAGTCATTCTCTTTTGGCGTTCTGCCTTCCAACTGCCGACTGGCCTGTACCCACTCTCTGTTAGCTTGTTTGCTGGCCTGTTCAATAAAGCTAACCTCAACATGTGGACGTATCCGCTGGTCTCAGTCCCTGCACAGACACGGGTACAGTATATACATATTATTACCAACAGGACATGAAATACTAATCCAGCAATGTGATAAGCCCTACGCTCGCGCTGGTGTGCTGAAAAAAAATTACCAGTTATAATTAGCTGCTGTTAAAACATACTAAATCAGGACAGTGATGCTTTTATAGTCACCTGAAAGAGGAGAAGCTGCTGAATCTAATGACACCAAACATTCTATGGACTTCAGTCACCAGCTGATTTTAAATCCATGTGTAATGAAGGCAACAAAGGGTGCTCTGGGATTTCCCTTCCAGTGCTCACAGAAGGGGAAGCCCAGCACCGCCTGTCGCAGTTTGTGTCCAGGTTTTTTTGGTTTCTGATAGTTTTATCAGACATACAGTGGTGTGAAAAAGTGTTTGCCCCCTTCCTGATTTCTCATTTTTTGTATGTTTGTCACACTTAAATGTTTCAGATCATCAAACAAATTTAAATATTAGACAAAGATAGCACAAGTAAACACAAAATGCAGTTTTCAAATGAAAATGTTTATTATTAAGGGTAAAAAAAAAATCCAAACCTACATGGCCCTGTGTGAAAAAGTGATTACCCCCTAAACCTAATAACTGGTTGGGCCACCGTTAGCAGCAACAACTGCAATCAAGCATTTGCGATAACTGGCGATGAGTCTTTTCCAGCACTGTGGAGGAATTTTGGCCCACTCATCTTTAAAGAATTGTTGTAATTCAGCCACATTGGAGGGTTTTCGAGCATGAGCCGCATTTTTAAGATCATGCCACAGCATCTCAATCGGATTCAGGTCAGGACTTTGACAAGGCTACTCCAAAGTCTTCATTCTGTTTTTCTTAAGCCATTCAGAGGTGGATTTGCTGGTGTGTTTTGGATCATTGTCCTGCTGCAGAAGCCAAGTGCGCTTCAGCTTGAGGTCACGAACAGACGTCCTTCAGGATTTTTTTGGTAGACAGCAAAATTCATGGTTCCATTTCCCACAGCAAGTCTTCCAGGTCCTGAAGCAGCAAAACAGCCCCAGACCATCACACTACCACAACCATATTTTACTGTTGGTATGATGTTCCTTTTCTGAAATGCTGTGTTACTTTTATGCCGGATGTAATGGGACATGCACCTTCCAAAAATTTCAACTTTTGTCTCATCAGTCCACAGAATATTTTCCCAAAAGTCTTGAGGATCATCAAGTTGTCTTCTGGCAAAACTGAGACAAGCCTTTATGTTCTTTTTGCTCAGCAGTGGTTTTCGTCTTGGAACTCTGACATGCAGGGCATTTTTGCCTAGTGTCTTTCTTATGGTGGAATCATGAACACTGACCTTAACTGAGGCAAATGAGACCTGCAGTTCTTTGGATGTTGTTGTGGGGTCTTTTGTGACCTCTTGGATGAGTCGTCACTACACTCTTAGGGTAATTTTGGTCGGCCGGCCACTCCTGGGAAGGTTCACCCTTGTTCCATATTGTCGCCATTTGTGGATAATAGTTCTCACTGTGGTTTGCTTGAGTTCCAAAGCTTTAGAAATGGCTTTATAACCTCTTCCAGACTGATAGATCTCAATTACTTTGTTTCTCACTTGTTCTTGAATTTCTTTGGATCGCAGCATTGATGTCTAACTTTTGAGGATCTTTTGGTGTACTTCACTTTGTCAGGCAGGTCCTGTTTAAGTGATTTCTTGATTGAGATTGAACTCAGCTTTCCAAAGATGTGATAAACCACAGGTTATTTATGTGTTAACAGGGGGACAATCACTTTTTCACACAGGGCCATGTTGGTTTGGATTTTACTTACCCTTAATAATAAACACTTTCATTAAAAATTGCATTTTGTGTTTACTTGTGTTATCTTTGTTTAATATTTAAATTTGTTTGATGATCTGAAACAATTAAGTGTGACAAACACACAAAAAATGAGAAATCAGGAAGGGGGCAAACACTTTTTCACATCACTGTATTTCTTTCCACCCTCACATACCACTCATTTTCATGTCCCATATCTGGCCTGTTATGAAAAATGAGCTAATACAGTCAAATTATGACGTTGATTCAAATCAAATCCTTTCACCATATAAGTTTGTCCTTTATTTGCTTTTATTGTGTTGTTTTTATTTATTTGTTTATTGAAGTTATAGCTCTTACACTGAATGAAATGTTATGTATTTAGGTGTTGCACTCTCAATGCCTAAATGAAACTCCCCTCGAGCCATAACTGCTCCTCAGCTATAGCGGCCAAGTGGAGTCCACACACTGCACCTGCAGATATGGTTTACATTATGTCACACCTCACAGAGCTATATTATATTATTTCTAATGTCATTCTACTGCATTACATTCTACAGCTGTACACTGGAAAATGTTACATTACTATAACACAAATAAAGAGATTGAGCACTGCAATAAATGTCTTCATTTTATTTTTGTGAAACATGGGGTACAATAAACATGTACAAGGCCAGCCTGCTGCTACATAAACTGCATTCCTGCTGTTCAGCGTTGTCCAGTGGAGCAGCATCATCCACCTGTAACCTCTGTGCGTCTTCATCTGGTGGGGAAAGCATCCTCCTGTGACCGCAGAGCAAACTCATCTGGTCATGCACACTGCAGAAATGATCAGCCAAAACACAAGAAATAAACACTTTAAGGAGAAAATGATTTCATACAAGAGAAATTATCTGTCGATACAGTAAGACAATTTAATTTTATTTAATGAAAAAAATAAGTGAGAAAGACAAAAGACACAAATAACGCCTACACCTTTATGATTCATGGCATATTTTCAAATGTAAGATTTTACATCTTGGTAAGCACAGAAGAATTTGCAGCATTGCTTTATGTACCTGTGAGCTCTGCTTGGCAGCAGCTGGTGGTGCAGCTTCAGTCATCTCTGACTGCAGTGTGCGTTTTTTCACTTCATGACCGAGATGTAATGATGGCTTTTTAAATGTCTAGTTAGTATTTGGATTAAACAATGAACGTGTCCGAACAGGACACAAAACGCCAAAATTAACAAACTAAATTTCAAGGAATGTATTACAATAGGTATTGAATATTTGTAAACATGTCCTGTTAGTAGACTTGATGTCACTTGGTCCGATTGGATATGATTGAATGTGCTATTTGGGCATTTTGTGTTACATTAGTAACTAAGAATGGCCACTTGTTGTTAAATATTAAAATAAAAATGATTTAATTGATTTCTGTCTGTGGTGGGCTTTTGGTCCAACCATCCATTTTCTACCGATTTTCCAGAGGTCCAGGTTGCGGAAGAAGCAGCTCAAGCAGAGAAATCCAGACTTCCCTCTCCCCGGCCACCTGCTCCAGCTCTTCAGAGAGGATACCAAGACGTTCCCAGGCCAGCTGGAAGACATAGTCTCTCCAGCATGTCCTGGGTCTGCCCCGGGGTCTTCTGTCAGTGGGACATGCCCGAAACACCTCAAGTGGGATGCGTCCAGGAGGCATCCTGATCAGATGCCCAAACCACCTCAAATGGCTCCTTTCGATGTGGAGGAGCAGTGGTTCTATTCTGGCCTCTCCTGGATGACTGAGCTCCTCACCTCATCTCTGAGGGTGAATCCAGTGATCCTACAGAGAAAGCTCATTTCAGTCGCTTGTATCCGCGATCTTATTCTTTCGGTCATTACCCAAAGCTCATGACCATAGGTGAGGGTAGGAATGTCGATTGACCTGTAAATTGAGAGCTATGCTTTAAAGCTCAGCTCCCTCTTCACCACAACAGACTGGTACAATGTCCACATCACTGCAGAGGCTGCTCCAATCCATTTGTCAGTCTCTTGCTCCATTCTCCCCTCACTCGTGAATGAGACCCCGAGATACTTAAACTCCTCCACTTGGGGCAGCAGCTTGTCCCCAACCCGGAGAGGATAATCCACCTTTTTCTGGCTGAGGACCATGGACTCGGACTTGGAGGTGCTGATTCTCATCCCAGCCGATTCATACTCAGTAGCAAACCGTCCCAGCAAGGTCTGTAGGCCATTGGTCGATGAAGCCAACAGGACAACATCATCTGCAAACAGCAGAGATGAGATCCTGTGGTCACCAAGCATGACTCTCTCCATTCCCTGGCTGTGTCTAGAAATCCTGTCCATAAAAATTATGAACAGGATCGGTGACAAAGGGCAGCCCTGGCGGAGTCCAACTCTCACTGGAAACGAGTCCGACTGGGTGTTGGCAATATGAACCAAACTCTTGCAATGTCATATAGGGACCGGATAGCTCGTAACAATAAGCCCGATACCCCATACTCTCGCAGCTCACCCCACAAGAGACCATGAGGGACACGGTTGAATGCATGAACCGGATTGGTGACAAAGGGCAGCCCTGGCAATTTAACTCTCACTGGAAACAAGTTTGACTGGGTGTTGGCAATATGAGCCAAACTCTTGCAACGGTCGTGTATGGACTGGATAGTTTGTAACAACAAGCCCGATACCCCATACTCCCACGGCACCCCCCACAAGAGACCACAAGAGACATGGTTGGATGCTTTCTCCAAGTCCACAAAGCACATGTGTTGGGCAAACTCCCACAAACCCTTGAGGATTCTTGAGAGGGTAAAGAGTTGGTCTGATGTTCCACGGCCAAAACAAAAACCACATTGCTCCTCCTGGATGTGAGGTTTGACCAGTGGTGAGACTCTCAAGAGGTTGAGAAGTGTGATCCCCCTAAAGTTGGAACACACCCTCCGGTCCTCTTTTTTAAAATAAAGGAATCACCACATTGGTTTGCCATGCCTAAGGCACTGTCCCCGCCCTCTGTGCAACATTGCAGAGGCGTGTCAACCATGACAGGCCCGCAACATCCAGGGCCTTGAGGTACTCAGGGCGAATCTCGTCCACCCCCGGGGCCCGGCCACCAAAGAGTTTTTTAACCACTTTGGCGACCTCAGTCTCTGTGATAGACGAGTTGTCCCCCTCATCCTCAAGCCCTGCTTCCTCTGTGGAAGGCGTGCCAGTGGGATTGAGGAAATCCTTGAAGTATTCCTTCCACCACCCGATGATGTCCCCAGTCGAAGTCAGCAGCACCCCATCCGCATCATACACAGTGTGGACAGGGAGCTGTTTCCCCCTCCTGAGTCGCTAGACAGTTTGCTAGAATCTCTTCGAGGCCGACCTTAAGTCTTGTTCCATGGGCTCACCAAACTCCTCCCACACCCGAGTTTTTGCTTCAGCAACCACCCAAGCTGCACTCCACTTGGCCTGCCAGTACACCTCAGCTGCTTCAGCAGTCCCACAAGCCCGCCAAGCTCGATAGGACTCCTTCTTCAGCTTGATGGACCTCCCCCTCACCACTGGTGTTCACCACTTGGTTCTGAGGTTTTGGTGTCCCATAAAAAATGATTTCATTTATTATTTGGATGTTTTCTAGGGGGTTGGGGTCCTGTTCGGGCTGTTTGGTCCCTTTCGCTGTTTAGTCGAACTGGTCTGAGGAAGGGCAGGTGGCCCAAAATGTTACTGATAAATAACTAAAAAAGCACCCAGAGAGCGCATACCTCTGCCAAGGCTCCCTCCATCCCTCATGGATCACCTCCAAAATGTAATGGGTTTGTGTGTAGGCCTAGAGCCACTTCTGGTGAAAATTGCATCAAAGTCTGTCCATTAGGTTTGGAGTATTGTTGCTAACACACTGTAAGAAGATAAGAGCCTTGGCTGAGGTATGCATTCTCAGATCCATCCATCTTCTACTACTTAATCCTTTTTGGGTCATGGGGGGGCTCGAGCCCATTGCAGTATCTTTGAGAGAGAGGCAGGGTACACCCTGGACAGATCGTCAGCTCATCGCAGGGCCAACACAGAGACACTCTCACATTCATACCTAAGGACAATTTAGAATCCCCAGTTGATGCCAATTAACCTAACCTGCATGCCTTTGGCCTGTGGGAGGAAACTGGAGTACCTGGAGTAAACCCACGTAGACACGGGAAGAACATGCAAACAGTCTCAGATCATTACCACAATGTAATGGGGTTTGTCTGTAGCCCAAGAACCACCTCTGGTGAAAATTTCATCCAAATCCATTCAGTAGTTTTGGCGTATTGTTGCTAACACTCTGTGAGAAGATAAGAGCCTTGGCGGACATATGCATTCTCGGATCATCACCAAAATGTAATGGCTTCCTCTGTTGCCCAAGAACCACCTCTGGTGAAAATTTCATCCAAATTCATCAAGTAGTTTTTGTGTAATCCTTCTGCGCAAATACAAACAATACCCTTGGTGGAGGTATGCACTCTGAGATCATCACCAAAATCTAATCATCTGTTCCTCGTGCCATTACACACCTTTCCTGAAAATTTCATCAAAATCTGTTCATGACATTTTGAGTTATGTTGCTAACAGACAGACAGGCAGGTCAAATCTCAAGCCGAATCTCTATCTCCTCCCTAAAGCCCTCAAGCCCTGAGCCCTTGTAGACTTAGGCGGCAGTCATTAGCAGTGTGTGAGTGTGCGAGTCTGTGAGGGCTTGAAATGGTATAAAAGAAATAGGACACTTTATGACATGTCACCCTACCTTGACAACAGTGTATGACAAACATGCTGCTTAGTATTGTGGGATTTGGACTTTTTATTTTAAGAATGATTTTATCTTTAAGGCCAAGATGATGGCCAAGATTTAAGGCCTTTATACCCTGATTGATGGAGCCTTGAGTATTTTTATCATGTTTATAGTCAGCTTCATATGTGCCTGTGTTTGTGTCGTTATGTTGAATGTAATTTGTGGCTTGTAAATATGGATGTCACCAGACTGCAAAACAAATCTACCTACGGGAACAAATAAAGTAACCTGAGCCTGAACCTGAAGGAACAGAAGGAATCAATTGCCTGATCTAAATATCTTCCAGCCACTAGCCTTACAGAGTGAAAGAGAGGTAATTATGATTTTTTTTTTTTACTTTTTTATGAAAAGTACATAAAATAGTTGATAAATAATGTCTGCACTAGTGTATATTTATTATTTATTTATTTATCCTTTATTTATACATTATGTGTTAAATGCAGTATCTTAAATCCTTAGTTACAGTCATCCAGTGGTTTACTAATCATAATCAATAATTAATCAATATACCAGCTGAATACTCGGTTGAAACCTTAAGCAGATGTGTTTCTGTGGCTCGGGAATTTGGAGTCATGTTCAGTACAAAGCTCAATAAACTGTAATGTTTGTTCATGGCTCCCTGTTTGTAAATAAAAAAATGTTTTATCATGTAACTATAGACACACTGTAGACCAGTGAGCTACATTATACTTACATGTAAACATTTTTTTAGTGATGTTTGGAGTTGTTTCTTCCATACTTCAGTGTTTGCATGTTTTTGTTTGGTTTGTTTTGTGGGTTGGAGCAGGGTTGAAGGTGTGGTCAGTGATGAACAGGTGACCAATCAGGACCTTTTCCTTCAGAAACCCCAGCATGGCGCTCTGAAGCATAGCATGCTGACTTAAAGGCCAAATGTCACGTAACAGGGTCCTTAAAATGTCTCGAAACTAGATATAAAAGGGAACCGATCCGTTCGGATCTTGGTGCATATGCTTCAGTAACGCCGGAATATTCGTTAATTTAAAACTGCCGCGCTTGGCCTGACATTCCTACTCACGGCCCCCGGAATCGCCTGGGGAAGAAGGCGGAAGTGACGAAACAGATTGTACCTTAGTTTGATGCTTGGGGTATCCCGATTGATTGTTTATATGGAGACTGGAAGAGGCACCGCATATTTTTAATACATAGACAGTTTTTTTTTCCTTTGTTTGTGGAAGGCAATCACTATTTTTGTTCTTAGTTACCCCTCGTTACCAACGTAACAACGACCAACAATTTTATCCTGAGAAATAAATCATCTGACTTCCGGTCTGGACGCCATGGCGACTGCAGCTTAACACTGAAGCTCTCAGACCCAATCCAGGATAACACCTTGAAAATCAAACTTAACGGATTTTTGGAGGAGTGAAAATCAAAAGACAAAATCATCATGTCTAAAGGAAAACAGAAGAAACTGAAATTCTCCAGGCCAGGACACGTATCGGCCGGAGAATCTGAACTGGAAGATCTCCGTTCAGAAGACGAGGAACTGGTGATAGCTAACAAAAAGGTTAGCCTGAAATCACTATTTGAGGAGCTACGACGATTTCGCCGAGAAGTTACGGCCGAATTTCGGGAATTCAGAGAAGAATTGAAAAGGACAAACAGCAGAGTGGACCAGGCCGAGAACCGAATCTTGGAAACAGAGGAACGAATAAAAGTGCTCGAAGATTCTGTGCTGGACCTATGCAAAAGACAAGCATCTATAGAGGCTAAGCTAGCCAACCAAGAAGGAAGAGAGAGAAGAGACAATATAAGAATTCATGGTCTGATAGAAGGAGCCGAAAACGGTTTTAACTCAATGGCAGAATGCGTGGAATCCTTACTAAGAGAGAAATTGGATATTCCACAAACCACCGACTTGAAGATAGAAAAGGCACATCGTTCATTAGCCGCTAGGCCGGCGGCGGAAGCGCCCCCACATTCGGTGTTGGTAAGATTTTCCAATTTCAAAATAAAACAAGAGCTTGTAAGACTGGCCTGGCAGAAAAAAGGATTTATGCACCAGGAAAGAAAAGTCTACGTGGAACACGATTACGCCCCGGAGGTCCTTAAAAAGCGCAGGGAATACAATGACGCGAAAAAGGTGTTAAGAGAGAAGAAATTGCGCTTTCAGACTCCATTTCCTGCGAAGTTAAGGGTCTTCTACGGCGATGAAACGTGTCTCTATAATTCGGCGGAAGAAGCAACAGCTGACATGGCGAAAAGAGGGCTCCCAGTAACAGTATTTAAACCCGCAGCAGACCCGAGTGAGAAGATCAAAGCGCAAACATGGACAACACAAAGACCTTCAAAATCCACGGACCAGCAGCGGGAAACCCAGCGCCAGAGCGTCGCGGATAAACTATCCGTTTTCAGGTTGGAATAGCGACCTTTTTTTTTTTTCTCTTGAATCAATCCGCACATCCAACCCCCCTCATACAAGGTAACAAACATTAAAGGAGATGCGTATTCAGCATGTGGTAAAACATTTCATGGAACAGTCATAATATTTGAAACAAATAAGTGTTTGTAATTAAAAAAAAAAAAAATTGTTAAAATAGAAATGTGACAATAATCCACATGTTCTCCTCATACTAACAAATACTGTTTTTGCATGGATGTTTGATGTGATGGGGGTGGGAGGGTGCACACAATTTCACAGGGTTTAGGCATAATAGGAAAAAAAAAATCATTACAAGTTTGGATTGGGTTCTGAAACTCACGTTAAAAGCATGGGACTACTTTCAGTGGTAAGAGAGGGCCCTCAACATGTAACAGAGTTTGAGGAATTTCCCTCAGGGCCTTCACTCCATCAAGGCTCTTCCAGGGTCTTTAAAAAGACCTCAGCTCAGGATGTTCTTCTGACAGCTTTTTGTTTTAAAGTTTTATACACTATGTTCTTAATGTTTTTCTTGTTTTTAATGTTCTTTCAGTTTCTGAGTAGCACAAATGAGGGCCACCACACAGTTATACTAAACAAAACAACACAATGGAGAAACAGGGTGTAACCAAAATAATTTCATATAATGTAAAAGGAATCCTGAATCCAGTTAAAAGATCCAAGATTCTAGGCAAAATGAAAAAAGACAAAGCAGGAATAATATTTTTACAAGAAACCCACCTAACAGACGTGGGACACAATAAACTCAGTAGACAAGGGTTTAAAATGATCTCTTCATCTTCATATAAGTCAGGGAGGAGGAGGGGAGTAGCGACATTGATATCAACCAAAATTACATTTGAAAAAAAATCAGAACACAAAGATAAAGAAGGGAGATACAGTTTGGTAACTGGGCGGCTAGAGGGAGAAGATATCACCCTGCTGAATGTGTATGCTCCCCCAGGGGCTAACTGGAAATTTTATAAAAATGTATTCGACCTAATGATAACTAAAGCTCAAGGTTTAGTGATATGTGGTGGGGACTTCAATCTTAGACTGAATCCATACTGGGATGCTTCTGGTAATTCTCCACATCAAAATAACACCCAAAACAGGAAGACTCGGATGCTACTAAAAGAAATGGGAATCTGTGACGTGTGGAGGGAACTCAACCCCAGTGTAAAAGACTATACATTTTACTCAACTCCACATTCATCCTACTCAAGGATTGACTATTTTTTTATGTTTAATAGAGACATTGGAAGAGTAAAAACATGTAAAATAGGACTGATGGATCTCTCTGACCACAGTCCGATCTACATGGACTTAAATATCCAAAAATACACAAATAATACATTTTCTTGGAGGTTAAATTCAAATGTCCTGAAAGGACCATTGAAAGATGAATTGGAATCAGATATTCTCAGATATTTGGAAGATAACGATAATGGAGAAGTATCCCCTTTAATACTGTGGGATGCATGCAAAGCTGTAATAAGAGGAAAGATTATTGCAAAACTGGCAACCCAAAAGAAACTAAGACAAGAAAAACTATCCACATTAGAGTCAGAACTTAGGAACCTAGAAAAAGAACACAAAGGCAACACTCATTCTACTGACTCGCTCAAGATTAAGGAAATTAAAAACCAAATAAATGAGATCTACACAATAGAAATCCAGAAGAAACTTACATTTTTGAAACAAAAATACTATGAAGCAGGCAGTAAATCGGCAAAATTGCTAGCCTATAAATTGAGGAAACATCAAACAGAAAGAGCAATCTACAAAATCAGAGACCCAGTATCAAAGGAAATAAAATTCAGAATTCAGGATATTCTTAAAAGCTTCGAGAATTACTATAAGAACTTATACTCCCACAAAAAACATAAAAACGCATCCGAGGCATTCCTAAACACATTAAACCTTCCCCAGCTTACGGAGTCACAAAATAAAACACTACTGTCAGAAATACATCCTAAAGAATTGGAAAAAGCAATTATGAAACTTAAAGCTAACAAATCCCCAGGAGCTGATGGCTATACAGCAGAGTGGTACAAAACCTTTAAACAGCAACTATCTCCTCTCCTCCTGAAAACATTTAATTATGTCCTCCACACAGGGGAAATCCCCCCCTCCTGGAGAGAAGGGGTCATTGCAGTTATACCTAAACCTGAAAAGGATAAACTAGAGTGCTCCAACTACAGACCAATCAGTGTACTAAATCAGGACTATAAGCTTTTTACCATTATCCTTGCCAAAAGGTTAGAAAATATACTGACAGACCTAATTCATTTAGACCAAACAGGTTTTATAAGACAAAGACAGACACAAGACAACATTCGACGCACTTTACACATAATTCATCATATAAAAAAATATAACTTAAATGCAGTCATATTGGGATTAGATGCTGAAAAAGCATTCGAATCGGTTGACTGGTCTTTTCTATATAGAATCTTATCCAGTTTCAATTTTCATAACAACTTCATTAGAACTATACAGGCATTATATAAAAAACCAACAGCTAAAATAAGGATTAACGGTAATTTATCATCATCTTTTGAACTGGAAAGAGGATGTCGTCAGGGCTGCCCCCTGTCTCCACTGCTCTTTGCAATCTTCATAGAACCTCTGAGCCAATGGATAAGACAAAATCAAAAAATTCAAGGTATTACACTTGGTCAGAAGGAACATAAAATAGCACTCTTTGCTGATGACATTTTAATATACCTAGGGCAGCCGGACACTTCTTTACCAGAACTAACCTCAGTTTTTTCAGAGTATGGAGATTTATCGGGGTACAAATTAAACATGCATAAAACCCAAGTTTTAACATTCAACTATGACCCAAATCATTATTCACTAAGCAAACTCAAAACTAACTGGGAGTCGGAATCTATGAAATATCTGGGGGTCAATATCCCGAAACAACTCAACAAAATTATATCACTAAACTATGATCCACTGGTGACAAAAATAAAATCTGACCTAGCAAGATGGAATATGATACCATTCTTGGGTACTGCACAAAGAATTGAAGCAGTCAAAATGAATATACTTCCACGTCTTCTATACCTTTTCCAAACAATACCGGTAGAACCTCCCAAAAAAACATGGCAGGAGCTGGACAGAAGGATCTCAAGATTCATATGGCAGGGCAAGAGACCTAGAATCAGATATAGAACCCTACAGCTAAACAAAGACAAAGGTGGGCTCGCGCTGCCAAATATCAGGGACTACTTTAAAGCCGCACAAATTAAAACTTTAGTAGAGATATGTAACCCAGTCTACACTGCACAATGGAAGGAGATCGAATGCCAAATAACAAGTGACATCCCCCTACAGGCGATAATAGGGAACAATGCCTTACCTAAGCTTTTGAATAACACTAACCCGTGGATAGAGACCCCGCTAAAAATTTGGTTTAAGATAGTCAGAGAGAATCAAACTAAAGAGCCCTATCGACTTCTGCAATGGATTGCCTATGATCAGGACTTTACTCCTAATAAAACAGACACCAGATTTAAAAAGTGGAAGGAGAAAGGGCTGATAAAATATTACGATTTTTTTAAAGGGCAAATCTTAAGAAGTTTTGAAGATTTGAAAAAACAAGGCCTAATAAATCAAGACCTTTACAGGTTCTTCCAGCTTAGACACCACATAAACAATATACTTAAAAAGGAGGTTTTGGAAAGGGCCCAGTCAGGTGTTCTGAAGGTCTTCTTAATGGCATATAAAGGGATCCCAGGGATCAGATACATTTCTAAAATATACCAAGGTCTTCAAGACTTAAAAGGAGACAACACATCTTATATAAAAGAGAGATGGGAAAAAGATGGGAATTTCACTTTACAACTGGAAATATGGGAAAAGCTAAATAAACAGCAATGGAAAAGTACCTCATCCCTGCAGTGGAGAGAATTTGGATGGAAAAACTTGGTAAGATTTTTCAGAACACCTGCACAAAACAAATTTACCCATAAGGGATTGAACTGTTGGCGCTTGTGTGGTGAAAAGACTGCAAATCATTTTCATGTGTTTTGGTCATGCCCAGTTATCCACCAATATTGGACCAATGTACAGACAATATTGGGGAAAATATTCAAAATAACAGTTCCCTTTTCTTTTGTAACTTTGTATTTGGGTTTACTACCGGACTCACTGGAAAGACAAGGAGAAAAATACTTATTCAATGTTTTAATATTGGCAAGCAAAAAAGCTCTAACTAAAAAATGGATGTTGAAGGACTGTCCTACACCTGAAGATTGGATTAACGTGATCCAAGACATTTACTCGATGGAAAAGTTGACATTCGCACTGAGACAGGACATGGATGGGTTCATGAACTTTTGGCAACCCTGGATCGCATATGTGTCTTCCATTAGATCTAATCTTTGACAAATACCATTTCAATAATGGTTCCGCTCTTTGTTCCAACGCTACTCAGATGCTCTTTTACCTTTATTTACTTACTTTTTCTTTTTGTTTGTTTTTTGCTGGTTTGTTGTTTTTTTTTTTGTTTTTTTTTTTCTCTTTAATTTCACTTTAAAAAAAAAAAAAAGGGGTGTTGTAAGAATTATTCTTCCAATGTTGTCAGATATCAGAAAATAAGGGAACATGTGATGAAAATGTAAACAATGTGTAACGGATGCCAACTAGTACTGTTCGGCGTAGAACGTTAGTAAAACCTCCCTCCCGAAAAGCCTCATACAGTATCGGTAGCGCTGAGCTATCGGTCGGACCTTTAGCTCAGCGCGATCGTGCTGTGTCTCCCATGCTCGAACTGTGTAGTTGACTGAGAGGTCGCGGGTTCGTGTCCCGTGTGGGGCGAACTGTGCAGGATGATCTCTGTCACAAATGCATTGCTGTAACGACCTGTATACCCTTTACAAAAACTTAAATAAAAAGAAATAAATCATCTATCGTATTGCTGGATGGCACCGTAAAACGGGGCTATAAGGGACGGCTCGGTAATAAGGGACACTTTTCTGGGAAATGTTTTAAATGTAATTCGTGTTGTTATTGTCAAATATTTTAAGGATTCATGGATATTTGACAATAACAACACAACTCAGCGTCCTGCTCAAAATAAAAAAAAGCAGAATTCTGGATTTGGAAGGCAATTCCTCTCTGTTCTGCAGCCACAGGACAGTTGAAAGTGTGAGGCCATCAGCCTAATGACTTCTCATTGTAGTGATAATAGCTCCCGCTGAGCGCTCTGCCCGCCCCGGCCATCAGCCTAATGATTGAGTCCATACTTCTAACTGTAATGAGAATAGCTCACGCTGAGCGATCTGCCAGCCCCCTAGCTGTGGGGGTCACACACATGACGTGTTCCTCAACACACTCAATAATTTTTTTTCCCGTATATTTTTCTTTTGGGCTTACAGAAATGGCAATACGCCTGTATTTACTAAAATTGCATTTTCCCCGTATTAAAATACGGCAAAAACGTATCACTTGACAGGTATGCGCCTCCATTCTCATTCTGATTTGGTCAATTTCTTGACAGCAGCGGCTCTCCTCCACTGTAATAATAATGGCTTCCGAAAAATCAATATTTATGGGGCGCCCTCGACAGACCCCCTTCGGCTTCCCAATTCTGGAGGCGATTAATGTCCAATTCAATGACATTTTCCACTGGTTCTGCTCTCTGGTCATCGTCAGAACTGTTGTCATCAGACAAAGCATCTGATTCTGTCTCGGACGGCTCGAACCTGTAAGGTTCTATGCCTCTGTCACTGTCTGAACCACTGACAAAAAAAAGACAAAAAGAAAAGACAAAAAAAAAAGACAAAACTAAACTAATTTGTTCACAATCGCTGTCACTTTCCGTCATGATTGTCCAATGTTGATAAGTGTGAATGTGGATAGGCAGGGCAGCCAGGGTGAAATTTGTGACGTCAAAATCATGGCCACGGTCTGGATTGGCTGTCACAAGCTAGCGAGCAAGGCGGTGTCACGCCGCGCCATTCATCAGCGGCGCCACCTGCTCACGCACCTGCCAATCATCAGCGGCGAGGGATAAAGGCCGTCTCGCCCGGAGGCTCGGCCTGAAGCCGTCAGACTTCGTCCCTCACCGTTGTGAGCATACTTCCCTTCAGCGTAACCATTTTGGTAAGAAGATCGCTTACCTTTTCTCTTCAGTCTTCTCCCCTGTGCACAGGTGGATTTCCCAGCGGCGGACATCTCCTCTCCATCGCCCAATCCTCGCTGCTGCACGGAGCTCTCCAGGTGGCTGTCTTCCGGGCTTCACCCCCTTGTTGTGCCAGCTGTCCTGACCCACCAAGTAAGTCCTTCTCTCGCCATAAATTCCTCCTGTGTTGGTGTATGCCCGTCACCCTCTCCCTGTGCTCTCTCCATAGGGTTGCTCGGCTGTACGGTCACCTGCCTCTGTGCCTGGAGCAGACACCATCACCAACACATTTACATCCCGCAGACACGCACTCATTCACTCCTGTTGTTAATAAACTCTTTGAACTACTCTAAGCCTGTGTGTGTGCGTCTCCTGAGCCGTGCGTTATGTCAGTACGGCTTCAGCAGAGCGGCTCGGCGGACGGCGGGCTCGCACACCGGTTTTCCACTCTCGAGGCTAGAGTGGATCAAATAGCTTATCAACAACAGGTGATCTTTAATCAATTATTGAATTTAACTAACCGGTTGGGCCGCTTGGATCCTCAACAGCCGTTCCCCCCGGCTCGCCAGGGTGGCGCGGCTCCTGCTGTTCCAGCGGCCGTCCAGCCGGCTCCAGTGGCACCGGTTCGGCTCACACCGATTCCGACCCCCGCCCGCTTTAGCGGTAAGCTCGGCGGAGCGCGGGGGTTCATTATGCAGTGTGAGTCCGTGTTCCACCGTGTGCCCGGAGATTTTCCCTCGGATCACAGTCGGATTGGTTACATAGGGAATCTTCTGGAGGGGCGTGCGTTAACTTGGACCTACGCCGTAATGGCGAGGCCCAGTTATGCCACCCTCACCTATGACCAGTTCGTGAGGCGCTTCCTGGAGGTCTTTGACCATTCTCAAACCGAGACGGTCCAGGTCGATCGGCTCCTCGCTCTCCAGCAGGGAGGCCGGTCGGCAGCGGACTACTCGGTCGACTTCCGGGTAGCGGCGGAGGAATTGGGCTGGGAGGATCGCTCCCTCTGTGGCCTGTTCCTCCGCAGCCTCAATAGTGATCTGAGGGATGAACTGGCTGGACGGGATATCCCTGGGACGCTAGCGGAGCTGACATCCTTAGCGATAAGTTTGGATAACAGGCTGCGCGAGCGCTCCTCGGGGCGGAAGTCTTCTTCTTCTCGCCCTCGTGGAGTCTCGCCGCACCTGTTCCAAGCTCGCCCCCTGGCGGCGCCGCCAGCATTGTGCCCCGAGGAGTCGGAGCCGATGGTGACGGGCTGGACCAAGCTTTCCCCTGCGGAGAAACAACGCCGCCGTGAGTTGGGCCTCTGCATGTATTGCGGAGGTGACCAACACACTGTGGAGCGTTGCCCGCGGAAAGCCAGTCGGCGGGGTCCGCGAATCGCTGTAGGGAGCCTCGCGGATCCCAACCGGTTAGACTCTCTCACCCAATTAAAGCTGCCCATCCGTTTTTGCCACAATCCCACTGGGCACCTCACCCACGCACTGGTGGATTCGGGCGCAGAGGGCAGCTTCATTTCACAAGGCCTGGCAACCCGATTGGGCATCCGCTGTCAGGCATTAAAACACCCCATCTCCCTGGTCCATCTCTCCCGTGCCTCCCTTGGGAGAGTTTCTCACCAGACCATGCCTGTCCCAGTCATCATCTCAGGGAACCACCGGGAGGAGATGGTATTTTACGTCCTGCCCAACTCTGTGTCGCCCGTCATCCTGGGGTATCCCTGGCTACGCCTCCACAACCCTGTCCTGGACTGGAGGTCCGCTGGGGTATCGGCATGGAGTACCTTCTGTATGGGCACCTGCCTTCAGTCCGCTGCCTGCTCCCCATCCGCGGCTCCCCCTGTGGCGGATACAGCACCTCCGGACCTGTCACTGGTGCCTCCAGAATTTCACGACCTGGGTATGGTATTTAGCAAATCGAAAGCTATGTCTCTTCCCCCGCATCGACCATATGACTGTGCCATCAACCTCCGCCAGGGGGCTCCCCTGCCATCTGGTCGGCTCTACAGCCTGTCGGCGCCGGAGAAGGAGACCATGAATACATACCTAAAGGAATCTCTGAGCGCTGGGATTATTCGCCCATCGTCGTCACCCGTGGGGGCAGGGTTTTTCTTTGTCGGGAAAAAGGACGGATCCCTCCGCCCCTGCATAGACTACCGAGCGCTGAATGACATCACTGAGAGGGACCGTTACACCCTGCCCCTCATGGACACTGCCTTTCACTCCCTCCAGGGGGCGACCTGGTTTACCAAGCTGGATTTACGCAGCGCTTACCACCTCGTCCGGATCCGGGAGGGAGATGAATGGAAGACAGCCTTCCGTACCCCGAACGGCCACTTTGAGTATCTCGTCATGCCGTTCGGGCTGACCAACGCTCCTGCCGTCTTTCAGCGCCTCATTAATGACGTCCTCCGGGATTTCATCGGCCTTTTTGTGTTCGTCTACCTGGATGACATCCTTATCTTCTCCAGGTCCAGGGACGAGCACCAGGTCCATGTGAGGCGGGTCCTCCAAAGACTGCTGGAGAATCGTCTGTACGTGAAGGCTGAGAAATGCGAATTCTACGCTAGGACCACATCCTTCCTGGGATTCATCATCGCTCAAGATCAGGTGCTCCCAGACCCAGAGAAGGTGAAGGCGGTGGTGGAGTGGCCTACTCCCGCATCCCGGAAGCAGGTGCAACAGTTTGTTGGCTTCGCCAATTTTTACCGCCGCTTTGTCCCAAATTTCAGCTCGATCGTCGGACCGCTGACCCGCCTCACGTCCCCGAAGGTCCCGTTCCGGTGGACTGAAGAGGTCGCTGCTGCCTTTAGGGCGCTGAAGGCGGAGTTCTCCTCCTCCCGGGTCCTTCGCCAGGTCGACCCCGCGCTGCAGTGCATTGTGGAGGTGGACGCATCGGACACGGGAGTGGGAGCAGTGTTATCCCAGCGGTCACCTGACGATGGCGCCAAGCGGCCGTGCGCCTTCTTCTCCCGGCGCCTGTCCCCGGCGGAGAGGAACTACGATGTGGGGGACAGAGAGCTCCTGGCCATTAAACTCGCCTTACAGGAGTGGCGCCACTGGCTAGAGGGGGCGGACCTGCCGTTTGTGGTCCTGACGGACCACAAGAACTTAGAGTATTTACGATCTGCCAAGCGCCTGAATGCCCGCCAGGCGCGCTGGTCTTTGTTCTTCGCCAGGTTCCGCTTCTCGATCACCTTCAGGCCGGGCTCCAAAAACGGCCTGCCTGACGCCCTCTCTAGGCAGTTCACCCCCGTGGAGGCTGAGGAGACGCCCCACACTATCCTGCCCAGGTCGTGCGTCCTCGGTGCCATCTCTTGGGACATTGAAGACAAGATCCGGAAGGCGCAGGAGGTGGAACCTGATCCTGGCGGCGGACCGGAGGGAAGACTGTTCGTCCCATCTGCGGTCCGAGGAGAGGTCATCCACTGGCTCCACACCTCCCGGCTCACCTGTCATCCCGGCACCTCTCGGATGATCAGCCTCCTCCAGCGGTCCTTTTGGTGGCCAGGCCTGCGGAGGGATGCAGCCCGCTACGCCCGGGCTTGCCCAATCTGTGCCACCAGCAAGTCGGGAAATGCCCCCCCAGCGGGTCTGCTCCAGCCTCTGCCCGTCCCCGGCAGGCCCTGGTCGCACGTCGCACTGGACTTCGTCACCGGACTCCCCGTTTCCAACTCCTTTGACACCGTCCTGACCATTGTGGACCGTTTCTCCAAGGCGGCGCACTTCATTCCCCTGCGGGGTCTCCCTACTGCCCTGGAGACGGCGGGCCTCCTCGTCCAACACGTGGTCAGGCTGCACGGGATTCCGGTGGACGTGGTCTCGGACCGGGGTCCCCAATTTTCGTCCGAGGTTTGGAGATCCTTCTGTAACGCCATCGGAGCCAAGGTGAGCCTCTCCTCCGGCCATCACCCCCAGTCTAACGGGCAGTGTGAGAGGACCAATCAGGAGCTGGAGGCTGCGCTCCGCTGTGTTACTAGATCCAAGCCGACGTCCTGGAGCAACCATCTCGCCTGGGTGGAGTATGCCCACAACACCGCCCGCTCTTCTGCAACGGGGATGTCCCCCTTCAAGGCGTCCCTGGGTTACGACCCCCCGCTGTTTCCAGCGCAGGAGAACGAGGTGACTGTCCCCTCCGTTAGGGCGCACCTTAGGCAGTTCCGCTCCACCTGGGCTGCCGCGCGTCATGCGCTTTTACGCACAGCGGAGCGCAACAGGACCGTGGCGGACCGGCACAGAAGACCTGCCCCGGCGTACAGAGTTGGGCAACTCGTGTATGTGTCTACCCAGGACGTCACATTAAAAGGCGAGAGGAGGAAGCTGGCACAGCGATTCATGGGTCCCTTTCCCGTCACCCGGATCATCAACCCGGTGGCTGTGCGCGTGGCTATCCCCCCCTCCCTCCGCATCCATCCCACTTTCCATGTGTCGAGGGTGAAACTGGCAGTCACTGACCCCCTTTGCCCTCCTCCTGCAGCGCAACCCGCGCCCCGGATGGTTGGTGGCCATCCGGCCTGGTCCGTCTCCTCCATCCTGGACTCCCGGCGCCGAGGCCGTGGGTTGCAATACCTGGTGGACTGGGAGGGCTATGGGCCCGAGCATCGGCAATGGGTGCCCCCGTCGTTTGTGTTGGACCCATCGCTCATCGCGGACTTCCACCGAGCGCACCCGGATAAGCCATCGCCAGGAGGCGCTGCTAGAGGGGGGAGTACTGTCACGCCGCGCCATTCATCAGCGGCGCCACCTGCTCACGCACCTGCCAATCATCAGCGGCGAGGGATAAAGGCCGTCTCGCCCGGAGGCTCGGCCTGAAGCCGTCAGACTTCGTCCCTCACCGTTGTGAGCATACTTCCCTTCAGCGTAACCATTTTGGTAAGAAGATCGCTTACCTTTTCTCTTCAGTCTTCTCCCCTGTGCACAGGTGGATTTCCCAGCGGCGGACATCTCCTCTCCATCGCCCAATCCTCGCTGCTGCACGGAGCTCTCCAGGTGGCTGTCTTCCGGGCTTCACCCCCTTGTTGTGCCAGCTGTCCTGACCCACCAAGTAAGTCCTTCTCTCGCCATAAATTCCTCCTGTGTTGGTGTATGCCCGTCACCCTCTCCCTGTGCTCTCTCCATAGGGTTGCTCGGCTGTACGGTCACCTGCCTCTGTGCCTGGAGCAGACACCATCACCAACACATTTACATCCCGCAGACACGCACTCATTCACTCCTGTTGTTAATAAACTCTTTGAACTACTCTAAGCCTGTGTGTGTGCGTCTCCTGAGCCGTGCGTTATGTCAGGCGGGGCCTTCGCCTGGTGTATTTTGTGCAATTATGTAAATACAGGTGGGTGATATGGTCTCCGGTATGAATATTTGGTTTAAGCTATGTGTATTTTATCAAAATTCGTTGTCATTTAGAAAAAAAAATTACGTGACATTTGGCCTTTAAGGTAAGGGCTCATTTAAGGGCTCATGAAGTCAGCGAGAGAGCAGTCAGTACGGTAGTCAGCCACTTCCTGATTACAGATTGGGACAGCCCTTCACTTCACGTGAACACGCCTAAAGTCAGCGAGTCTGCAAGGGAGGAGAATGAGATTCGACCTCAACCTCCACCCTTGCAGACTCGATGGCTTTAGGCGTGTTCATGTTAAGTGGCTGAGGGTTTAGGGCTGTCCCAATCTGAAATCAGGAAGTGGCTGAATGCTCACTCGCTGACTTTTTGAGCCCTTTTGACCCCTTTTCTTAAGTCAGCATGCTATGCTGACTTAAGGTAAGGGAATTACCCACAATTCATAGCGCCATGCCAGGGTTTCTCAAGGGAAAGCTCCTGAATGGTCACCTGTTCATCACTGACCACCCCTTCACCCCTGCTCCACCACACAATAAAATAAATAAATAAATAAATTGAATAAAATTTTTAAAAAAAAATACTGTCTTGCCAAGAGTTTAAGATCTTTGCCAAAATAAAAATAACATAAAAACTTTGAGTTTATGCTGAAATACACACCATTTAAGCAATTTAATTACATTTTTGGTTAATTATGCAGTTTGAAAAAAAAGATAATTTGCAGTTGTAATCAATTAAATGATCTTAAGAGGCTGCAGTACATTTAATTCAGTTCATTCCTGAAGAAAGTAGTAAGTCTGAAATAAAGTATGAGACCCACAATAGTTGGTCACATGTTTTCATGTCATACAAATTAAAAGTTTGGTTAAAATAAATGGACGGAAAAGATAGATTTTTATTAAAATGGTAACACTGAAAATGAAATAAGACAAAATTTGATCCCCTTTATTTCAATAAGAAAATCTTACAATTATAAGGGCACTTATTATTATTATTGCGGCGGCATGCAAAAATAAGCAGCGATGCTGTGGTTTTAAGCAGGTTTTATTAATCATACCGCCGTCACGGGAACTCGGCTCCAGCCCATAGCGTGAGCAGGCTGAAGCCGAATTCCTCAGGCTCTCAGTGAAGAAGAAGAGAGGCGGACACGTGTGTGTCTACCAGTTGCAGGATCAGAGTGAGAGAGGGAGATTGCGTTACAGAGTTGCACCTTAAATACTTGATTATAACAATACATCAAAGAGACATACCCCACAGTTTAGAATGATCAAAGGGACAACAGAACAGGCAGGAGGTATTTGCATTTGTAAGCCATACATCACAATGGGCAGATTAGCTAGACCTCGCTCTAAGTGCAAGACAAAGAGGCTAACAAGCACATCTACATATTGATCTGAGTCTCTAGGTCACAGTAAGGACAGGACGCATGAATACAATGCATGAAAGGCAACGATTAACGTCACATAGGTGAGACAGAAGAAACTCGTCTACCTGTAGACATTAATACACCAAAGCACATCTACATATGTAAGATGCTCAGAAAAAAGCACAGTAAGGACAAGCCGTATGAACACTATACAGAATGGCGCATTACATCACAATACATGCATGTTTGCATCACAAATACATGAATGGCACATTGCATCTCAGTAGTGCAGCAGGCAAGAGGGCTGAGTGTCCTTAGTCTGTTGTGGGGTTAAAACGAACCGCCACACGCTCCCCCCCCCAGAGGACCCTCGATAATCCATCTGTGTGAGCGAGCTGTGGGAGAAGCTCGCTGCAGGCGGAGGGGGAGGGAGGGGAGGGGTGGTAAGTGCTGGCAGGAGCTGTGAAATCGTCCTGAGCCGCGCAAAAATTGCTTGCTGCTCCGTGACGTCGAGGGGTTGTCCCGTTGCACGTGCGGAGATCACAAGAAGAAAAACTAGTCTCTGACTCCTCTCGTGGCCATGAAGAAAAGCAGGAGCAGCTGCAAGAGAAAAAAAAAAAGTAAACAAAGCAGAGGGACTGTTGGCTTCAGGTGCCGAAACAACCCCAAAACCCCTGGGAGCAGCTGACGGCTGAAATCCCTTTGTGCCGTGGTTAAGACCATTAAAAAATCCAGTGGCGAGCTGCGTGCTTGCTTCAGGTGAACGAGCAGCCCTGAAGGTTCTGTGAGCAGCGGCGGAGGACGATGGCGGTCTCTGGCGTGGCTGAGACTGTTAACAAATCCTTCCAGTATGCTGCATGCGTGCCTCAGGTGAGCGAGCAGCCCTGAAAGGCAGCGGCGAAGGAGGAAGGCAGTCTGTGGAGCAGTTACTTGTCCCGTGTGTGGTGCGCCGTCCTTGTAACTCCCCGATGCGTGCGCGGGGGTTCAGTGCGTGGGTGGGCCGCTGGAGTGGTGAGTCAGGGTGCAGAAACTTGGCGGAGATCAGCGCAGACGGCGCCGATAAAATCCAGGTTGAGCTGTGGCTGTAGATTGGCCATGGTGCGTTGGAGCGGTGAGAGGAAATAGACGATCTTTAGTCCCTCGGGCCCGTGCAGATGCGTTGGAGCGGCGGGAGGGAATAGACGATCTTTTGTTCCTCAGGCTCATGCAGCTGCGTTGGAGCGGTGTGAGGAAGTAGACGATCTCCGTTCCTCGGGCTCGTGGAGACGCGTTGGAGCGGTGCGAGGCAATAGACGATCTTTGTGCCTCGGGCTCGTGCAGCTGCGTTGGAGCGGTGAGAGGGAGGAGACGATCGTTGTCGCTCGTGCGGCCATGGTGTGTTCAGTTCCACGCGCTGCGCTCTCCGTCGGTCCTGGAGGTTGCCGTCGTGGAGAGAGGACGAGGTGCGTGCGCTCTCTGTGAGAGCGGCCGGTCCAGCGTGGTTGTGCAGATCTCAGGCGTGCAGATCTCACCATGAAGCGTGAAGCGGTCATCAGTGTCGCGGTCCAGACCAGAAGTTGCTTTGCACAAAGCGTGTGCTTTCAAGCGGGGTCACCAACGCAGCTGTGCGGCTGTCCAGCTCGGAAGGTTGCTTTCGCACAAAACGTGTGCGTGTTCGAGGGGTCACCAGTGCGGCGGCATGAAATAAAGCGGCGTTGTTGGAGGTTTTAAGTAAAGTTTTATTAATCATACCGCCGTCACGGGAACTCGGCTCCAGCCCATAGCGTGAGCAGGCTGAAGCCGAATTCCTCAGGCTCTCAGTGAAGAAGAAGAGAGGCGGACACGTGTGTGTCTACCAGTTGCAGGATCAGAGTGAGAGAGGGAGATTGCGTTACAGAGTTGCATCTTAAATACTTGATCATAACAATACATCAAAGAGACATACCCCACAGTTTAGAATGATCAAAGGGACAACAGAACAGGCAGGAGGTATTTGCATTTGTAAGCCATACATCACAATGGGCAGATTAGCTAGACCTCGCTCTAAGTGCAAGACAAAGAGGCTAACAAGCACATCTACATATTGATCTGAGTCTCTAGGTCACAGTAAGGACAGGACGCATGAATACAATGCATGAAAGGCAACGATTAACGTCACATAGGTGAGACAGAAGAAACTCGTCTACCTGTAGACATTAATACACCAAAGCACATCTACATATGTAAGATGCTCAGAAAAAAGCACAGTAAGGACAAGCCGTATGAACACTATACAGAATGGCGCATTACATCACAATACATGCATGTTTGCATCACAAATACATGAATGGCACATTGCATCTCAGTAGTGCAGCAGGCAAGAGGGCTGAGTGTCCTTAGTCTGTTGTGGGGTTAAAACGAACCGCCACATTATTATTATTATTATTATTATTATCATACATTATTGGGCAGCTTGGTGACAGCACAGTAAAAAGGTCACGGGATCGATCCCACTCCCTGACCATCGGTGACCCTTCTGTGTGGAGTTTGCATGTTCTCCCCGTGTCTGCGTGGGTTTACCCTGGGCACTCCGGTTTCCTCCCACAGGCCAAAAACATGCACTTTAGGTTAATTGGAGACTCTAAAGTGGCCCTGTGTGTGAAGGGATCGGTGCCACGCTGTGGCTGCCTCATCCGTCCAGATGGATGCCCTGTAATTTCCCTCTGGGATTAATAAAGTATACATAAAAAATGTAGATGGGCAAAAATGGGTAATGCAATAATTTAAAACAGAATTGGGAATTTATTTTAAGAAGTTACACAAAAACCTCTAAAGACACTGAAACACACACAGCCTTGAACTTTCAGGATCATTTTCTTTTATCCTTTGTTAATAAACCCTGTTTGTTTCTGATTTTAGTTTTGTCTGGAATCTGTTTTTATTTTGTCCTGTTTTTGTGATACTGTAGGGGACACAATAGGTCATGTCACTCCACCCAGGACAGAGAGTTGGTGGGGGGAGAAGACACTCAGAAATGGTAATGGGGAAAAGGCGAGAAGAGCCAGCTAAGGGCGCCAGAGCGCTAGAGGGTAATAAGCCAAAGAAAGCTGTGCCTTCCGCCCCGGCTGTGCCAGGTTCACACCTGAGGACACGGGGGTGCAAATGTATTGTATTAAGACCTGCTCTGGGACGTATGTCAATGTGTATGTGGATGTGTGTGCATGTTTCACAGTATGTATGTTAATGTGCTTACTCTGGGTGCCAGACAGGCAGGAATAAAGTGTATAAGAGAGATTGCTCTGGCACTCAGATGCAGTACGTTTTACTTGTTGGAGGAGAAATAAAGTCTGTGTCGTCAGTTCGTGGTCTCCTCTGATTCCTTCCTCCACATTGGTGACCTTAAGACGTGAAATAGAGAAAGAGCCAAGCACTTCTACGGAAACACTCCCGTGGGAGCCACACACCGCTACGTGCGCCATCACAGTCAGGCTCACGGACTTTTGGCTTCACAACCCAGCCGCTTGCTTTTTGCATGTGGAAGCTCAGTTCGCCCTCCATGGAATCTCTATAGACGACACCAGATACCATCATGTGGGAGCTGTGCTGGACACGTGCCCCACGAAATGAGTCATGAGCCTGCTCCAGGACCCGCCAACCCAGGGTAAATACAACGCTCTCAAGCAGATGCTGCTGTAACACTATACCCTTTCAGACGGGGAGAGGGCATAAATACTCCTCACACGCTCAGCGTTAGGTGACAGAGCTGTGGACCTTATGGAGAGCATGCTTGCACTAATGGGTAGGGATGACGGAATCTTCCTGTTCATCCACCTCTCCCTCATGAACCTACCAGCTACAGCGCGGGTGATCCTCGCTAACTCACCGCTGCTGGAGACCAGGAACTACCGTGTGCTGGCACGAGAGGCAGACCGAATCATCCTGGCAAACAGGGCTCTCAGCTTGCACGTAGTGACACTGGGATCTCCAAAGGAATCCAGCGAGGTCAGGGAGCCAATGGTGGTGGTAGAGATGGCCACCCGGAGACACTGGACCAGGACGCTGTGTTTTTCTCACTGCTGTTTTGGCAAGGAAGCGCAACATTGTCTGCCGCCATGCCACTTTAAGAAAGCCAGGAAACAAGACAGCCAGCAGTCAGTAGCAGCTGCGACCACTGGCGACAGGGAGAAGCTGCTTTTCATCATGGACACATGTTCTGGGAGACATTTTCTGGCGGTCTCCGGCTCTCAGAAGAGCCTCATTTTGCCAGTCAGCGTGGACTGGTTGGCAGAAAGCAGCGGCCTGGCTCTTACGGCCGCCGACGGATCCCACATCAGGACATTTGGAGAAAGGATGGTGACTGTATGTTTACATGGATGCAATTACCAGTGGGACTTTGTGGTAGCTGCATGTTCGGTCCCCATCTTATGCTGATTTTCTGTGTGCTCACAGATTGCTGGTTGATATTGCAAACAGATGCTTAGTAGACACTGCTTCTTTTTCCTCCTTGCCCTGCACAGCTTGGGGAATTGGGCCACCAACACATGCTAACGTTCGAGCTCCAGGGGGTAAGTACCTGCGTTTGCTTTCCGAGTTCCTAGCACTCACGGGGTTCCCACCTTTTCCGCTGCAGTAACCAAGCACGGGGTTGAACATTTTATCACAACAAAAGGTCCACCTGTGTTTGCGCGCCCTCGCCACCTGGACGCAGCTAAACTAGCCAGCGCATGCAAGGAATTTGCTAACTTACAGCAACTGGGCATCGTTAGGCACACCAACAGCCCGTGGGCATCTCCACTGCACGCCACGGACCATGACCGGTATCCCATCCTGCACATCCAGGATTTTTCCGTGCACCTGGCCGGGACGCACATTTTTTCAAAAGTGGATCTGGTCTGTGGGTACCACCAGGTCCTGGTTCGCACAGAGGACGTTCCTAAAACAGTGGTAATAACTCCTTTTGGCCTTTTTGAGTTTTTACGCATGCTGATCAGGTTAAAAGGTACAGTGCAAACTTTTCAAAGAATGATGGACACGGTGCTCTGGGACCCGCCGTTCGTTTTTGTCTACTTGGACAACATTTTGGTGGCTAGTGCGTCAGAGGAGGAGCACCTCGCCCACCTCAAATAAGTTTTCCAACAGTTGGAAGTGCACGGGCTTATCGTTAACCCAGCAAAGTGCCAGTTCAGGCTGCCAGTGATTGATTTTTTGGGCCACCGCATCTCGCCAGACGCCGTGATCCCGCTGCCGGGTAAAGTGTGCGCAGTGTCGGATTTTCTGCATCCACAGACCGTGAGAGCACTGCAGGAATTTTTGGGGATTGTTAATTTTTACAACTGTTTTCTCCCCCGGGCAGCACAGCTGCTACAACCGCTGTACGGCGCACTCAAAAAAAAAGAAGCCCGCAGATATCATCGACTGGATCCCCGAGCGGGCTTAGGCTTTCACAAACGCCAAAAGGGTGTTCACTAACGCGGCTCTGCTGGCCCACCCAACCCCGTCAGCACGGATAGCACTCACCACAGACGTGTCTGACATCACGATAGGGGCAATGGTGGAGCAGTACATCTCCGGTTTGTAGCAGCCACTCGCATTTTTCAGCCGTACTTTGCACGACAATGAGCGTAAATACAGTGCTTTTGACTGGGAGTTGTTGGCCTTCCACCTGGCTATGCGTCATTTCCAGTTTTGGCTTGAGGGCCGCAAGTTCACCGCGTTTGTCAATCACAAACCACTAGTGTACGCAATGCCCAAAGTCTTGAAACCGTGGTCGGCTTTTCAACAACGGCACTTGGCTGTAATCTCAAGTTCACTATCGACATTCAACACGTAGCTGGTAAGTTTAATGTCATGGCTGACTGCCTGTTATGCGTGTTAGTCTTCCTGGTCTACATGGGGAAGAGATTTTCCCACTATGGCCAGACATTTGCGCGCTTCAGTCCGCAGCTACGGGATTAAAACTGGAGAGCAGGGAGGTGCAAGAAGGGTGCCCCCCGCCGCTCTGCGACGTCTCTACAGGCCACCCCCGCCCGGTGGTTCCAAGCTCTTGGCACCGCCGCGTTTTTGAGTCTGTCCACTCCCTTTCACATCCCAGCATGCACGCCTCAGTTAAACTGGTGGGGTCCAAATTTGTCTGGCCTTGCCTATGTAGGGATGTGAAAGAATGGGCTGCAGCATGCGTCACATGCCAGCGGACTAAAGTGCACAAGCACACCAAAGCCCCACTTGAGCCGTTTCAGATTCCAGCCAGGGGGTTCAACCATGTATACGCGGATTTAGTGGGCCCCCATCCACCATCACAGGGGTTCACACACCTTTTAACAATCATGGACCGCACTATGCATTGGCCAGAGGTAGTTCCGCTGAGTTCTACCACGTCTGCCGAAGTAGCCCACACGTTCTTGTCAGCATGGGTCACACGGTTCAGATCCCCATCGGACATCACTTCCGACAGGGGTCTGCAATTTGTTTCAGAGCTTTGGTCCGCGATGGCTGATAATCAAAATCAGTGCGGTGGTCAAAATCCACCGCACCACCGCTTACAACCCACAGGCTAAAGGTTTGTGTGAGCGTTTTCACAGGTCACTTAAAGCAGCACTCACGGCCTCGCTAACGGATGCAAATTGGACCGACTGCCTTCATTGGGTTCTATTGGGGTTGTGCACCGCACCTAAGGAAGATTTGGCAGTTTCCCTGGCAGAACTCATTTTTTCTCAGCCATTGCGGATCCCGGGAGAATTTTTGCCCGAGAGCCCTGTGCCCCAGACCGCCCCACCCGCGCACCTTTTTTCCGGTACGGAGCTGCCAGTGTTCCGGGCTTGGCGTACCATTGTGTTCCCCACATTTTTGTTTCAAAGCGCTTAGAGAACGCCAAATTCGTTTGCATCAGGCATTACACTTACAGAACCCTGCTGCCATATGATGGACCGCTCAGAGTGTAGGAAACTGGGGAGAAGCATTTTGTGTTAGACTTGGGGGGGCGTAATGTCTGCATAGACAGGCTGAAGCCTGCTTATGTTTTGGCAGACGAACAGGTGGTGTTGGTTCAAGCTCCCCGGCACGGGCACCCACCTGCAGCAGCTCTGCAGATTGACGTTTCCACAGCAGAGAATGGTTTTCATGGAACTTACCTTTTTCCTTCCCCACCCTTTCCCCCTCCAGAGACTGACCTCCCTTCCCACCCACCTCGACAAGAAGGCGCTTCGATTGGCCCGGCGGCTCCACGCTACAGCCGCTATGGGCGCTTGCTTAGGCCCAAAGGTCCAGAGGGGTAGGACCCCTTCTGAGTGTTCGGGGGTGGGGGACACAATAGGTCATGGCACTCCACCCAGGACAGGGGGTTGGTGGGGGGAGAAGATAGTCAGAAATGGTAATGGGGAAAAGGCGAGAAAAGCCAGCTAAAGGTGCCAGAGTGCTAGGGGGTAATAAGGCAAAGAAAGATGTGCCTTCTGCCCCCGCTGTACCAGGTTCACACTTGAGGACACAGGGGTGCGAATGTATTGTATTAAGACCTGCTCTGTGACATATGTTAAGGTGTATGTGGATGTGCGTGCATGTTTCACAGCGTGTATGTTAATGTGCTTCCCCTGGGTGCCAGAGAGGCGGGAATAAAGTGTATAAGAGAGATCGCTCTGGCATTCAGGTGCAGTACGTTTTACTTGTTGGAGGAGAAATATAAGTCTGTGTCGTCAGTTCGTGGTCTCGTCTGATTCCTTCCTCCACAATACACTACTTTGGTTTCCTAATCCTTTTAATAAAGTAAATAAAAAAAAACTTTGTATTGCCAAGGTAACAAAGTGTGTTCCATTTCTGCCATTTTGAGCCACTTCATGCCTTCACAGACTCACACACTTGAGCACTACTGATGGCGGCAGCCAAATCTACAAGGACTCAGGGCTCAAGGGTTTAGGGATGAGATTGAGATTCGGCCACAGACAAACCAACCAACGCTAGCGAAACCATTACCCCCTCCCTTGGTGGAAGTAATAAATACTTAATGGACGTTCTTCAATGTGCGGATTGTCTTTGATTTTTCTGATTTGTTTTTTTGGGATCCAGTGCCCGACCAGGTGGACTGTGTGATGTGTGTACCATCTTTATTATTTTTTAAATCACAACTTACCTTCGTGAAAATGTCGTCAACACACGACCATGTGTGCAGGAATATTGTCGAAGCTGATGTCTGTCCTTCTGACCACTGCAGTCCATTCCATCCGACGCCTCTTTGTTAGCTCGGAGACCCGATTCTCTCCACTTTTCTTCTAAGTCAGGAAGTTAAAAAAGTACGCCGTTATGAATCTTTTTCCACACCAATTGTGAGAGCAGTTGTTGCATTTGATAACGCAGCAAAACTTCCCCATTCTAACGTTGCATTGGATTCCGAGGAATAACAAACTGAAGCAATCCTCTCAAAAATTTCAGTTTAACCGCGTTCGTTGCCCACTACTAAACACAGACAGGCAGAACACTTTTCCCACAATTCCTTGCGGTTTTTTCCATCGGGTGACGTCACGCACCCATTCTTTTATTAAGAATGAGCAGCTGGTCAGTATCAAGGCTGGGTTTACCATTTCTTGATGTACAGAAGAGTTAAAACAGCTCCTCAGAGACAGAAAGGATAGAGCCATTTTAGCATCAACAGTTGACCTAATGTGTATGTTATAGGATTGTGGAGGGAAACCATAGTAGCTGGAAAAAAAAAAACCCACGCAAGCACATGCCAACTCCAAACTGAAAGGGTCCTACTCTTGGCAAAAGTACAAACCACTGTTCCACTGTGTTGCCCATTTTTTTTTCTTTTTTCATGAAAACTGGTAAATAAAAGTGGCTTTAGTTTTATGTGGTGAAGTGCACCTCCGTCTATTTCTTCCACTTTTCAGGCAAGAGCTTGCTGTGCTTGTTTCGAGTGTCTTTTTGTTTTGTTTGGAAGTCTCGATCTGTTCCATCAAAGTTCCACTTGATGGAGCAGAACCTCCATCTGCTCCAAAAGGTTGCTCATTCTCATTGTTTTGGCTGTGAGGACTGACCGTTTTGTTCTCCTGTGTTCTGTTATGGTTTTCTGCAGTCAAAAGAAGTCTCTGGAAGTTATATATCTGATCTTCCTTTCCAGTGCAAGATCAGTGACCAGTTAACACACAGAGCTACCAGAAGGACCAACCCCCCACTGTAGCTTTCACTACTTACAATAGCTGTGTGGCCTATGGTCTATGAAACTGAGATAAGCGTTGCCCATATGCTACAAGTTGTGGCATGGGATCAACTTTCCAGTGCATGACTGTTGCCAAATTTTTGATTCCTTTCTGAAATTTTCCTCCATTTTAGAAATCCTGGCTTTCCAGTACATTGCTTTGTTCCATTGAGATGGTTTTCAGCTCTATGAATCTCACTTGCTGCAAGTAAATCAACTGTTGAGTGCAATTTGTTCGTCCAGTTGTTTAAGCAGTTCAACATTTTGTTGATAATCGCTCTCTTTTTCAGAAATAATTTTTAAGTGCATGTGTGAAAGATTCAATGCATCTCTCGTCTGAAAAATTTAACTCAGCCTTTTCAGCTCCTGGTTTTTCACTGTCAGTTCTTAAGGTTGACAGTTCAGCTCTCTATGCAGTGTTTTCCATCTCAGATCAAAAAGCACATCTACAAGCCATATCTTTTTGTTTTGGCCTGTTGTCATTTTCTGTAAATAAATCTTCTAAATGATATTTTAACTTGGAATCTGGGTGAGTTGTTTTCAGTAGGTTAGAACTCAACTCGCCCAAATTCCAAGTCAAAATACTGTCATTTAGCACATTTGTAGAAAATAACTGGCCAGAACAATAAAAAAAAAAAAAAAAATATTGTTGTTAGATGTGCAGTTTGCATATCAGACCCATTTAGGAGTTGAGGTTGCTGTCATCTACCTGCTGCAACGAGCCCATCTGCACCTGGATGGTGGAGGAGATACTATGAGAATCACTTTTTTTGATTTCTCCAGTGCTACACCATCCAGCCACTGCTGCTGGGCGAGAAGCTGCGGGTGATGGGGGTTGACAGCTCTGTGATCTCCTGGATTACTGACTACCTGACAGGCAGACCACAGTTTGTCAGGCTGGGCAGTGTCTTGTCTGGAGTGGTGGCTAGTGATACGGGAGCGCCACAGCGGACTGTGCTCTCTTCTTTTCTTTTTACCTTATACACCACGGACTTTCAGTACAACACTGAGTCATGCCACCTGCAAAAATTCTCTGATGACTCAGCTGTTGTGGGGTGTATAAGAGGAGGACAGGAGGGAGAGTACAGGGCACTGGTAGATAGATTTGTGGAGTGGACGGAGCAGAATCACCTGAGGTTGAATGTCAGCAAGACCAGGGAGATGGTGATTGACTTCAGGAAGAGGAAGGCTCCTTTTCAGCCACTGCAGATTAGGGGGGAGGATGTGGGAGTGGTTGAGGACTACAAATATCTGGGTGTCAGGATCAGCAGCGGGTTGGGCTGGAGATCCAACACTGATGCTGCGCACAAGAAGGGGCTGAGCAGACTACTTCCTCAGAAAGCTGAGATCCTTCAACGTGTGCAGCAGGATGCTGGAGCTTTTCTACCAGACTGTTGTCACCAGCACCATCTTCTTTGCTGCGGTCTGTTGGGGTAGCAGTATCAGGGCCAGAGATACCAACAGACTTGACAAGATTATCAAGAGGGCTGGCTCTGTAATTGGTCTCAGACCGGAGACCTTTGAGACAGTGGTGGAGAGGAGAACACTAAATAAACTGCGATCTATCATGGACAATCCTGATCACCCCCTCCACCACACACTAGATAGACAGCGAAACACTTTCTCCAGTATACTACTACAGCTTCATTGTCGAACGGCCAGGTACAGGAAATCTTTCCTGCCACATGCAATTTCACTGTACAATAACTCACTATGATGTTGTATTCTGGTCATAGCTATGCTGCCACACTGCATCTTACAGACTAACTGGTACATCACTTTTCACTCTGCTCCTGACGGGTTATCATATATTAAGCTACGATGTATATAGGTTCTATAGTCGTGTTAGTTTTTACTTTCCATGGGTAATCCCTTTGTCGTGTGTTTCTGTTGTTTGGCTGTCAACTGTCATACTGCTGTTACACTGTAATTTCCCAGTTTGGGATCAATAAAGTACATCTATCTATCTATCTAAACTTTAGACTTTAGGTAGACTTTAGATTCTAAAGTTTACCTCTCTGGATTTCACGAGGAAAAGATGCTTATCATAGCCCAAGCGGCCAACTCTCCTCAAGAGCAGTTTTGCAGTGTCCATCCAGCAGGGGCCACATCCATAAAGGAACCGTTGCACAGTCTGAAGCCTAAAACCGGTGATCTTGGACTGTATGTCAACCAGGCCCTGTTAGGTTAATTGGCATCAAACTGGGTTGTCTGTCTCTGTGTTGGCCCTGCGATGGACTGGCGATCTGTCCAGGGTGTACCCTGCCTCTCGCCCAAAGATGCTGGGATAGGCTCCAGCACCCCCACGACCCGAAAAGGATTAAGTGGAAGAAGATGAATGAATGAATGAATATCTATCTATCTAGATCAAATAATGAAAACAAGTTCATGATCATTTTTAAACACCAAACTACTTAAGAGGGCAGCTTGGTGGCACACTGGTTAGCACTGTGGCAGCACAGCAAGGTCGTCACAGGATCAATTCCACCCTTGACCATTGTGTGTTTGACCCCCCCCCCCCCCCGACCATCGGTGACCCTTCTGTGTAGAGTTTGCATGTTCTCCCCGTATCTGCGTGGGTTTTCTCCCACAGGCCAAAGACATGCAGGTTAGATTAATTGGTATCAATTGGGGATTCTAAATTGTCCTTAGGTACGAAAGTGAGAGTGGATGGTTGTCCGTTTCTGTGTTGGCCCTGTGAGGGACTGGTGATCTGTCCATGGTGTACCCTGCCTCTTTCCCAAAGGCATTGGGATTGGCTTCAGCACCCCCTCCCCCCACAACCCAAAAAGGATTAAGCGGTAGAAGATGGATAGATGGACAATACTTAAGGTTTAACTTAGGAAGAAATCAATTCTGTATTTGTGCAATAACTGATAATTTACAACCTTCATGCATCTTATCATGCTTAGATCTCCTAATCAGTCCCTTAAGTAAACTGACATGTCCTTATGTTGGCATTCAACAGATACTCAAATTGAATGGCGGCCATACATGTAGAGATGCTAATTTAGTAAAGATTTTGTAGTGGTCTCTTAATTTTTCCCAGAGCTGTATATTATCTGCAGCATGCCTAGAAATCCACTCTGCACTGTGAAAAGTGTTGAGCATAATCCATTAAGGTCAAAACAAAATGTGGGAATTATCAGATGTTTTAATATAAATTAAGATGACATCCAAACAAAGAAAAGAAAACATCCCAAAATACCTTAAACTTCCAGCAGTTAGAAAACATCAGCTGTTTGTTCATCTCTTTTTTTGTCAGTAGCTGAATAAAAATACAATAAGAAACATACAGCTTTGTTTGAAATCCTTTACAAGTCTTCTTGAAAAATTTCATTCCTTCAGACGGGGTAAAATACTAATCACGCAACAGCCGCCACCATGACTACAAGGGTTGCTACATGTGTCAGTCCTTTGTGGTTTTAAATATCCTTCTCTCTGATGGAGGATGACACGTTTCCAGAACAGCATGCTGGTCATGAAGGAGGAAGTGACACATCCTAATTCACATCTAGTGGTGGCTTGGTGAGCACTGAAATTCCAGAAATAAAGTTGAAAGTTTGCAAGGATCCTTTTGCTACATTAAATCCTACAGTCTCTTACAAAAAACAAAACAAAATAACTTGATAGAGCCAAATGGGTTTTCATCTCCAATGTAAAGCAACTAAAAGAATGCATGAGAGGGAAAAAATAAAGGATGGTAAATTGGAATTAAATAAGCATCAACTAACAGGCATTTAAGTGAATGGAAATATACAGTAGGTCATTGTAAAATTAAAAAAAACATTCTTTCCTAAAAGCAGGTATCAACATGACCATATCAAATGTTTTGCATGAAATCCATCTGTAATGTATTTTTCAGCCTATGCAAACATGTATACTTCAATGGATTGACAGCTTGAAGCGCTGTAGACCTGCCTCAGCCGACAAGCTTTGGAATTTAAAGAAACAATATGCAGACATGGAAAATTGACTAAGGATCTAGATTCAGTATCAGTGCAACAGAAATCAGTTTCTTTAGGCTGCGTGTCCACTGAGCACATGCAAATGCTCTAGACCTGTTTTTCTGGGCGCTTCGCAGGCGCTCATTTAGAAAAAAAAAAAGTCTCTCTCCTGTATTCTAGCAACTGCTTGACTTGTCACTCTCAGTTCTGTCGGTATTTCACACATTGTGACCTGAAGCTCTCTACTAACTACACTAAACCACATCAAACTGACAAGAAAACACGCATCCCTCCAAGCTTTTGCTTTTAAATATTGATCATAGGATCCTTTTAGCCCAATTCTGATCAGCTGGTTTGAGAGGTGTGTGGCTCCAAAAGTTGAACTTTTTTCAGGGCACTGAGTGCATTAAATACTGAACTACATAGAAAGTGAACAGAACATAGATACTCAGAGTGGGGGGGGGGGCACATTCAGTGAACACACAGCCTCATGGTGGCATGACAATGGGGCTGATCCCAAACCAGCTTGCAATCAAATTCTAGATCCAGAATCTTTAAATACTTGAGCTAAGCATCATTTTAACACTTTTTTCAAACACATAATTTGGTGACAATCCAAATGTGAGTTACATGTGGAAATGACTTCATTTTATCATCAGTCTAAACATAAGTTAAAATTAAAATCAATCATCAACATAACAAGCTAACGAATGAGCAAAAGCTGCCAGTAGGTCTGCCATCACCCTCACATTTTGGTGCCCTTTTAATTTTTCTGAAACCCAACCAGTTATAACTTGAAAACTGATTATTCAGGGAGAAAAGAGGCAACTACACATGCTTGTCTCAGTTTCATGAGTTTGTGTTTGCAATATTCATTAACAATTTTTATTAAAATACCGTGATACTCGCATTGAAGCAAAGTATCACATACAGTGTCGCTTTTCAGCCCCCAGCTCTAGCTGTGTGCGACAACCACTCATCCTGATCCCTTCTTCATGCCACTTATATGCACTACAACTCTCAGTAAGTGTTCAGACCATATGTGAAGCTACATTTCAGAGTGGTGCAATTGCATATCAAATTTATGCAAAAATGTAAGTTCAGCACAAATTCGTAAGTAGAGATGGCAATACATGGGGTTGTGTGAGTTGATCACACCAACTGTTTTGTTCCTTGGTCAGCCTGAAAGTGACACTGGTGAAAATCAAGTTGTTTTTTTTTTCCCTCAACATGTCTGCAACATGTTTATGACTAAAGGCCTGTTCAGAGTCCTTTCGAGGGGAAAACGTTTGCATTCTGTGGACTGCATTTACGTACACAGCAGTATTCAGAGTGGTTTTTGAGCCACTGCAGCTGCTGCTCAGAGAAGTCACGTTTCACGCATGCGCAGTGAAGATAATCTGCAGTTCACATGCCCGTACTGTCGGCGGCAGCCAAGAGCCACCAAACTGATTTGAACAGCTGCAATCCAAACACAAAAGAAGAGCACGGTGGCAGACATTTAAAATGGCAGAAGTGATGGAGGTACATGAATACAAAGACAATCTAGACGGACAGGAGCTTTTGCTGTTTAGTTAAACTCAAGTTCTGAATGTGGAACATGGGTCATACTTTGGGTGTTATTAGACTGCTTTTACTGGATCTGAATATTTGTGTTGAGAGTCACACCTGGCCACAATTAACCCTAATGACGGTCTCTCTGCTCATCTATTTAAACAGCTAAGTCTGCAAGCTTATATTTCATGAATAAAAACATTTTTCTCAAAAAATTTGGGTTCAAAAGAAAGATTGATGTAGAAGTGTCAGAATGATTATCAACTGTACTGTTTCAGAGTAAACTCAGCTAGAAGACAGCAAAACACTATAATTTTTAGTTCCGCCTTAAAAAAGTAATAGGACTATATTTTATGTGATTAGTGCAGTGTTTAATGCTTTTTGTGCAGAGCTACCCGTTCTACCCAGGGGACCCTCGGACAGGTTGGAATCACATAACAATACGGATGTAATGGAAATAGCCTTCCCAAAATTATTCACTTTGAACTGAGTGATATTAGGCTAACGTTAACACACAATTCACAGATGGTAACTGACCACTTAACAAGCAGGTGAGCTTTCTATTAAACATGCTGGAAAATGTGCTGTTAGAGAAATGGATCACGACACACTTTATCAGTGTTACGTTACACAGCATATTATATCATAGGCAGGCAGATGGCGACATGTACTTCCAAACTCCTGCTGATAATCCATCCAACGGCAGGCCGCGCAAAAGACAGAAGACAATGCAGTCATCTTGATTGTGATTGGCTAAATGACGATGCATGATGCATTCCAAAGATATTTTATTGTGAAAATGACTGCCCCCCCCCAAAAAAAAAACAACAAAAAACCACCCTCTTCGGATCTGACATATTTGGGATTCATTTTGGCGATTTTTGCCAAAAACCAACTAGCTTGCAGGTATGTTTGTGGAAAAACGGGCACACAATACAATTTTAGACATGACAATGCAGATTTGTTTTTATGGGGATATAAATAAGCCACTTTCAACAAAGAAATGGTGAATTAAAATAACAGGTTCCATGAAGTAGTTTTTGTTTTCATTCACATTTTCATTTCAATCACACACTTAACAGGACAAGCATTGCCTGCAAACTATGCATTCATTATTCTTTTTTGGGGGTGGGTGGGGGGGAGCAGATAAACAGACTGTGCGCCTTACGAGTTGCAAGGATCTATGTATGTCCACAGGCAACTATGTCTGGCCTGGCTGAACTGCCTGTTTGTGTGTCCCAACCATCCCAGGACGGTCTGGTCTCGGCAGCGTCCGGTGATGGCGCGGTACAGGGGAGTGACTGAAATCTGATGCTCAGACAAGACCATGAGGTACCAGTACACTGAGGATCACTTATGAGTTATCTTAACAGTGCTTAGTCCCACCCAGTCCCACGGGGAGGAGACATTAAACCCATCGTTCTCCCTCTGGTGAAGGGAGGAGAGGTGGGTGACAGGTGGTAGCTCCCTCTCTTTCACCCCTTCCAACAACATCATCATAACTAACTGGGCGTTTAAAGAAAAGTTTTGTTGTTGGAGCTTTATTTTTTAACAGCATCTTTCTAAGATTTTTTTTTGAGCCACATGAATTTGGGACTTTCTGGGACAAATGAAGCGGCTATGGCTAAACCAGTTTAACGGTTTTTCGGAGGTTGGTGGTAGGAAGTGAATGATCTTGACAAAGAAAACATCAACTGTAGTCATGGTTTAATGATGACCTAACAATGGAGGTAACTTCATGTCCCCACCAGGAAGGGAATCTTAAATTGGCTGTTCAGGAACAAATATTTGTAGTTTGCAAAATGGTCCAGTAGCTATTTTTGTTTCACATGAGGCAGTGAAAATTCTAGTGGTGTCAAAGTTAATGTGCTAACCTCGTGGTAACGCAACACCCCCTTAATGCTGACAAATTTTTTTTGATTGTGGAAAAACAAACTTTTCATTTTATCTCATTCTGGGTGTTCAAATCAGTTTGCTGGAGCATTGTTTTCAAAATATGTGGACATATGGATCATATCAATGCACAATCGAAACGCAGTTACAGTTTACGGTCGGACAGTTTCCCTCCTGCAGTGGATATAACCAAGAAGTTGTTTCAGATCTCACATATAGGTTTTATAGTCGTGTTAGTTTTAATTTCCATGGGTAATCCCTTTGTCTGTCATGCGTGTGTTTCTGTCGTTTGGTTCTCTACTGTCATGCTGCTGTTACACTGTAATTTCCCAGTTTGGGATCAATAAAGTACATCTATCTATCAGACAGTCAAAACAAGAGTAGCAAGAACTCTTTTTTTTTTTTTTTGTTCTGGGTGTTCAGGTCGGTTTGCTGGAGTGCTACCGTCGTTCTATGTGGACATGTGGACCATGTCAATGTGCGGTTCCAACCTGGGTGCTGGAGAGAAGAGAGGAGAGGTGGAAGCAATGCTAAACATTGCTTCCACCTTCCATCAGTTCTGTTAAACAAGCTGGATCATCTACTGCTGGAGCTCACATCAAGAAGGGAGGCGAGAGACTGCTGTGACTGTGATGATTGTTGTGTTTTGCTGCTCAGTGCAGTGTATGTTGCGCTGCCCTCTGTGGGGAATGGACGGCTTTCCAGCTGTGGTGGTCGCTGGTTGTTTTTTGTACATGCAGTGTTTCTGCAGTACTCGTGAGGGTTTTTTGGAGGGTGTTCTGGATAGTTGTAGTATTTGACATGTTGAAAGCTTTTAACAGACTTGCATCTGCAGAGGGACAAGCGCGTTTGTCCACTCCCATGTTAACGGTAGTGTGAATGGCTTGAAAGATGACAAGTTTAAGGTGAAAATAGTTCCCCCCTTTCAATCGCAATTAATTGTGAATAAATTGAATTTTTTAAAGATACACTGTGATTAACAATTTTAATTGTTTGACACCACTAAAAAATTTGCCTTCCACCTGGTCTGAAGACACCATCACAATATGTTGATCTTTTTAGCTCGTCCAACACGGTACGTCTGTATGCTACAATGTTCAGAAAAACTCCTGTCGCAACCATACAAGCAAATATTTATTCGTTTTTACTAGTTTTTAAAAAATTCAGCTGTTTGAATCACAATGCTTTCATCTTCAGCCTGCAGTCAAACTTTTAGATTAGTGAACACACAAAATATTCACCACCTGCTGAGAATTAGTTTTGTATGGAAGAACACTGGGATGACATGCAAACTCCCTTCTGTGCGGAGTTTGCATGTTCTCCCCGTGTATGTGTGGGTTTACCCCAGGTACTCCCGTTTCCTCCCACAGGCCAAAAACATGCAAGTTAGGTTAATTGGAGACTCTAAAGTGGCCCTACGTGTGAATGTGTGTGAAGGGATTGGGGCCGTACTGTGGCTGCCTCATCCATCCAGGTGGATGCCCTAAATTTCCCTCTGGGGATCAATAAACTATCCAAAAAAATGAAATATATTGCCATTTTATTTATTGGGTATTCAATACAGGGAGTCTCTCTCTATTTATAAAATAAGGCGTTTTGGGCCAACATGAATGTAAATATATATTTAAAGTGCATCTTGGACTAAATCCATGCACATAATAACCACAGTAATGTGGTAAAGACCAACACTGGCCTAAAAGGGGCTGAAATTTAGAGCCTTACCTACAATATATAATCTGCTTGTACTGGCAGTTTCCATCAAAAACCAACAACCAAAGTCTTCCTATTTGTTGGTGTGTTTAACTCTGACCGTCGTGCACGGTGAGGCAGGGCTGTTGACGTCTTGGTCTCTATTCCATGAAAGCACCTTGTAAAAGTCTGTACCAGATGTCTTTGTTTCATCGTCTGTTTGTGGCCCTCCCTGACCTCCGTCTGGGTGTGGGTCTTCCCCTCCCTGTGCCATTCTTTTTCACTGAGGGAGCTTGAGATTCATTCACCTCCTCCTCCTCTTCATCATTTGCATCCTCACATGGAGCTGGTGGCTCTGAGTTTTCTCCACTGTCGGTAAGCAGCTCAGTTTGGGTGCCGTCTAATTCTTCGTCTGTTGGTGAGCTGGTGGCGAGTGCTTCGGTTTCTTCTTGCTTCTCATTTTGCTGGTGTCCTGTCGGCATCTTCATTTCACTGATAATGATGGGCCGCAAGCTTGTGCTGTCAGAGAGCAGATTTCTACTGGAACATGATGTGGTTTCTGTTACAGGCTGGAGACTGTCTGCAACTTGGGCAGACTCATGGGAAGATGCAGCAGCGTCACCTTTTTGACTCAATGAAGCTCTGTACCTCTGAGATTTAAAAAGTATACAAAATATGCAATAAGCTTATAGCAATGACACACTATGATAAGCATCAACTTTCCAAAAGAATAACATGTCTCTAGTATGAATGAAGCATGAATTATATAATGTAAACACAAAACACCAAAAATATTAATACTCCAAACTTTGAGACGATTTTTAAAAGCAATTTCAACAAGAAGACCACGATTAGATTCTGAGCTACACTCACCTTGAGATTCTCAAAGTGCTTTAATGACTTGCAGTGGGTGTGCAGGGCTGAAGAATCAAAGTGGTAAAACTTGTTGCAGATTCTGCAGATAAATCCGGCAACTGGAACTAAAAAACTAGATCCTGTAATCAAAGACATCAGAGACAAGATGTCAATGTGACAGTAAAGACTATTACCAGGAACCTACAATTGCTATATATAAAACAATTAATTGCTACTGCTAAATACAATTAAAAGGACTGGTTGCAACAACTGTTCTTAACTGTTGACTTAATGATGAGTATTCATGAGAATGATCACCTGACTATACTGTAGCACTTACCATACAACATCCAGTGTCATGATAATTTATCAAGACATTGGATTAGAGAACAGTAAAGCATTTCAAAGACATTAAAACATAAACAGATCTAGATATTCAGCACAAAAAGAACATTAAGCATATTTAAGTCAGCGTTCTGGCCTGGTCATCCTTCCCTTGAAAAAAACAAAGGACTGTTTTGTTTTGAAGAAAACAAATCCTCATCCACTGATGAGGATTAAACTGCCAAGACGACAGCACAATGCTACTTGCAGGTGTTTCTGTCCCTCCCGTCGAAGAGCTCAGTCCTGAATGTATGAACACTTGTACATACAGCGGGTAAAATAAGTAATGGACATGTCAGTCTGAAGTGTCTCACCATATAATTGCAAACATTCCTGCATGAATTGCAGTCATGAAGGAATCACAGATGTGAACCACCTTTGTTTGCACACATTGCAGGTACATACAGTGGGGAAAATAAGTATTGAACACGTCAACATCTTTCTCATTAAACATATTTCTGATGGAGTCATTGACCTGAGATTTTCACCAGGTATCAGCAACAAACCAACTAATCCATACATACAAAGAAATCAAGGCAAATGTGTTCACAAAACAAGTTGTGTTTAATAGAGTTTAATGACACAGGGAATAAGTATTTAACACATTAAGAAAAGAGAGGTGCAAAAAGGCATACAAAGCCAAGAAACCAGCTGAAATCCATCAGAATTTAGGAAGCCACCTCTTCCCCATCAGTGCAAATTAATTTCAGCTGGTTAAGTCCTGACTGATGGCCTTTAAAAAGGTCAGTGAATATCAGATTGTCACACCACAAAGAACTCATGATGGGTAGAAGCAAAGAGCTCTCCCTAAAACTTTGCAACCTTATTGTTGCAAAACATAATGATGGGATTGGTTACAGGCAGATTTCTAAACAGCTGAACGTTCCAGTGAGCATTGTTGGAGTCATCATTCGGAAGCGGAAAGAACATCATTTTACCATAAACCGGCCATGACCAGGAGCACCTCACAAGATTTCTGACAGGGGAGTCAAAAGAATTATCAGAAGAGTTATCCAAGAGCCAAAGACAACTTGTGGAGAGCTCCAGAAAGACCTGGAGTTAGCAGGTACTGCTATTTCAAAGAAAATAAGTAATGTACTCAACCGACATGGGCTCTATGCCCGCTCACTTTGCAAAACTCCATTGCTGAAGATAAAGCGTGCTGAAGCTCGTTTAGAGTTTGCTGCACAACATTTGGGCAAGCCAGTAAAATACTGGGAGAATACAGTCTGGTCAAATGAGACCAAAATTGAACTTTTTGGATGCCACAACACAGCATGTTTGGAGGAGAAATGACGCTGCACACCATCAAACCCCCCCCCCCCAAAAAAAAATAAATAAAAATACCAACAGTGACGTTTCGAAGTGGAAGCATCATGGTGTGGGGGTGTTTTTCAGCACACAGTACAGACGTCATATAACTGAAGGAAAGATGAATGGACAAATGTACAGATACATCCTTGATAACAATCTGTTGCCATCTGCCAAGATGCTTAAGATGAAACTAGAGTGGACATTTCAGTAAGACAATAATCCCACACACACAGCCAAGGAAACTCTCAAATGGCTCCAGAAAAGGAAAACATAAAGCTGCTTGAATGGCCCAGTCAGTCACCTGACCTGAATCCAATTGAAAATCTATGCAACGAACTGAAGATCAGCGTTCATAGAAGACACCCACAGAACCTTCAAGATTTGAAGACAGCTTGTGTGGAAGAATGGGCTAAAATCACTCTTGAGCAATGCCTGCACCTAGTTTCTCCATACAGGAGGCATCTGGAAGCTGTTATTCCCAACAAAGGCTTTTCTACTAAAGAAATTTCACCAAGTGTGTTCAATACTTATTCCCTGTGCCATTAAACTCTTATTAAACACAACTTGTTTTGTGAACACATTTGCCTTGATTTCTTTGTATGTATGGATTACTTGGGTTGTTACTGATATCTGGTGAAAATCTCAGGTCAATGACGCCATCAGAAATATGTTTAATGAGAAAAATGTTGACATGTTCAATACTTATTTTCCCCGCTGTATATACCTGCAATGTGCACAAAGGTGGTTCACGTCTACGATTCCTTCATGACTGCAATTCATGCAGGAATGCTTGCAATTATATGGTGAGGCACTTCAGAGTCCCACCTTACTAAACTTGGGTTTACTTAGGTATAGGGCTGAAGCTATCAATTTTTTCAATAATTAAGTACTAGAATAGGCTTTACTGCCATTGTACAGTTGCAAGTACAATGAAATTGTGGGTGCTCCACCCAGCTACTGTGCACATTGGCATAAAAAATATAAGAACACAGATCTATATGCACACATTTCAATAGAAACAGCACACAATTAAACTAGAATAAAATAAGTATAAATAGGTATTTATAATAACTAGTGCATGCTCGTAGAAAACAAGTATTCCTGTCTGAAACAGGTAGGCCAATTAGGCTTTACAGGCCCAAATGTAGGCTGTGTTTGAAAGTGGAATACAGCGGTGTAGCCTACATGCAGGCACTCACACGTTAAGACTTTGACAAATATGAAAAGGACTGAACACCACTGAGATTTGATTGTGTGAATATTAATTACAGAATTACTGAAAATGAATGGGACATCCAATATTAGCGACTGTTTAAGAACCCTGGTTTGTTTGTTTGTTTGTCAGATCACTTATTTGTGTGCTCTTTTGACTTGTATTCATAATAGTGCATCTTGCACTTTGGGGAATGGGAGCTGTTCAGTCACCATTATAATTGTTTTAGTTTATATGTGTAGTGTATCGTCAATAAACTCATGCAGTACAAAACAGGACACGTTTACAAATATTTGAGACCCATTTTAGTGCATCCTTTTATATTTCTGCAGTATTGTAAGTACAAAACACCCAACATTATTATACACAGCAGAATGACCCATGTAGCTGCAACTGTTGCATCAGTGTTACCCATTTGTCTATAAATATTTAAATAAAAATGATTTATTTTGTTATTTAGGCATTTTTGTGTCTTGTTTGATCACAGTAGTCGTTTACTCAAAGCGTACATATGTGTCTGCTTATGATATGCAGTTGATCTGGCCATTACACTCCACAATCATGGCGGTATTATTATTAAGTTTTTAAATTTTAAATTCTCGCGGTCCTGCAAAGCACAATGGTACCACACAGGTGAAGCAGCAGTCGGGACTCCAGTCTACCATTGACCGGGCAAGCGGGGCGTGCCTCCCCGCAAAGGATTGTGGTCCACTCAGTTGGACACCAGTGTTGGAGAAGCAGCAGTTGAACCGGCGGATCGCAGTCCTTCACAGAGAGCCAAGCCCAGCCTGCCCGGTTAACAGGAGTCTCAACTGCTGCTTCACCCTTGTGCCATTGCTGTCCTTTGCGACACCATGGGTCCCTGTGGGCGCCTCCCTCCCCCTTCCCCCAGCGTACCCGCGCAACTAGTGTTCTCCACATATGCCGAATTATCCTTTAGACCTACGCAATCACTGCAACTTTATGGTGTAATTTTTTAAGCATTAAATCTTCAGGATCATCTTTTTCTAGTCAAATTTGTTGCTTTTTGCTTCCTTGTTTTGCTCACGGAGTGCCGTTTGAGCTCGAAAGGTGCTGCAAAGAGGAGTGGGCGAAACTGCCCAAAGATAGGTGTGCCAAGCTTGCGGCATCATATTCAAAAAGACGAGGTTGTAATTGCTACCAAAGGTGCATCAACACAATATTGAGCAAAGGCTGTGAATACTTTTGTACATTTCTTTGTTTCTTATTTTTAATAAATTTGCAAAAATCTCAATAAAACTTTTTTCACTTTGTCATTATGGGGTATTGTGTGTAGAATTTTGAGGAAAAAAATGAATTTAATCCATTTTGGAATAAGACTAACACAAACTGTGGGAAAAAGTGAAGCGCTGTGAATATTTTCTGGATGCACCGTATATTCCAAATTAAAACATGAAAAAAATGATCAAATGTGTGTCATTATTCATAGAATTTGAAGAAAAGAAATTATTATGCTGTTCAAAAGTGTCTGCATTCTTCTTTGCAAATGCAAACATTCTTTCCTTAGAATCACTTAACTAATATTTAGTCGTATAACCACCGTTTCTGAGAACTGCTGCACATCTGTGTTACATGGAGTCAACCAACCTCTGGCACCTGTGAACAGCGATTCCAGCCCAGGATGATTGGACTACATTCTGAATGTCTCCTGCATTTCTTTGTTGGGCCTCAGAAACAGTATTTTTGATGTCACCAAACAAGTTTTCTATTGGATTAAGGTCTGGGGATTGGGCTGACTATTCCATCACATCAATCTTGGGCTGCACGGTGGCGCAGTGGTTTAGCACTGTGGCAGCACAGTTTACCCTCGGCCGGGGGATCGCGGAGATCATGAGATCGTGGGTTCGATCCCAGCCCCCGACCAACAGTGAGCTGTGTGGAGTTTGCATGTTCTCCCCGTGTTGCGCGGGTTTACTCCGGGATTTCTCCGGTTTCCTCCCGCATACCAAAAACATGTAGGTTTAGGGCGCTCGCGCACGCAGCGACCAGCAGCCAGTGGCTTGTCACCAGACTGCAAACCAAATCTACCTACGGGTACAAATAACAAAAAAAAAAAAAAAATCTTGTTGGTCTAGAATCTTGCTCATTTACTGGTGTGTTTGGGGTCACTGTCTTGTTGAAACACTCATTTCAAGGGCATTTTGTCTTGCACATAAGGCAACATGACCTTTTCAAGTATTCTGATGTATTCAAACTGACCCATGATCCTTGGTATGCGGTTAATAGGCCAAACACCATAGTATGAGAAACATCCCCATTTCATGATGCTTGTGCTACCATGCTTCACTGTATTCACAGTGTACTGTGGCTTAAATTCAGTGTTTTGGGTGTCATCTGATAAACTGTCTGCCGCCCCTAGACCCAAAAAGAACAATCCTGCTTTCATCAGTCCAAAAAATGTGTCATTTTTCTTTAGGCCAGCCAATGTATTCTTGAGCAAACCGTAACCCTGTCTCCCCCCCCCCCCCCCCACAACAGTGGGACTTTGTGGGGGATTCTTGATGATACCATGGCTTCACATCGGCGTCTTTTATTTCTAACAGTACTCATAGGTAACTTTAGATTTTCTTTGATTTTCCTTCCTGGAGCTGATCATTGGCTGATTCTTTGTCATTTTGGCTATTCTTTGCTCCATATGAATGTTAGTTTTCTGTTTTATACAGCATCTTTCAGGTTTTGGTTGCCATTTTAAAGCATTTGAGATCATTTTAGGTGAGAAGCCAATTGTTTTTTGCACTTCTTCACATTTTCTCCTCTCCAATCAACTTTTTAATCAAAGTACACCATTTTTCTGAAAAATTTCTGGAACAAGTCATTTTACTCAGGTTTTCAGAAAGAAGTGCATTATAACCAGCATGTACAACATTTGCTGCCTTCCTTCCTTAAACAAGGGCCGTATCTGATACCTGTTTTTTAAGAGAATGAATGACCTCACTAACTGAACTCCACACTGCTGTTATTTTGAACTCACTATTATTTTTCTGGTGTTGATTCAATTACACAGAATCAAAAACATGCATGACTGTTGGGTCTGTTGGTTTTTATTACTCAATTAAACCTACCAGCAAATTATTTGCCATGTAGAAATATAATTTCTATCAAAAACAGTGATTAATCAGGTTATGCACTCAGGTCAGTGTGACTCAAGATTTAACAGCGTTGGTGGTGAAGTCATGCTTGACTTGCTACTTCTCAACAACCTGGTCACACCGTTTTAAGCTGTACAGAAAGGACCTACAGTACATTGACTTTATGCCTGCTCCTTACAGAGTGTAATATCTACTCTGGTCATAGTGAGTACAGCGTTTATGCCAAAAGGGCACAACCTGGTGTAACCACAACACTGGATGTAGACCAATAAATCATGAGTGATTTTGCTTAAGATCTGCTACTAAAACTCACTCTGCGTTATTCATTTACCATAGACTTTGTCAGGGTCATACTGCTCATCACTGGCCATGTCCTTTAGGGCTACTTCTTTAAGGGAAGACCAGCCATCCTGCAATAAAAAAAGATGATAAACTTGGGTGATGGCTTTATACACAAATGCTGTCAATCATCTGATTGTAAAAAAAAAAAAAAAAAAAAAAAAAGGTGGAGGAATGTCAAGGAGATCACCTGTCTGTCCTCTTCATCCTCCTCACTTCCCTCTTGCTCTTCTAATGAAAAACCTATGTCCATGTCACTCAGCTTGGCCAAGGCCTCACAGCCCTTATCCTGGAGCTGGTAACCCACAACAAGACTGAAGTCAGTATTTCAATTCATCTGCACACTTTCTGATTTCAAAATCATGTATATAAGTAAAAAGAATATAAACACAAATCTGTCTCCAACCTTCTGCCTGTGCTCCTGGGACTGCAAGTGCTCTAAAAACATCTGGGAGGTCTTGAAGTGCTTCTTGCAGACCGCACAGGAAGAGATGTTCATTCTGCTTGCAAGCTGAGGAGAGACACATTGTCCACAAAGTGTAAGTTGTTTAAAAAAAAAAAAAGCTGTTTTAACAATATTTAGGAACACTTCTTAAACTATAAATTATGTAAATGTGATAATCTCTAAAAGGATCAGGTAATACCTTGTGTTGTTCTGTGCGACGGTGGTCTGTGATGCTACTGGTGTAGTGACTGTGACAGGTGTCACACCAACGCTTCAGATCAGCCTTTTTTTCTCTGCAGAGAACACAGACCGGCATTATTCTGCTTGATGGTGTTTGTGGGTACTAATGAGTCAAAGACTTTCAGACATTTAAATCTAATTGTGATGAAAATGGCATAGGAAACAGCAGCCAAAATGAGAAAAGAAAAATCTATTCCACATGGTCACCTTCATGATTTCTGTCAATGGACTGTATGCCATACTGTTCACAAACACAACTGGGTTTCCATCCAAATTAAATAGAGTTAAATTAAATAGAGGAAATAGTAAATTAAATTAAATTAATTAAATTAAATTAATTAAATTAAATTGTAAATTAAATAGAGGTAAATTAAATCAAATTTAATTTAATTTGATTAAAATCTATTCCACATGGTCACCTTCATGATTTCTGTCAATGGACTGTATGCCATACTGTTCACAAACAACTGGGTTTCCATCCAAATTTTTGGCATTTTAATTAGGGGTGGAAATCTTCAGGCATCTCGTGATTTGAGTCTGAATCGATTCTCGATGTATCATGATGGAAGCATTTCTACCTGCTGTTGTTGGTAGTTCTATGTTTTGGTCTCACCACAGCTGTGCAGGACTCGCCCTGAAGCTGTCTGCCACATAGCTGCGTTTCGCACATGCACAGTGAATACAATCTATGGTCCATGTGTCCACACAGTATGACAGCGATGCTCTAGCAAACCGAAATGAACACCCACACTTAAATAAAATGAGTTGTGTAGGGCTTGACCCGATGTCTCTGTTGTGTGCCACACCAAAGACTCTCCAGGTGTATGCCAACTTCCTCATATAAGAGTTGCGCTTTTTTGTGCCGTCAAAATTTATTATGTTATTAATTAATATTTAACAATTGGACTCTTAACATTTGTGCATCAATTCAGAATTGTTCACGTCTGCATCGTGATGCATTGGAAAAACAGTTATTTCCCCTACCCCTAATTTTATGTGCATTCATGGTAATTCGCCTAAATGAGTGTAGGTTTCCATCAACCACACTAAAATTATCCAGGAGGGTGACTATATTGCATGGAATGTTATGTAATGTAGCATACATACTACATACTCTAATCCAGGGATGGGCAACTGGCGGGCCGCAGTCCATTCCCAAAAAACAATTATTTATTTATATCTCGTTTGAACGTACATGTATTTGGAACTACATTCTTGCAGTTCTTGCAGCTGAATGCAGTTAAGAGTCTGCCAGCGGAGGGAGCTCTAATCGACGCCTAGGAGCAAGTGGTTGAGCAACAGTGAGAAAGCCAGAGATAGAGGGAGCAGTGTGCCCCGGAGTATGTCTTTTAAGGTAGGTATGTGTTGCATGCTGAGACCGCATTAATAGGCTGTCAACAGCAGTAAATGTAGAGTAGGCTGCTTTTAAACAACAATGCTACAGCTTCTCACTGAGGAGTATTAACAGTAACAAGTTTCAAACTGAAAGGCAAATTTATATAAGAAATGGCAAATTTACAGCAGAAAAACTCACTAATTTTAAAAAAAGCCCAGTACAACTAAAAAGTTAGAAAGTTTTAAATAAAATGATGCAAATTTATCAGACACTTGAACATCTAATACCAAAATAAAATATATATTTGCAAAAAATGGCTGATTTAAACCAGAAATGTAGCATATCTATCAGTAAAACTATTTTTTACTTTTTCTTCAAATAGATCTATTTTAACCTTGCTTTTGATTAGTTACCTATTCTAAATGTCTTAATTTATGATTTTAAACCTTTTATCTCACAATTACTTATCTTACTGCAAATTTTTAATACTTATGAATAGATGTCTGACTGTATTTAAGTGTTGTTTTATTCTTCTAGTCATCTTAACTGTCTCGTCTTTTGATCAGCAAATTATCATCTTATTTCTCAGTGACCATTTTATTTATTTTTTATCACCCTGTCCAAGCTCTGGCATTTCCTCATGGGGAGCCCTCCCACGGGGAATTGTGTCTGTTTTCTGGCTACAGGAACATCATACCAACAGTAAAATATGGTGGTGGTAGTGTGATGGTCTGGGGCTGTTTTGCTGCTTCAGGACCTGGAAGACTTGCTGTGGGAAATGGAACCATGAATTGTGCTGTCTACCAAAAAATCCTGAAGAAGAATGTTCGGCCATCTGTTCGTGACCTCAAGCAGAAGCACACTTGGCTTCTGCAGCAGGACAACGATCCAAAACACACCAGCAAATCCACCTCTGAATGATTTAAGAAAAACAAAATGCAGACTTTGGAGTGGCCTAGTCAAAGTCCTGACCTGAATCCGACTGAGATGCTGTGGGATGACCTTAAAAAGATGGTTCATACTCAAAAACCCTCCAATGTGGCTGAATTACAACAATTCTGCAAAGATGAGCGGGCCAAAATTCCTCCACAGCGCTGTAGAAGACTCATTGCCAGTTATTGCAAATGCTTGATTGCAGTTGTTGCTGCTAAGGGTGGGCCAACCAGTTATTAGGTTTAGGGGGGAATCATTTTTTCACACAGGGCCATGTAGGTTTGGATTTTTTTTCCCCTTAATAGTAAACACCTTAATTTAAAAACTGCATTTTGTGTTTGTGTTATCTTTGTCTAATATTTAAATTTGTTTGATGATCTGAAACATTTAAGTGTGACAAACGTACAAAAAAATGAGAAATCAGGATGGTGGCAAACACTTTTTCACACCACTGTAAATGAAATCCTGTGTGTCCAGAATCACTTTTGAAGAGTTGCTTGCCATTCTCTCGTAGCCATGTTTTTGTATCAGGACAGTAACTATAGCAGCTTGTTGTACACAACCATGACGTCATTGTTTATGAGGTTCAGTAGTCTATTAACCCTTTCTAAATGCATTTTTAATGCACATTTAGGAGTTTAATCAAAAATCATGTGTTTCCATCCAGGATTTCTTATGCACATAACCTTTAATTTGCATTTGCATCTCTGGATGGAAACACAGCTTTTGTAGACATATACTAGGAATGCTTATTTAATCAATTAACATATTCTTCCTGTTAAGTTTTGAAGAAGATATAGAGAAACAAAACAACTAATTGAACTGCAGCCCCAGTCACTCATCAAAACTAGTTTCCATCATGTAGTGCCATTAAAACCATTCTCACAATAAAACTGTTAGCTATGTACATTCTCCTATTACACTACAATAAAACATCCAAACTCAAAATAGCAACATCGTTTCCTCACATCCAGACTTTTATCCCAGTATAGTTTAGAGCAGTGGTGCCCAACCTTTTTTGAAACAAGATCTACTTTTAAAGTTGTGAGCCTGTTGAGCTCTACCAGTTCACACAGGCCGTATCCATTGCCCATCTACATATTTAATATGCACACAACAAACAGAAAACCCATTCAGATATAATAAAAAGTAGCTTGTCAGTTGCAAAGCATTTGCAATAAATGTATTTCCCTACCTCAGTGGGACCTCTGGTATTGGGAGGAAGCATCTAGTTTCTCATAGTCAGGGCAGCAGGAGCTGTTTGCAAGCCTTAGGCAGGCCACAAGGTGAATGCCTGTCATTGTGGATCTGTACTTCGACTTGATGATTTTCATGTGAGAAAACAGTCTCACACAAATGCGTTGATCCGAAAAGTGCAGTCAAGTTCAAGGCACATCTTCTGAGGTTGGGATATTTTTGTTCCAGCAGTAGGTTCCAGAAGTCTCCTTTCATGCCAGGTGTTGCCCTGGATTTGATCTAGATGTCATTTTGCAGTGTGAGAATCTTACTCTCAACAGCAGAGCTATAAGGTTGAAACAGTGATGCTACTTTAGAAGCAGTGTAATCCACATCGATGGTTGAAAATATCTTCACCTCTTGTATGTCCTTTCAATGGCAAAACTGTGAGCAGCTCTTCTTTGGCAGTCATGTCATCAAAAACCATTCTAATGAAAACACATAACTGAGCCACATCCACCATATCAGTCAACTCGTCAAACTGGAGGGAGAAACACATGGATCAATGTCCTTCTTCAATTGCTCCTTGACATCCTCTGCCATCACCTCACAACGCCGTGTAACAGAATTCTGGGATAATTGCATGTCCTTAATAGCGCCAATGATCTCTGTTTTGTTCTCAAAATCAAAGAGCGCATCTGCAGTCTCAATGAACACTTCTTTCACAACTTCACCGTCCTTGAAAGACTGTTTAGCAAGAACGTGACTGACTTGATATGATGCAGTGGTTGCCCTCTTACCCTTGGTGTTGGGCCTCATAAAAATGGACTGTCGCGCTGCAAGCTGACTCTTCAATTCCTGCACTTTATGAGTGCATAGAGCAGTTTCAGTATGGAAATCCGTCTCATAGTTTTTGTGCACTGTTCTGAAATACCGCTCCAGATTGCCCCTCTTTGGTATGGCCACGCCGACATTGCAAATGAGAAACTGTTGTTGACCTTGGCCTTAAGTACAGCATAGACGCAGACCCATTTAGGATGTGCTTAAAGTCAAGATCAATGGCCTAGGAGTCATGTTTTTCATGAAGTCATAAATGCCCAGATCTCTTGACCTTAGACAGTGACCTTTACCTTAACCTGGATGCATACCTACCTGAGGGTCATTGTAGTGAGTTTGGTGAAAATTGAGGAAATTGCCTAGGAGTAGTAGTTATTTTTCTAAAATCATGTAATTGTCCAGATCTCCTGACTCCTGACCTTGCCCCTGAGCACACCCTGGATGCAGACGATCCTGAGGATCCTTGTGAGTGAGTTTGGTGATCATTGGGGCAATTGCCTAGAAGAAGCAGCAATTTTCATGAAATCCCCTAAGTGCTCAGGTCTCCTGATCTTTGACCTTAAGGAGACCTACCCGAGGATCACTATGAGTGAGTTTGTTGAGCATCGGGGCAAATGCCTTGGAGGAGCAGCAATTCCTGTGAAATGTGGACAGATGCCACATCATCGCATGAGCTCCTTTCGGCTTTGCCAGAATTAGCCAAAAAATGAAGACATTTAATAACTGCATGGCAGAATTCTCAGCAGATATTCTGTGTGTTAACATTTAGAAATCAAGGAGCAGATATGGGGCATTTGTGTAGTCAGGGTAAATTCAGTATTTAAACAGTTGCAGAAGACTCTGGAAGATGATCCTATTTAAAAAAAAAAAAAAAAAAGGAAATTACAATGCCTACCATTCATCTCTTCCATGAGTGCATACTAACCCATCTCTGTTGGCTCCCTGTAGAGACTCATGCACCCGTGGCAGCAGCGTGACCAGACAGGCATTGCTCATGTGCTGGATCTCCATCATCCTCTGCTGGTGGGAAATGCTGTTCATGTGACTCTTGAAGTTCTACCAAAAAAAAAAAATCACATACAGGACAGAAAATTAGAGACAGAACGACACTACTGAAATAATCTTGGATTTATTGCAAGTTTCAACAACATTCAACACACTTGTTGGTTGTGGCAAGTAATGCTGCAGAGGTAGCAGTAAAACTTGCTTGAGCCCTCTGCTACATTCTCTTCTTCTTCTTGGTTGTCTGGTGAAGAAGGTGGGGAATCTCTGACCTGTGACACCTCCTCCTCTGGTACGCTGACTTGCTGGTCACCTTCACTCAGAGCACCAAACGGTGACGAGGCAGACAAACTGTGGGCCTACATGGAAGAATCAAAATTGATATTGTGTGTGGTGTTTAGGTCATCCATTCATCCACCAGGTTTCTGCTAGTTATCTTGAACGATGTCAGAGCTGGGCCCTGCGATGGACTGGCAATCTGTCCAGAGTGTACCCTGCCTCTTGCTCAAAGGACGCTGGGATAGACTCCAGCCCCCCCGCGACCCGAAAAGGATTAAGCAGTAGAAGATGGATGGATGTCAGAGCTGTGGAAATTTCAGTTGATCCCTAGAGCATGATGAAAATTTCAGACTGAATGTGTTGCAATTTTTTTTTTTTTACTTTTTCCATGTACCAGTTGTTCGAAACAAACTTATCTATCAGCAGTCTGAAATGTCTTCTGAAATGTGCCTTCCTCTTCTTTCAGTTTTTAACAAACATTTTCTAATGAAGATTTTTGCAAAATTAAAAAATGTTGCATTTACAACAACCATAACAATGGTTTCTTACCGTCATCCCCCATTTGGAACAGAATTTCCTCTGCTATTTTGCTACCATCAAACAAGTGAACGCAGTTTTTAAGCGTTGATTTGTCACTACTCTCCTTTCACTAGTTAACAAGACCAAACTCCTCCACTTAAATTCCCACTTACCTCTCCAAGTCTGCTCTCCTCCAGTGTCTCAGCAACGTCTGCGCCTCCTTTATCACCGCACCCTACAAAAATGACATCTAAGAAAAAGCAAAGGTAAACGTATAACCATCCACCATCAATGACGGACAGAGCTGCAACTAATTATTTATTTTTGGCTATGGTCACACTGCACGTCTTGATGCTTGATTCCGATTTTGTGCTGAGATATGATTTTTTTTTGTGTGGGCATTCACATTACAGCTTAAATACGACCCCCATCAAACTCCAGTGTGAACAGTCTACAGCTATGAAGTGACCTGCAGAAGAAAACGTAATGTCAGACACAGCGTTGTAGAACAACTGGTGGGGGGGGGGGGGGGGGGGGTACTTCTTAACCCTGATGCAGTGCAGCAAAATAAAATGTTAAAATCATAAATATGAGACCAGCTTCATTCCTCTACAGGCCAGATGACTGCTGTGATCAGCTCTGCTTTACCAGAACTGATCGATTAAACAGTCCTTAAATGTGCTGTTGCTGTACGCCTGTAATGTCTGATGGTTTCAGCAGCCCCCCCCCCCCCCGAAATTTTGAAGTTATTGTGCAATCGGAGCCAACAAAATTACAATCCAGTGATAAAGGGAAGGCGATTGATTAAAAAAAGAGAGCACAAGTCAGCTGTGTCTCCCATGCTGGCTGCATTCTCCACTTCAGAACTGTAGAGTCTGTCTCACTTCAATGAGGAAAAAGTCGGATGAAATGCGGAATGACCGTTCAGAAGGAGGTTGCTTTGGAAAATATCAGATACGTATCTGAATTAGGACCACATATGAAAGTGGCCTGGGTCTGGTGTGAAAAAAATCGGATATGTGTTGTTCAGACTGTCATTAAAAAAAAAAAAAAAAAAAAAAAAAAAATCAGGTATGGGTCACATTTGTGCAAAAAAGAATCGGAATTGAGCATTAAAACCTGCAGTGTGACCGTAGCCTTAATTACTGACTAATCTGCAGATTTTTTTTTTTATTAGTCGACTAATTTTTTTTATTTTACCTTTATTTATACAGGGTAGTTCCATTCAGAGGCAACCTCTCTTTTTCAAGGACGTCCTGTTCACACTCACACAGTTACACATTCGCACCAGGAAGCTGCCCAGTACAACCACAAACTGACATGTGGCCACTGAGCAGCTCCACTGGAGCAGTTGAGGTTAAGTGCCTTGCTCAAGGACACCACAGTGGGGTTAAGGAGGGTGGGGCAAACACTGCGATGTTATCTGACCCACCCAGATCTGATCCTGCTGGTCCAGCGATCGAACCCGCGACCCTCCACTCATCAGTCCACATCCCTAACCATTAGGCCACCACTGCCCACTGACTTGGTCTATAAAATATTTTAAAAACAGCAACAATGTCCATCACAATGAGTTAAAGGTGACCTCATCAAATGTGTTGGCTTGTCAAACAAACAGTACAAAACCAAAAATTATACAACTTATAATGCAAAAATATGAAAAGTGGCAAATTTTCAGTTTGAGAACCTGAAACAATCATATTTTGTAGAATTTTTCATGGACGAAAAGGTACGCAGGCAATTAGTCAACTAAGGAATGAGGTGTCAATTTTCTGTCAGTTGACTAGCCAAGTAATTGTTGCAGTACTGCTGATGGAGTAGCTCATTCCGGCCTGATGAAATCATCCTGAGTGTGCTCAGATCTCCTGACTGTTGACCTTGAGCACAGTGTAGATGCAGACCCACTTGAGGATCACTGTGCTTGAGTTTGCTGAAGACTGGGGCAATTATCTAGAAGGAGAAACAATTTTTGTGAAATCATAAATGCGCAGCAATTGTGACTTTATAATCTCAGAAACACACATTTTTTATATGTACAGTTATAGTCTCAAAATGCTTGGTTTTTTTTCCCCCCAGTGCACTGGCAATGAATCATTTTGAATGCAGCCGTTTAAATGCAGGAATTTAATCTTTGATATCAACATTTCTCCTCAGATTACTTTTGCTTACTACACTTTATTAATCCTCAAGGGAAATTCAAGGGCATCCACCTGGATGAGGCATGGTGAGGCGCCAATCCTTTCACACACACATTCACACCTAGGGCCACTTTAGTCTTTTTCAATTTTTCATACCCCTAATGTGCTAGCAAAGAAACCTTATCTTTATATAAAGCTATATTAGAGAAAATCATCAGGCTTGTGTGTATTTTAACCTTCAGCCTGAAAGTCCTCTGTACTGTTGTTACATTCTGAGGGAACCGCTTCTCCATCGGTGTCTGAAGCAGGGATGGCCTCACTGATACTGTGCTTCTCTGACCTGAGAAAGGGGAAGAAAAACAATTCTGTATGGGGAACGTTTTTAAACACACCTTCTTTAATTCTATCAATTTAAAAATCTGTCACTTTAGTTTGCACAAACTGAATAAAATATTAAACATGTGAATGCAATTTATCTCCTGACCCCTCTGTCCTCGCCTTCTTCACTTCTGGCTCTACAAGCTGCTCCTCAGAAATGTGTGATAACTGATCCAGTCCTTCCACAGCACCATCTGTTTGCAAAAATCCACAACAACATCACAGCCGTTTCTGGCTTTTTTTAGGGCACTATGCAAAACTGTGTAATTAAACCATTACACAGAATAAAAAGTTAACCAGCATCCATATGAACACTGTAAATTTACAAGAAAAAAGTTTCAACTTTATGAAAAAAAGAGTTCAAAGTCATGAGAAAAAAGTCACAAATTTATTGGAAAAAACTTGAAAATTTACAAGACAAAACGTAACTAATTTACAAGATTCAAATTCATGAGAGAAAAGCTGCAAGCTTCTAAGAATAAAGCTGTAAATTTATGAAAAAAATATTGCAAATTTACAAGACAGAGTTGCAAATGTACAATGAAAAAGCTGCAAATTATGAGAAAAATTGATCAAATTTAAGATAAGCCTTTATTAGTCCCACAGTGGAGAAAAACATTTAATATTTTACAAAAAGTTCAAATTTATGAGGGGAAAAAAGTTTAAAATTTACAAGATAGACAGTTGCAAATTTACAAGAAAAAGCTACAAATTTACAAAGAAAAAAGTGACATTTATGAGAAAAAAGTTGAAATTTTGTAGGAGAAATGTAGCAAAAGCGCAGTAAATTTGTAAGAAAAAGTTGCAAGTTTAAGAAAAACGTTGCAAATTAACAAGGGAAAAAAACTGAAGGAAGTTTTACCCCCCCCCCCTCCAACCTCCCCTCAAAAAAATGTTGAGGGTGAACTTGAAGCTTGGGGGCCCCCTAATATTTGAGGGGGAATCACAGCATTTGCATACTCTATAGGCAGAAACAGCTCTAAGTAACACATGGTATAAAATAAAAAACACTAGTCTAAAATTTAATGAAAATGGTTATAAAACTATCATATCAAATTTCTGAGATGCATAAGCTGAAATGATGCCTGTTTGCGTGTTGCCATGAGCTTCACGTGTACTGCTGCCAGATGCTGATTGGTCATCAGTGCTTCCTGTAGCCATCTGCTCGCTGTCCCTCTTCCTGTCTGGCTGACGAGCTGCAGTGTCCTACATCCACAAAAACACATGACACAACTACATATACAAACTATATAGAAAAACAAATGAGTATTCTTTAGAATTGGATAAAATATGCTTGACAATACATCTAAATACAATATAATCTCTCTGGTGATATTATCCCAATACTTGAAGTGCAAAAGGATTTTAGCTCTTTGATTTTTAAACTGTATTTTGAACTTCAAATAGGTACTTTTTCTTTTGTTTTTTTGTAAGCGGGGAATCAGTCTGCTATTCAGGTTTTACAGTCATGTGACCTGTGGCAGTGATCCGGGTCCTCAAGAGTGAAAACTCCACATTGCTATGGCTACGTCACGCATATCAATGCATTACTAAAACAATATTTTAGCACGAGCCAGTCAGCAGAACTTCTTAAAAATTGGAGCATGACAACTGCACAAGCGTCGGTATGTTGAGGAACTATCGGTGAATGGTCTGAAACGTGATTCTTTTCTCATGGAAGCTCATTTGTTTACATTGTGTCAAGATGCTAGCAGCATCCCGGAACTGCTCTATCGGGACATTGACAACTACCTAATTAACTCAAAATCCCTTTATACAGCAGTAACTCTGAAAGTATGCAAAAAGTCTAAATGCTTTCTAATACTTTGCTGGTTTTGTTGTAGATTTAAGGCAACAGGACAAGTCACCGATTTTATGCACTTTTGACAAATGAGGGCCATTGTATATTTGACTGTTTTTTGCTGGTTTCTGTTTGTTGAAGGGGCAGCTCTATTCAGAACTGAGATCCATTTCTCCATCTGATTGGTATCAGCAGGAACCCTGTAAATGATGGACCGCATTCTTTCTCCAGTAATTTTGACAGCCTCCAGCTACATAGTTGAGGTCTATAGTCGTAAATAATCCAGTGCTAGCTTCTAATTAAGCCTTATTCTCTCAGAAACATTACTCAAATATAGGTTTTCTACAGCATAGCTCTATGTGTCTTCAGGCCGCTTTCACTCCAGTGAAGCCACACCCTGCTCATGACGTACACGGTGACGACAAGTGCAAAACCTGAATTGCCAGCTAACCTTTAGCAAATGCTAGCAACACCGAGTGAAAACAACACAGTACAAGGTAATTTGTGCAAAAAAACTGTAGTGTGTATTCAGATATAGAAGTTTGGCAGTACTGCGTGTACAACTGACTTGAAGAGACATAAAACAGATGTGCTAATAAATAGTATATTTTTACAATATTGCTGCTGCATGGGAGTCACCATCATCTTGGGTTCAAATACAGGCTTCAAATCAGTTTTGCCAAGGCTCACCTGACTTCAAAAGAAAAAAAAAACAAACCTTTATAGGCCAGAAGTACACAAATCCGAGTTGTGTTGTGAAAATTAACTCACTATCAGACCTTGTGAACCGCCACTTTGACTTTGTTCTCAAACTGAGTGACCACTATGTATGAGTTTAGTGACCATTTGGGCAGAAGAGTAGCGCATCACAGCAATTGCAGACAGACAAACCGATGCAGCACCACTGTGTAAGATCATTTTGCCTTTGTCAGAATTGGCAAATAAAAATTATAGAGATTAGCAGGTCCAATATTTGAAAAACAGGTCATTTCCCTTTATCCAGAGATTTCACATTTTCACACTGTTTCTTGGGGCTGACAGAGTCTGTAAAGCCCAAACACAATCAGCTGAAGTATAAAAGTTTTGTTTGTATTGATTAAAAAACTATAAACTGGTAAAAAAAAAAAAAATCCACATAACAGTCTGAGCACACATTTTCACCCAATAAATCACTTAAATATTTCTTAGCTATATCAAGTCAAATAAGGACAATATAAAAATTGTACTGTTTCTTCTGAAGTCTAACCAGGAACCTTGTAAAAAATTACATATCAATTACACTGTCATGTGTAAATATAAAACATACATAACTAATCAAAAGCCTATGTAATTACCTTAGCAGAGGAAAAGGTGCTTGTTGTTGTAGTCGTTGTATTATTGTAGTATCGAGGATGTGGATGGAAGGGCCGTGCAGCTGGGAAACCCATCATAGGGGACATGCCCATGGGAACTGGACCAAGGAGAGATGACCTTGACCCTGTGGCGAAGAACTGGCGAAACTGCTGTCCACCCATCCTGAAGCTGCGCATGTTCCCTGCATCAGAAAAATAGTAGTCAGAGATTAAAGGGTTAAAAAAAAAAACAAAAACAAAACAAAAAAAAAAAAAAAACTGGGCACCTATGAAATGCTGTCTTTATACTACAATCCCAAAAATACCTTGCATCCGCTGCATCAGTATAGCACCCTGCAGCATTGGATTAGGGGCAAGGATGGTCGTCTGAGTGGTCTGGCATAGGTTGACCATTCTGGCAGATGGGGTGGTCTGGGGAGCAACAGGGATGGCTCTAGGCAGCAAATACAAAGGAAAAAAAACATAAGCAGCTAAACCTCAGTAATGTCTATAGCAAATCATCAAAGCAATCTGAGAAAACAAAAATGCAATATTTATTTTACATATAGCCAAATTATTACAGTGTGGTGGAGCTGAATATTCTGAATTGCTATGGTAGACTTTATGATATGGTAGACTTTACCTCACAGGAATATTCCAGAGTTTTAATAAAGGACAAAAAGCAAAGAAAAGTACAACTTTAGCTGTAAAACAACTAGGGCTGCAATGATTACTCGAATAACTTGATTACAAAAAAAATTCTTAATTCAAAATTTATGCCTTGACGTGCTGTTTAATGTAGCACTTGGGTCCATATGACCTTCTTCCAGTCACGCTACCTAAACAAAACAGATTTGTTCAACAGCGCCATGTCAGAGCAGCATAGTGGCCAGGAAAGATGAATAAAAAAAAAAAAAGAAAGACAAAAGTATCTCAAGTCTGGAATCATTTCAAGCTCAAATTGAAGGAAAACATTGTGCAGTGTGTACATGGTTAAGCTGAGTGGCGAGCTAGCATGCTACGATGTCGGACGTTACAGTGTCTCGGCAGAAAGCATTCCACATCATGCACAGCCAGCACACCCGAGGCAAAGTACGTGATTGAGATTTTAAATTAAGATGAATAGAATTTAGTTAGGTATGCCAATTATGCTTATATGGCCAAAAAACATATAGCCACTGCCGTCAGCATCCGGATGCTAATGGCCTCCGGTAGCGGATGCTAACGGCTAACAAATGGAACTTTATGGTGTAACGTACCATTTGAAGTTACGTTCTGTGCAATAAACATTGCAATAAATGTGTACCTGTGCTACTGAGTGTTTGGTAAAATTACTAGTGCTCTTTAGGAAAGAAATCTCCGCAAACGTTGGTCAATGCAAGTTTCTTTAAAAAAGTATCAGATTACTCGAATAATCTTCGATTAGAATGGGTGATTACCCGAGCTGTAAAATAGTCGTTAGCTGCAGCCCTAAAAACAACACAGATGCAACGTAATAGTCTGTTGGAGCCTATTACTCACTTAGTTAACTTGTCAATAAGAACAAATACCTTTCCAGAGAATTGGAAGACAGCAGTAATTACCCCAGTCTATAAGTCGGGAGACAAGGACCTAGCAAGCAACTACAGGCCGATTGCCATATTGCCCGTAGTTTCAAAAATTTTGGAGAAGACTGTTGCTGCTCAATTGATGGAACATTTAGAGTCCAACCAATTACTTTATTCACAGCAATTTGGGTTTAAACCTAAGTATTCCACAGAAACAGCTAACTGTTATTTTATTGAGAAGGTCAAGGCTTTATTGGTTAAGGGGCATGTTGTGGGGACCGTGTTTCTGGATCTAAAAAAGGCCTTTGACACGGTAAACCACACTGTCCTATTGTCGAAGTTAAAAGACCTCAAGATTTCAACTGAGGCAATACAGTGGTTTAGGTCATACCTGGAGGGGAGAGAACAATGTGTCAAGGTTAATGGGGAGAAATCTGGGTTGCTCACCAATAACATGGGAGTACCACAAGGATCTATACTAGGACCATTGTTGTTCACAATATACAGTGGGGTAAAAAAGTATTTAGTCAGCCACCAATTGTGCACGTTCTCCCACTTAAAAGATGAGAGAGGTCTCCAATTTTCATCATAGGTATACCTCAACTATGAGAGACAAAATGAGAAAAAAAAAAATCCAGAAAATCACATTGAAGGACTTTTAAAGAATTTATTTGCAAATTATGGTGAAAAATAAGTATTTGGTCAATAACAAAAGTTCATCTCAATACTTTGTTATATACCCTTTGTTGGCAATGACAGAGGTCAAATATTTTGGCACATTCCTCCATGCAGATCTCCTCTAGAGCAGTGATGTTTTGGGGCTGTCGCTGGGCAACACGGACTTTCAACTCCCTCCAAAGATTTTCTATGGGGTTGAGATCTGGAGACTGGCTAGGCCTCTCCAGGACCTTGAAATGCTTCTTACGAAGCCACTCCTTCGTTGCCCGGGCAGTATGTTTGGGATCATTGTCATGCTGAAAGACCTGCTGGATTTTTGCTCACCGTTCTCGTGATCATTTTGACCCCACGGGGTGAGATCTTGTGTGGAGCCCCAGATCGAGGGAGATTATCAGTGGTCTTGTATGTCTTCCATTTTCTAATAATTGCTCCCATAGTTGATTTAATAATAATAATAATAATGCATCGGTTTTATATAGCGCTTTATCATATATACTCAAAGACGCTTTACAAATAGGTACATTATTCATTCACTCCAGACAAACAATGGTAGTGGCAAGCTACTTCTGCAGCCACAGCTGCCCTGGGGCAGGCTGACGGAAACGTGGCAGCCAATCTGCGCCAACGGCCTTTCCGGCCACCACCGAACATTTTTATGCATTTATACACATTCATACCCAGTGTTATGGGCACTGGAGGCAATGCGGGTGAAGTGTCTTGCCCTGGGACACAACGGCAGGATATCTGGGGAGAGCGGGATTTGAACCGCCAACCATCGGGTTATTAGACGACCTGCTCTACCTCCTGAGCCACCGATTTTTTCACACCAAGCTGCTTACCTATTGCAGATTCAGTCTTCCCAGCTTGGTGCAGGTCTACAATGTTGTTTCTGGTGTCCTTTGACAGCTCTTTGGTCTTGGCCATAGTGGAGTTTGGAGTCTGACTGTTTGAGGTTGTGGACAGGTGTCTTTTATACTGATAATGAGTTCAAACAGGTGCAATTAATACAGGTAACAAGTGGAGGACAGAGGAGCCTCTTAAAGAAGAAGTTACAGGTCTGTGAGAGCCAGAAATCTTGCTTGTTTGTAGGTGACCAAATACTTATTTTCCACCATAATTTGCAAATAAATTCTTTAAAAATCAGACAATGTGATTTTCTGGATTTTTTTTCTCGTTTTGTCTCTCATAGTTGAGGTATACCTATGATGAAAATTGGAGACTTTTCTCATCTTTTAAGTGGGAGAACTTGCACAATTGGTGGCTGACTAAATACTTTTTTGCCCCACTGTACATCAACGACTTGCCCGATAGTTGCTCAGGTGCCAACTGCCAGATGTATGCTGATGACACCGTAATCTATCTGTCTGCCAAAATGGCTAGCATGGCAGCTGAGCACCTGACCCAGGTTTTACAGAACATCTCTAAATGGCTTGTGTTGTTGCATTTAACCTTGAATGTCAAAAAAACTGTTGCTATGTGTATCTCTATTAGAAACAGGCCTATGAATGATGTTAAAATTGGAAATGAGGTGCTTACTGAAGTGAATGAGGTCAGGTATTTAGGGATCATTCTAGACAGGAACCTGTGATTCGACAAGCAGGTGCATTACATTTGTAAGAAGGTCAAACCCAATTTAAATTGCTTCTGACTCATTAGAAGGGATTTGTCATTCAGAATTGCTCATACATATATGCACGCGATGATTCTTTCACATCTGTCATACTGTATCACATCTTGGTCACAAACATCTCAAATTACACTAAAACCCATAACTGCAATATATAAACAGGCCATAAAAATCTTGGACCGCAAACCAATGCGGTGGCATCACTGTGGTATTTTAGTCAAGCACAATCTTTTTACTTTTGAAAATTTTATTATCTTCTGTAATATCAGACTGGTTTTTAAATGTCTATACAATCTTGTCTCACCTACTTTTTCTGATTTGGTGGCTAGACGCTCGAGCTCTAGCAGAGCAAGCACACGAGCTTCCATCAACGGTGACTGCATTGTCACCATGTCTAGAACTTCATTTGGTCAGTCTGCTTTCTCCATAAAAGGGGCAAACTTATGGAACTCTCTGCCAACTCACTTAAAATTGGAGACAAATGCCAACCTCTTCAACAGAGGTGTTGAAGATTGGCTAAAATCCCACCAGCAATGTGTGCATGTCTAGTCTGAATTGTTGTGTTTGTTGTGATCATGGATCTCTTGCTCTATTTATAATTTGTAATGTATTTGCAATTTTAATTAGCTCATAAATTTTGTATGTATAGGCTAATTTATGACCTATATAAGCCACCTACAGATTGGTGTTGAGAATTAGCACTTGTGCTATATACACCTATGCAAAACATCTGGTCTCTCCTTGTGATTGTACTAATGTAATTTGTTATGTCCATATTAAATAAAGAATAAAGAAAGAAAGAAAGTAACACTGATTTTGGACGTTTGTCAAAACATTAAAAAAAAACATCCCTGGAAAATGCACAATATAGGACCCTTAAAAAGAATTCTGCTCCTTACTGTGTATTGGGTACATAATTAATAACCAGTTAATAACATTTTTGTAAACCAATTTGCCAATTTCTTTTCCTAATTCCATATTCAGTTCCAAACTTCACCAAGAACTCAGTCTGTTAAGCACTATTTTGTGGTTAAAAAAAGGAGGGGAAATATTGCTACATGGTAATTTTAACACCTCCGTGGACTACCACCTTATTGCGGTGGAGGGGTTTGCATGCCCCATTGATACCAGGAACTATGTTGTTGGGGGTAGCTTGGCCCTGGTAGGGTCTCCCATGGCAAAGAGATCCTGGGTGAAGCACCAGATCAAGAACGGTCAAGGGGATTCCCATGAAAAAGTTACAACAAAGACCAAGTGTACCCAACAAGGGATGCTGATGATTAATTGACTTTTGATTAATTGTCGATAAGAATTTAGTCAACTAAACTAAATTAGTTGTCAATTAATTGATAACGCAGCAGTCCTTTTCAATGGGAGCTTATTCTACGAGATGTAGTGGTATTGCTGTCCAGGCGGGGGCGCACGCGGTCACCCACTGCCGCATTTCAACCAAAAAAGCAGAAGAAGACGCCAAGCCTCCAGAGCGTATGCACTGTGGAGAGCAAAAAAAAACAACCTCGCCTTTCCGGGTTACATTGGAGCACCACAACAAGTTCCAACGTTACACGAGCCTGAAGGCCCACCTGCTTCAAATTAACATAGCGGAGAAATGGACCAGAGCAAAGACAAAGATTACACGAGCACAAAAACTCATACCCGCTGCTGCTGCCCTGCAAGACAGAAAAGCAGACCGGTCTCAAGTTGCCACTGAGGTAACAGACAACAGAGGAGCCCAGATCGTTCTGGGTTTGTCTGGATTTCCGGGGTACTGTGATAATGTTTAACATGCAACAGATGAAGCAGCTCACAATTTATTTTCCTGTTAAAACAGTCTACTAGTGCATCTCAGTAAATTAGAACGTGAAAGTTATTTTTTGTAATAAAACTAAAAAAGATAAATTTGTGATATTGATAACAGTTTTTAAAATAAATTAAAAATGATGACATTTGTAACTTACTGCACACTATACATACAAAATTTATTACACTACAAAAAATGCCATGGTCTGTAGTAAAAAAAAATGCAAATGGTACAATAAATCATTGAGGAATAGGATGTTCATGTTTTATTCAGTATATCAAAAACGGTAATTAATTTTTGTATGTTAAAGATAGAAAGACCATATTGTACCGAGGGAAATTCAGATTCTCAGGAAAATTGCCACTTATCAATTAATCATTAATCAATCGATAAGATGAATCAATCAACAGTTAATTAATTAATTGATAACTTGCATCCCTAGTCCGTACTATGTCAACCAGGTGGCAGTCTGGGCTACTCTGCAACCTGGATCCCCAGATAAGCAGTAGAAGATGGATGGATGGTAATTTGTAAATTAGTAACTATGAGCATAAATGAGTGATGAATACTGCTGAAAGTAAGAAATGGCAGACATTTATATCAAACATATACTCCAATAGTGGAATATTAAGGTCCAGTCCTGGATTTCACTGTGATTTTCTTATAACCATGATGCATTCTAACTTTTATGGACCTGGATGCACTTCCATTTTAGTACAATTAATGACTTTAAGATAAGACGCACCCAGATAATAAAAGGCCATAACATAGGTGAAGATACTCTGTTTTTGAAATGAAGCCAGGTATTTTCCAACTGGTGGACAATTTAAAAAAAAAAAAAAAAAAAATCAAGTGTCCTCTAGAGTGGCTAAAACGAGAGAAAATTCACTACCAGGTTCCCTTCACATGGGAAAATCATAGTGGGCTCTTTTTGATGCCACTTTGATCAATAAATTGTGATGGTGTGTCCTTTAGAGTAGAGAAATCCAATACGTTGTAATGAATGCCCTTCTAGAGGAGAAAGTCTGATGCTGTACCATATAAGGTGTCCTGTGGATGTGTTTTCAATTACCAAAATTTCCAAACTGTGCTGTATTGAAGAGGCTGCCCCTACCCGACTGTCCCAAAAGGTACCCTTTCTAGCTGGGTGGAAAAAAAGGATGCACAGCTATTTAGGGGAAATTCTTGAGGTGCCAGTACCCATGTTTACATGCATAAAATTTCTTCAATCTGATTACAGTTCAGATCAGAACTTTACTGTTTACATGGACACTGAAAAAGTTGATCCGATTATGACGTGCATTTACATGCCTCACATGTCTGAACGGACTATAGCATTTTGATATGCGCAGAACTGTCTGACATTCCAGAAATAGTAAAAGAAGAAGCAGCTTCTGAGGTAAACAAACCTGCTTCGTGTGTTTCTCTTTTTGAAATGGACCTGTATTATGTTATTCAGACTGTGCTTTTGCTTCTGCTGGTCTCCGTAATGAAGCTACAAGCCCAGCAGTACATACTTCTGCATATGACGGACAGAGGGAGACAGCAGGACGACACCCATTTCATCCCAATTGCATACTCCTGCCACGTCTTCCGCTAGCTGCCGTAAAGGCAAAAGTATATTACGTTGACATGTGGCTGACGTACAGACATGCACAGTAAACATATGTTCTACCCAAACTTCGGAATAAGTGTTTATATGCACACCAATTGGATCAACAATTGGTATAACCCACCTGTCTCGATTGGAAAGAAATTTTGATCCAAATGAGTGTGATCGGGTCAGAATCTTCAGATTGGTGTGTTTACATGAAGCATTTTTATTCCGATCAGGTTTTTAATCCGGTTACTTATGTCCATGTAAACATGACTAGTGAAATAAACATTTCAGAGGTTTAGGCTACATGTCCACAGAAAGAGGTTATTTCCTCTGGGACTGTGTATTTTCTGCTCATTTTCTATTTAGTCAATCTGGGTGGTCAGAAGTTTTAACGCACTGCAAGTTAAAAACAATTCAACTTTTGGAATGCTACAACACTAACCAGTCAATCAGAATTAGGTCAAAAGCATACCATGATCTATATTTCAAGTAAAACCTTGAAGGATATGCGTTATCTTACCAGTTTATTGCAGTATAGTAAACAGAGTCTCCATGGCAAAAGGTGAAGTAGAATGCTGTGAGTGACACATCAAGCCATTGCTAGGCTACAGGATGCCCACCTTTTCTTCCAGTGTGCTCAAGCACTTTGAGAGAGAAAAAAAAAAAAAAAAAAAAAAAAAAAAAAGATGCAGCGCTTATGCAGTGGAAAAAATGCTGCCTGTGGACATAACCTTTGAGTTCATTGTGTGATTTACTATAGAGGTTATACTTTTCTTCTTTTAAATTGACTACTGTCAATCTCCATTTTAGTTTAATATTAAAAATGATGCATCACAGATTTTTACACCTTGGTACGGCCCAGTATTGTGCTTTTCAACCAGTCTGCATCAGCCCTTGCTACTATGATAAGTACTTAAGTAACCTTTGAACAAGGCAGTAAAGAAACAAGACAGCATCCAACTTACAGTGCATCTGGAAAGTATTCACAGTGCTTCACTTTTTCCACATTTTGTTATGTTACAGCCTTATTCCAAAATGGAATAAATTAATTTTTTCCCTCAAAATTCTACACACAATACCCTATAATTACAACATGAGGAAAGTTTTTGAGATTTTTGAAAATTTATTAAAAATAAAAAACTAAGAAATGACATGTACATAAGTATTCACAGCCTTTGCGCAATACTAGTTGATGCACCTTTGGCAGCAATTACAGCCTCAAGTCTTTTTGGATATGATGCCACAAGCTTGTCACACCTATCTTTGGGCAGTTTTGCCCATTCCTCTTTGCAGTACCTCTCAAGCTCCATCAGGCTGTATAGGAAGCGTCGGTGCACAGCCATTTTTGGATCTCTCCAGAGGTGTTCAATTGGTTTCAAGTCTGGGCTCTGGCTGGGCCACTCAAGGACATTCACAGAGTTATCCTGAAGCCACTACTTTGATATCTTGGCTGTGTGCTTTGGGTCGTTGTCCTGCTGAAAGATGAACCGTCACCCCAGTCTGAGGTCAGGAGTGCTCTGAAGCAGGTTTTCATCCAGGATGTCTCTGTACATTGCTGCATTCATCTTTCCCTCCATCAATGCTCCGCACTGTGTTTATATATTTGTATATCTATCCCATCTAGCTACAATGCTCCGCACTGTGTGTCTATATATATATATATATATATATATATATATATATATATATACACAGTATATGTACATATGTATACTTGCTGCTCTTGTTTTTTCTCTTGCCTTCCAATTGTTGCTATCCCTGTGCTGTTGCAATCCTGGAATTTCCCCATTGTGGGACTAATAAAGGCTTATCTTATCCTGACTAGTCTCCCAGTTCATGCCGCTGACAAACATCCCCACAGCATGATGCTGCCACCACCATGTTTCACTGTAGGGATGGTATTGGCCTGGCGATGAGCGGTGCCTAGTTTCCTCTAAACATGACACCTGGCACTGAGGCCAAAGAATTCAATCTTTGTCTCATCAGACCAGAGAATTTTGTTTCTCATGGTCTGAGAGTCCTTAAGGTGCTTTTTGGCAAACTCCAGGTGGGCTGCCATGTGCCTTTTACTAAGGAGTGGCTGCTGTCCGGCCACTCTATCATACAGGCCTGATTGGTGGATTGCTGCAGAGATGGTTGTCGTTCTGGAAGGTTCTCCTCTCTCCACAGAGGAATGCTGGAGCTGTGACAGAGAGACCATTGGGTTCTTGGTCACCTTCTTGATTAAGGCCCTTCTCTTCCGATCGCTCAGTTTCAATGACCGGCCAGCTCTAGGAAGAGTCCTGGTGGTTCTGAACTTCTTCCATTTATGGATGATGGAGGCCACTGTGCTCATTGGGACCTTCAAAGCAGCCAAAATTTTTTCTGTACCCTTCCCCAGATTTGTGCCTCCAGACAACCCTGTCACGGAGGTCTACAGACAGTTCCTTTGACTTCATGCTTGGTTTATGCTCTGACACGAGCTACGTTCCAATCCAGAGTGTACTTCCAACTGTATTCCCTACTCCATTCTCAGGGAATATCAGTAAGTTAACTGTCCTTCACAAAATTTCTCCATTTGAAACACCTTGTAACCGTCGGCTCCCTCCTCAGTTGAGTTACCACGGTAACCATGGACACATACTGATACTATGGTGGATAATTTATATTTCTTAAATAAAATATTAATACAAATATATTTTTATTACTATCAGTTGATACAAACAATAACCAACATAAGTTTAGTTTGTTAATAACATTAGCAACAACAGTTTGTTTTACAGTTTGTTTCCACATTGAAAGGAGTCAGTTGAGGTGGTATGGGCATCTGATTAGGATGCCTCCTGGACACCTCCCACTTGAGGTGTTTCAGGCACGTCCCACTGGGAGGAGACCCCGGGGCGGACCCAGGACACGGTGGAGAGACTATGTCTCCCAGCTGGTCTGGGAACTGGAGCAGGTGGCGGGGGAGAGGGAAGTCTGGGCTTCTCTGCTTGAACTGCTGCCTCCGCGACCCGGACCTCTGGAAAAACGGCAGAAGATGGATGGATGGATGGAGTTTGTTTTACTCATATTTGAGGCGCAATGGCTTATGGGTAATCTTCTTGTCAACTTCCGGTGAAGTGATGTCCGCTTGTTCACTTCTTCCCTGTACAGTTCTCAGTTCCCTTTGAACTGAAGAGTGTTCGCTCCCTTCGGTTTGGAATCTCAAGTTAATATGGCGGATACCCTGTGCAGTCCACTTCGGAGTATACTATTGGGCGATCGGAACGCAGCTATGCACTGTCAACTGTGGGACCTTATATAGACAGGGGTGTGCCTTTCCAAATCATGTCCAATCAACTGAATTCACCACAGATGGACTCCAATTAAGCTGTAGAAACATCTCAAGGATGATCAGCGGAAACAAGATGCACCTGAGCTCAATTTTGAGCTTCATGGCAAAGGCTGTGAATACTTATGTACATGTGATTTCTTATTTTATTTTTTAATAAATTTGCCAAACTCTTAAAAAAAAAAAAACTTTTCACATTGTCATTATTGTGGGTATTGTGTGTAGAATTTTGAGGGAAAAATGAATTTAATCCATTTTGGAATAAGGCTGTAACATAAAGAAAGCATGGAAAAAGTGAAGCGCTGTGAATACTTTCCGGATGTACTGCACAACAAACTCATACCGGTGGATAAGTGTGGTTCCGTTAACATTTAGAAGAATAAAATGGCATTTGTTGCTGTGACAGGGCTTCAGTTTCACCCGAAAGGCCCGGTATAATCCCCGGTTTTGAGTTAACAGGCTTACCGGGGCGTCTGGCGGTGATGGGGGACGTTGGGCCTAGGAGACGGCGGCGGAGGCGGAGGCGGCTGCGGCTGCTGGAGAAGTTGCCGCAGTTGCCGCAGATGCTGGTGAAGCTGTTGTTGCTGCTGCTGCTGTTGGTGGATGTGCGGATTGAACATGACGAGTTGTAATTTCTGCCGTTGCGATGCGCAGAAGTGTCAGAACCGCAGATGTGTGCGGTGCCACCGGCAAATGAAATACAGAAGCCCTGGATGAGAGGGAAAAGATACGAATATGTGGCATATTATCGTTAGCGCCGTCTGCTGTAGAGGCTCAATGATTAACATAAAACTAAGACAACAGGTCGATCTCGGATTTCATGACGACAACTGGCTAGCGTTAGCAAGCGAGCTAACAATTTACTTTCAGCTATGCCAAGTTAAACTTTCCAACTAGGGCAAATTTCTGAAGACGAAAGCATGCTAATTGTTTCTTTTTAGATAAGAGAGGTGTATTTCTGTGAGTAAAATAAGACGTATCTTTCTTTAATTATTCAGTATTTATAAAATGTAGCTACACCTGCCGAGAAATGAGTGATGCTAACCTAACAAGTTAGCTTAGCATTGCGTCCAACTAGAGTGCAGATAAATTGCCCACATAGAACTATCCTTTTTTTTTTTTACCTTTCTTTAGATGCTTTTCTAGGTATATTTCCCACGGAAGAAAGTGACAATGGTAGGTTATTATCCAGGTGACATAAAAACAGAGAAGTGAATACAACAGTGTCAACCGAAGAGCAACTTGCATAAAGCAGAAACCTTAGCTTATGGTGAAAATAAAACATCACCCCCTCCTAGTGGCTGTCTGGGAAATTGCAAGTGCTTCAAATAAATATGGGGGGGTGTTAAAGGGTCTTCAACCTGCTGTTCTTTAACCGAAAAAAATGCATCAAAATATGTATTTTCATATTGTACACACACATAAACACCAACTTTCAATATTCTGCTAAACTGTATTCACCTTATTCCTGAAGGGGCTGCCGTAGAAACGATTATGGGGGCAACTTCCGCTTTCATGTTCAATCAGTCAGCAAGAGTGGAGTTGTGGGGCATTTAAAATAGCGTTTTTAAAAGTTGTTCAATTTCATTTTAATGGATAATCCACATAGGTGCTTTGCGGTCAAGTGGCAGCTAATTTCAGCACTTGTAGTTTTTGTATTTTTTGAATGTTTTGGCGCAGTTCTAGTACTTTATTGCTGCTGTTCATGGTTGTGCCATAGACGGCATAAATGGAGGCTTCTCACAGATAAGCGCAGCTAAATCTGTGGCTTCAACGGCAATGTGTAGATCATGCTCTGAAAACTAAAAAGGATTGTTGGTGTGATCGGTGGTACAGACACAGGACAGACACAAGCGCACCAGGTATGTTTTCACTTGTATGAATGTCACAGATGTGACGTTTATGCATCATATATGTCACCAGATGCAAGGCTGCATGAAGTAAAATAATAAATAAAAATTGTAACAGTTGGCTTCCTAAGGCTTAACGATTTAAGAAAGATATCAAATAGTTTTTTTTTGGGGGGGGCATTCGTTGCACTACCTTGGTAGGATATGGACTTGATATTAGCAGCCTCGGCATGCATTAATTTTTAAATTATCACAAAATATAGATTAATAAAATTTTGAACAATTGTCAGAAAATGTCTGTACATGTTAAGATAAATAACAAGCATTCGTGGCATGACAGGTGCATGGGCATTTTAAAGTTGGGGTGAAACAAACAGCTGCAGCTGTCTGTATTTACCGCGACATTAAAACACCCAAGCACGGTGTTGTGGTTCTTTGTGGGTCTGACTAGATTCTACACCTGCTCTGAGGTAAATCTGATTATGTCCAACATCTTTTAACAAAATGCAAGTGACTTTATTGTGGTGGAGACGCTGATATATCTGAGAGCTTTTATTTGTTTACAGCATTAGCATCTTAGCAGCGGCGCTAGCTAACAGAGCTACTGTCTGCGAGGCCACTTTTTAAGGTCATCTTCCTATTCCTCGATAGTCATGGGAAGTGGTGCGATTATATTACTCTTTTTGAGGTGCAAAAGGCCGTGTTTCTGCATTTTTGATGCTGAAGTCATTGCTTTTTAACAAGCAAAAGTGTCCCGTTTCAGTGACAGCTCCACGTTCTAAACTAGTACCGGAAGTTGCGCACATAATTCACCCAAGGCATTATGGGGGCTAGGAATAAGGTGGACAGTGTAGTGTTGGGGCTGTGATAAGGGCCGGGGGAAATTCTCCCAGCATGCTTTGTGCCGCAGGGTATTCAAAGACTGTTGTTATTATTCTTGTGTTCTGAGCGTTATTGTAATACCGTCATAACTGTGTTGTAAGTCTGGTTGTGATAGTGTTTCCCCTGTGTGTCAGAGATTACGTGTCTGTGTCACCCAGAGTGAGGGGAGTGTCTGTGTGAATGACCTCCCCTCTGTTCTGTGTAATTTGGCAGTGAAGAAATAAATGCCTTTTCATTCCAAATCCTCTCTCATTACTGTGTGAATCCTTGAAACGTCACAATATATAGAGTAGTGTTCAAAATACTTCAGCCCACTCATTATTAATGTTTTAATTGCAATGAGTCAGACTTTCTTGTAATTTTTTAAAGTGGTCTTTAGCAATAGTTGTCCAGGCTTCCTGAAGGTCTTTAAAAATTTCTGTGGACAATGGAAACTTTTTCACTTAATTTCAGTCTAGTCCTTGTAAAAAAAAAAAAAAAAAGAGGAAACCTGACAAAAGGCATGACAGGCCTAAAATATCTATAGTCAAGGAACAGTATCAGAAAATCAATTCCTTAAGAAATATTAAAAAAAAATCAGCGGCTATGAAGCAGGATCTCAGAGATACACCTGACCCTTCGTGTCATCATTTCATTGATTACTGAAGCTTCATAGTAATGGTCATAATGGAAGGGTGGCTTTCAAGAAGCAATTATTAAGGAAGGTAAACTGGGAGAAAAGGTGGAGGTATGCCAAATTACACAAGAACTGAGCTGAAAATCAGTGGCAACAGGTCTTGTGGAGTGATGAATGCAAATTTGAAATGTGAGATCATAGGAGAACAGAACAAAAGCAAGCCAACATCCAAAGAAGAGCTTCGGAAGGTAATTCAAGTCAGAAGAATTACCTCTGAAGATGAAGTAAGGAAGGCTTGTCCAAAAGAGTTCAGGCTACGTTGAAGAATAAAAGTTGTACTACCAGACATTAAAAGGAACTCCGATTATATTGGCATGTTAGCTCTATATGCTTTATTTTTATGTTAGTAACATAACTATAACTTTTTTGAAAATAATTCCCAGTTTTATATATTTTTAAAAAACTTTATTACAATGTAAATCGCCATTTTTGTTTACGTCACAATGCATTCTGGGTAGTGACGTAGAATGGTTGCAGCCGTTTTTTCTGTCTTATACAAGCCAAGAGGCGAAGCTACGAACTACTGCCATTTGTCAGTGAAAATGCCACATTGTGCGGCTTTTGGATGTAATTTCCAATCAAAGGGAAATAAAGAGAGCGGGGTAAGCCTCCATAGCTTTCCTAAAGAGGGAAAGTTGAGGAAAAAGTGGGGCGGCAGCAGCTCAGGAGGTAGAGCAGGTCGTCTAATAACCCGATGGTTGGCGGTTCGCATCACGCTCTCCCCAGATATCCTGCCGTTGTGTCCCTGGGCAAGACACTTCACCCGCATTGCCTCCAGTGCCCATAACACTGGGTATGAATGTGTAAAAATGTTTAAATGCTCGGTGGTGGCCGGAGAGGCCGTTGGCGCGGATTGGCAGCCACATTTCCGTCACTCTGAGTGTCTGTGATCACGCGCTATAGCGCACGCTTGATAAAGCTGACATATATATTAATCAGGTCGTCGGCCTCCGTCGGTCTATGATGACCATGGAAGAGAATCCTAAACGTCTACTCTGCTGGAAGAGCACCGCCTGTGGCTGAACAGGCCAATGCACGAATGACAGTCCCTGTCACACAGGTCACACTTGTGGGTGGTCTCCGTGCTGCTGGGTCTGTGGCGGTTCTTCCTGCGGGTCCTTTTTTCATCTGCTGCAGCAGTCAGTCTCTCTTCACCCGCCTTGAGCTGTCTGGTCAGGGTGCCTCTCCATTTGGAGTGGTCCGTTGCAAGGTCCTCCCAGCGCTCTGTGTTGATATCCAGGGCCTTCATGTCTCTCTTGCAGACGTCTCTAAAGTGCAGCTGTGGGCGGCCAACGTCTCTCCTGCCAGTTGCAAGTTCTCCGTAGAGGACGTCTTTGGGGATTCTGCCATCCTCCATACGGTGAACGTGGCCTAGCCAGCGGAGCCTGCGCTGCCTGAATAGAGTGAACATGGCGGGAAAGGCCAGCGCGGGACAGAACTTCTGTGTTGGGCACTTTGTCCTGCTAGGATATGTCCAGGATGTGGCGAATGCAGCGCAAGTGGAAGGAGTTCAGTCTCTTTTCCTGCCGGGCGTATGTTGTCCACGTCTCACTCCCATAGAGCAGTGTGCTGATGACGCAGGCGTTGTACACTGCCATCTTCGTCTTGACAGAGAGTTTGGGATTCTCCCACACTCGTGTGGTGAGGCGAGCGAGTGTGAAGGCTGATTTTCCAATCCTAACTACTAACTAACCTGCACTTATATAGCGCTTTTCTAGTCACAAAGACCACTCAAAGCGCTTTCATTAATACTAACCCTCTATTCTAAGGGCCTATAGGAAACAGATATCTAGGGACAATTTAGAACAGCCAATTAACCTAACATGCATGTTTTTGGCATGTGGGAGGAAACCGGAGAAATCCCGGAGTAAACCCACGCAACACGGGGAGAACATGCAAACTCCACACAGATCACTGTTGGTCGGGGGCTGGGATCGAACCCACGATCCCACGATCCCCACAATCCCCTGGCCAAGGGTAAACTGTGCTGCCGCAGTGCTAACCACTGCGCCACCGTGCAGCCCCCACTGCGTGCGCCATCCTCTTGTTGATCTCTGTATCAAGGGAGAGGTTGTTGCTGATCGTGGACCCCAGGTACATGAACTGATTCATGACCTCCAGCTTGTAGTTGTCGATGGTGATGGTTGGTGGTGCTTCCGTGCCTTGCGCCAAGACGTTAGTCTTCTTCAGGCTGATGGTAAGCCCGAAGTCCTTGCATGCCTGGGAGAAGCTGTCCATCAGGGTCTGAAGCTCCTGCTGTGTGTGGGTTCCGACTGCAGCGTCGTCTGCGAACAGCATGTCTCTGATTAGAGCCTCGCGTACTTTGGTTCTGGCCTTCAGGCGGGCGAGGTTGAAAAGCCTGCCGTCAGATCTTGTGTGCAGGTAGATTCCTTCTGTTGCTGTGCTGAAGGCATGCCTCAGGAGCATAGCAAAGAAAATCCCAAAGAGGGTTGGCGCAAGTACACAGCCCTGTTTCACTCCGCTGCGTATGTTGAATGGCTCCGAGACGTTGCCATCGTGCTGCACTATCCCCTGCATGTTGGTGTGAAACGATTTGATGAGGCTTTGCAACTTTGGTGGGCATCCTATCTTTGGCAGGATCTTGAAAAGGCCCTCTCTGCTGACCAGATCGAACGCTTTGGTGAGGTTGATGAAGGCGACGTACAGAGGCATGTTCTGTTCTCTGCATTTCTCCTGGAGTTGGCGGATGGAGAATATCATGTCTACCGTCGATCGCTCAGCGCGGAAGCCACACTGAGACTCGGGGTAGACACATTTGGCAAGCTTCTGTAGACGGACGAGAACAACTCGTGCGTAGACTTTGCCAACAACGCTGAGGAGGGAGATGCCCCTGTAGTTGTTGCAGTCGCTTCTCTCCCCTTTGTTTTTGTAGAGGGTGATGATCTTGGCGTCCCTCATGTCCCGTGGTACGGCACCTTCCTTCCAGCACTGGCAGAGGACGTCATGCAATGGCAGCAGTAGGGCGGTCTTGCAGTGCTTGATCAGGTCAGGGGGTATGCCGTCGTTGCCGGGTGCCTTGCCAGCGGCCAAACTATCAATGGCCTTGCTGAGTTCGTCGATGGTTGGCTCGGCGTCAAGTTCGTCCATGGATGGCAGGCAGTCGATGGCATCAAGGGCTGACGGTGTCACGGTGTTCTGTTTAGAGTAGAGGTCGGAGTAGTGTTCCACCCATCTCTCCATCTGCTTGTTCTTTTCTGTGATCATCTCCCCAGTGGAAGATTTGAGGGGGGACGTCTTGCTCTGAGCCAGACCAAGTGCTTTCTTGATGCCATCGTACATACCACGGATGTTCCCTGTTATGGCAGCGGTTTGAATGTCTTGGCTGAGCTGAGTCCAGTACTCGTTGGCACAGCGCCGAGCAGTCTGCTGAACTTTGCTTCTCGCAGCCCTGAGAATCTGGAGATTCTTCTCGTTTGGGTACTTCTTGTACTCAGCAAGTGCTGAGCGCTTGGCTTCAATGACGGGGGTCATCTCGGTCAACTTGGCATCAAACCAGTCCTGTGACTTCGAGGTCTTCCTCCCAAAGGTAGCCAAAGCTGTGCGGTGGATGGTGTTTTGCAGCTCTTCCCACTTCTGCTTTGCAGATTCTCCTTCTTGTGGTACACCAAGTTCCTTCTCAAAGGTGGAGGCAAACTGCTCAACAAGTTCTGGTTGGGCCATCTTGCTGGTGTCAATCCGTGCCTTTCCAGGTTGTCTAGCACAATGGAATTTCTTCAGCTGCAGCTTGACCTTGCAACACACCAATGAATGGTCTGTGTCGCAATCTGCACTCTGGAACGAACGGGTGATTAGCACGTTCTTCAGTGAGGTGCGCCTGGTCAGGATCAAGTCCAGCTGGTGCCAGTGCTTTGAGCGCGGATGTTGCCAAGAAACCTTGTGTTGGGGCTTGGTCTTGAAGAATGAGTTTGTGATGCACAGATCGTGATATGTGCAGAACTCGAGCAGCCGCTGTCCGTTGTCGTTCATTCTGCCCACGCCAAAAGGTCCAAGACAGGAGGGCCAGGAGTCGTGGTCAGCACCCACTCTGGCATTGAAGTCTCCAAGGAGAATGAGTTGTTCAGAGTTGGGGATGATCCTGACAGTTGTTGCGAGATTCTCGTAGAACTCGTCTTTTGCCTCTGGTGTGGCTGTCAGAGTTGGGGCATACACACTGACGAGGGTGACTGGGCCTTGAGTGGTGTTGAGGCGGAGGGTGAGGAGTCGTGCAGAGCCAGTGCTGTCCGGTTCCACCATCTTCAGCAAGGTGTTCTTCACTGCGAAGCCCACTCCGTGTTCCCTGTGTTCGTCACTGCCCTTTCCCTGCCAGTAGAACGTGTAGTCCTTCTCTCTCAGTGTGCCTGCGTCAGCCAACCGTGTTTCCTGGAGAGTGGCGATATCCACTCCCAGTCTCTTCAGCTCATTATTGATGATGGCAGTCTTCCTGGTGTCGTTGATGTCCTTGAGGTTAGCAGCGAGTCCTGTCATCATAGTGCGGATGTTCCAAGTTCCCAGTTTTAGAGTTGGTCTCTTTTGTTTTATTGTCTTGCCTGGTGCAAAGGTTCTCAGCCTGCTGTTCAGACTTCTCCTTATCCCCATGCACCCAGTGAGGAAAGCAAGCTGTGGCGGGACAACACCATATTGGCTGGGGGCTGCCCAGCTTGAGGCGGGCGGTAGCTGTCCAGTGAGATCTGATGATCCCTCCCACCGCCGGGAACAACCCCTGGCGCCGCGCTCTACGCCAATTGAGCAGTGGCTTATAACCGGTAACTGTCATTCCCCGTGTTTTGTCTACGCCAAAGGCGAAGCTGAGGTGTGTCCTCTCCAGTGATCCGGTGTTCTACCTTCCAGCGTTGGGCGTTGGTAGGATTCAAGCCTGGGCAGGAAGATATGGAGGACAAGATGTTGCCCATGCAGCATGTCCCCCCTCTCCACGTCACTGATGAATCCAAAGGAACAGCAGGGCTGCTACAGTTTGGCACCAGCGCCGTTGCAGGAGCTGCCAGAACGATGTTGAGCACAACATAGAACTGCCTTAGGGTCTCCGACTCCGGATTTTTCCTCAGGGTTGACTCCCGAAGCCTTTCCCGTGACCGGGTATGCCGCAAGGCAGCAAGGCAGCAAGGCAAGGCAGCAAGCCCCTAGATGGGCTACCTTCCCAGGTTGACGAGCCACCATCTACCCGAAGCATCTGGTTTTAAGGCGCCAGAGATCCGCCCTCGCCCCTTCTCCTATTAGTAAAAGCAGTTCCGCCGGGCTTAGAGACTAAACCACACGGGCAGGCTAGGAGTTGGACTTAGTTGTCAGAGGCTTTTCGAGACGCACGCCATAAGGAGCATTTTATGAGCACTGGGAGCTTAACCCCAGTGCCGCTCCTGGCTATGACAACCTTGGAACCATATATATATTAATCACACTATGATAAAGCACGATATCACTCAAAGCGCGCGCATGAGACATGTCTATGATCACACGCTATAGCGCACGCCTGATAAAGCTGACATATGTATTAATCACGCTATGAAAAAGCACTATATCGCTCAAAGCGCACGCTTGGCTTGACATGTCGAAGATCTGGCTGGCAGTCATTTGGAACGACTTTGGAGCACTGCTTATGGACGTTCAACCCGCAGTCTGAGAAAGCAACAGAGAAATTGCTTTATGTTGCTGAGAGTCCATGTTTATCAGTTCAGTGCCCATCATGCTTGTAGACAATTTTTTGTGTTTGAGCATTCTATTGTAAGTAAATCAACAATATATAAGTTTCACCTTAAAATAATGCTTCCTCAAGCACACACTTGAGACACTCAAAGCGGAGAGACACTCGTGGAGCGGAGAGACACTCGAGCGCACGCTATATCGCTCATTTGAGCGATATAGAGCTTTATCATAGCGTGATAAATATATATATCAGCCTTATCAAGCGTGCGCTTGATAAAAATTCGAACCGTGACAAAATTCGAACTGTGATTCGCTTGAGCATGCACTTTGCGCACGCTCGTGCGCTTTGAGCGATATAGTGCTTTATCATAGTATGATTAATACATGTCAGCTTTATCAGGCGTGCGCTATAGCGCGTGATCATAGACATCTCATGCGCGCGCTTTGAGCGATATAGTGCTTTATCATAGCGTGATTAATATATATGTCAGCTTTATCAGGCGTGCGCTATAGCGCGTGATCATAGACATGTCTCATGCGCGCGCTTTGAGCGATATAGTGCTTTATCATAGCGTGATTAATATATATATCAGCTTTATCAAGCGTGCGCTATAGCGCGCGATCATAGACATGTCTCATGCGCGTGCTTTGAGCGATATAGTGCTTTATCATAGCGTGATTAATATATATGTCAGCTTTATCAGGCGTGCGCTATAGCGCGTGATCATAGATATGTCTCATGCGTGCATTTTGAGCGATATAGTGCTTTATCATAGCGTGATTAATATATATTTCAGCTTTATCAAGCGTGCGCTATAGCGCGTGATCACAGACACTCAGAGTGACGGAAATGTGGCTGCCAATCCGCGCCAACGGCCTCTCCGGCCACCACCGAGCATTTAAACATTTTTACACATTCATACCCAGTGTTATGGGCACTGGAGGCAATGCGGGTGAAGTGTCTTGCCCAGGGACACAACAGCAGGATATTTGGGGAGAGCGTGATGCAAACCGCCAACCATCGGGTTATTAGACGACCTGCTCTACCTCCTGAGCTGCTGCCGCCCCACTTTTTCCTCAACTTTCCCTCTTTAGGAAAGCTATGGAGGCTTACCCCGCTCTCTTTATTTCCCTTTGATTGGAAATTACATCCAAAAGCCGCGCAATGTGGCATTTTCACTGACAAATGGCAGTAGTTAGTAGCTTCGCTTCTTGGCTTGTATAAGACAGAAAAAACGGCTGCAACCATTCTACGTCACTACCCAGAATGCATTGCGACGTAAACAAAAATGGCAATTTACATCGTAATAAAGTTTTTTAAAAATATATAAAACTGGGAATTATTTTCAAAAAAATTATATTATAGTTATGTTACTAACATAAAAATAAAGCATATAGAGCTAACATGCCAATATAATCGGGGTTCCTTTTAACTTTCAAGCTCATTAGAATTGAAAAAGAAAAGTCAAATATTTAATAGAATAAAGTTACCAATTTATATAAAATGAATGATGCCTCGGTGTATGTCTGCGGACAGACAGACAGACAGACAGACGCACACACAGACAGACAGACAGACAGGCAGACACACACACACACACACTGAAAGACTACCGTATGCCTCGTTTCAGAGCGGCATAATGAAAGCAAGTGCAAAAAAATGTTGCAGCTTTACAAGAGAAAAGTCACAAATATGTCAGGGTTCACCGATATTTGACCCAAAAGCAGGCATGGATAAAAACAAGGGATAAGGTGTAACAATAATTTTGATTTACAGTAATATACAAGAGAATGTGCAATGAAGAAATCGGTGAGGATCTGGCAACCCTATGAGGAGAGAGCAGAGGAATAGGTAAGTATAAATCAGGGGTGTCCAATCATGTGCCTTGGAGGACCAAGACCCTGCAGGCTTTACCTCCAACCAGTGTCTTCAACAGCAGATTTCACTGAACTTCTTCCCACTGATTGCTGATAAGTGAAAACACCTGCTGAAGAGACTGGGTAGAAGAGAAAACCTGAAGGGTCTTGGCCCTCCATGGCACATGGACACCCCTGGTATAAATGATGTAATAATGGCAAGGCTTTAATGTTGGGTTTCTGTGCTTACAGCCTCTGCAGGGGAGAGCGGCCGGGAGCAAATGAAGATCCTCCACACTAGAGAGCAAGTTTCCAGGGGTGAAGGTGCTGAGGTGCTGCTGGGGGACTTCCGGGGGTTTGCTGAAGACAGGCTGGCCAGGCCTGTGTGCTGGGGAGAGGGAGTGAGGAGCAGTGAAGACACATGGTGGTAAGTCGTCTTACTTGGGGAAAGGGTTGGTGCGCACAATCCAGGAATTTCCAAATCCAATCTGAGAAGCTAGCTTGTAGGTCCAGGGCAGGCAGAGGATCAAAGCTCAGTAGGCTAACAGTTCAGGTAGAGGTACCAAGATGACAGACAGTTTCAGAGTTTAGGGCAAACACAGGGTCAAAAACACAGCAAAACATGATAAGGTCATGGATACAAGGCTGAGGCAGGATACAGGCTGGTGGTAACGATGATGCAGCCAGGCAGAGTGAAAGGAGAGTGTCCTATTTAAAGGCTCCTTTAATTGGCAGCAGGTGGCCCATAGGGCTGCAGGGAGTGAACCTAATCAGAGGAGGAGAGAGAGGCAGACAAACAGAGTACACACAGGAACCATCACAGTACTCCCCCCCTCAACGGTGTCACTCTGGGCTTGTCCAGATGTTCCTGGTGGAAGGAGTTGATGTGGGAGTCGTCCATGATGAAGGTCCTGGGGATCCAAGATCTCTTCTCAGGTCCATAGCCCTTCCAATCCACCAGGTACTGCATCCCACGACCCCAGTGACGAGCATCAATGATGTGGTTTATAGCATATACCAGGCCTCCCTCAACCATGTTGGGTGGTGGCGGGGGTTTTGATGGTGGGCAGAGGGAGCTGGAGAATACCGGCCTGACCTGGGAAATGTGGAATATTGGATTAATACGGAGAGAGGGAGGAAGACTGAGCCGGCCAGAGGCGGGGTTGGCAATGGCAGTGACTGAAAGGGGCCAACAAAATGGGGAGTCAACTTCTTACGTTCAGTCTTCAGAGGAAAGTTTTTGGTTGAGAGCCATACCTTGTCCCCTATCGTGTAGGCAGGGGCAGGGGTCCTCCTCCAGTTAGCCCACTTGACTTTCTCCTCCCTGGAGCGGAGCAGTGTCCCCTTAGTGTCCCTCCAGATTTGCTGGCATTTGGCCATGTGATCGGCAACACTGGACACAGCGATCTTCTCCTCCGTGATGGAAAGGAGAGGAGGGTTGTAGAACAGTGATGCTTCAAAAGGAGAACACCCAGTGGTGGCAGAGGTGGCAGTGTTGTGGGCGTACACCACCCATGAAAGATGAGTGCTCCACAACTCAGGGTTGGACGAGGTGACACACTGAAGAAAAGCTTCCATCTCCAAGTTAGTACACTTGCACTGCCCATTGGACTGTGGGTGGTAGCCGGAGAATAGGCTGACCATGGCCCCGATAGATCTACAGAAGGCCCACCACACTTGTGATACAAACTGGGGTCCACGGTCCTACACTATGTCACCAGGTATACCGTGCAGCCCAATGACGTGGTTGATTTGTAGGTTGGTGGTCTCCAAGGTGGATGGTAGCTTGCGTAGGGGGACGAAGTGTGCTGCCTTGGAGAACCTGTCCACGATGGTCATGATGACTGTGTGGCCGTTGGAGGGCGGCAATAAAACGACAAAGTCCAGGGCAATACTAGACCAGGAGTGGCTGGGGATGGGGAGAGGATGAAGCAGCCCAGCGGGGGGAGTGGTCAGGGACTTGCCTGCGTAGCACTGTGGGCATGCGTTGATGTACTCCCTTACGTCAAGTTCCATGGTCGGCCACCAGAAGGTGCAGCGAAGTGCGGTGAGGGTCCTAGCTACCCCCGGATGGCAGGAGAACTTCACTGTGTGCAGCCAGTGGATGACCTCCCCCTTCACTGCTGCAGGAACAAACATTCAGCCCGGTGGCCCTCCCCCCAGGGTCCGGGTCAGTGGCCTGAGCCTGTTTCACCCTCCACTTGATCCCCCATGTGAGGGCTTCCACGACGGAGTTGCTCGGGATGATGGTATCCTCCACCGGGGTCAGTGGGTCAGGAGCAAACTGCCTAGAGAGGGCATCAGGTTTGATATTTTTTGAACCAGGCCTGTATGTTATAGTAAAGCAGAATCAGGCAAAAAACAGTACCCACCTAGTCTGGCGTAAGTTCAGACGTTTAACTGTCTTAATATATTCTAGGTTCTTATGGTCCGTCCATACTAAGAATGGTTGAGCCGAACCCTCCAGCCAGCGCCGCCACTCCTCCAATGCCAGCTTGACGGCCAACAGCTCCCAGTCACCAGTGGCGTAATTTCTCTTGGCGGGGGAAAGGCACTGAGAGAAAAATGCACAAGGGTAGTTCTTATGATCGGTGACCAAGCACTGAGAGAGAACAGCTCCAACCCCGATGTCTGAGGCATCCACCTCACCAATGAACTGACGTTCGGGGTCAGGCTGAGTCAGGATGCATGGCTCAATAAACCTCTTTTAAGCTGTGTTCACACCAAACATGAACAGGTGGCACAAATCCATAGAAAATCAATGGGAAGACGCGAGTATGTGCGAATTTTTGTCGTCGCGGATGTACTAAAATTATTACCGTTGCAGAGTAAACTAATTAGAAAATGAAACTCACTCACCGGGAGACAGGAGGACCGGGAACTCTTCAGCTGAATCGGGTTTTTGGAGTTATTTCCCCATGGTTTCCGGCCATGAACATCCTAACACGGGATCATCTGTGAAGTGTTGGGGGCTTGAGACATAATTTTCAGGTGAGTTCCCAGTCGGATAATGTAAACATAAGGATGACGTTATTTTGGGAATTTCCACAGCAGGTTGAACACAGCTGCAGAAGTTTTAAAGACATCTTCGCCTGATCTGCATTTCTCTATTCATGTCTGTTGGCATGTTTACACTGAGTTATAATGTAATCGTGCCACACGAAAAATTTGCCTGTTCGCATTTGGTGTGAATGCACCTTTAGAGTTGGGTGCAAGCTGTGTTGGCTTCATCTGACCAGGCAAAAGGGACCTTGGTAGATGTCAGAGAAGTTAACGGCAAAGCAAGGGTGCTGTAATTATGGATGAATCTCTGATAGAAAGTGGCAAAGCCTAGGCAGTGTTGTCAGGTTTCACAAGAAAAACAAGCAACCAGCTCTATGGAAACAAGCCCCAAAAAGCTCAATAGGCAATCTACCACATTGTAAAAGAGAAGCTACTTGATAACATATATCGATATCTAGATTTATTTTTGTTTGCAGTGAATTGACTGTAAACACAGTCAGCATTGAATAACGGAATTTATATAAACTCTAATTAAAGGAAAATACATATGCATTCTGCATAAGCAACAGCAAATTTATAGTAAACACAGTCAGCATAAAAACTTTGAATACATTAAATTTTTAAACTCTGATTGAAAGAAAAGACATGTACATTCTGCGTAAGTAATAGCACTAAACACGATTACAGTTTAGTGATGTGGGATGATGGGAGTTGTTGTCCGCTAGTCATTTAAACAAAAACTAAATATTACATGACAGCCGACAACTTTAATTACATGGAAAATTATCTTTTAAATTGACAAACATCATATGTGTAACTCGTGGCAAAATTTGATAGGGATCAAAAGATAATTTTGTTCTTGCCATTCATTTCAATGGAGAATTTTTTTCAATTTAAGGTCCCATATGCACTGATCTGTATAAAAAACCTGGATAGCTCATGCCCCATTAGCGATTACAGAGCCAAGTGAAGTCGGGCGGGCCACTGATCTCTATAGAAAAACTGGATGGATCACTGGCTGACAGAAGTGATGCCCGGGCCGGCCACTTTTAGCTCAGTAATTTCCCCCAAAATTAAGAGATTTTGAACTTCTTGATATGGAGACACAGCTTATAATCTTGTGTAACCGAGCTGGGAGAGCTGTCACACAGACAGCAAAGCAAGCCCAAATAAGCAACTACACGTTAAAAAACAAGCTCAAAAGCCTGCAACCTGCAACTGACGAGATTTGCAAGCGGCTTTAAAAACAAACAAGCCCAAAATCGCTTATAATAAGTGGACTTGGCAACTATGAGCCCAGGAATTGTTGGAGTTGTTTTCTGGAAGTGGGTGTAGGCCAATCTGATTGTAGCATTAACCGCTGGGTTCCAATTTATAAAATCATTCTTTGCTGAGGAGAAATTGTTTCATCCAAAGGTCTGGTCATGAATTGCTTTTCTTCGCCCAAGATCAGAGCTGTGAAACCCTATGCCATCAGGCCGTAAAGTGAATACGTTAATCCCTGCTCAAGACCTAGAGTCATTTCCCCTCACATCCATTTGCCAAGGAATGCGAAAATTTACGATGACGTTCCACAGACCCTGACAGGAAGACTTCTCACTGAAACTCAAAAGTCCAACATTGCCCTCCAGTGGATAACACAGGAATATTTCTCTCGCTAAAGTTAAACTATGAATTGTGAACAACGAATTAACCCATGCTTCTCCGCAGACAGTATCCGCTATTGAAGATATGGTGGGACCCTGTCAATGACAATTATGGTTTGAAATGCTTTTATTGATATAATTTGATATGTGTTGCTTTATTTTCAGGAAGAATTAATTTTTGCATGTCTACCATAAAGAAATTATCAGATTTACAGTGTAGACACATTGTTCCTTTATTATTAAGTAGAATATCTTAGTCACTAAAGTTTTAAATAATTTATGCTTTAATAGGCAGCATATACATGTTTTAGGAGGATTGCACTTTTCATATCAAATTCTCTCTCCCCTTTCTGTGTGAGACACACATTTCAGAATGTTGAACTGACCAATCAGCTTCCATGTCTCCCCACATCTCCTTTTTAGTCAGTTTACGACTTCTGCCAAACAAAGAAACTCAGTGCAATTGGTCAAAAGTTTACGCTAATGGGCAGATCCAACCCTGATCTTTGAATGTAATTGATCAAGCTCAGTTGTCATAAAATTTATTGTGCCATCCTGCCACACCTTGGAAAAACTTTCCTTTGTTCATCAGTTAGTTGGTGAGTCGAGCAGGCTGGGAGTTACACTGGAAGGAGCAGAGCTTCTGCTCTTCCATTTTTTTTCCTTTTTTTCTAAGTAGGCCCAGAGTCCATGCTCGGTGTAAACTTTCTCTTTTATTTAAAATTCACTTTTTCCTATTTTACTCCTTTTTCTTTAAATTACCTTGTTAAGATTTTGTTTGATTTTTACTAATCTTAAATCAACTTTGTTCTGCCCACAACACATCGGAAGAAATGGATTTGTGTTTTGTTTTTTTTTCATCAAGTTTGATTTTCTGATTGGACTTTGAACGATAAACAAATATTATCTGGAATTTTGCTGTAGATAAAAAGACATCGGTCAGCTGAATAAGTACCCAGCTCATGTTTGTGATCTCCAGGAGCAGGGCCATGTGGCAGAACCTGTCTGCCAGTCTCTCGCAACAGAATCCATGGTCATCCATCCGGATCAAGGTTGGCACGTGGGAGGCCTGCTACCACCAGGGGGTGCAATCTGACTCTGCTGTGCTGAAGGTCTGTTGTCCAAATTAGATTTAACTCTTCAGAATATTTGTGGTATAGGTTCTATAAACCTAATATCGTCGAACTCCTTTCAGAACTTCAAATGCATTTGTCTTTTCATTAATCTCCATTCCTTTTCAGAGTAACACAAATTTTCCTTTTTATGAAATAGTTTAATCATCATTTTCTTCATAAAATTGCATCCATTTTTCTTAACCAATACTTTTTGATGGTTTTTCATTTTCCATTACATTGCCAATTTAAGCTACGGTTTTCTTTTTTTTCCACAAATGTTTGACAATCCATGTTATGATCAGTAATTCAATAATAGACTATGGTGCTCATGATACATGTTGAATTCCCTGTCTTAAAGTTATTTGAAAGTGTTAATCTATTCTGAAATTTCTTATTAAACTATCAAAAAGACATATGGGAGTTATTGTTTGATTTCATGTCCATCTTCTTGATTAAAGCAGACAAGAACTCACAGGGGTTTTTTTTTTTGAGGCTGATTCATTATTGGTACAAATACAGAGTTATTAATAAAATTGTCCATTCTTTTGGACTGGTGCCCCGCGAGCTTATGTGTGTTGGTAATGAAAAGAAATCTTCATTCCTACTCACATTCATACTTACATTAATACTTGTACCAACAATAAACTACCATATAAAACCCTACACTGATACTGCCTGAACTTTCTTGGGGTCTAGTTTGATTTGTCTCTCCGAAATTATGAACCCGAGAAAAGAGGTTGTGGGGACGTGAAACTCACTTTTCTCTGCCTTCACAAAGAGTTGGTTTTCCAGGGGGCATTGAAGCACCATCCACACATGGACTTTGTGTTCTGCAGGGGAGTGAGAAAACATCAAAAATGTCATCCAAGTAAAGAAAGACAAAGGAGTTCAGGAAATCACACAGTACATCATTGATGAGGCATTGGAAAACCACAGGGGCGTTGGTGAGGACAAAGGGCATGATGAGGTATTCAAAGTGACCTGTCGGTATATGGAACCCTGTTTTCCATTCATTGCCTTCTCAGATTCGGAATAGATGATATGCGTTTCGGAGATCCAATTTGGTGTAAATGGTGGAACCCTGAAACTGGTCAAAAGTGGAGTTAATGAGTGGTGGTGCATATTT